>CM033473.1:80512549-81712549 GCA_019447015.1 Hymenochirus boettgeri | reverse complement strand
CTGGAGGAGGCTTTTTTGGGGGGTCTGTATGGGATATTGTTCTGTGATGAGCTGAGGGTATAGGCAGAGACATATGGGGACACGAGAATAAATATATGGCTGACCTTAGGGTCACATTTGTGTTTAGCTTTTAGTAGAGCCTTTTTATTCTGTATTATTGTAATGCAGTGTACTGCCTTATAATGGCCATATACTGGATTCATTTTAGATCAAAAGAGTATATAAGCAAGAGGAGCACACTACTTCTTAGTGAATTTTCACAATTTATTAGTGCATAAACAACAAATACAAAGTTTCGGGGAGCTGCCTGCCCCCTTCCTCAGGTATCAGGCAGCTCCCCAAAACATTGTATTTGTTGTTTATGCACTAATAAATTGTGAAAATTCACTAAGAAGTAGTGTGCTCCTCTTGCTTATATACTCTTTGGATTGCCTTAACCCTCAGGGCAGGGGGGGCTGGAGGATTGCACCTACCAACTACAAGGCCAAAGTCAATTACAGTGTGCTAGAGTGGCTTCTAATCGGATTCATTTTAGATTAACATTGAATCTTAATCTATAGTGAAAAAAACACATTGCCCCTTTGCAAAGTTAAATTCATGTACTCTGTGCTGCCTTAATCCTATATCTGTCACTGACTCTGTTTAACCACGGTGTCAGATCTATGTGCAGCACTCCCCCCTTCTCCCTCCCCTCTGTTACCTCCTCCATGTCTCAGCTCCGGCTAACCGACAAGCTTTTTATGTGCAGTAGGAGTTAAAAGTTCAACATCCTGAAAAACACACCCACGCACAGTGGCCAATAGAAAGTAAGCTGTCCTGGAGACACGGAAGAAGGAGATCAGTACAGTTTACGATCTCTCACTTTGTGACCCATCATCAATCAGTGAAAGCTATTAAGAAGGGGGGTCAAGTGCAGCCTTATATCTAACATCAAAGCTACCTTTCTCCCCCTGCTAATGCTGTTATCTCTATGTTTATTACAGAGCAGGGAGGGGGGATCACGTCACAGGGATTTGATTGACAGTCCAAGTAGGAGTAGAGGAATGCAATCACGTATTCTTCTAACTGTTGTATCTCAGGACAGAGAGGGAATCTGAAAAAAGTGAAGACACTCTGGGGGTTGTAGGGAATTATAGAACACATGGAAAGAAAGAAAAAAAAGTTCATTTTCCCACTATAGATGCCCTTTAATATTGGGCATTCTACCTGTACCGACTGCAAACATTTCCACAAGATTTCTTAGCCTTTGTGATCAACATTATAACATAATATTATAGCATAGAGCATTAGAACATAGAGCAAAATGATTGGTCCAGGCAGATATAGAACATTGCAGGAAGGTTGAATAGTGTATGGCCAACATTCTTTAAGGGTATGTCCATCACTTCTTCAGTAAAGTACACTCCAGCACACCTCAAATGGCACGGCCTTTGGTTGTAGGTGCAACCCTCCCAGCCCTCCACCTCAAGGTCCACAAGCATAATGGCCACTGCAAAGAAGTTGGAGGAGCACACTACTACGTTTTCAGTGTTTATTTCAGCAAAATGCAAACATACAACGTTTCGGGGGATACAAATTCCCCTTCCTCAGGTATGAGAAATTCCCCCACGCATCTCCAGTCCTTGCATGCGCACACAGTGCGAAGGAGTGGGGACACGTCGGAGACTGTCAGTGAAGGCGGCACTGGAGAGGGTCCGCGGGTAAATGTCTCCTCCTCTCCTGTAAGATTTAATGTACAGTTAATGCAGAGACACAATTACATTAGTTAGATGATACATTGTAAATAAGCTAATGCCTATAGAGAAGTATATTTAAAAAAACACATTTATGAACAGTTTAGTTAAATAATTGAAGCTGGACTTTTACAATCCACAATTCTTGTCCTTGTGGCCACGATTGTATTCTGCACCGTACTGCACCAGTCCTGTATATTGTCAGAATAAGCTAAAATGCTATATTGTTTACATCCTGTTGTTTTTTTTTTTGTGGTTTTGTAATACAGTTATATGATGCTACCGAGCTTTAGTGTGGATCAGATGTAAAAAAAAAAGAAATGTGTTCAAGTCTTGGATTTTCTTACCCACAGTATTTGGCATAGGGTCTCTCTAATCTTGCACCCATCCAAATGCATATACGGTACATAATCAAGCAAATCTATAATAGTTGGATCAGAGGTACATAAAGCAAGGAGGCCCAAAATAACATGGAATAAAAAAGCCTGAGCACTATAAACTGACTCCTTGCTTTATGTGCCTCAGATCAACTATCTCTGATCCAATTATAGATTTGTTTAAGCAGTAAAAAGAAAAGCTATGTTTGTTTCTGCATTTTTATTGAGAAAGGAAGTGTAGAATGACAACAGAAGGTGGAAATATACTTCATAAGGGGGAAAAAAGGACATGCTATTTAACAAATACTGTGTACAAACTATCTAAAAGCTATAGTACATCCAAGGCTGGATGAAATGGATAAATTGACCCTTACCAATACTTTAAAACAACACAGGTTATACTAGTTTAGAACTATGCATAAAATGTTTTCTTTTGTTTAAAGGTTAAAATACCTGGGGTGGGGAGATAAGATTGGTCATTTCTACCCCCTAATATTGCTTGTGTGACTAGCACCAGCACAAAGAAAACTGCTTCTGACTGGCCTATTCGGTGCTTCAGCACCATTTTTACTGTGGATTTCCTAATATGGTCTATTGATGTCTCAAATGTACAACACAAAATAAACAAATAGATAAAGTTAAACGGTTCCAGAATGAGGGGATTCTTGCTTAATGTAATTATTTTAATGGATTTACCTAAGTTAGATATGATCATTATTTACACCCTTTATATCATATTGGGTTGCAGTAGATCAGGTCTGCTTGATGTGTGGACTATCAGCCAAGATCTTTATTTAAGGAATTTTAGGTTAAATTAATTAGCACATGAGAGTTGATGTAGGCCAATTACTAATATATGGCATCTTTATTGAGAGAAAAATATATTTTTATGCTTGTGGCTAGTTTTAATGATTAAAATTTGGGGACGAGGCTTATGATGCAGCTGATAATGCTCTATCCCAGCAGTGGGCAGGCCCCAAGTGCTGATGATGTCACAGCAGCAATAATAGCAGGAAAAAGCACCCTTTATACAGTTGTAACTTTGGATAGACTGCAACTAGAAGCATGATCCTGGAGTTATTTTTTTTCTCTTTAAATAACTTTATTTTTATAGCAATTTTTCATTTATATATATATTGTTAACAATTTACATTTTGGTTTGAGTAGTAGTTACATAGTGATAGCAGTATATTTAGATAGATTCCTGTCTTGAGTTCCGTACTTGAGTTTGTAGGTCTTAAGTTCTACATTGAGATTGGATTGAGTACTTCAGGTTCTTATCAGTTTTTATGTGCCCTCGGTTTTTCTTCGTCTGGGGTATTTTTCGGATTAGTGGTCTCAGACAGGAATTGTGGAAAAGGGGGAGTTTGTCAAAATCTTGCCATAACCTTTCCTAAAGATTTAACCAACAAAACATTGATATAAACAGGCAGTTGGTATTGTTTGATAAAATATACAGTAGACAATTACTTACATTGGTTGGTTAGTTAGCTGGTTGGACCACCTTGCTGGCATTTCGGCCCTCCTTTTACAGGGAGGTGAGTTTAGTGAGGGTGGACTTCTAATAGGGAGAAGGTGCTGTTTTAGGTTACTGACATTCTTATATCCCACGGAGCCCAAATTTTTGAAAATTGATCCATTTGGTCCCTTACCCTTGCTGTTAGATTTTCCATTGATCTTAGGTTTGCTATGGACTGGAGTAGATTTTTTTCCATAGGGGGTAGTGGGCATTTCCAAAATTGGGTGATCAGCCTTCTCGTGGCTACTTGTATGTGTACACATAGTTTAGTGGAGTGTTTGGAGAGACCTTTGAATGGGAGTCCTAGGATCCAGTGGATGGGTGTTGGGGTTTCATACCCAAATAGGGTATAGATTAGTGTAGAGGCTTTTGTTCAAATGGTTTTGATGTGGGGGCATTCCCAGTGTATGTGTAAGAGGGATCCCTTTTCACCACACCCCCTCCAACATCTATCCGTTTGATTTGGCCAGATTTTGTGGAGTTTTTCTGGGGTGTAGTACCACTATCCTGGAGTTAATTTAAAGGTAGGAGTGTGCCCTTTTTAATAAAAAAAAATGTGCCACTTGAATATGCTTAAGATATAGAAATATATAATAACCAGGAAATAACACATTTATCAGGGGAGCAATATTTATAAACTGATTATTGCACTTGCATGTTTTACTGGGCAAAAGGTTTATGCCAAATGACACAAATATATGTATCAATCAGTTGTGGTCAATGTATATTAATGTATATGGCACTTAAGCATGATAGTCGTCCATAACAATTTTAAGTTTGGTTGTAGTCCAATTAATGAAAATGTTGTTTTGCAGATTCATCATTTTTTACCTTACATGATTTAGACTGTGAACCCCGTGGATCACCAGCCTGTGAATCCATTATCTCTCTCAATACAGAAAAAATTTTGGTATGCGTTTATTTGTTTTGTTTTTTCAGTGGTATACTAAAAAAAATATTATTTTTTTAGCAAAATATTAAGATTGAGTGCAAATATATCTCTTAAATCTGGGCAGCTAGCCAAGAAAAAGCAGAGGGGTAGAATGTAACAACTGGTAAAAAGTAACTAATCTTCCAACTAGTTACACTGATACCTCCCAATGTAGAGACAAGGAAAGTAGTGAATGGATCTGCCTTGCATCTCACTATTACAGCACTTTATGATGGGGACTTATTTGTTGTATTGGGACATGATTAATGATTAAAGGGCATGTCTCTTTAAAATGTTTATAACCCCTCAAACCCCCATTTTCTGATGTGTCAAAGTTTTCAAAGATCCCCCAGAATTTGCTTACCTGACCCGATACCTCGCTGCTTCTACTCCACGGCTGCTGCTGACAGCCGCTCCACTTCCTGGTTGCGGCTGTCAGTTAAGGCGCGACGTGATGTCTCGCCCAATCACCCGACAGCCACGACCAGAAAGTCAAGCGGCTGTCAGCGCAGAAGTCCCCTGCGGCTGTTTTTGTTTGAAACAGGAGCAGGGGGCGGCGCCTAGATGGCAAGGGACTGGGTCAGGTAAGTAAGTTCTGGGGCATCTTTGAAAACTTCACACATGCGAAAGTGGGGTTTGGGTGGGTTATAAACATTTTAAAGAGAAGTTATTTTTGGGCAGTACTTGCCCTTTAAGTGATTTTATTACAATCCCGTATTGTAGAAGATTATTTAATTTAATGAGAAACATATTTATAAAAATCCATTTTGTATAAATATTTCTCATATTCATTGTTATAAGGATGCAGTGCTCACTTTTTAATAGAATCTATCTGTGTTCCAGTAAACAGGCAGGGAGCAGTGGTGTAATTATAGGTGCTGCAGCCCCTGAGACAGCGGAGGGGGGGACTAAGAGGGCCCAATTATCTACTTGCCAGGTACTGCGATCAGCTGTATTTAAACAGCAGATCACCTGTATGTTAATTAAGGTGTGCACGATCAGCGATTTTAAATACTGCCGGTCCAGTACCCTGGCCCTTGCAGTTTCATTAGTAGCAGGGAGAGTGATCCTGATTTCACCTACCTCCCAAAATGTTGATGCATGTGAGGGGATTGTTACTGGCAAATACCATCAGAGTAATGTCGGAGGATGCTGGACGCAAATATTGTACTTTGTTCCATTTAACTAACCTTAGGACAAGCCTGACCTTCAAACATTAGGTCCTCATATATAAACTGCAGTATAGAAAAGCCTAAGGTTTTAATAGGGCAATGCACTGCTAGCCACTCTGCTAAATACTGGTCTTATTATTTAGGTTAGCATGACTTTAAGATGATGTTTGCAGCAGCTACATGGGTATCTCAATGCCAGCTAATGGATGGCTTTATGATCCCCAAAAAGTTTTACAGAGGATCACAATGAAGGTGTGGTTGCTCCCTCATGCCATCAGACTGTAGCAAAGGGGCAGTGATCCCACTGAGTCCCACTGAGCAGCTCCACAAACCCAATGACATATTTCCCCCATACTAGGATTATCAGACATGGGATTGGACAACATTTTTAAAAGGTACCCTGAGTAACTGTGGTCTATATACAAGTGTCATTGATTATAAATAACACTCTAACACCTTTCAGAATAATATATTCTCTGGATCTTAAGTTATAGACTTGCAAAGTTACACTCCCAGACTGCCCTTTTTTGTCTCTGTGACAGGCATGTTATATAAGCTGTGTCACAAGCCCCACCCCAAAAATCAATATTTTCTGAAGCTAGTTATAAACCTGCAACCATTCTCTTTCCTTTACCAATGGACACATTAGGGAGAGAATAAAAAATATTTTCAGGTTTCTGTTTAAAAAATAATTAAGAACTTGTGATGCAGCTGATGATGCTTTGTCCCGGCAGTGTGCATGCACCAACCTAAAACTTGGGATCAGATCAGTGGTGCTGGTCATGTGACAGCTCACAGTGCTAGCAAGAAAAACACTCTTTAAACTGCTGTAACTTTGGATAGACTGCAGCTAGAAATATGATTCTGAAATCATTTTAAAAGTCATCTTAATACATATAAGGCCTGCATATGTAGATATGTCTCCTTTTCTATTGGTCCAACTCATGCCTCGCAAAAGACCACTAGATGAAGCGGAATATCCCCATAGGAGACAACTACGAAACAAACATTCCCTCAGTTGACTGGCAACATACTACATAGGGTCGGCATTTATCTCCCACAACCCCTATTTAGGCACCAACAGTTATATGTTGTATTTTCCCGTGTAATCAGTCCATCACTTTCGCCTGCTTCAATAGGCTATTTGACTAGTTTTTAACAAAGGCCAGTTCCTCTTTAATAAAATATAATTACTGTAGCTGGACTGCTTTGCATTTTTTCAAAGTCAGCCTTGCTGTATGTTTTAAATATGTATCAAGGGAGGACAGCATAAGCTAAATGTATCAAGGGAGGATAGTACAAGCTAGATGTATCAAGGGAGGACAGCATAAGCTAAATGTATCAAGGGAGGGCAGCACAAGCTAAATGTGTCAAGGGAGGGCAGCACAAGCTAAATGTATCAAGGGAGGACAGTACAAGCTAAATGTGTCAAGGGAGGGCAGCACAAGCTAAATGTATCAAGGTAGGACAGTACAAAGCTATATCAAAGGGGATACAGTCCAAGCTAAATGTATCAGGAGGACAGCATAAGCTAAATGTACAAGGAGACAGTACAACTAAAGTGTACAAGGGAGACGTACAAGCTAAATGTGTCAAGAGGGCAGCACAAGCTAATGTATCAAGGAGGCCATACAAGCTAAATGTGTCAAGGGAGGGCAGCACAAGCTAATGAATCAAGGGAGGACAGTACAGCTAATGTATCAAGGGAGGACAGCATAAGCTAAATGTGTCAAGGGAGGGCAGCACAAGCTAAATGTATCAAGGGAGGACAGTACAAGCTAAATGTATCAAGGGAGGACAGCACAAGCTAAATGTGTCAAGGGAGGGCAGCACAAGCTAAATGTGTCAAGGGAGGGCAGCACAAGCTAAATGTGTCAAGGGAGGACAGTACAAGCTAAATGTGTCAATGGAGGGCAGCACAAGCTAAATGTGTCAAGGGAGGGCAGCACAAGCTAAATGTGTCAAGGGAGGGCAGCACAAGCTAAATGTGTCATGGGAGGGCAGCACAAGCTAAATGTGTCAAGGGAGGGCAGCACAAGCTAAATGTGTCATGGGAGGGCAGCACAAGCTAAATGTGTCATGGGAGGGCAGCACAAGCTAAATGTGTCATAGGAGGGCAGCACAAGCTAAATGACAGATGTCTTTTAAGGTTTCCTTTATTTATTAAATCATTCTCAGAGCAATAACTACATGAAAACATACTAACAAGATACAAACACAATGGTATTATTATATTTAGTTAGTAGGTTAGGTTCACCAATACCATTCAGCTTTAGGCTGGTCTCCCCAATCTACATTGGGCCTTCCACTTCTGGCTCAATTGCAATTTAAACAAAAAAGGGGAAATGGTAGACAGAGACCGATGAAACAGATTATGCTGTGAAGGAATTTATTTGTAATCCATGCGCCATGGATTACAAAAAATTCCTTCACAGCATAGTCTGTTTCATCGGTCTCTGTCTACCATTTCCCTTTTTTGTTTAATGGTATATTATAGTTAATGGTGCATTAAACCAGAACTATTTTAGCATTAGTTTTATATCAAACTATTTTAGCATCTAACTGTGAAGCTCCTACTGTGAGACAGATTTACAGTAAGTAAATGTTATTTACAGAAGTTCCTCTTTAGTTGTTTTGCATAGCTCTAAACATAGGTTTGTAATAAAGTCATGTTTAACCATCTATGGGATGTCAGATGTTTTAAAGGACAAGAACAAACTATTAGCAAACCTGTAATGTCTCATGCTTGTGAAGGTTCTCATTCATCAGTCATGGTATATCTGTTGTATTCAATTAGATCAACTGGACTTGAAATTGTAGTTCTTGAAGACGTTTCGCTAGTCATCCGACTGGCTTTCTCAATTCAGAATGACTTGTACAAGAATCTGTGGCAATTATGTACCCTGGAAATCCCCAATTAGCATATCAAAGCCAGGTGTTAGGTGTGATTAGATAGTGGCTAAAGGTGTTTATGGAACGCCCAGAGTAAGGTGTTAAAACAGCATTGTACTGGCAGACAGTGGTGTCGAACCCCCCCACCTCTATTTAGGCTTGGTTTCTTTATTTTCACATAAATGGCCTCCTTAACACCTCTCTTGAACCAGTCACGTTCCTTCGCCAGTTAGTTAACATTACAATCTTCAAGGTAATGTCCTTTATCCTTAAGATGCAGATACACGGCTGATTCCTGACCCGGAATTGGCTCTCTCTCTGTGCTGGGCCATACTGTGCAGTTGCTGTTTGGTTCCCCCACATACAATCAAGCAATTCTTCACTGCACTGCACGCATATATGATGTCGCTTTCTTGTGTTTAGGTTTGGTGTCTTTCGGATGTACAAATTGCTGCCTCAGTGTGTTGTTCGGTTTAAGCAGACAGGATCACGGTGTTTTTTGAAAATTCTTCTTAATTTCTCGAGACCCCTGCTACATAGGGATGACCAAGTTCTTCCTCCTGTCTTGCTTTCTTCCCCTTCACTGTTGTATTCGTGTTCTTTTCTTTCCTTCTACTTGCTTTTGACAAAGGCCCAGTCGCTGGATATCCACAAGTTTTAAGGGCTCCTCTGAGATGTTTCATTTCTTTAGCCTTCGCCTCTGTGCTAGTGGGGATGTTCTCGGCTCTGTGTTGCAGGGTTCTGATGACACCCAGCTTTGTGATCTAAAGGGTGGTGGGAGTCAAACATCAAATACTGATCTGTGTGTGTTGGTTTTCTGTAAACCTCTACTTCCAGTTTACCATTCTCCCTGACTTCTACCAAGCAGTCCAAGAAAGCCAGTTTGTTGTTTTGTACCTCTTCCCTTGTGAATTTGATGTTTTGGTCTACCGCATTAATGTGTTCTGTGAAAGCTTGTACTTCCTTCTGGTGGATTTTAACCCAGGTGTCATCCACATATCTGAACCAGTGGCTGGGTGCTATGCCCTTAAAGGTATTAAGCGCCTGTGTTTCTACCTCCTCCATGTAAAGGTTGGCCACAATGGGTGAAACTGGAGATCCCATAGCACATCCATGTTTTTGCTTATAGAACTTATCCCTGTATTTGAAATAGGTGGTATTCAGGCACAAGTCCAGTAAGGAACACACCTGTTCTGGGTTGAGATCAGTTCTGCTGGTAAGAGTGCTGTCTTGGCCCAGCCGTTTTCTCACCATGTCAACAGCCTCCTTGGTGGGTATACAAGTGAAGAGAGATGTCACATCATAGGACACCATAGTTTCTTCACACCCTTAACACCTGGCTGTGATATGCTAATTGGGATTTTCCAGGGTACATAATTGCCACAGATTCTTGTACAAGTCATTCTGAATTGAGAAAGCCAGTCGGATGACTAGCGAAACGTCTTCAAGAACTACATTTCAAGTCCAGTTGATCTAATTGAATACAACAGATATACTGTAATGTCTCATCATTTTAATTGTTTACATTCAGTTTTTGAAAATATATCTCTCTTTTGTTTTTCTACACTGTTATACCAGAGCCAAGCCAAATCCTTGGCCGAACAGAGGAGACTTCCATTTATGACTAATGATGATAACACTAATGAGGAATTGGGTATGTAAGACACATAATTATATCACTGTATTTTCTTTATCTCTGAACGGGGCAGGTTTTGCATCAGCCATAGGCACAAAAATCTTGTGCCTTAACGCCATCTCTCAACACAAGAGAGAAGTCCTGTTGACAAGGATCTGAATTTTCAGAAATCAAATTAATTAAGGCTGCCATAGACAGACCGATATTATCAGCTGATCGCTCAGCCAAAATTTCAACCGTCCCAATAAGGAAATTGGCCCAATTTCATCGGTGAGTGCCATACACCTGAGTGAGAGGTATCGGACTATCATATTGTTATGTCTATGGCCCCCACTAGGTTCCAATCAGAATTTTTTCAATTTCAATTAGGTCTACGAAACCACTGGTGAAATAAAACTCACTAGTTTTTTACTTAACACAGGTCATTTCCCCAAATCATGCCATTTTACAATATATAATTATATATATTTATATATTACAATATAAAAAATATACTTATAAGGTAACAAAAACTTGAATAGCCTTAAGGGGGGGGGGGGTTTGCTGAGCTGATCATTTGCTCCAACCAATCAGAGGCAACCTTTCTACTACAGTTCTACTACATCTGATTCGCTGCTGTAAATTGAGAGCACTAGCAAAATTTTGCACTTCTTATAAGCCTGAATTGTTAAAAATAAACCTGTACTAACAGGTGCAAATCCAGTCCTGACCTTTATATGGCTGCTGCAGGATTACTTTGTGAATCCCAGTGTTACAAAATGGCTGCACATTGCAGCTCCTTGTAAAGTCTATTTCTTTTAGTAGGATATTGGTTCTATATGAGAGTAATTGTTTTAAATTGTGTAAAGCTAGTTCAAATTTCACTACCACCAAGATCATATTGTCAATTAGTGCTTAACATACGTTAAGTGTGATTGGGAACTCCCTTGGTTAGGGGTCCTGAGAAGCTTCAACCTGAGCGGCTTTATTTGTTGTACTGTTGAACTGTAATTGGATACTAGGCATACTTTCCTTGTTGTCTTCCCTTTCATAGTCTTTAATGCCCTGAGGTAATGGCATCCTCCCACAGATTAGTGTGTGAAGTCTGCTCCCCTTCTATGTGGGAAACTTTGAAAAACACCAACTGAAAAGATGAAACTTTGCCATATTTAACACAGAAATACATTATCCTAAATTAAGTATAGTTTTTTAGGACCATTTTTGTTTAATAATAAAATAATACACAAACCCTTAGTTTTGTTTTCTACTGATCACCTGAGAAAAGGGAAAGTCATTCTTCCAAAACATTGTGCAGTGTACTGTTATTTATACACATTATGGTTTGTGAATGAAGGGGTGTCACTGCTTGATTATTTTACAGGACTGAGGCTGCGGCCACACTACAATGAACGGTAATGCGCGTGAAATGCGTTTCTGACAATATTCCGTTATTGGAGTGCATGCTAAAAAAAATGGTGATCGCATGTGATCTTATAATGGAAAGCAGCGCACACAGTGTTGGCCACCCACATTGTGTTAGCCTGGCATGCATTTCTCACACAGTACCAGATCGCAAAACGTGATTGTTAGCGTGTGACAAACACGCTAGTGTGGCCTAGCCCTGTGGTCTGGGGTAGGAGGCCTAGTAATTTGCACCTAGAGGAGTTTAAGGAGTTTTCTTTTTAGTTTTAGCATCTAAATCATTTTTTAGCCTTTTATCTAGTTATATACAGTATGAGCTTGCATATTATATGTAGATGGAAATAAAGGGGATTTGTATATTTAAAGCTTTTTTAAATGATTTTATTACATGTTAAAAATGATTTGCTCTTTATAGACTCAATTCTACTTTTCTCAGTTGTACGGATTGATGTGTTTTAATTCATTTAATTTTTTTTTATACACAAGCTATTGGATATGTATTAATAGCCAGTGGCCTGCAAGATGAAGCTATAAAACGTTTTTCATCTATGCTTCAGGTAAATGTATCCTTCTACTATATTGCCACAATTAAATATTTTTGTGACCGTTGTCCTGGCCAGTTAAAAACAGTAGCTAACCCTTATTACCGTACATGTATTATTGTAATGTTTTAAATATTTCCTATATGTTTATATAAGAATCGTATCTTTTTAGCAGGTTTATAAAAGGGGCACACTTTCCCTTTAATCATGTAAAAATTTCATTTTGTTATGTTTACCTTTTTTCTCTCAATGATATACAAACATTTAGAAAAATATTGGAGAACACAAGCCACTTAGATCTATGGGGTAATTTATACTGCTGTCTTTATTTACTGATTAGTGCATTTTGCAAACTGAACCATTCCATGCTCTTATGAGGATGATAAAGACTTCTGTTACGGTATTTAAACTGCAATTTTATTGATTAAAGGGTAACTGTGGTCTCCATACAAGAAAAAAAATACAAGAAAGAGTTCTTTCCTATGTTTTAAACAAGCCTAGGATGGTGTCTGTAGCTTCTCTGGATGTTAAATTATAGGCTCGTACATTTACACTTCTTTGTCTGTCCTGACTGTCTGGGACTGTGACAAAAAAAAAAATCAATCTTTTTTGAAGTTACAGACCTGCAATCATTATCTGCCCTTACATAATAATATGTATCCTAATGTGTCAGATATCAAAGTTCAAGGTACTTAAAGGAATTGTACACTGAAAAAATTACTTTGCCCCATTTCAGTCTAAAAATTAATACACGTAAGCAGCACTTACTCTTATGTGTTTGTGTTGCAGCATGACTTCAATCCAGTACTTGTTTGCTCAAACTCAGTCCAGCCCCCTGCCAGACTATTTGACTCTCTGTGGGGGCAAGTATGCTCCATAATCTTTGAGGCAGCATTGGGAGGGGTAATTTCCCACCATGTAGTTCATGTACCAACTGTCACCACTGCAGCCACAGCAAAACTACTTATAAAAGAAAAGTTTATTATACTAAGGCACTTGATTGACAGCTGAAATGTAAAATGTTTTAGACTGGATATCTAAAGAAATAGGGGACAGATCAACAAAAAATTGGTACAGTGATAGTAGGGAATAATTATAGTTTCCAGAAATGGGCAATTTAAAAAAAAATTTCCCTGTGTACATATCCGTTAAAGGAAGCATTGGTAATGGAAGGCCGAAAGTCTTTGACTTATACAAGTTATTGAGTTTCCTAAAGTAGTATTTGTCTCTTTAACAATCTAGAAACACTGTACACAAATTTATATCATTTGCTACATAAATTACTACACCAGAACTTGCAGCTGGAGGAAAACTTTGTTGCCAACCATGTTCCCGTAACTGATACTTTTTTTGATTCAGTGCTGGTGGCGTGTATAATATTGCGTGGTGGCTATGTTGTTATGTTAGTGGCATCCCGCTCCCTCTGCTTCAATCAGTCCACTCCCATTATCAGATCCACACTTTCCAGTGTTATGTAGCTAGGTGCTATGAAGGTAAGGTCTGAAATATTGGGTAATTTGTGGCTACTCCAGTAATAAGTATCTAGATTATTAAAGAGACAATTACTACTTACAGGGACTTGTCTGAAGACTCAGTAACTTGCATATGTAAAAGACTTGTCTCTCCCGACTTTCCATTACCATCACATCGCTACCTTTAAGCACCTGTAAATTTATTATTTCTTTAACTTTTGGACCCTGCATCTGACACACTAGGATACATAGTATTTGTACCTCTGGATATATTATATCTTCATCAGTTATCTTTTAGTACCCTGCCGGGATTTGTTTTCTGTTTTTCTTATTTATAGTGTTTGGTTACACTATCCAAGTGCTTATTATATTTAGATATATTTGAATATTATATATATAAAGTTTTTCTATCTGTTTATTAACTTATACTGATTATTTGGTTAATTCAATTTGGAGTATGGCACATTGTACACAAATTAAATGGTGCGTTCTTTTTAATAAAGGGCATTTGTATGGAGACCACAGTTCCCCTTTAATAGTTGCTTACCCATGTACTGGCTGCAGTATTTACTGTGATCAGTTCATAAACATGAACCAAAGATGTACGCCAATACATTTTCTTATATGCAACCCACTTAATAATTAGATTGGGTAAATGCCGGACCACCATATTTACCTGCTTTCCAATACACCTTGATTCATTCAGTCTTTTGTACATACAGATGGTCTTTTGTAATGCAAGTGCTTAGATCCTTTATTTTAAGCTTTTGAACAAATTTGTTCAATCTCTAAATTTTTAAACTTAATCAAGTCCTGCCCTAATTTGTCCAGAGAAAGATGCTTAGTTAGTACTTTGAGAAGTCATAGAGTTGGGCTCTTCCCTGCCCTTGAGAACAGTTGACTTGCAAATGCACTATTACTATATAATAACCCTACACTGGGCTAAATGTGTTGGATCGAGCGTGATCGAGCCATGTGGAGTGTTGGCGTGCTGTTAGTGTTATGCAACTAATAAATCCTTTGTAAGTTATCTGTCCGTGTTAGCTGCAGTATATCGGAGTGCGCAGAGTCCCTGGGTTATGGCATTGAGACTTGCAAAAACACTTTATTTAGTGAATATGCACTTAATGCTTAAATGTCACATTCACCCCTCAAATAATGTAAAATTCCCTGTAGGTGGTATATCCAATTTTTTATTTGAAAATTGGACTTGCTCTTTAAATTTGATTGCCCAGCAGTGTACAGGGGCAGGAGCCACATGATAAAGGGGGATGGAGGGCGATAGTTTTTAATGAACTCTTCATCTACCACGGTTTCGTTTTAATTTAATATATATTTCTTTAATTATGTATAGGGAGATCCTGATCTTGTGAGTGCTATCTATGGCCGAGGGATTGCATATGGTAGAAAAGGACTACAGGTAAACATATCATATCTGTGTTTTGTGAATAATAATTTTTGCGGATAGCCAATATATGTTCTCCCATTTAAAATAACCATGTATACCTAGTTTGGATGATCAACTCTAATTTGTTATACTAATCATTCTAATTGATGTAGTAATGATCAGTGAAAATGCATTTTCTGTATCAGTCTCAACATTCGCTATAAAAGGGGTCAACTTTACGTAAACATAACTAACTGGTTTAAATGTTTTTTTTGTATGTAGCATTCTTAGTGTAATATGTTTTTTTTTATATATATATAGAATTTATTTTCTATTTAAGGCTTTTGGGAACAACTCAAAAATTTTCATTTCTAGTTTTTTTATGTTCTGATACATAAAACCATTCAGAAAATGGTGTACTTTTCTCATGACTATACCAACAAACATAAAAAAGGATATTTTCTTTGAAGATGATATTTCGGATATTGGTTGCAGTGTGTTTGGTACAAGTAGTACTTTAAGGGCATCCATTGCTAGGAAGATTAGCCGCTCTTTTGAATGTTTTCCACATCAGAATAATCTTTCACTCTGTAAAATGATGGACTTCAATTGTTTGGAAATAGCTTTTATAACCCTTCTCAGACTGATAGACAGCAACAGTTGCTTAATACCATCGCTGATGTCTTTCATCCTTTGTGTTAACATACACCTTATTGATCCAGACCTGCAAACCAGCCAACATTTCACACTTGCTGCCGATCAATAAATTAAGTGCAGTGAATTAGCAGCAACTCCTAATACCTATCCTAAGATGATATTTTTCACTGCTTTATAATTATGACTACATTTTTGTTAAGTGTAATTGATACAGTGGAATCTGTTGTTTTACCCCAGAGGATTTTTGTCCTTTCTGTCATGTCCTTTCTATAACATTTCTATATACAATTAATTTCCTGACAAATGTAAATCTTTGAGGGTTTTTTAATCCTCTAAATGATGCCAGTATCAGATTGTTTTTCTTTTGTTTTAAGGATATAAAAAATGCAGAGCTTGCTTTTCTCGAACTGAGTCGTGTAATCACCTTGGAACCTGATTATCCAGAAGTGTATGAACAGAGAGCAGAAGTGAGTGCATCTCCTTTATCATATTCTGGGAGGGCAAACGGCAGGACCTCATATTTTAATGCCTAATACATTTTTGGGGTATCCTAGGAAATTTGATATTGACACAAAAAAATATTTTTAAAAAATTGTCATTTTTTTAAGGCTGATAATGTGATTATTATTATTTATTATTATTTTGTATTTATATAGCGCCAACATCTTCCGTAGCACTTTACAGTTACATCTATACATTCAAATCAGACCCTGCCCCAAAGAGCTTACAATCTAAGCATATTTATTTGACACATACAACCTATCAGTATGTCTTTATGTTTCTGGAGGAAACCCACGCAAGCACAGAGAACATACAAACTCCTTGCAGATGTGTCTAAGGGTGGATTCGAACCCAGGACCTCAGGGCTGCAAGGCATCAGTGCTAACCACTTAGCCACATTGCTGTGTTTTTGAGTCTATCGGGTATTATTGCTTTTGTAATAGAGGGTTAAATATTTTTTTAAAAAGGTCCCCTAGTTAAATTAAAATGGTCAGACAGTACCTCAAACTGAACATCTATCCAAATGCACGTATATGTCAAACATCACTACAATGAAATGTTTGAGAAACACTCAGGCTCCAGGCAGGAATGCTGCAAAATAGTGGCTTGGCTTTACTACGCAATCACCACATGACATGTTTTGTGTAAGGACCCTTTTTTAAGTAAAAAATAAAACTACCAAGCCATTTACCCAGAGTCGCAATTGCTCAGCTCTGGGCAATTCAATATTGTGATGGTGGCTCTCTGTAAATAGTCTGGATAATGTTTTCTATAACAGGATGTTAATGTATTCAGATAAGATGTTTTTTTTATTGGCAGATTTTGTCACCTTTAGGCCGTATAAGTGAGGCATTAAGTGACCTTACCCAAGCCATACAGTTACAGCCATCTGCAAGACTTTATAGACACAGGGGAACTCTTTACTTTGTATCTGAGGTAAACTTTGGTGCCACCACTGAATTAATGTGTGAAATGTAAATTTGTTTAAGTGTTAAAAGGAAACTTAAGGTAGCCATAGAAACAACAATCGCGGTTGTCCGATCATACAATTGTATTGGCCCAAAAAAATGTTTTCTTTTTTTTTGTTATAAGGATCGCTGGTCCTTACACAGGCCTACAATCATACTATACCCTGATGGTACAACTGCTCTTGTTGCGTGTATGGCCACCATAAGGCTTATATATAGAAATATGAGACAGAAATGGAGATCAGCTTAGTCCTCTTTTGTCAGAAGATGGTGGATGTTAAAGAATGACAAAGAACAAATAAATCTCTACTGTATGATATAGATAATGTACCCGCCACTGTAAATTATAAGGATATTAGATGTTACCGAGGAGTTCCATGACCATATAGAAGCCGAGGTTATTTATGATAGTCTTATGATTTAAAGTAGGTGGTACATTATATTTTATAATGTACCCTTTGTAGCAAATGTATCTGTGTCCCAAAAAATTATCCTCTCGGACTCAGTCACCAGCCCGTGCTTTCACCCTCTACACCTGGCACTGCAGTGACTTCTTCTGAACTCTCGCACAATCACTCCTTTTCTACTGCAGGAAGTCAGTAGCCGTCGCACAACCTGCAAAGTAAATGTAAGTACGGACATACCTACATTTACATTTATCTATGCTGCTGGCTTCCTGCAGTAGAAGAGGAGTGATCGCGCAAGAGTTCAGAAGAAGTCACTGCAGTTCTGTGTGTGTGTGTGTGTATAGAGGGTGAAGGCCCGAGTGGCGGTGAAACAGTTAGTACACTTCCTGAATGTTATAATCGGTGTGCTACTACATAGTTATATTATAATGCTATTATTGCACAGTTGGTTCTCATAGAGACCCATTAGGCGGTACATTATATATTTGTTCTGTACATAAAAAAGAAAATCAAAGTGAGCCTTCTGTGGGGGACTGGATATATCTTTCTCAGCTGGATCTATCTTTCTCAGCTACCAGGGGCAAAAAGTCTTTAACAAAAATGCCGGAGATCTTTTAAAATGTATTTAAAGTAAAAATTTGCCGATTTGAGAAGCTTTCCGCCTGCTGCATGTTACACTAGTAGGTTTGTACTGCAGTTGCGGGAAAAGCATTGTCAGTTCATGACCACAAAGGTTATTTCTCTGTGATAAACAATTTTCAATCCCTGACACGTGGGAAGCAGTTTTGCTGATTTAACTTTACTTTTACCCAGGAAAAGACATTGTATAGGAGACCTTATGTCCTAGTTCTATTGTTAAAAAATAAGTGATGTATATTATAGTATAATATAATGTATAATATAAGTGTTCTGCTTCACAGGATTACCTAGCTGCACAGGAGGATTTCCAGAGGTCACTGGAGCTGAATCAAAACCAACCCATTGCTGAATTATACAAAGGTTTGACATTTTTTCACAGAGGCCTACTAAAGGTAAAAGTTTATACTGTAAATACTTACATTCAAACTTGTTACTACTTCAGCCTTTTTATCATTCCTGTGCATTGTACATTGTAGAATGTGCTGTACTGCTGCTAGGCCAGAAGATACAGTTCTTGTTTTTTAATTCCTATGATTGGTTAGTTAATATCATAGATTATTAACCATTTCACCTTTCCTCTTGAATCAGGCCATTTCTTTCTAGGTCCATGCCTGATACTTTGACAAACACAGCAGCCACAAAACACAATCAAATATAGATTTACAGTTGCACGTCGCATAGAGCAGGATGTGGCGGAGGAGCGAGAGATCAGGTAAGTTCTCTAACTTCGTTCCTGGCTCCTGCATGTTTTATTGAAGAAAGGGAAGTAAGACACAGCTCCTTTACCTCCTGTTCTTCAATAAAACTGAATACAAAAAAAGTATTTTACCAGTGGAGACCCTTTAAACCACTCGGTCCTCAACCTTAGTTAAGCAGCTGCACTTACCTTAAATGTCCTTTTTGCCTCCCTGTATCCTAGGGGGAAAGGCCAATACAAAGACAGGACCTACAATGAATCTGGAAGTGGGACCGGAGCAGCTATGGAACTCAAGGCCGGTTCTAGCCATTTTGGTGCCCTAAGCAAGTCTAACCTGGTTTCCTATCCCAATTAAAACTTTCCCTGACCACCTCTTGGTTTAATCTTAGAGTAGATTGAAAATCTCAGCCAAGAAACAGCTTGTTGCTTTATGGCAGATAAGGATCCCTGTTGTTTAAAAGAAATGCCTAGAAACTGCCCTGATGGAACTTTTAGGTAATTTAAGGCTGCTTTACTAAGAGGAGCCCAGGAAAGGGGACTTAGCTGTTTAGGTGCTCACCCTAGGTTCTATATGTTAAGGGGGGGTAGGTGATCTGGGTAAATCTACCGTATGAAATTCACCTGAGTCTGTGCAGCTCTGGGCGAATTTTACTTCTCTGTAAGTATTTGCCTGCTTGCATTAAATAGGTAAAAAGATTCATGCAGCTTCTGCCCTCTTGTGAAGGTTACGCTAACTTCACGATTGGTTAGCACCAATTTAACCCCTAGGTTGCAGTGGCTGCACTTTAACCCCATAATTAAGCGCTTTGGCTCAGAGTGAATCAGGATGAAAGTGTTCACATTCTCATTACATCAAGAATCACTCAAACTTGATTTATTTTAATACTTCTCCTTCAACAAAACACTTATTCACTGCACTTTAATTGCAGAAGTATGTCTAGATAGGATAAAACAACTGGTTCTTCATGTTTTTTTTAATCTTAGGAAGCCATTGAGTCATTTAAGGAAGCCTTAAAGCAGAAATCTAATTTTATTGAAGCTTACAAAAGTCTTGGTCAGGCGTACAGGTAACTTTATTCATTGTTCATTTTACATTCTAGGAAACTGTGCACTACTATTTGCACCATGAGTCTAAAAGCAAATACTAGGGGGGGTCATTCACAGAGAGTTCTTATTGCTTTGCCTCAAAAACCATAAGGCTTTGTGGCTAATATTAAATAAGATTTTAACAATTACGGTAGCAATAATACCAGGTCTTCATTAGGCATTAAAAATGATGGTGAAAATTGACCCAAACTAGACAAATATTTCTAAAAAGGAAGTCATTTGACGCAGATGGAAATTTGGCATAATTTGCCACAAGGTACAAGCGGCGCAATGTTGCCACTAAAATACCATGATGTCACGCAGGGGCTATGCATACCTACAGTACTCCATGCAGAATTGCCCAACCTTATTTAACTTCTGGTACAGAAATAACACTGGTAGTAAACAATATTTGGAACTGGAAATTGACACCTTATACTACTAATAGTAATATTTTATTTATAGTGCCTCAAAAGTCTGCAATTCTCACCATAAATGATATTACACTGCCTACGCCATAAGCCCATGCACATTATCAAAAACTGCTGCATGCATCTTAAACCACCAGCAGCAGTGCTGTGAAAATATATAAAACAGGGAGATTCAATAAAAGTTCTTATCATTTAAAATGGTGCTAATTTTGCCCCAACCAATCAGATCTTATTTAACATTTGAAAGCTAACATCTGGTTGGTTAGGGCAAAATTAGCACCATTACTAACTATAAGAACTTTTATTGAATAACCCTGAAAGTGTCCAGTGTTTCTGTTTGTATGGCTTTATTCTTCAATGCTTGTCTATTATGTCTTTTTTTGTAGAGAACTTGGAGACTTTGATTTAGCAACAGAGAACTTTCAAAAAGCCTTAATGCTCAATCAGAATCATGTTCAGACTCTTCAGTTAAGGGGAATGATGCTTTATCATCATGGGAGCCTACGAGAAGCTCTAACAAATTTCAAGGTATATTAGTTTAAATTGTTTAGCAAAGCTGCAATTATCTGCACTTCTATATTGGCTTATCCATGGACAATGATTAAAGGTGAATTTCGTCTGATAAAGTGCCCATTCATGGGGCGATTATCGGCCGAAACGGGCACTCGTACACATCGTGCGTCACGGGTCGGCACCCACGATCGTACGAACCATTAGGCTGGGTACATGCATTAAAGATGTTTGAAAGATGGCAGACAGGATCTGCAATATCCTGTCTGTCATTTTTCAAAGATCAGGAAACGTTCTCCCTATACACAGCATAGGGAGAACACTCGAGACTGTGTGTTTCCGATGACCGAAACAGGACTCCCCTATAGGGAGACTACCGCAGCCGAGGGAAATTTTAGGGAAAGAATGTTACACACACTGCCGATAGCGTCGGATTCTAGGCTTCATCAGGGCTTTATCTTTAGTGTGTGTATTTAGCTTAAGGGTCCATACACACATCCAATTGGCTGCCTGTTGCAAGACCCCCGGGAGCAATACAGACACGTGGTGAACAGCCTGTTAAGACAATACGTGTGATTATCGCTGTTTCGGCTGAGAATCACACATGTGTATGTGTTCAGTCAGGGATCGTAGCGGATCAACGAATGACCCCCGCCGAACGCATGCAAACATGTGATTCTCTGCCAAAACGGCCGTTCGTCACACGAATACGTCGTAGTGAGGGGTCCTGGCTTGGTGCACACATCATACGTGTGACCTTAACATTAAGACCTAAGCCACTTAAATTCTGCTTACAGACAAGCCAATTGCTCCTTCTACGATCAAAGTTTGTTCATTCCTGTTTACTGTACATCAGCCAGTATCTGGGTAGCCCTATTTGCACAGTACTGATATAGCTCCTAAATGTCTATAATAGTAAATGGGCTTTTCATTAGTGCAGTACTGAAGCCCTAAAGAAATGGTGGATACATTAAAAAAAATACTTTTGGATGCAGAATTTAAGGTGAAAATGTTATAATTACTTGTTTTTATAAAAAAATTTCAGTGATATAAAATTGTACTACAAATTTTGTACTGTCAATCTATATTATGATTCTATGTAAATGGGAGGGAGAGGCGGGTCTAAAGAAAATGTGTAGATGACAATACTAATTTTTCATACAAAAAACAGAATTCTAGTGCACAAACAATTCTAATTGCATATTGGCTACCTCCATAAGGTTGCGACTACAAACAGTCTGACAGTCTGCTAAACCCTGGATAAATATAAGCAATTAGTTCAATAAGTTGGCCAAATTATTTTAAGCCCAGTCACCACGTCAAGGTGACAATACTAATTTTAATTTGTGCACACAATGTTCCAGAGGTCAGATGTTTGATCCTTCTGGTGCTTCCAGATGGTAACAGATTCTTCTTTGCTTAGAGGTGCCTTCAGCTAGAGCCTTACAATGAAGTATGCCAGTACATGAAAGGACTTAGTCATGTTTCCATGGGACATTTTTATGAAGGAATAAAAGCACAGACAAAAGTAATGTTAAATGACCCTCTACCTGGGCAGAAAGCAAGCCAAGAATATTTGAAAGTAAAATATTTAAGAGGTGAGTTTGTTTGTGTCCATTTATACATTTTCCAAATTGATTGACCATTGATTGACCATTGTGAAGTGGTCTATATGTGAAATGAACAACGTAAAACATAAGCATGAGTATGTAATAACATGAGCAAAGGTTAACATGTTCTAGTAAACCTTATAACCAGTTGGTTGTCTGTTTTAACTGGGGTTATGCACCTAAAAAATGACAGACAGGATCTGCAAAATCCTGTATGT
The DNA here is from genome assembly GCA_019447015.1 of Hymenochirus boettgeri. Lineage (NCBI taxonomy): Eukaryota > Metazoa > Chordata > Amphibia > Anura > Pipidae > Hymenochirus > Hymenochirus boettgeri. The sequence goes on along the minus strand of CM033473.1, from coordinate 81,689,763 downwards.
CATTTTTCAAAGATCAGGAGCATATACTGTGTGTTTCCCTCGACCGAGGGCGACTCCCTCTATAGGGAGAGTACTGCAGCCGAGGGAAATTTACGTCCTTTCCCGAAGGACCGATCGGCTGACCTGAACGTTCAACGACCGCACACTCGTTCAGGGGAAAGCCTCCTCACACACAGTGCCGATAAAGCCCCAACGGTATTGGGACTTTATTGGTACTATGTGTACCTTGCTTAAGACTCTCTTTTTTTCACTCACCTTATGTCGTTCTACTAACTTGAAAGTTTTCATTTGCTTTGTTGTCCCCCTTTCATTTGTAAATAGTATATTTAGCACTTTTTTCAGTCTAAAGCCTCATACACACGTGAGATTGCGAGGGCGAACCACAAAGCACAATGTGTATGCAGGGCAGTTTCGGAGGATTATCGTGCTGTGTATTGGCACTTTGTCGGCTGAAACGCCCGTTCGGTTGAAGATCCGCCTTGCTGTTCGGGCCGTGGCCGAAAAAGGTTGGTTTCGACTGACAAAGTGCCCATACACGGTATTGCTCGTGCATTAACATTGTGCCTCGCGGGTCGGCCCCCACGATTACACATATGTATGAGGCTTAACGTCATCATATACTAAAAAGTCTCCTCCCCTGGACTTCAGCGAGATCTCATGGTCACTAGCTGGGTCAGTGTGTCAGTGCCTAATTGATCTTTTTCAGATAAGTACACTATTGAGATACCCTTTAGTATTACCGCTTACATAGTTCTAGAAACAACATAGCTGTGTCATATAGACTATATGTTGAAGTTAGACTGGAAAAAGTGATACGTGGGTAGTCTTGTTTTTTGCCTTCTACATCTCTAAAAGGGTAATTCCCATAAACTGCTATAAAAATATTTCTGCAGTAGAAATTAGAAGAGTAGACACCAGCATTGGCTTCAGGTGGCCGTTGGTTATTAGACTTTCAAATATTGATCCTATTGAGGATAAATTATTCCATCCTCTTGGACTTAGGTGTATTCATTTTAAGTATGTGGTTTTTTTAACTGGAAATTCCCTAGTACAATCAAGTATTTGAGTGCCAACAATGGTCCATGAGTATGTATTATACTTATAGGGTGCTCCTTTTTATTTTAGATACAGGGAGCTCCACCCCCATAATACAAAAATAAACTTTGAAAAAGAGTGGAAAAGAAAATGGTCACTCCTAATTATATATCAAAAAGAGTTCCTTGGATAAATAGTGAGGAGCGGCAATTTTCTTTTCCACTCTTTCTCTTAGTAGTTGTTTATTTTAAAGAAATACATTTCAGGGAAATGTTTTACCCTTTTCCTTGTGTTTACAGAATACTCTAGATACTTGCATGCACATCTTGACACCCCAGTTACAGAATACAACATTGATGCTGACTTGCCTGGAAATTTTAAGGACCACTGGGCCAAAAACCTGCCATTTTTAATCGAAGACTATGAAGAGCAGCCAGGACTGCAGCCACATATTAAGTGAGTATTAGCAGTGATAGTCTTCATCATGTGTAACTATAAGATGTATATAACTACATTCATACATGTACTATGCAAATTCTACTGATCATGCCATGACTGTGTTTACATATTAACGTGTGTTGTGTAACAAGACACATTCCTATTTTTTAGAGTGTGTGATCTTCTCTCATTAGCACAGTACCATTCCCATTGGTTTTCCGTGTCTTCCAGTAGCTATCACCCTATAGAGTGCAGTTCTCTCTATGCTATTTAAAAGCATAGCTGGAAATCTTTAAAAAAAACTACTATAGGTTACTTACTTTGGAGGCATACAGCATTGGTACCTCTGCTAGAAATACAGGTTGATTCAAAGTTTGATTATAAAATCTTTTTATTTCCAGCAGTTTTTCCTTTTGACATTCCCCCAGCCTGAACCATTCATTTGTGATTGACATTGCATAATGTAATTTGCAAAATAATTGTTCCATACAGTCAATTGCATATCACTTAAAGTTTCCAAAGCTCTGCATAGTTTTGAGTCATCAGCAAACACAGAGACCTTGCTCTCAATGCTTACCTCTAAGTAAATTTAAACAGATTTAAAAAAAGTGGCCCCAGTACAGAATCCTGAGGCACTCCACTTAGAACTTTAGCCCACATAGATATAGCTCCATTAGCCATTACACTCTGTACAGGATCCAACGACCAATTCTCTATCCATGTACAAATGTTTTTTTCTAGGCTAACACTTTTTATATGCAACACTGTGTGGTACAGTATCAAAAGCTTAAAGGATAAGTGCACTGTAAAATCAAGTTATGTTCATTTGGAAGCTGCAGCTTTAAATATACCGTTGCCATATTTTTTTTTTAACCTATGCCCCTCCAGAGCCTACCTTTGTGCCTTGGAAGTTGCTGACATCTTGTTATTAGTTTGCTGAATGTTAAGCTCCAGAGATTTCCTCTGCTTTCTGCTGCTTGAGCCTTAAACAGTAATGCCTGTGAGTTTTGTGCATGTGCGCGTGCACAGAACTCACAGGCATTATGGTTTGAGGCTCAAAATATGACCACAGTATTTTTAAAGCTGTAGCTTCCAAATAAATTTTTAAAACTGCAGCTTCCAATTGAACATAACTTTTTACAATGCACTTATCCTTTAAGCAAAATCCAAGTATACAACATCCACTGCTATGCCAGAATCTAAATTCTTTCTTCTTCATAAAAACTAAGTTAGTCTGAATAGATCTATTTCTTATAAAGCCATGCTGACTTCTACTTATAAGATCAGTTTTGGAGACAAAGTCCAGAATATAATCCCATAACAAAGACTTACAGGTCTATAGTTGTGTATAGGCTGTGAATGGCTATTTTATTTTTAAATTCGTGTCACACTGTTTTTTTTCCAATCCAGATGCACCAGACAAAAATTAATCTGTAAAGATAAAATTGGACTAAGGTCTCTTAAAGGTTGTGTCTACCCCCACAAAACAAAATTAATATGTGGCAGGGAAATGGGCACAAACCTCAACCTAACAAGGTTTATATATCTAAAAATGTACTTACTAATGTACTAAATGTACTTACCAGCCCCCGTTCTGCTTCTGCTTGTCTTCCGTGCTTGCTTCCGTGCATGGAAGCAAGCAGGAGGGGCTTGACCAGCATCTGCTCCTGTGATTGGCTTAGACATCACACAATCACAGGAGCAGATGCCGGTCGAGCACCTTCTGCTTGTCTTCCGTGCACGGAAAAGGCACAGAAGACAGGCAGAAGGCAGCGAAGGAACGGGCTGGTAAGTATATTTGGTATTAAAAATATTTTGGGGGGGTGGACATACCCTTTAAGATTTGAGGATGTATTTCATCAGGGTCCTGGGTCTTTTTTGAGATGAAATTTGTTTAACGGTTTCCATATCAAGGTAATCAGCTTGATAAAGGAACTAGAATGTTCTGAAAGCTTGGTATGATTATCTTAGTTAGACAATAAAGTTATCACCTTTATACCACTTTTGTTATTTTTTTTTAAGTCAAAAGGGTTACCCTGTATACATTTTGACTGGCTAACACGGTATACCACCCTTCCTGTGTATCATACCCTCTGTCAGCTTGAGAGAATATTCTTCATTTATACCTTTCGTGTTATTACAGTCTCTGCTATAAGGACTAGGATTCTCTATAGTGTCTACAGAGGGAACAAAACTGTTTAGCACATGAACCTTTTCGGAATCCCCTATAATTATTTTTAATGTGTGAAATAATATTTCCTAAATATTGATTTTAATCTGCCCAGGTCTCTTAAACATTGCTTTAAATTTTCCACAGTCTATCACTGAATGCATTTTCTGTGTACAGAACTGCAGGAGGTAGGAGAAGTGAACCTGAAATAAGCGCAGCTCTGTGCATTGCATTTCTCTTTAGTATACCTATCTAAAATTAAATTAAACTTTTATTGACACTGACCCAGCTAGAATGAAATCTGACTGAATCCAGTTTGTGAGACTTCTTCCTATATGAGGAAGTAAAACTGGAAAAAGTGACATTTACAATTTACAAATTACAGGAAAAAACTAAAGGCTCATACACGTGTGATAGCAGGGGCCGACCCACTATGTGTATAGGCATCCGTTTCGGCCAACAATCGTGCCACGTATGGGCACTTTGCTGGCTGAAACGGATGGTTCAAACGCTCATTCCGTCCAACAGCATGTCCATACATGGCACAATTGTCAACCCAATACGGGTGCTCAAACACCCTGTGCGCCACGGGTCGGCCCCTGTGATCACACGTGTATATGAGCCTTAAGAAGGGAAATAAAAACTTTAAAGTTAGGAGAAGACATAGGGTAAGTGAAAAAAGGGTGAACACTTCCTTTAACTCAAGAACAGGAGCCTTGCAGCACAGCACTCTATTGGATAAAAGTTACCACTGGTTATGGAAACATTGCAACTTTGTTATTAGCTCTTTCTTACTAGTGGGTGTTGTTTAGTTGTGTTGTTTAGTAGGCAGATGACAATCTTGATCTTGCAGGTCTCAGGTCCTACTGAGTTTAAATTGATGTACATTTTCTTAACTTTCTTTTAGAGATGTTCTACCACAGAATTTTGAAAGCTACAGGCCAGAAATACAAGAGCTTGTTTGCATAGCAGATACCCTCGGGTCATTGATGCAATATGAAACCTATGGCTTCCTACCCAACAAGAGAATTCACAGAGGTATGATTGTAACTATATATGGATAGAAAATGCTCAGGTGGGATGGTACAACATAATTTAACCCTTGGTAGTCCAAGCATTGTTAATAAGCACACTGGTAATACATTGGACACAGAATTGCAGCTCTGGCAAACATGGCAGATATTCATTTAGAAAATTAGCTCTGCAGACCATGTAGCTAAATAAATCTTAGTTTTATTGAGAGTGTTTATTACATTTCCAGGTAACTTGGAAGAAATGTGCCCGTAGATTTATTTTTAATGCTCACCTTGCAATAAAGAGATAACTAATCTTACAGGATTAAACACGGCATGACCAAAGCAACTATTTACAGTAGTGTGTGCTCCACTAAATTAATCTGGAAATGCACTAAATGTGGTGTTGTGCTGCTTATCCATGCGATATAGCAGTAAGTGTGTGTACCCAAAATGCACTGCATTCAGTTGAAATGAATCAAAGAATTGCCTTGTAATTTACTATTGGATGGCATGTTGGCACTACACACAGCAATGTGAAAATGTCTTTTTATAAGGCCCCTGTTTATCCTCCACAGCTGTAAATACAAAGGCTTTTCATTAAATAACCATAGTAAATGAATTAATAGTCCTCTCACTGCTGTTATAAGTGATGTTGTATTTCTGATTTCAAATACCAAATTCTCCATCTGTGCCTAGAAAAGCTTTTCCATAAGTCACTGTAAAATTGAAAGAAATAACTTACCAATTTATTTAAAGATATGTCACTGATCATTTTGTGTACACAAGATAATTGTATATGAGGGGGCAGAAATGTGTAGTCATGTGAACTGATTACCAAGACAGATTTATACGATAAATTTATTATATTTATTTATATAAATATTGAATTTATAAGTAAATTTCAATATTACATATTTGATAACCAATCTGTCCTTTAATTCCAACGTGATGCCTGCTTCTCTCTAACCCAAAACCACTGCGCTTGTGTCTTCCTTGCAGCAATGGGTCTGGCCGCACTAGAAGTCATGCAAGCCTTACAGAAAACATGGAATAATTCAAAGGTTCGAATTAATGGTAAAACGAGACTGATGCAGTGGAGGGATATGTTTGACATTGCAGTTAAATGGAGAAGGTAATGGTGACTGAATGAAATAAATACATTATTATTAACATTGTGTTTTCTTCTAAGGTCTAGTGAAATTAAGAGTGGTTCAGTTTTCTGGATTATGGGTAGAGACATGAAAAGTCATGCAGGGCCTCATAGCCTCCATTATTCTTAGCATTGCACTGATGAAATCTTGCATGTCTGTAAAGTACATGCTCATGTAGAGAACACGATATTTCTGCTGGAAGACAGTTCCACTGTTCTTACTTTAAAGAAACCTTTCCAATCTTAAAGGATGTCCACGAGTCCTCTGATATGACCTATTAGTGAACAATACACCAGAGAGTTCATTGTATGGCCCATTAATGTAATTGTATAAAGTGATCATATTCCCATGTAAACATCGCTTCTCCAATGTAAACAGCCCTAACTTGTCTAATCTGCCTGCATATTCAAGCCTCTCCATTCCCTTTATTATTTTAGTTGCCCTTCTATTCCAAGATGTCAATCCATTTCCAAGATGTCCCTTTTGTATATGGGATTCCAAAATTGCACTGCATATTCCAAATGAGGCCTTACCAGTGCTTTGTAAATTGGGAGAATAATATTGTATATACTTGAGTATAAGCCGAGGTTTTCAGGCTTTAAAATTAGCCTGAAAACCCGACCTCGGCTTATACTCAGGTCACAGTAAGTATTGTAAATTCTTTCCCCCCAATCCGGCTGCCGTTCGCTCTGTAGGATAAGGTACCGTAACTCAAATTACAATCAACTGTTCTGGCTGGCACTCTGCACTAATCTGCATGCTAATCTCCATACTCTGTGCCTGTCTCAGTTACTGCCCGGTGCCGAGTAGTGACACCATCTAGAATTGAAAATGGGACTCACGTAAAGAACCATCATCCTCTGTTTGTTATATAATTGTATAAAAGAATGATATTTGTTATTGAATGAACACACACACAATTGTATATGTATTTATAATTATTTATTACTATTGAATAAATCATTTTTAAGCACTTTATAAACCTTTTTAAATAAGTTATAACGACACGACGGTTTTTTTATCATGATAGCACTTTACTTTTATTTTTTGTTCAGAATGAATAATTTCATATTAGTATGTACATGCACTTTATTATGAAAGTCTATATTGTAATTTGAATGCACTAATATGTACTTCAAGCACTTAGCACTTTATGCACTGCACAGATTCACTTTGACTCTTGACCTCATGAAGGAGGCGGAGTTAATTAATTGTGCTTATGATGTCACTTCCTATATATACCTTGCACTCTGTAGTCACTAGTTACACCTGAGGAAGGGGGTTGGACCCCCCAAAACGTTGTGTGTATTTGGCATTTATTGTTTTCAGCACTTAAATAAATGAGTATTGTTTGAATACCATATTGAGTGTGCCTACCTACAAACTATATATAGTCACATCACTACTCCGCGCCAGGCAGTAAGTGAGACAGGCGCCGAGTATGGAGACCAGCAAACATAGTGATCATAATTTCAACCATCGACTTATACTCGAGTCGATCATGTTTTCTTATTTTGTGAGGTAAAAATAGGTACCTCGACTTATACTCGGGTTGACTTTTACTTGAGTATATATGGTATTTTTCTTCCTTGAATCTATTCCCCTCTTTATACAACACAATATCTTGTTAGTCTTAGCCATTGCTATCTGAAATTGCTTGCTACAGCTAAGTCTGTTATCTTTTTGATTCTAAAAGGCAGTTGTGAAACCACAGACACCGGACCCACTGCAGTACCCTGAATTGCCCTTAGGTGAATTGGAAATGGGAGAGAATGGGAAAAAAAATCTTAATACAAATACTAGTAATACTAATACAAAGGGTTACACAAGTCAGGTGGAGTTAGTGGGTATGGGGGTTGCACAGTGGTGGATTTGCGATTCTTTAAAGAATTGGGGGGTTGCTGGTCTACTTAAACCCTCAAATCTTTTTTTTTAGCACAGAGCCATTTATGGTGTAGGTTGCACATGTATTGTTAAACCGCAAATGCATAAATTCTTATTCATAAAACTAAGCAAGTTAGTCTGATCCCACGCTAAAAGAAATATTTAATACATCATATGTTAAAACAGAAAACCTAATTAAATATCTTTACATAAAAATATGGTAAAAAAACAATAACACTACCTGCAGGCTAATTTATGTACTAGGGTAATATATGTACCTGGTTTTGCATTTAGCTTGTGGAATACTTTCAAAGCAGCCTCTCCTAAAGGACTACTGTGGAAATTACAGCACATTGTTAATCTCTGTTTCTTATAGTAGAATGTTTTGTAAAGATGTTAAAACAACTTTGCTAGTATATGAAAGGTGGTTTCAAGTCTTTCAACCCTATTCAGAAGTGGTTTCTTTAATTTTACATAGACACCCTCTTTTACTCCTCTTTGTAACCTGTTTGCTCTTTATCCAAAATTAGTACCTCCCTGGCCTCAAAAGAGGGACATTCATCCTTAAAGGGGAAGTTCAGTGCAAATACATATGCTTTTCAGCAGTATTTATTCCTCCCAATGACCTTAATCTGCCAATTCAGCATTTAGTCTGTGTATAAATAAATGCAACCGAAATACTGACTTCCTGTTTGCAGGACCCCTATTAGAGACCGTTATGGTCTTGCCCTTGACCCAGCGCCTGGGTTGATTCAGTTACTCAGTAGAGATCTGAGCATGTTTGACCCATCCAACAGCCAATCAGTAGAAATAACTGTTAGGAACATTCCAAGGAAGTGGTGCATCCTGGGAAGAAGAAGGACCGTTAGAACCTAAATGTCAGCTCACTAATGTCAACAGCAGGGAACAGCAAAGGGTATGAAATCAACAGATTTTTCAAAATGGGAGAGAAAATGTAGAATAACTAAGAAGGCATTACACAAACTAACAATTTAACAAATATCAACTGGCATCTACAGCTCCACCCCGACCTGGCTCATCCTGCCAGTTCCGGTCGCACCATGTGCGTGATGTCAGTGTGCACGTGACATGACGTCCATGCGCGCATGTGACGTAGTCCCGCCGTGTTTGGTCATGGCACAATGGCGTCACATGCGCACACATTGACGTTATGTCCCAAGCATACTATGTCACGCGCTCGCGTGTAGTACTACAGGAATTCTTACCTTTGATACATTTAATTCATTAATGTTTTAATAAAACTGTTCATAAATAATCATGGGTTATGGTGTGCTTGTGTTTTGATAGGATTTCTGATCCAGACCAGCCTGTGCTTTGGTTAGACCAAATGCCAGCTCAGAGTCTTATTAGAGGATTCAACAACCACATTAATCTTATCAGGTAACAGATTTGATTTCTTATGAATGAGCCCCACACAGTAGAATAAAAATAATTTTTACATAAATGCATAATGCAGTAAGCAAAAAAAAAGGCACGCTAACCAACTTTTACCCCTTGATTGTGGTGGTTGTGTGGGTATCGCAAAATTATTAAATATCGCCAATTAAATCTCATGCACAGATATTGAAATGCAAAATGGAGATCTACAAAGTGCGATAGCAGCTCTAGGTGAATCTCCCTAACTGAAGTTTACCAAAGAAAAGGATTAAGATGGAAAGTATTTAATGATGTAAAGATGTACATTAATTTTTGTTTGCTTTTTTATTTTTTGCAGAGGTCAGGTCATTAATATGAGGTATCTGGACTATTTTAACACAATAATGGGCTTTATTAAAGATAGAATCCTTCTGTATCACAGGTAAAGGCATATTATGACAGTTTTATTCAGTTGTGATTGTGTATAGTATAGTATGGCATAGTGTAGTATGGCATATCTTTATTTTTAGAAACTCATACAGCTTTTTTTTTTTAAGGCAAAACTGCAATAGTTTGAAAGCTGACAGATGTAGGACTAAAGTGTTGTGCAGCAAAATGTTCTCCTCCACCTTCCTTCTGCCTCTCAAAAGGTTTCTGCCTACTTTTCAAGCTTTCTGAGCTTGTTATGCATTTGCACATGTTCAGAGGAGGCACGTAGGGGAATGCATTCAGTCATTTGCTGTGATGTCAACTGACATATCCATGACTGAGAGTATTAACCAAAAGAACCAGGAAGTAGAATGAGGGGTAACCAGATACTATACATCATTTCAAGTTAGTCTTATATCTTTTTGCTTTCTAGCAATTTAAGGGTTAGCGGGTGATTTGCCTATACACACTTTTTCATTTAAGAGTCCTTAATACTTAAAGGGTATCTCCACTGGAGGGGGGGGAGCCATTTCGTTTTATTAAAGAACGGGAGGTAAAGGAGCTGTGTCTTACCTCCCATTCTTCAATAATACCTGCAAAGAATGTAAGGAACTTACCCGATTGCTCGCTCCTCCGCCCTGTACTCTGACAGGTCCAGACGCACTTTGTGTTCAATGCGCATGGCACTTGAGAATGCGCAGAGAATACAGAGTCCGCTGTGACCTGTCAGACTACGTGGCGGAGGAGCAAGCGAACGCGTAAGTTTGTTACCTTCTCTCCCGTCTCCTGCAGGTTTTACTGAAGAACGGGAGATAAGAAACAGCCCCTTTACCTCCCGTTCTTCAATAAAACTAAATGGCAACATTTTTTATTTTCAGTGGAGATACCCTATTAATGAGTTCTCTAGCAACCTTCCTTTCCACCTCTTACAGAACTGTAAAGTAACTAAAGTATAACCTTCCTGTGGCTTCTATGTAGAGACTGAGAAATAATTACTCTCTAGAAACCAAAGGTAACTCAGAAAGTCAGTCAATCCATGGCCTATTCTCACACTGTGATCTTGTGTGTTTGTATGACAGGACTTTCTGCTGCCTGTGGTTTCTGCGTTCTTTGTCTCACACATGTCCTGTCATACAAATCACAGTAGAAAAGGATCCTGCACACTCACAGCTACCAGATCACAAATGTAAGTGCTGGGTGCTACAGTGTGGGGACAAATACATGAACAAATATAGTAAATGGTGTGCACACTAGTCTTGGTTGCAATGGGTTTTTATTACCACATCAAATATATGCAGGTAAGTAAAGATTCTGCCACACGAAGACTAAAACACACAGCAATCGGAGCACTGTTTTATTTTAGTAAAATCGCTTAACGCGTTTTGGACCAGTCGGGACCTTAATCATAAGCATAAGACTCACAATCCACCACATTCCTTTAAATACACCCATAGTGACGTAACATCCTCCCCCCACTTGTAAGCACGCCCACAACATTACGGCAGATGAATGTCTTATGTTACCAAAGAAAAGCCGTAGTAAAAATTATACATACACTTTTTACAAATCAATGTGGGAATTCCTAAGTTTAAAACAGTATCAGTAGATACAAATGTAACAACATATCTCCAAGCTTGGAAACATATACATTGTTGCAGAAGACAAGCAGGTTCACTGCACTATATGTGGCTTCTGACTAGATCAACCACCAGGGGAAATATATTTTAATATAACAAGGGAAACATATTTTAATATATCCTAGCTACTTAAAATTATTTTAAAAGAATATATGTTAATATTTCTTAGGTGGAAGACCTGTAAAGCAGTTAATATCAAAGACAGAATTCATACCACTGGGGTATTCAGATGGAAAATCCATTTGGCTTCACAATATAACAGGCTCGACCAGCGATCCTTGTTTCTAGTATTTTGAGTAACTTTGTGTATACGTTGTACTGTCATATACCTAATATCACCCCCATTACATATTTTAAAATCTCTGGATACCGGGCTAGTATCATCCGCTCATTTAATTGCTCTAATATGTTCACCTATACATGATTTGAGCATCATAGATGTACATCCAACATATCGCAATGAGCATTTGGTACAAGTCAGTAAATAAAACACAGTTAATATATTGATATATAGTTTATTCCTTTCTAGAAACACTACTAATAAGTAGTGTTTCTACTACATGTAATACATCTAGTATGTCCGCATCTGTAAGACCCACTAAGCCTGCACCAGTTACTTTGGGAATTTTTTACCCCATGTCTGTACATACTAGGGGACAACATATCCCTTAATGTTCGTGCTCTTTTAGGTACAAATCTGAACGGTATATCTAGAACCTTTTCTAGGTCCTTATCCATCCTAATAGGTAAATGCTTTTTGATTATTTTCACAATGTTCTGAAACTGGGGACTATTACTAAATACAAACGTTATACTCTTATCACTATTAATATTGTTTTTACCCTTATTTTTACCATTATCATTTTTATTATAGTTGTAGACATTGCTTCTCCGATTTCCTGAGTTACTTTTCAATCCATAAGATGCCTGTAATGTTGTGGGCGTGCTTACAAGTGGGGGGAGGATGTTACGTCACTATGGGTGTATTTAAAGGTATGTGGTGTGTTGTGAGTCTTATGCTTATGATTAAGGTCCCGACTGGTCTGAAACGCATTAAGCGATTTCACTGAAATAAAAGTTTCTTCATATGAGACCGGTGCTCCGATTGCTGTGTGTTCCAGTCTTCGTGCAGCAGAATCTTTACTTACCTGCACAGATTTGACGTGGGCTAGCAACGGGCCGGGGGCTGCTTGCACCTGGGCCATCCTGAGAATGTGGTGAGTTGTGTTTATTAGTACCTTTGATTGATGTTTTGGAGTCGGATCCTCGATTGGTGTGGGAGACGTGACGATTAGAGTGGTGAAGGGTTCGGGGCTAAGACGCACCTGGACCAATCTTCCTGACAGGTGAGTGGGATAAATTTGTAAATGACTCACCTATTCTGGATCGGAGATGTGCACTAAGAGGGTGTAGCACCTGTTAACTTTGTACTCATCACATACAACTGCATTACAAATAATGCAAAATCAGAGCATTGACACATGCATGCATTTATGCCACAAGCACCTTTCATGGTGGCCCAAGTTGTAATCATGGCCTTAACAAGAATTGCATAAGAGGGAAGCAAAAAGTCTTTTTAATATCTGTGAAATTCAGTTATATCAACTGGACTTTTGGAAGTTTGTTTTTTGAAGATGCTTTGCTAGTCACCTGACTGGCTTTCTCAATTCTGAATTCAATTCACAAATATACCATGACCTTGATGAATGAGAACCTTCTAATATTTCCTTTAATATTTCTAATATAGCCTTTCTAATATTTCTTCAACTTCAGAATAATGCGGTTGTGTGTGTGTGTGTGTGGGGGGGGGGGGGGGTTAGCTCCCTTACACTTAAACCACTGTTTCAATGTACACATCCTTAAGTTGAACCCTGTCTTTTTTATTTTTCAGTGCCAATAATCCAAGAGGGCTTTCAGAAGTAAAAGAAGCACTAGAAAAGGTTAACAAAGTAGAGGATCTCTTACCGATCATGAAGGTTCAGTATTTTCAGCTGTTAATATCTACAGATGATAACCATTTCTTTAAAGCAAAAACGAAATATTTTTGTAGTGGGTGCAGGATTTAATGTAATCATCATAAAGAACAGGCAGTTCAGCAAGACCTTGGTTTGTACAGCTAGAAACTCTTTTTTGTTTTGTTTTTTTCAAAATTTTCTTTTTTTTTTGTTTCTAAGCTTTCCATAAAGAATTCCCCAATTTCAAAAACAATCTTTAACTATTGTAATATGTATCATTTTAAAATGCTTGCACACTGGTCGATATTTCCCAATCAGGTAGATTAAGCTAAAATATCTAATTACAGCCATTTCTGATTTGTAAGCAAATCATGCTGCTAATTTTCTTCTGATTGTGTGATCTTTCATAGGCCTGTACACTTGTTAGGGCCAACAGACTACTGATTAATGTATATTGATCAGTAAATCTGTTGGCCAAAATTGTTGGGTGGAAATGGCCCTAAATGTTTCTTTTAATTTTCCCATGATGCAAAATGTTGACTTTTCTACAAACAGTTTAGTGTTTTAGCATTAAAGCTGTTGTGCACGATGATTTACTTAATCATAAAAAGAATAAAGTAATCCATGAAATGTTCATCATATAAATTAATACTTGCCTTACTTTTTGAAAGCAGTTCAACAGCAAAACAAGAGATGGGTTCACAGTGAACACTAAAGTTCCCAGCCTCAAAGATGAAAGGAAAGAATATGATGGATTCACAATTACTATAACAGGAGATAAGTAAGAAACATTTCTGTATCTGAACCTCCTTAATAGGAGTAACGTCAAGTGATTGTTCTGTGACAATCTGTGATTGTATCAGTTTCTCAAATTGTTGTGAATGCTATAAAATGTAGCGTTGGTTAAGTAAGGTTTGCAGCACTTGTTAATGCAAAGCGGTCTTAAGATCCTGTAACAATTTGATTAAGAAGAGGTCTGTATCTTAACTAGGCCATTGCAGCACCTTGATTTTTCTGTTTTAGCCTTAAACCTGTGGCTGCAAAATAACCTCAAATCATCATCCTCTTACCACAGTGCTGAAAGGGAAGGTCCACCCCCCAAGCGCCATTAATAATTATATTATAGACACTCCCCCAAACCTGTGACTCCTGTCACAAAAAGAGGACAAATCCGGGTAAAGCATTCCCAAGGATGATCACCTTTTAGAATGTTAAAGAACTTAAAATACATTTTCCAAGTTGAAATCCAATCAGAAAACCTTCCTGGTGTTTTCCAGTAAGTGATTTTTTTTTTCCATTGGCACAGATCAACACTTGTGTTTCAGTCTGCTGTTTCAGTAAGCTGTCCGCACATAGCAGCTTACTATAGCAGGAAGTGAACTGCGATCAGTGCTGAATGCAAGTTCACTTCCTCACTTTGGTTGAAGTCAGGTTCCAGGCGTCAGTGGAATTCCTTGGTATTGGTAGCTGGTATCGGCTTCCCTATATGATCAGGCACTCTTGGGGGGTTAAATTCCCTGGATCAAAAATCCCTTTACCTTTTATTAAAACAGATGGTGCATAACATGTTTATGTTGTAGAATAGCATAAACCATCAAACAAACAAAAAAGGATTTTAACTTAATTCTAGGAACTGTGAGCAGAGATGTGAAAAACTATTCCTTATGTCCTTGTGGTTATCCACGGTTCCAGAAACGAGAATGGTTCAAAGGGCAACTGAACTGGTGGTGTTATACATAAATAAATCTAGTATTCAGTTATTCCCACTGGTTACATGACTGGTAATTGCCAAGCACCCTTATCTGTGTTTATTATATTTGTTTAAAATATTTAACTTGTGATTTATTCTCCTATGTTTTTCAGAGTTGGCAATATCCTGTTTTCAGTAGAGACTCAGACAACAGAGGAGAGAACACTACTCTACCATGCAGAGATTGAAGCTCTGTATAAAGATCTAACCTCAAAAGGCAAAGTGTTGGCTTTGTCCACAGAGCTGGGAGTGAGTTTTTTTTTCACAATCATATGTACAACAAATGTATTTATGGTATACGTACAAATACGGTAAATAGACTTCCAGTCAAAAACAGAAGTCTGGTTAAAAATATTTCAAACTGTTGAATCGCCCAGATATATGTAGCAAGTTCTGGACAGGCGTTAAGTTGTTATTACCGATCCCGGTTCACCCTGCCCCAGCTTATGTCCAGAGTCAGGTACCATACTCTGAGGGGGGAAGAGCTAGACTGTGATATAAACAATACTGTGTATCTTTAGATTGCACCCAGTGTGTTTCTACCACCTAAAATTATCTAGTGTTCCTTTTTTTTTTTTTTTTTTAAAGAAAACAGCAACTTCTCTTTTTAAAGTACAAAGATCTGGAAAGCTAGATTAAAAAAAAGACTGATCAGATGAGAACAATGCATGTTTTTTTTGTTTGTTAATGATTTTTGTTATTGTTTTTGCAAGGAAGCTGATATTGTGTGTGAATTAATCCTGTCATTGGTGTATTATTTCTACAATTTAATGCCCCTGTCTCGGGGATCAAGGTCAGTTTGGTTTGTTTTCTAAAGAGATTAATAATAAATAAATAGTATATAGCTCCTGTAATGAGCTGGTTATTTAGAAGTATTAACAAGGGATTCCATTTTATTTTTCAGTGTGGTAGCTTATTCTGTAATTATGGGCGCTCTGATGGCTAGTGGAAGAGAAATCTCAGGAAAAATTCCAAAAGGGAAGGTGTGTGATTTTCGTTTTCCATGTACATATTTCAGATATAAAGGAGAAATGAACACTTTTTCATTCGGGTTCATGTAATTTGATGTATAAAGATGTATAAATCTAACCACTTAAATGATTGGTGCTATCTTTCTTTCTGTTTTCTGTGGTTCTCTGCAGCTGGTGAGTTCAGCACCATGATGGGGTTACCGGCTGCAGAACACGAGGAAGAGCATCGATCATGTCAATTTTTGAATTTTTAGCACTTCACAACCTCCATTACATTGAGAATTTTCTGAACTCAATATAAAAGTGTTTCTCCTGTACAATTTCTGTTCTCAAAGGCCACAGTGTACAAATATATTTGCATGTAAGCTTTTGGTTCTTGGTACAAGACAAATCGTGTAGTTATTTACAGTAAAGATATACGTTTTTAGATTACACTGTACATTCCACTTGTTTGATCTTAGCACTGGACAAATTTTAAAGTTTAGGTTAAATTGCACAAGTTGCAGCCTAGAGTAAAGTAATGATAACCTAAAATGTATTACCGTATAATAATAAAAAAAATAACTACGTCCTTACCTTTAATAAGCTTCTTTTGAAGCAGACATTCACAGTGCACTGTGGGTAACAAACTGTCCTTTTTGTAGACATTATTGGGCTGATGCAATAAAAGGTGCAAATGTTAATTTATGATATTAATCTGCAGCTACCAGTCATCGAATATCTAACAGCAGTAACCTTGTCAATAGCTAAAATCTGATTGGTTTCTGTTAACTAATAGCACAAACATGCATTTCTTATTGCATACACCCCAGTATTTCTTAAACATAGTATGATTGCTAAAAAGTTACAATGAAATGTAAGATCACTAAGCTACATTACTTACGGGACCACGTACCTGCTATGCAATAATAATAATGCAGCATTACTACGTCGTAGGAACGGGTCAGGTAAGATTTTTTTTAGCACCATTCACCATTTTTAGATTTTTTTAGCACCATTCAAAGCAGGTTAAATTTCACACATAATAACATAGTAGCAGAAAATTGAATGCATAGGGTGTTGCATTTGCAGAATCAGCGAAAACAGCACAGGACCTGCAACACCACTATAAAACCCACATTAACCCAATAAGATATTGGGTAGCGTGGGTTTTCCACTATTTGGGGCAATTGTGCCCTTTATTACATCTCCCTGTTAATTTACCATATTTTGAAATACAGCACCGTGGTTTTAATGTGTGACATCATTTCACAGCTGGTGGATTTTGAGGCGATGACAGCACCTAACTCTGAAGCATTTAGTAAAACTGCGAAATCCTGGATGAACCTAAGAAGGTAAAAGGTCTATAGATGGATAGATAGATCTGTCCCTATGTTAAAGGACATATCCACCACCCCCCCTAACTAAAATTTTGCCCACTGTGTATTGTTAAATGACCACTACCTTTCGCTTCTGCTGCATATGGTTGTCCTGCATGACCGAAATACGGTCCAGGAAACTGAAGAGTAGGAGCCTTTCCCTGGTGCAATCCATTTCCGCCTCTAACTGTTCCTCCTAGAGGTTTTGGCATTCTCAGTGTAGTTCCCCTCCTCCCCGCTGTTCCGTGCATTGAACTTTTATTTAATAAAAACAAGTATTCAAATTGAAATGCCCAAATACCTAGACCTGGCTAGGTTAAAGTGTGCAAATTTGGATTTAAAACTTACCAGCCCTCCTTTCATCACTCTCCTTCTGCTTCTTTTTCCAATTGTGGAAGCAGTAGAATGGGCCGTCCATCACCTGCTCAGTGATTGACTGAGACTTCCACAGTGAGACAAACACTGGTTATTCAATAAAAGTTCTTATCGTTTAAAATGGTGCTAATTTTGCCCCAACCAATCAGATGTTAGCTTTCAAATGTTACATAAATTCTGATTAGTTGGGGCAAAATTAGCACCATTTTAAACGATAAGACCGGTACGGCCCCTTCTGCTGCTTTCCCGATTGAGCACCAGAAGGCCGGCTATGGAACCAAGGCCGGTAACTAAGTTTAGAATCCGAATTTGTACATTTTAACCTAGCGAGGTCTAGTTATGGATCATTGCAATTAAAACACCCAATTTTTGTGAGGGTGTGGAGATGCCCTTTAATAGTTTTTCCCCCCCTAAATATGTTTAGAAATCCAATTAACATTCCTTGATTCTGTAAGGTGGTTCACCTCCCACCAAAATACCATTTGTAGATAAGATTATTGTCATGTGTTTTTATTTACAATTTCCCCGACATAATATTGTATTCCAATTATCCCATGTTTTATCTCAGCCAGTGTGTTTCCAAGCAAAGCCTGTAGAACTTTGAGAAGTCAGCATGGGTTATTCTGCTAATCTGTTTCAGGTTTTCCAGTATTACGAACCTCGCCCTTAACATAGGGTTAATATAAAGGCCCCTGGTGGTCTGTCACAACTAGTTAGGTGATATTCTCCCAACATTGCAGGAATGTCCTAAATCATACACCCAGAAATATATGAGGTTTATTCATAAAAAGGTGCAAACATTTGGCATTTAGGAAAAATAAATATGACACTATTTTATGTAAACCTTTAATTTGTTATTTTTTTCTTTAAAGCCTGCCGTCATCATACAAGAACCTTCCATCTGTGTCCGAAACATTCCCAACACTCAGAACAATGATTGAAGTGCTAAACACAGATTCTTCCCTTCACTGTGAGAAGAAATTGTGAAATGTTAAATTATTTATACAAGCAATTGGCTGGGACCTGTTGCTTATTAAGTTATTTTTGTAAAGTGCAATTGGGTCCTTTACCACTTTTGATACTGTTTTTATATGAAAAACTTGAATTGCGTTTCTGTATTTAAGGGCTAAGGTTCGCCTGCCCCTTTAAATTGCAGATGGTGACATGGGCCAACATTTATAATGGATGATGTGAATTTGTGAAAAGATATAAAATAAGCTATTCTCTAAACACATGTGTTTCAAGCTACTTCAGGGTTTTAGCAGATTAAAAAAAAAAAGATTTCTTTAATGGACATGTGTACAGTTTTTCTTTTGGGGGAGGGAATAGTACAGTGGAATTGCATGGAAACTTTGAATTATTGGTAAAGGACTGATCAGACCTGCAAAAGAAATTTTCGGATCTCGTTTTTTGACGTTGCCACCAGTGCAGCTCAAATTTGCCATCTGCCTGGGACGCACTTGAACTGCTCTAGTCGTCCATCTCCATACAGACCACGTCAATCCTGTTATTTCTTTAACTGGGCTTGTTAAGGGGAAGGCTGTGTTTGGCAAAATTACAAAGAACAGCAGAGGTCTTTTTCATGTAGGGATAATGTCGTCTTTAGCAAAGCATACAGAATTCTGCAACATCTAAACAATTCTACATATACTTAAACAGGTTTGGTCAAGTTGTTTTGATAATAATATAGTGGATAATGTACCCCCTACTGTAAATTATAAGGATATTAGAATTCACCGAGGAGTTCCGTGACCATATAAAAGCACGAGGCCGGAGGCCGAGTGCCTTTTATACAGGCCACGGAACTCCGAGGTGCCTTCTAATATCCCTATGAATTTACAGTAGGGGGTACATTATCCATTATAACCCACCCCACCCTCATTTATAAACAAACCCATGGTTATTGTGCAGTCCACAGGCTGCTGTCCCCACACCACACACTACTGATTCTTCTTTTCTGACCCCTTCTCCTCCTGACACACACACACACACCTGACACACACACACACACACACCTCTGACACACACACACACACACCTGACACACACACACACACACACCTGACACACACACACACCTGACACACACACACCTGACACACACACACCTGACACACACACCACTCTTTCTTTCCTCTCCTGCCCCGTAGTTTTCTGCATATAGTCAGCTGACCCCTGCTCCTCCTGGCAGTCCCACCCACCTGCTGCTTTCAGTGATCCGGCCGGAGTCTAACAGCTTAGACCGCACCCCTTCTGCTGCCTCCTGGATTATCTCACATAACACCGGCTTCTCATACTTGCTTCCGGGTATACGGCTCTTCATTAGATCAAAGGTACTTTTCCCAGGTACTTCCGTGTTATTATCGGCGCGCTACTGCGTAGTAGCGCGCCGATTATAGGGATATTTTTTACAGTTTATGCCCACAGGGATCAATGGAAGGGGTGGGTTATATAATAATATTAATAATAATATGGCATTGTTATAGAGATCTTTTACTGACTCTTTTTATTATTATTCTGTACCTAGCAAAATCTAAAGTTGCAAAACCATTAGGTTTAAGATTCAAATTGCCAGGCTTACTTACAATGCAAAATAGTTAACTGATTTTACTGCCTGTTTTTGTGGGGTTTTTTGCTTCCATTCTGCAAAAGATTTATCTTCTAAATGTAGCTGTTGTCATTCTGTATGTTATGGTGGCTCAGCCGTCTTAAGCACTCTTTTTTTAAAACACACAGCCCATAAGGTCATATGTTAATATCCCCAGACTGAGGGCTAGGCCATGCTGCTGCGCTTTTGTTGCGTTTGCGGTTTTTTCACATCATTGAAAACACGGCAACGCACCGAAAATGCACGTTTTTGGGTGCGTTGCGATTGTGATTTATGTTCCGCATTTTAAATCTCAATCGCATGCGTTTTTCAATACTTAATGAAAAAACCACATGCACAAACGCAACAAAAACACATGCGATTCCGTGTGCAGTCGCATTTGCATTGCACTTGCATTTTTTTTCTTCAGTGCTTGATAGGAAATAAACTGTTTGTTTTTTTTAATTATAAAATGCAAAGGACTGTGTGGAGAAACACTGTGCTAAACCTCTATTTTGTTTTTGAAAGGCAAAAACCCTGTAGCATGATTAACAGAGGCGGGTCTCTGTTCTAAGATTGGCTGTCAGCTTCCTGTAAAGTAAATGGCATTCACTTAGCTGGGTGTCACCCAGCTAAGGTGGATTATGGGTGCTGATCACTAGTACCCACAGGTTAATTTGTCTGGGGACTTAAGTTCCCCTTTAAAAAACAGTTTACAGACTCCACAAATTAGTAGACACTCATTTCTCTGCCTCTTTTCCAAGATCTAGATAACTAGAAGGGGAGAAAGGCATGAATGGTTATGGAGGCCAAGATTAATCCAATATACATTACTATTAATACCACATACAATACAATAGCCACATTTTACATTTTTGAGAAATGTCTCTTAAAAGATTTAAGAGAAAGTAATAAATGCTAATAATCGGGTAATAGGTATTTCAACTATATTTGTAACTTAGAAATGCTAATACATACATTAAGAATATTTTACATCTGACATTTGTGTTTCATTACCATTTTGAGCTTGAAGCATAATGGAAACAGTTTATTGCATGCATATTAATAGAAGCTGAACTTCAAAATAAAGAGACCCTTTTATATATATTTTTACAGTTGCGTACCAGTAATTCTAGTACACTTGATACTTCGTGCACAACCTCAGCCAACCTCAGCTTATGCTCGAGTTGCAGCACTTTTGCTGCATACTGCTCCTTTAAGGCAGCCAGGGGCAATTGGGGGCAGCATTCAAGTGCCCCTCTCCCATCTGTTTGGTCCAAATCCAATGTGGGGATCACAAGCTAGTAGCCTTAGAAGCCGTGACCGCATAATAGAAGCTGGTCCCATGAAGAGGAGTTTCGCAATAGGGGTAAAAATAAAAAACTTGGCTTATACTCAGATCGACTTATACTCGTGTATATACGGTACCCCCTCACATAATTATACTCCTCACAGAGCCAGGAAAGGAACTGTAAAAATGTTTAATAATTTTTGATTAATTTTTTTTTCCACAGCTTTGACAGACCCCACCCAGGCCTTAGGGATATGCCACCATTCCACATTAAAGGGGAACTGTGGTCTCCAAACAAGCCAGTTTCCTACCTTTAAAACGAGCCATCAACCACCTCTCTACGTGCTCCACTGCCCAAGATATACTGAAATTACTGACCAAATGACAGCACAGCCTCAGACTCCCTCAGTGTGTGAGGGAGACAGGAAGTCCCTCCTCCTCTCTGTCCTGACAGAGTGGGTAAGGGAATCTACAACCCTTCTTTCCCACTATGTGAAAACAGCCTTTTCAGGCAGAGTGAAAAGGCTGTTTCCACAGAGTTTTCTGTATGGGGGGGTTCCTGAGTGGCACACGGCACCTGCGAGTGGGGGCGGGGCTTATGCGCCCGCGAGTGGGCAGGACTCCAACCTTCCTTTGCTCTGCTATGTATTACCTATTATGGGGCAGCAACATGTGTCTGTGGGTATATAGTTTCTATAAACATACTTAGAAGTACTGTGAGACACTGGGGTGGGGGGGACTAGCATAAACTTTAGATGTCTTTGTGCAACTGTGGAACATACACAAAAACAATAACTAGAATAAACAGCAGATGGCAACAAACAAATGTTTCTTAAACCTCATTATATCCCTTTTCTGCAAAATTAAGAAAAAAATCTAAAGAATTATTGCACAATGACGTAAATGTAAATTGGATTCCAAATGCAACATGGTGTGGTTTGTCAATTTTCTGTATCTGATTCTGTATTTAGCTGGTTATGATTTTATGAGTGTATTGCTGCATTCTGGCTTCATAAAGCCACTTCAGAGATGTCCCTATCCTCTGGGTATATTTTGTCACTTCTGAACAAATGTCCACCTGCCTTTAGGCTCTGGATCTCCTTGATGGGCAAGGTCAGTGCAAATATATATGCATATGCTTTCAAGGGAACGAAAAAAAGCAGACCAGTTGCTCAGTATAAATCTGAGCATGTTTGACCCAGCCAAATGTCAATGATGTAGAAGTTAATTTACTGTTAGAAACATTCTAAGGAAAATACAGCCAAACATAGAAAATATAATGAATACATTTTCAAAAATAAAAACAATATGTAGAAAAATATTATTATATACATAATGTAAAAAAGAATTTGTTTTTCCCATTTAGCAGTTCACTAATGGCATGCCTTTGTTTTTTGGAGTTGGTCCATCATATTAGCAGGATTTTAGTTGCAGTATCAATTTTACCAATTGAAGTTCCAACTTTGTTCTATCACCATTGTATTTGTAATTAAAAATCTAACAAATTAAAACTCAACCCTACACTATTTAAGGTGTGCTCTAAAGCACAGTATAAAATGGTAAAACTGACGCTACACTAGGACAAGTGCAAAATACCTGCGCGTTACCATCCGGCTGCAATGCGATCCCTGCAATATTGTGCTATTGGAGTGCATGCAATCTGCCACCTAGTGGCCAAGCCCTAAGAGATACAGTATTGTTTATTTTGTCTTGAAATTTCTTCTATTTTAGTTTACAGTTAAATGAAGTTGAAAATTCACAACAGGACTCGAAGTAGACATGTACTTACAGCGTTCACTAGTTCAAATTTTGTTACTAGCAACAAAAAAATTCTTAAAACTGATATAATATTCTGTACATGGTGTAGCATTTAGCATTGTGTTGTTAGAATGTACATACTCTTTCTGTTGTGATTGTGTTCTCTTCTGGGACTTTTAAACATTACCTTCACACTTTTACAGTCAGGGGCATTGCTTCCATGAAGAAAAATGAAACGTTTGCCCATGGCACAACCCTGAAGAAATCAAGTAAGGTGTTCGTTCATACATCTATTTTTTTTTTAAAGGGCATGTCCACCCCCAAATCTATCATTTCTGCCACCACTGGCCCCAATCTGTAGTGCATAAAAATCCTTACCTTATATCCCAGCTCCAAATAGTTCTTCTGTAATGTCCCTCCAAAGTCCAGAAAACTGGCCACTAGGAGCAGTGCAGGGAGGGAAATTGTATCCTCCTCTGAGGCTTCCTCTCAGAGGTTTTTGGCTTGCTTAGAGCAGCCCTCCCCCTCCCTCCCATTTTCATCTCCTCCCACTAGTGTAAATCCCTTTTCATATATTGTAGGGCTTCCTCCCCCAGCCCCAACCGTATTATTATTATGTTCAGAAAGTCCCCCGATCTTTACGGTCCGCCCCCCTGCTTGCATGAAACTGGCCGGGCAGTATGGCGGAGGAGAGAGGGAAGGAAAGTTGGGATTGGGGGACTTTCTGAACATAATAATAATGCAGTTGGGGCTGGGGGAGGAAGCCCTACAACATATGAAAAATTTAGAAAAGGGGTGGACATGCCCTTTAAATGTTCTCCTCTGTTTGCACATGTGCCCAAGCGAGCAGGTAGGGAGGGTTAATGGCAGCGCACCTATCATATGGTGAGCTTGCTGCTCCTCCCTTACCAGCATTTGTGCCTCTAGCCTCTTGGGCCTTTGTCTCCTCCTTGGCAACATGTGGTGACTTTACCCTGACTTTGACTTTTCCGTGCACGGATCTTCGTATTTGACCGACTAAGGGGACTGAATACTGATAAGTATATTGTTATAGAATATATGTATGTTTATATATATGTGATTGAGGTTAGGACACATTGTCTCTGGTTATAAGATCTGTAGGGGGGATGCAGGGCGTGGGAATACCCCAGTTTGGGGTCCTGTGCTATTTGTTATAATAAAATAGATATTTTGCACAATATCTCTTCTTTCTGTTTCCTTTGTTTTGCTATATTTTGCATAGTTATGAAGATATTTACATTTTTGTGTGTGATATCGCTTTTTAGCTATACCGCGGGTTAGTTAATGTACGACCGCGGTCATAAATGTACGATCGCGATCGTACATTTACGACCGACCGTTCGGTAATTAACAAACATTCGGTAGTAGATTACAGTGTGGTAAACTACCGCAATGGTATTCTATGGGGATCATAAATCTACGATTTCGTATCATAGATTTACGATCGGTACCGTTAAACCGATCGGAAATTAATGATCGGTTTAACAATCATTTAACCAATCGTTAAAGGTGCGGTATTGGCCCTAGGTCCCCTGCACTTCCTGTTTCCTGCTCTGAAACCATGTCTGTGGATGACAGTGAATCTGCCCTGTGTCTCCTCCTCCCCTTGCAGCCCCAATCCTCTCGCAAGCCCCCCTGGTTCCTCCCATTCATGGACCCTCCATTTGCAGGCCACCCCATGTGGCCCCGCCCATTCGCGGTTGCATTAACCCCGCCTACTTGTGGGTGCCTTATCCCCACCCCCTACAGAAAACTGTTAAAACAGCCTTTTCAGGCAAAGTGAGTACTCTGTGGGGATCTTCACACATCAGGGAGGGGGAGGGACTTCCTGTCTCATGTCCTATCACTGAAGTCTGAGGCTGTGCTCGCAGGTGGCAAGGTGGAGGAGCAGTCTTAGTAATGTCACATATAAGCCTCCCAGCCATTAACTTTCTGGTCAGTAATTTCTTTATATCTGTGGAGCACATAGAGAGGTGGTTGAGGGCTCATTTTAAAGGTAGGAAGCTGGCCTTTTATTTAAACACAACTTGTTTGGAGACCACAGTTCCCGTTTAAGTTGCTTATTCAATTCAGGCTTGTTAGTACACTTACTAGGCCTCTGCTGCTGCTGTTCTGTGCCTTTTATGTGAACGGGGATAGGACAGACTGGCAGTGGCATCGGTGGCTGTCAAACAAACTTGCTTGGCTTTTATGAGGAAGTGAGTAGAAATACATATTTTTACATAGCAGTAGATGTGGTATACTTGGATTTTGCTAAGGCTTTTGATACAGTCCTCCATAGGCGACTTATGTTTAAGCGAAAGTCTGTTGGTCTGGGGAGGCACATTTGAACATGGATAGAAAATTGGTTAATGAATAGTAGTTGTTAATGGGGCTTCATCATTATGGACTAAAGTGCTACGTGGGTGCCACAGGGTTCTGTGTTGGGGCCACTTCTATTTAATCTGTTTATTAATGTTTTGTTAGTGGGTATTGTCAGCAAGGTCTCTGTTTGTGGATGGTACAATACATTGTCGACTAATAAAAGCTGCAGATGATGTGCAATCGTTGCAGGTGGATCTAGATAGATTGTCACATTGGGCTGCTAAGTGGCAGATGAGATTCAATGTTGATAAATGTAAGGTGATGCATTATGGACTTAAAAATCCTTGTGCTGCTTATACTATAAATGGCTCTGTGTTAAGTGAATCCCTGTTGGAAAGGGATCTTGGAGTTTTAGCGAATAATAAACTTAAATGTAGCAAGCAGTGCCAGGCGGCAACAGCCAGAGCCAGCAAGATATTGTCTTGTATAAAGAGTGGTATAGATTCCAGGGAAAAAATATTATTCTCCCTCTTTACAAAGCATTGGTAAGACCTAATTTGCAATGTGAGGTGCAGTTTTGGAATCCTGTGTACAAAAAGGACATCTTGGAAATGGAAAGGGTTCAAAGAAGGGCAATTAAAATAAACAAGAGGACTGGAGGAGCTTGAGTATGAAGACAGATTGGCTAAGTTACAATTATGCACACTAGAGAAAAGGCACATATGTGGGGATGTGATCAATATAAATACATTAATGGGACAATTAACGATCTGGAGCATTGTTCACCAATAGACCATGTCAGAGGACACAAAGACATCCCTCAAGCCTGGAATAAAAAAGTTTAGTAAAGTAAGGAAAGGGTTTTTTACTGTAAGAATGGTAAAATGATGGAACGGTCGTCCATTGGACATGGTGATGGCAGGTTCATTGGATGTTTTTTAAAAAAAAGCTGTATGAGTTTCTAAAAACAAGGACTGTGGCATTTTACTGGTATTGACACAAACATTTGGAGTTGATCCAGGGACATTTCTGATGGGCAGAAAAAGTTGGTTGGACTAGGTGGACGTATGTCTTTATTCTACTTACTGTGTATAACGCTTGGGACTGTGTGTTCCCTCATCTGCACTTTGCTCTGCTCAACTTTCTGCTTTAACCTTCTGCTCAACTTCCTGCTTTGCTCAGCTCTGCACTTTGCTGTTTGTATAAGTGCCTACCCTTCAACTTTAAAGGAGAACTAAACTTAATTTTCTTCCTAAAAATTTTATTTTCCCTAAACACCTATACATTGTACAATTCTTCTGAAGTAGGTAAACATTTACGTACATATGAGAAATAGATTCTGTAACAGTCAGCACAGAAAGCAGCTAACTGCTGGGCAGGGTGTTAGCTGCAGGCAGAGTGAGAGAGGAGGATCTTGCAGGATTTTGCAGGATCATAAATGCTGAATTAATTTATCCTTATTGCTGTGTGATTCTCTGGAAAATGAGTTAGCACAGTTTTTGGGCCAACCAAACCAACGTGGCTTAATTTAGTCATAACAAGAAAAACATTAAATTAAAAACATAAAACATTTTTAAGTTCAAAGTCACAAAATAGTCATTTAGAAACTATAAAACTGTAATACATGTTGTAAGAAACCCATTAATTTATCTTATATAGCAACTAAGGAAATTACAGATAAGCAAAGTAACGTAAAACCAACCACAAAAGTTTTATTAACAGTAAAAAACATGAATTCTAAGAATGTGAGGTCATTAAAAATGATACACACGTTACAGAGGATGCCAAAAAGGAAAGATCACTAAACCAATTCTTTTCCACAGTATGTATAATAGAGCAGTCTGTTTCCCATTATATAAATTGAGCCAAATGCAATTCACCTAATCAATCAAATGGACCATATAAGCAATAGACAAAGATATTCCTAAAGCTTCTGCACTGATCGAGTACATCTAATATTTGTAAGAGGTTAGTTTGATTTTATTCATTCCATTTATTTCCTTACATTCTATTTTTTTTTAAAAAGGAGAACTTTTTAACTTGAGAACTTGTGTTGTTGCGACAATCCCTTCAGCACAGATACCCCATTCCCAACCAATTTCTTCACTTTTAGTTAAAGGGCAACTAAAGCCTTAAAACAACACTGAATCACAAGGAAGAGCAATATCTCTGTCCGATCTCTTATTTTGATGTAGGTGCTGGGAAATTAACCTTTATAAAATGGGGTTTATATTTTATTTCCCAGCATTCCAGTATTGCATAATGTGGTCACTGACCATTGTTTTCTTTTACATGTCCAGTTCTAAGCTACTGCAGGAAGTTGTAACAGCAGGTCGTTCCCATTAATAGTCTTTAAACAATCCTGTTACATTCCATGTTAGGCAGGGGACCATGTGATTGAAGTCAGGAGGTGTGGCCAGACATTGCACATACTCGGCGTTATCCAATTCTTCAGGGGATTAGATTTACTTAAATGCCAATTTCTGGGGTAGGAATTTACGGTTTTCTTGGGGGGGGGGATGCTTTCAGATTATGCAGTATAAAAAATTCAGTTTAGTTTTCCTTTAAGCCTCACTTTGTCAGGATGCTTGACACATCTCACCAGGAATGGTTGCCCCCAGGTCTTATAGAACTAACAGGGGGATTCAATAAAAGTTCTTATCGTTTAAAATGGTGCTAATTTTGCCCCAACCAATTATATCTTATTTAACATTTGAAAGCTTACATCTGATTGGTTGGGGCAAAATTAGCACCATTTTATATGATAAGAACTTTTATTGAATAACCCTGTAAGTATCTGTGCTATATTATAGCTCTACTATATTATTAGGAGCTGCACATATGCAGAGTAGGCAGTACAGTCAGCAGCAGCCCTTCATTAGCTGTGATGTCATCTATCATGGCCATGATTGACTGCACTCCCAGGAAGAAGAGGAAAAAATCAGGTTTGTTAGGTTAGGGGCATCTGCGGTCAGGAAGGTAAATATTAAAGGGAATGTACACCCTTAAAAGAAAAAAAACTGTTGACTGACTGCTATTTTTCCCATTTTATTATATGCATTTGTAACCAGATATTTATTAATAAGTTCTCTTCCGTTCTGTCAAAGGTATCTGCCTCCTCCCTCTGCTCAGTGTGCATTTTTAAAAATTTTTATATTTGTCATTATTTAAACTCCACTACTGAACTGCTATGGTTGTAACTACATTCTGGTAGCTTGGTAATTATTGCATACAAATGTCTGCTGGCCTTGAAAACCCAAAAAATATTTTGCACATGAGATGGTGCAGTAAAACTAAGCTAAACGCTACAACATCTATACCTGGGTACCCACAGTGTATATTTATTGCAGATAAGACTATTGAAATTGTCTTTAGCTACGAAACCTCCCTTCCCCCAAACACACACACACATTCCCTATTTCTGGATGTTTAGTGATTTTTTCAATTCGTTTTTAGTTAGAACAGTAAGTTTCTTTTCACCACATCTACTTTACAGATACGTTTGAACTACCCTTCTGTTTGCACAGTCCCCTGGAGGATAAACAACAGTTGATGGTGATCTTTTTCTATTTGTTTAGGACTGTTGCTGTAATATCTTAGTTCACACTCAAGTTTAAACAGGCAATGGAGGAATGTTCTGTTACCTATGTTCACATGTAACAATTGACAAAAAAAAATTAATTACAAATAAAAAGAAAGTACAGATGTGTGATTGTGAGAGAGAGGAAAAACTGCACACCAGTCTTGAAATGAATGGGTGTTTATTAGTACATAATAGACACTATGTGACGTTTCAGTGACATGGACCTTCATCAGACAAGACCCAGCATTTATCTGATGTTATGTGTCTTCAACAACTTTTTCTGTTTTGGACATGAGATAATCTTGTATGGCCGTTCTGTCACGACTGTAGCAGCTTTAAGAAATATTCTACGTTAAATAATCAGAAAGTCGGTTATTTAGGCATACAATCAAGAATGATAATCTTAAGCAATAAGACATATCAGTACATTCAGAAAAAGGAAGGAAATGTGTTTCTTTACTGACATTACTGATAAGAAATGTTAAATGTGTTACTGTTAGTTTGTACTAACTCATTATATGCAGAGAAATCTCCAAATAGGCCAATCAGACTAAATGTTATGAAAAGAAAAAAAATCCTTTAACCTTGTGCACCTCTTTGCCCCGTAGCCATTAGTTCACTGTATTAGAGACCACACTAGATAAGAGTGAGAAGAAACTGCAGTACCTGGATAGACAGCAGTTTGAAGCTATAGCAAGTCCTGTCCATTGTCCAATCACTGAGGTTTCCTTACAATCACAGCTAGTGGGGTATGTCTTTATTTAAAGGGGGGCTAAAAAAAGAATGGTGAAATAAGATGAGCAAAATGGGAAAAGAGGAATCTGAAAGAGATAAAAAGGGGAATAAAAGGAAGCAGACTGGAAGAAAGAGAAGTAGATAACAAAAGGGTGAAATTATGTGAATGGAACAAGAAAAAATGTGCTGGGTGACCCAATGGCTCACAATATCATCCCTGGTCAGATTTAAAAAAAACTTTGGATACTATTATAGCAATGTAATACCGTATATACTCGAGTATAAGTCGATCCGAGTATAAGTCGAGGTACCTATTTTTACCTGAAAAATTTGTAAAAACTGATTGACTCGAGTATAAGTCGAGGGTAGAAATTATCACCACTACTGCCTTCTGATTCTGTGTTGTTTTTAGGCTTTAGTTGCCCTTTAAATGGACAGCAGAATTCCCATACATGAATCCCATACAGTAATAGCCAAATCCAGTACCAGTAACCTCCAATTCTTTGGCACTCCAGATGTTTGGAAACTACAACTCCCAGCATGCTTTGTTGCTGGGAGTTTCAGTTTCTAAACATGTGGAGTGGCAAGGTTCAGTAAACTTTTAATTAAGTTTACCATCATTTACAATTCTCCTGAACCCCATACAGTAAAGGGCCCTCTGACCCCATATAGTAAAGGGCCCTCTGACCCCATATAGTAAAGGGCCCTCTGACCCCATATAGTAAAGGGCCCTCTGACCCCATATAGTAAAGGGCCCTCTGACCCCATATAGTAAAGGGAACTCTGACCCCCATATAGTAAAGGATTCTCTGACCCCAATAGTTAAAAATGTCACCTGAGAGTTGTAGTTTCAAGCTGTCATTTGCACTGAACTAGCAGCTGTTTTTTGCCCCAAACTGAGGAGACCCATCAGATTTACAGCATCCAGTGACAGTGCTGAGTGAGTCCAGCAGGCAGTATACAGGATGCAGGAAGTGTAAAGGCAGATCAGCTCCTGTAACTTTCTATACAGGTTAACACAGCGCCACCTACTGGTTACTATCTGTAATTGCAGAATTTGGATCTAAATTAGGACTTGACTCGAGTATAAGTCGAGGTTAGGTTTTCAGGCTAATTTTAAAGCCTGAAAAATTCGACTTATACTCAAGTATATACGGTAACCGCGGCATATATCCAAAACCCACAATAACCCCTTTGCAGCAATGTAATATAGTAAAAGGGCAATTGATTAAAAAACAAGCCCAGTCACTCTGGGAAGAGCTCAATGCAGGAGATTCAATAGTGAGTAAATCTCAAATGGGATAAACCCCTGCGTCAGTATTTGACCCCAGCTGTGAGCATAAATACTCAAGCAGGAAGAGCCACAAAGCTGATGCTAAATAGCTTGCACGGGTGTCTTGCGAGTAGATAAAGTCACGCTAACTAATATTGATCTTAAACATATGCAGCAAGGTAAGATAAGGGTAGCTGTAATAAGCAGCTTAAAGAAGTTACGCTGGGTACACACCATACAATTATTAATCCTGGCCCACCGCTCGCCACCAGCGGGTGTTCGAAATGGGTGACTCACGGTCAGTCATGCCAAAAGTTTGTCACAACTGACCTTGTGGTCCATAGGAGACTGCATGATTGGTTGTGATTTACCAGCAAGTCTGATCGCCCGTTTGTCCCATCTGCCAACATAGGTCACGGGCTCCTGTAAAAGCCTGCACATTTTTTCGGCTGACCGAGCGATACATAGAAATCGTCTGGGCAGCCTGAAAAATATGCTTGTGTGTAACTGCATTGGAATCACATAAGATGTAAAAGGAGTTTATTGCATCACCCTGCATGCTTGAAACCATTGTGTAACCAACGTTTACCTCCAAAGAAACGTGCAGCCACAATCACATCGAAACAATTTCACAAGAAGGGACATTGCTGCTAAGAATATTGTACCTGAATGAGCCATTTACCAAATTATCAAGTCGTTTAAGGAAAGCCGTTTAATTGTAGTGAAACATAGTAATACACAGTAATAGTAATATAGTAATTATTAAGGTTGAATAAAGATGAAAAATATGTCCATTAAGTCCAACCTATTCACCCTCTTTTTTTTTTATTTTTTAACCCTACCTAACAGTTGATCCAGAGGAAGGCAAAAAAACCCAGCTAAAAAGGGGGGAAAAATTCCTTCCTTCCAGCAATCGGAAAGTATCCCTGGATCAACCAGATCTATATGCATTAATACCAGTAATTCTCAATATTTTTTAGTTTTAGAAACTTATCCAGGCTATTCAATGAACTTGCCATTACCACATCTGCTGGAAGACAGTTCCACAGTTTCACACGTGGACATCCTTTAAGGTTGGAAGAAAAGAAGTTTCATCTTCAGGTTAGGAAAGGTTTCTTTACAGGAGAACCATGTAAAAAACCTTTCCTAACCTGATATGAAACTTCTTCTTCTTCCAACCTTAAAGGATGTCCACGTGTCCTCCGACATGACCTATTAGTAAACAATGCACCAGAGAGTTCATTGTATGGCCCATTAATATATTTGTATAAGATTATCATATCCCCACGCAAACGTTGCTTCTCCAATATAAACAGCCCTAACTTGTCTAATCTGCCTGCATATTCAAGCCCCTCCATTCCCCTTATTAATTTAGTTGCCCTTCTCTGAACTGCTTCAAATTCCAAGATGTCCCTTTTGTATATGGGATTCCAAAACTGCACCGCACATTCCAAATGAGGCCTTACCAGTGCCTTATAAAGAGGGAGAATAATATTTTTCTCTCTTGAATCTATTCCCCTCTTTATACAAGACAATATCTTGCTAGCTATAGCCGTTGCTACCTGGCATTGTTTGCTACAGCTAAGTCTGTTATCTACCAGAACCCCCAAATCTTTTTCCATTACAGATGCACTTAACACAGAGTTATTTATGGTGTAGGTGGCACAGGGATTATTAAATCCTAAATGCATCACCTTACATTTATCAACATTGAATCTCATCTGTCATTCTGCTGCCCATTTTGATAATCTATCTAGGTCTGCTTGCAGCACTTGTAATTTTGATGTGTGGTTTTCAATAAACACTTTGAATTCATCAAAGGTGTGCGACTCCAATATTCCAGAACTGCTTGCAGCACTTGCACATCATTTGAAGTTTCTAAAGCTCTGCATAGTTTAGAAGAAGGCTTCAGGATGTTCAAGAGTGTTCAGCGATTGCCAGGACCATCTCCTTCTAACGAGCTAGCTACAGAATGGTGTTGCCACCAGTGTAGTGCTAGCTTAGTATTGGCATCAGGACAGGTTGCTGTCAATGCACCTGCATGCACTGTAAAGCCAAGACTTCTTTCCAAATAAAACCCATTAACGACAGACTGAAATTCTGCAGCAAGTACAAAAATTGGGCAGCAGAAGACTGGTGGAAAGCTATTATAATAAAATACTTCCACCTTTTACCTCCCATTGTAGGGTGGTCTCAGCCTTATCTTATAATGAAACATCTCACTACTGTGTGTTTTTTTAGCTTAGTTCTCTTCCTGCTGTTCTCATCTGATGCTTATTTCCCTGTGGTCATAAATACTACAAATATGTAATTTTATTAATAAAATTCACCCAACCACATAAGCCCCCCATGTTTTCATGTAGTTTTCTTTCTGACAAAATAGGTCTTTGTTGTTGTTGGGATCCAATCTAAATGCCTTAATCTAAAAATTGTGCGTGTAATTTCTTTACATCTCCTGCAGTTCGGTGGAATACAGGTTTTCCCTTGCAGCAGTCAGTGTGCCTCTATGCAGCCTTTTATTACATCCAACTCTAGTAATGACTTGCTTCTGCTCTAATGCCACATGCAACTTCACTTTTTCTTTTGAAGAACTGAAATGCAGTGAAGGTTCCACCCCCATTATGTAACACAGTCCCCACAGCCCACTGTACTCCGCAGAGCAGCTTGTAGGAGCGAGAAGTGACATATAGATGAATCGCTTTAGGGGTGCGGAAACAGGTTTTAAGCTTGATGGAATGACCAGAAATAATACATTTCCCACACATATGTGTGTAAATGTGTATATAAAGTTAATTACAGCAGATTTTCCCACCTTTGACCCTAATTATGTAGTGACCTGTAAGTTCAGGTGACATTTAAAGGGCATGTCCACCCCCAAAACTATAATCCCCCCCACTACTGGCCCCATTGTGTAGTGTAGTTTAATCCTTACCTCACATCCCAGATCCATATGGTTCTCCTGTAGTCCCCCCCCAAAGTCCCAAAAACTGCCCACCAGGAGGATAGCAGAGTCCATATAAGACTCTGCCTCCTACCTGGCCTCCGGGAGATGTTTGGCATGCGTACTGCAGCCCTTCTCCCCCTCCCTCTCCCTCCCGATTAGGATTCCCTCCCCCTAGTGTAAAAATCTTTTTACATAACATTCCCCCTGTCCCCCCAGCCCCAACCGCTATATTTGTATTATCAGAAAATGCCCAAAACATTACTTACCTTCCCTCTTTTCTCCACCGCACTGAACTCCCGGCAGCCGCGTCCGTGATTGGCTGCCGCTCAGCCAATCACAGACGCGACTGCCGGTCCCGCACCTCTGCTTGCATTTTCTCGCAAGCAGAGGGCCTGGCAGCGCAGCTGAAGGAAAGAGGGAAGGTAAGTAATGTTTTGGGCATATTCTGATAATACAAATATAGTGGTTGGAGCTGGGGGGACAGGGGGAACGTTATGTAAAAAAATTTTTAGAAGGGTGGACATACCCTTTAAATTAAATGCAGACATTACTAGATATATTTCAGACTTTGAAAGTGCAAAGTCTAAAAAAGTAACCAATAATCACAGAGATTCCAGAAATAAATGAATATGTCATGTACTCAAATAGAATCATTAACAATCAAAGCAACCTTCAGTAGCGCTGCTAGTAAGAAAGATGTTTGTGGATCAAATGGAGCAGAGGGGGGAAATGCTGCCATTGAGTCTAATCAAGAAGCCCAGGTGTTGGGTCCCCCTAACCCCTAATTTAAATGACATTCCCAATCTAACAAACCAAGCACAACTGCAATGTGAATATTTAGCAAACCTAGTATTGAGCCCTTTACAAGACTCAGTTATTCAGATCATTCTCCAACACCAAAAAATCTTATGTCGTGTGTAAATGAACAGCTTTTATTTTGTGCACTGTAAATTACTGAAGTGACAAAAGGGCACCCCTGCCTTGTACCATTAAATTGATAAAAATGCGGACTAAGATTGTGGTGGGTAAATAGGACCACATGCTTAAATTGTCACACCATGTCAAACACTCCAAAAACAGACGCGTAATACCTTTAATGGCATAGAACCCAGCCACTGGTTCAGATACATGGATGAACCTGGGTTAAAATCCACCAGAAGGAAGTACAAGCCTTCACAGAACACATCAAAGTTGTAGACCAAAACATAAAATTTACAAGAGAAGAGGTACAAAACAACACACTGGCTTTCTTGGATTGCTTGGTAGAAGTCAGGGAGAATGGTAAACTGAAAGTAAAGGTTTACAGAAACCTGCAAAGACCAGCATTTAATGTTTGACTCTGACCAACCCTTAGATCAAGGGGGAAAGCAAGACAAGAGGAAGAATATGGTCATCCCATATGTAGCAGAGGTCTCCGAGAAATAAAGAAAATTTTTCAAAAAACACTGTATCCCTGTCTGCTATAAACCAAACAACACACTGATGCAGCATTTGGTACATCTGAAAGACCCAGTACTGAAACACAAGAAAAGCGGCATCATATACGCAGTGCATCACAGTGAATAGTGCTCTGATTTGTATGTGGGGGAGACAAAAAGCAACTGCACCAACGTATGGCCCAGCACAGAAGAACCAATTCCTTGGATCAGGGCTGCATCTCTTAAGAAAAAAGGACATACCTTTAAAGATTGTAATGTCAACATATTGGCAGAGGAACAGGACTGGTTCAAGAGAGGTTTCATGGAGGCCATTTATGTGAAAATAAAGAAACCCAGACATTGGGGTTCCACACCAATGTCTGCTATGTACAATGCTGTTTTGACACCTTATCCTGGGCAGTTTCGATAACACCTCTTAGCCACAATGCAATTAACACCTTGCATTCAGAAGGTCCCCAACACCTGGCGGTCATATGCTAATTTGGACTTTTCAGGGTACTTAATTGCCAACAGATACATGTACAAGTCATTCTGTATTGAGAAAGTCAGTCAGATGACTAGCGAAAGGTCATTAAGTGCTAAACTTTAAGTCCAGTTGATCTAATTGAATACAACAGATATACCATGACCTGGATGAATGAGAACCTTCACAAGCACTCCAAAAACAATGCAGCAAAAATCAACAATAATGTTTAAATGCTTTCCTGGAGTGACTGATTATGCCTACTAAAGCTGGGTACACACAGCAACCATAAAGTGTCAATTTGAACAGAATCGCCCTTTTATCAGTACTGTCTGAACAGTAAAATGTTCACTGTCTGCCTTGAGAACTGGAAGTTTCCCTCAGTCATGGTTGGCTCACTGTACTGTAGTATAGGGAGCTGGTGTTGGTCGCTAGCTAGTGTGGCTGTGTGTAGCCACATCTTTGACAAATGACAGGTGGAATATTCTTGATTTTATCATCTGCTAAAGATTAGTGTAGTGAGTACGTCTAGTGTGTACCTAGCTTACTGTAAAGGTGGCCATACATCTATGAAATTTTACTTACCCTTCCGAGCGCTCACGCGATGTTCATCGATGCTGCCAGAACCGCTTCTCCCGATCGTATATTTGACCGACATGCGATCGCAAAATCCCATTCATTTTGAAATCGCATGTCGGTCAAATGTAAGATCGGGAGAAGTGGTTCCAGCAGGATCAAAAGGAACATCGCGTGAGCACTCGGTCGGGTAAGTAAAATCTCATAGATGTATGGCCACCTTAAGTTAATTGTCCTACAGGTGTTGTCCTCTGCGTACCTGAGTTATCAGACTAGGAATTTAGCAAGACAGTGTAGATTTTCAGGCCAGAATTAAGAAGAGCAATAGACTGGTAGCTCTGGCATCTGTAAGAAACCTTCCTAGGTTTCAGTAAAACAATGTGATAGTGGGTGAAATATTAACCAAAAATCCACCAAGAATTGACCAACTTGTTGGCAATGGGTGGTTTTAGCATCATTACCCTTATTATAAGGAAACATTTAAAGCCAATAAGGTTAAGGCTGAGGCCACACTGCAACGCACAGGAATCGCGCACAAAATCGTGATTGTGTGCGCGATTTTTGCGCGTCTCGCGCATGCGTTTTCGCCTTTTCACGTTATGGACATGCATGCGTTAACGCACCAAAAATGGTGAACGCATGCGTTACCATAACGCGAACGGACGCGCAATCGCATGCGCATCGGAAATCGCGGGAATTTTTGCGTTCCCGCGATTTCCATTTTAGCGAAAATCGCGGGCGCAAACGCGAGCGCGAAACGCGTGCGCAAATGCGCGAAAAACGCGCTAGTGTGGCCTAGCCCTAAGTCTCCACTTTTAATTGGTTATGTTAGAATTTAATGGAGGGATGCTTACAAAGTTGTGCGAAAGTGGGCCTATAGCAGATGGGGTGAGGGGGCCCACCAGCATATCTGTGACAAGGGGCCCACCAGGACGAATATAGGGGCCCACTTAACATCACTATTATCACTCATTTACATATCTATCTTTATAATACTGGCT
The DNA here is from genome assembly GCA_019447015.1 of Hymenochirus boettgeri. NCBI lineage: Eukaryota > Metazoa > Chordata > Amphibia > Anura > Pipidae > Hymenochirus > Hymenochirus boettgeri. The sequence goes on along the minus strand of CM033473.1, from coordinate 81,652,242 downwards.
CTTTTTGTTTATTAGAATTACTTTATTACTCTCTTGTAAGAGTGGGCTAGTGGGCCCACTAGGGGATCCACCTGTAACCCTGCGGGCCAGTCTCACATTGCCAAAGTGTGTTCATTATTAGTAATAGTGAGAAAAGGTCAGATTAAATTGTCTTTAAGTTATGTATTAGAATTTTAGTTAAAATATAAAATAGTTTATGCCCCACCCTTAGCCAAAATGACCAGGGACTTACATTAAAGGGGAAGTTCAGTGCAAATACATATACTTTTAAGAAAAAAAGAGAAGTATTTTCCCATCCTAATGACCTTAAAGGACATCTATACGAAAAAATAGGTTATTTTAAATTGACCATAACTGGAAACTATAATCCTTTCCAACCAACACTGTATTATTTTTTTGTTGATATGCCCCCTATTTCTTTAGATATCCAATCTAAAACTTCTTATATTTCAGCTGTCAATCAAGTTCCTTGCTCTCAAAAATTATTCTTCTGTGAGCAGTTTTACTGTAGCTGGAATGGTGACAGTGAGTGTTGACAGTTGAAATGCTGTATGCTGTGTGTAAGCTTGACAGTTGGTTTGTGGGAGGAAAGTCAGGTTGGATGGAAGTGGGAGTGGTTAAAAGAGGGAGGGGGGATACTGCTCCTAAACAAAATGTGTGCTGGATTGAAGGTATGCAGCAACACACGAAAATCAGAGTAAGTGCTACTTACATGTATTCAATTATAGATTTAGATGAGGCAAAGTTTTTTCAGTATAGTGTCCCTTTAACCTGCCCATTCAGCATTTTATCTGTGTATAAATAAATGCTTCTGAAATACTGACTTCCTGTTTGCAGGACACCTAGTAGAGACCGTTATGGTCTTGCTCTTGACCCAGCGCCTGGGTTGATTCAGTTGCTCAGTAGAGATCTGAGCGTCTTTGACCCATCCAACAGCCAATCAGTAGAAATAACTGTTAGGAACATTCCATGTTGATGTGGTGCATCCTGGGAAGAAGAAAGGCCATTAGAACCTGAAATGGCAGCTCACTAATGTCAACAGCATGGAACATTAAAGGGTATAAATTCAACTGATTTTTCAAAATGGAAGAGAATATGTAGAATAACTAAGTATGCGTAATACAAACTAACAATTTAAAAAATATTTTCCCTTTAATTGTACATTTTACATCATGGGTACCAGGCCACTGTTTATTATGGGTGAATGGAAGCGCTCTAACCAATAAGTGCAGGGACGTTGAACCTGCAGCTCTCCAGATGTTTTGGAAACTCCAACTCCCAGCATGCCTTAGTTGCAGCAGAATGCACCAAGTGCAATGCAGTACTCCTGCAATATGGTAGCTCCTACAGACAGGTGTAAAGATCAACAGGCAAATAAAAACATGTGCACACAAACCAGCAAGTGTCAGTTGCAAATTATAAAACAGCAACCAGTACTAAGTAAATAACCATCCTGATTTACAAGGAACAAAACAAAAAAAAAGAAAATCCTACATGATAAAACCCAAAATGCCCACAAATACCTGCTGTTCACATATTTAAGAGGAATGAAAAGTATTTTCTCCCCCACAGCTCTAGATGGAAACACCTACTGCTTACTCACACTTACTCACAGGGTGCATGAGCTCGCCCTGCTTCCTCTTCTGACACTTCACCTCCTGTGGGGCTGCAGAGCTAGAGCCTCAGTGGCTGTGAGTGAAAGAGGAAGAGGCTGTGTACTGGCTGATTGTCACTGTGCTGTAGTCTCAGTATGGGGGAGAGTCCTTGACCTTAATGCAAAAGTCTTTCGAGGATCAAGGGACTACACACAGCCATAAAGTCTCAGTTTAAACAGCAGTAACTGGCAAGGTAAGTGTGGGACACTGATCAGTGTTTCTTATAAATGGATTGAGATCATATGGGGCCCTAGGCAGGGCCATCATTTAGGGCCCCCTTTTTTTGCTACATACATTGTATAGACTAATTTTGTTACTGCTTCTGAAGCTGGGCCCCCAGAAGTTTCCTGGCCCTAGACAGGTGCCTTGTGGATAATACTACTCTGCTTATAATGGAGAATTCTCCTTATACACATGGTGTTATAATTTCAGTAATAAGTATGCTGATCCTCTCTGTACTATTCTGTGTTCTGTTGTATTTATTTCAGTGTTTGCACCCAAGAGCTTTGTTGCCTGTGTATGGTTAAACAGGGTGTGAGCTGTGTATAGGGAGGCAGCATGACAAGTGCTAATTATCTCACGGGCTTTACTGCTTTTTATGATTTCAACAGCTCCTACAGCGTCAGCCAGGGCACTGAATGGTATCTGTATATTAGGGGATAAAAGTGGGAGCATTTGTATATTACATATACATTTGTATATTTGAGGGGTGGACTTAAAAAAACCTGCAAAATAGTGTCCCTTTAAGATTTTCAAAGGCTAAGGCATGCAAATAAATGTTTTTTAGGCTTATGTTTCAAAGATTTGTGCAGGGAGTATGTGGGAATTTAGTATGTGCAATTCTGCTTTCAATCAAACAGATCTTCCACCAGGACAGGGGCCAAGAAAGCATTATGAGGTCTCGGTCCCTCTATCACGCACAGCAGCGCATGCAGGATTTTTGCAATGCCCTGCTGTGCGTGATACTACATGTGCGCTGGGTTCCGTATCATTCCTATGTTATTGGCACACGCATGCAATCCGCATGAACAGTCGTGTACGCAGGCACCAATAATGGACAGGACCTCAGAGCACATAGTGGGAACTACCCAGTAGCATTGCATTGGCAATATGAACTAGAAGCATGAAGAGAGCGCAAATCACACTTCAACATGCAGTAGTGGGACCTAGCCCTTAACTCTGCCTGACTGGAGTGGACCAGGCTCATTTTAAACAGTGGCATTTCACCATAAACTGGAAACCATAGTTCTTTGAGAATATGTGGTCTCACAGCTGCCATTGCAGTAGTGAAAGAAAACATAATTCCACATAGAAAGATGTCTGCTCTCAGAAAGTGGAGATGGGGGTGTGAGAGCCCTGGCGCGCATAGCGGATGGGGCGTCTAACCTGGGAGGGGAAGGTGTCCCCGTCCGTAGCCAGGCAGGTTCCGGTTTCCTGATCTGAGGCACTGGAGTTCTCGCAAGACGCGAAGCTGGCGTGACGTCATTGCGCCGTGTCTCGCTATAAAGGGCGGAGCCGCACGGTCACCGGCGCCATTTTGACTAAGCCGGTGACCAGAGAGGAGCTCTCCCATCCCTCCCACCCTGTTGTTAAGTTGTTTAAAGAGTTTTTTATATGGAGTTTATAATTGATGTGTATAATGTTTTTCCTTTAAAAAAAATAATAAAAATGTTTTTTATGGTGTTGGAGTCATGGCTGGAGGGTACACCCTTGCTGGATATGTTTATGGAGCCGTTACATGCCCTCTGGCAAGACAGAGGTTGGCATTTAAGCTGAGATCTACAGTTAGGTTGGTTTCAACAAGCATGGTTATGTACGGGTGTACAGTGGTGGAAAATATGCAAATTAATAAACGCCAGATTTTATGTAAATATCTTATTTAAATATATGTAAATTATTATTAAAAGCCGTGGCCTATTTTTGTTACCCAAAGATAAAGTGGCTCTGTGTCGTCATTACAACATTAAGATAGTAATGGGGAAGGTATGGCTGACTGGGTCCTTGGTAGCTTGGGTTTCCCCTCCCTGGTCTTAGGAACAAACACGGGTTATGGAATGTAGTAACCATTAATGTTCGTTTTAAAACGCTAATATCAAATATTTAATTACACAATTTTAAGTATCCTAACAATAAATATAGCTTTAAAAATGAATGAATTAGTTTTACACTACCCCTTGTTGGTTTCCCTTATAATTTCTCATCCCCCTCCCCTTCCTGAACGTAAGCAAGTTTCTATATATTCTCTCTCTATATAAAGCTGGGTACACACAGTACCAATCTGTAAGATTCTGTCTTTCACCTTTAGATGTGGCTACTCACAGTCATGATCATTCTCAATGTATAATGTATAGAGAGATCACTCATGACTGCCATACTGCTGACAATTGAGGCCAACTGCCTATACTAGTACAGGGGGCTGACCGTGACATAGGGAAATTTTCTGTGTGTAATGACGACATTTTGTTAAATGACCCCTACCTTTCTCTTCTGCTCCATATAGTTTTCCTGCAGGGCCTGTTGAAATCCAGGAAATTGGATTAGTAGGTGCCTCTTTGTGTGTAATCTATATCTGCCTCTTCCCGCTCCTCCTGAGAGGTTTGTGGCATGCAAATAAAGCTCTCCCCTAAACCCTCCCCCCTCCCTCCGGATGCCTCTGGTGGCTGCATCGCATCTAAGGCACAAGCAAAAATCCATTAAATGTAAGAAAGACGCACAACCCTAGACTCTTCTTCTGCTATTTTGCATGGCCCTGAGTATCAGCCAATCACAGTCATGGCTGCAGGTCCAGCCCCTTTTGCGGCTGCCGGTCCAGCATCTTTTGCTATCCAGCCCCTTTAGCATGGTCTCGGTTTGGGGCATTCCCTACCTTTTAAAGGAAATGTATTTTTGAGGGTGAAGATACCCTTTAACTTGATTACTGGGTAATGAAACTATTAACTTTTGGCTAAGACAAGGCAGCAATCCAGAACCCAGGGTTGCACCTTAAACTTTTCAAAAGTTAATATTTTGTAAGATACTTACCTTCATTCTTGGAGGGTTGTGTGTTGTTCAGTATCCACCCTGGGTCAACCATGTCCTAGGCTGGGTACACACCAGCAGATATTTTGGGCGACCAACCGATTCATGGCACTTTCAGTCAGTCGGCCAAAAATAACTGCTGGTGTGGGGCGGGTGGCCTCGAACGAACGATCGCACATATGTCGGTAAATTCAAATCGATCGTGTGGTTCCCTGTGGGACTGCACAATCGATTGTTCACACTTTCGGCCGCGGCCAACGGACATTTGTCCCGGCTGGGAGCTCGCTCGTAGCCAGCACTTGGTCGGGACAAATAATCTGTTAGTTTGTACCACGCCCTAGAAACTAAGGTAAAAGTCCTCCAAAATATTTATTTTGAATTTTTAAGAAGCTATCTTGCTTACCTTATCCAAAGGTTAATATTTTCACTTTCACTCTTTTAAATAAATTGCATAGACATATCTTACAATGACTAGACTTTGATGCCAAAATTATTTTACCAGATACATAGGGTTCACTCACAGTGAGCCTGCCTTTTGAATGGCTGTGCTCTAAGGCCTACCACACTGAGCACAGGAAGCTGGTGACCAAACCGTTTTTATTAAAAATTAGAATCGATTATTGATTACCTATTAACCTCTACAGTACCACACAGGAGTTTGAGATCTAAAACAGTGACCATTAACCTCTACTAATTAGACAGGGATTTGAGATCCAAAACAGGGACTCAAGCAGTGCTGAATGTTATAGCACGTGACCTCTCTTTGCAACAGCCGCTACACTTTCTCTCTGGCTTTCTGGTAACAAAGTCTGGTGAACTCTGCTGTGCATGAGTGCCACCTCTGGCTCGCGTGCCATAGGTTAGCCACCACTACTCTAAACCCTCTAAACATACGGTAGGGCACCGTATCCCAACCCAAATCGCCAAGTCTCTGTGTTAAAAAAGTGCAGAACTCTACTGCCGGTAAGAGAGTCGGCTTCCGTTCTGGCCCTTCTTTTTGCAGTTCTGGCAAGCAGAGGGCCGAGAATAGAGCGACTGAGGATCAAAGGATTGTAAGTAGAGTTTTGCACACTTTTTTTACAAACAAACCCAGCGGTTGGGGTTGGGCTAGGGTCCTCAAGTTCATTTTGCATCTTTTATACTAAGCAGGGGCGAGTGTAGGATTTTTAAGGGAGGATTCCTAAATGGGTCACCACCGAACAAGCAAAGTAGAACGTTTATATCTAAATACATCCAAACCTCACGAGGTTTAGAGCTGCCAAAGATGTCCCCAAATGTGCAGCCTTCCAGTTGAGCCTCTCCTGCTCTCCTGCTCGGACTTCCGTGCTCGGTAAAGGCACGGAATTTAAGCAGAAGGCGTCATGGGAACGAAGGCTGGTAAGTACATTTGGGGACACCTTTGGCAGCTGTAAACCTCGCAAGGTCAAGGTTTTCAGCCTTTTCCTAGCACATACTAAAATTTTGTTTGGGGGTCGATATACCCTTTAACAAAGGCATTACATTTGGAATTAGATGATCTGTCTTTACCTTGGAATATTTGCATTGAAAGTCATGCCTGTTAAGATCTTTGTAACTAATAAATTTGATAGCATAGTAATAACAACAATTTAGACACAGGTCTGCAGCTAATTAGTGGCAGTTAAATCCAGCTAAACATCAAAATGCCTTGCACATCCAACCATGATACGTAAAGAGCTTTAATCTGTATATAACATTCTTATAATTATATCTGTAAAATATAATATTGATTGGATTGTTGTAAGTTCTTTGGACCAGGTCACCGTGGGGAACTATGGTACCAACCTATTGTGTCTTGCATGCCAAATACTCCCATGTGCAATGTCACTGTGTTTATGTATTTGACCTATTGGACAAATTTAACAGCCTGTATATTGACAAACAAATTGGCAAGAGTTTTGTTTTGGGCAGTTACCGTATGCCTATCCTGTGGATAGGCAGTGGGATGGGTGTGAAGTGGGAGTATAGTATAGTAGTAGTATTTGAGGTTGAATAAAGACATACGTCCATCCAGTCCAACCCATCTAGCAATATTCTCATTTCCTGCCTAACTGTTGATCCAGAGGAAGGCAAAAAAACCCCACCAAATTTATCAATACCAGTAACTTCCTCAGCTTTTTTTTTAAACTGACCAATGAACCTGCCATAACAACGTCCACTGGAAGATAGTTCCATAGCTTTACCGTTCTCACAGTGACAAACCCTTTCCCAACTCTACTTTATGTATCAAACCAGTAACTTGTAACATTCCTTGTTTGTAGAAACTCATCCAGCTTTTTATTAAACTGACCAATGAACCTGCCATAACAACGTCCACTGGAAGACAGTCCATAGCTTACCGTTCTCACAGTGACAAACCCTTTCCCAACTCTACTTTATGTATCAATACCAGTAACTTGTAACATTCCGTTGTTGCTAGAAACTCATCCAGCTTTTTTTTAAACTGACCAATGAACCTGCCATAACAACGTCCACTGGAAGACAGTCCCATAGCTTTACCGTTCTCACAGTGACAAACCCTTTCCCACCTCTACTTTATGTATCAATACCAGTAACTTTAACATTCCTTGTTTGTAGAAACTCATCCAGCTTTTATTAAACTGACCATTGAACCTGCCATAACAACGTCCACTGGAAGACAGTCCATAGCTTTACCGTTTCTCACAGTGACAAACCCTTTCCCAACTCTACTTTATGTATCAATACCAGTAACTTGTAACTTCCTTGTTTGTAGAACTCATGCCACACCACTGTTTTATGAAACTGACCAATGAACCTGCCATAACAACGTCCACTGGAAGACAGTCCCATAGCTTTACCGTTCTCACAGTGACAAACCCTTTCCCAACTCTACTTTATGTATCAATACCAGTAACTTGTAACATTCCTTGTTTGTAGAAACTCATCCAGCTTTTTATTAAACTGACCAATGAACCTGCCATAACAAACGTCCACTGGAAGACAGTCCCATAGCTTTACCGTTCTCACAGTGACAAACCCTTTCCCAACCTCTACTTTATGTATCAATACCAGTAACTTTAACATTCCTTGTTTGTAGAAACTCATCCAGCTTTTATTAAACTGACCATGAACCTGCCATAACAACGTCCACTGGAAGACAGTCCCATAGCTTTACCGTTTCTCCAGTGACAAACCCTTTCCCAACTCTACTTTTGTATCAATACCAGTAACTTGTAACTTCCTTGTTTGTAGAAACTCATCCAGCTTTTTATTAAACTGACCAATGAACCTGCCATACAACGTCCACTGGAAGACAGTCCCATAGCTTTACCGTTCTCACAGTGACAAACCCTTTCCCAACTTACTTTATGTATCAATACCAGTAACTTGTAACATTCCTTGTTTGTAGAAACTCATCCAGCTTTTTATTAAACTGACCAATGAACTGCCAACACATCCACTGGAAGACAGTTCCATAGCTTACCCCGTTCTCACAGTGACAAACCCTTTCCCAACTCTACTTTATGTATCAATACCAGTAACTTGTAACATTCCTTGTTTGTAGAAACTCATCCAGCTTTTTATTAAACTGACCAATGAACCTGCCATAACAACGTCTACTGGAAGACAGTTCCATAGCTTTACCGTTCTCACAGTGAAAAACCCTTTCCGAACTTGAAGCCTAAACCTTTTTTCTTCAAGTCTATTGGTGAACAATGCCCCAATAACTGATTGTGTTGAAAGCAGGGCTACGTCCACAGCCCAGACAGAGCATGGGGTGCTGCTAGAATGAGCCAGGCAGAATAGTTTGTTCAGTGTTGGAGGCAGGTTTTTATCAACATCATGTAACTGAAAGGCCAGTTGCTGTAGTTTTGACATGTAACATTACAAATGTAACCACTTTTTTGCTTTTGCTGCAATCAAATGTTCTTAAATCTGAAAAGGACTGATGGTTATTATACCCAAACCCACGATGAATGATAGGTAGCATTTTTTTTCTACAATTGGCTTTCTGAATCTGATTGCTTAACGGTAATAACAAGCAGGTCATCCAGACAGCCAGTTGCTACTTTACAGTTCCGGCACTGAGCATGTGCAATGGTGTATTTGTGCCCAGGACACAACTAGAGTAAGGCTGCAGAATTAATGGAATGCCATAACCCTGCAGCAATAAATAGATATTTTTTTGCACAATATACAGTATTTAGGGTAAGTATATAGGTTTAGATAAAAAGGTAAATGAAGTTGATTAGCACTAAGACCGGTTTGTACTGACTATTTATTCTTGTGGAGGTGAATATACAGGACATTGAAGCAAATTGTTCTCTGTTCCGTAGACCCCCTAAGGCTTGCCATATACCCGTCAAGTTTTTACAAATTTGATAGAATGTGTCAAAAAAATTAAAAGCTTTTGTGTAGCAAAATAATGGTTTCATACATCGCTCCATGGTTTTTGCCAAGGACAAATCTTGATGCTCTTTATGACATGAACAAATCTGTGCCACTCACTACAAATAAACTACACAGTGCAAGCCCAGAAAAGGGAATTCCATTTGTGCTAGAATGGGGACATCCTATAGGTAGGTCCATGAATTCATATCTGTGCTCACTACTAGTGAAAAGGCCCAGAATATTGTCTACAATTAAGTTTTGCTTTTGTTTTCAGCAATGCTAAAAGGCATGAGTATAGCTAGAATTGTTCTCCTTAAGAAAATCTTGTCTAAACCTGACTGTCAATGGAGGTATTGTTTGACAAGTCTAAGCATTCGAGTTGAGAGGTTATGTCCAAGGGAGTGCTTGTGATCTGATGTCATAGCCAGCTTGTGTATAACCCAAAGAATTGTTTAGAGAATTCCGCCATCATTGCAAAAATACACATCGGGTGTTCTCATTGCCTATGCTGGTAGAGACTGTAAAACTAGTTTAGCCTTTTCACCCCTCTGTAACAGGCAAGGTTAGTGGGATTTTTAGACTAGTTTTCAAGCTTTAAGTATTGTTCTTTCCAGTGAATTTGTGTCTCTCTATAGACCTGAAATGAATTGTGTATTTGTAAAAGGTCAACGTCATCAGTCCACCTGCAGGTCAAAAATAGTAAATACCAGGAACACAAGTACATTTTTGCTACGTTTTTAATCGAGAACATGGGCAAAATATGATATAATAATAATATAACAGACACTATTATTAATTTAATGCAATAAAGATTGTACTGCAGTTTAGAAGTTATAGTCTTAATGTCATGCTAACCGATTAATCTAGGGTTAGTGTGACATAAGCACTGGAATAACATTGGCTGCGCAGGTTTAGCAAAAGACACTCGTGCAAAGTGCAATATCACAACTTCACCCTTTCCTGCATTTTTAAAGTCAGATTTGGGATTGGGAATTACACAGAGATACAAAGTTAATATTAGATTAGCTGAGCAATCACAGCTTTGGGTAAAGTCCCCATTTAGTTTTTTGGGGGTTTTTTCTACATTATTTCCTATAATCAAAACAAAGACTGTCTGTGTATAATTTCTGGCATTTGAATCCTTTAAGCTGGGTACACACTTTGCAGATCTTTGAAAGATGACAGACAGGATCTGCAAGATACAGTCTGTCATTTCTTAAAGATCAGGGTGCCTCGAGCCTACACAGTTTAGGGAGAACGTTCGGGACTGTATGTTTCCCACATACTTCCCTATACTTTAGTACAGGCAACTGCGGCCAAGGGAAACTTTCCCAAGCGCCGGTTTCACGATCATTCGGAAAATGCGCTACACACAGTAACGATAAAGCACCTATACCTTTGGATAGTCTGACAGACTAGCAGTCTGGAAAATAAACACCAGCACCATTATTTGGCCTGATTGATCCTGCAGTCCATTGAAGACTATAGAATTCGCTGTGATAAACTGACAGGGACAGGGACAAACACTTTCAGATAGAAAGATCAATGATGATGGGAATTATAGCCAATATTTTAGCCCGATCGGACAAAACATCAGTCACACTAGTCGATTAGGCCAAAATATCAACCTGCATTTGCACAGCCTCACCATGTAATTGTGACATAGTCACACAATATACCAGCAGCTTTGTGGGATATCAGTTAGCATGGGACTGGTAAAATAAACACTCACCAAACACACACTGTACACTGTGAGTGTTTTTGACCAGCATAGACCTGAAGGACGCCTATTTCCACATTCAGATACATCCAGATTCAAGACGGTTCCTAAGATTCCAGGTCGACGGAGAAGACTGGCAGTTTACCTGCCTTCCGTTTGGCCTCTCACACTCGCCAAGAGTGTTCACAAAGGTTGTGGTGGCAGTAGTGGCATTGACGCCTCAGAGTCAGGTTGGGGAGCAGTGGGCCTGGGAAAGACAAACAGGGCAGATGGAGAGCGGAAGGAGTTCCATCAAACATTTTGGAAAACAGGGCAGATGGAGAGCGGAAGGAGTTCCATCAAACATTTTGGAGATCAGAGCCATAAAGAAAGCCATAATGCAGTTTCAGCCAGAGATAGAAGATCAAGAAGTTGTTGTAAAAAGCGACAACAAAACAGCAGTAGCATATTTGACAAAACAGGGAGGCACAAGAAGCCGGTCGCTGCTAGCAGAAGTGGAGCCAATTTTTGCTTTCGCAGAGAGACATCTAAGGTCCCTTTCAGCAGTTTTTGTCCCAGGGAAGGAAAATCAGGTGGCAGATTTCCTGAGTCGCAACACGGTAGAGACAGGGGAATGGAGTCTGGACATAAGAATATTCCGAAGGTTGTGTCAGAAGTGGGGCCACCCACAGATAGATCTTATGGCGACAAAATTCAACTCGAAGTGTCAGCTCTTTTTCTCCAGAAGATACTGTCAGGAAGCTCTGGCAGTGGATGCCCTGCAGCAGCCGTGGAATCGAGGTCTCGGATATATATTTCCACCTATCCCTCTAGTATGGAGGTCCTTGATCAAGATCAGACGGGAGGGAGCAGAAGTAATAGCTATAATCCCGGCTTGGCCCAGGAGGCCATGGTTTCCACTGCTAATGTCTATAACAGTGGACAGTCCAGTGCCGATTCCATCCTTCCTAGGTTGTCTGGCTCAGGGGCCAGTCCTATGTCAAGACTTCGAACACCTGTCTCTGATGGCCTGGCGTTTGAAAGGAGCAACCTAAGTGGGTTGGGGTTCAAGAGTGATCTGGTAGATTTCTTACTAAAGTCAAGAAGGCTAGCGACTTCCCAGAAATATTATAGAGTCTGGAAAAAATTTGCCAGCATAGCAGAAGAAGAAAATTTCTCATGTCTGAATCCTAAACCAGCGGATGTGGTGAAGTTCCTGTATTTAGGGTTTAAAAGAAACCTGCACATCAGGACTCTAAAATCGCAGGTATCAGCAATTACTTCTTTAACAGGAAGAGCCTTTGCCCAGGAGCGGTTAATAAAGAGATTCTTTCAGGCTATGGTTAGAGTAAGACCGAAAAAGATAGCCAGCCTTCCAACATGGGATCTTCCTCTGGTCCTTAAAGCCCTCACGGCTCCACCCTTTGAGCCTTTGGAGACAATTACAGACTGGTTCTTGACCCTTAAGTTAGTCTTCTTAGTAGCCATAACATCGGCCTGTCGGGTGGGGGAGTTGTGGGCCCTCTCTTCCAAGCCCCCAGACAGGGTCATTCTGGAGAACAGAGTTAGGCTGAGGCCTTCATTTAACTTCCTACCAAAAGTTATATCAGACTTTCACATGGACATGGAGATATCCCTTCCAGTGTTTTTCCCTGAACCAAAGTCAAGAAAGGAATCAGTCCTGCATGCATTAGATCTGGTCAGGGCAGTTACAATTTATCTTTCCCGTACAGAGGAATGGAGGAAGTCAGACCATCTGTTTCTAATCCCTAATGGGTCAAGAAGAGGTCAAGCTCCTACTAAGAGAACATTGAGTTCATGGATTGTCGCTTGTATTAAAAAGGCTTATGCACTGAAGGGTAAAGAGGTTCCCCTGGGTCTCAAGGCCCATTCAACCAGAGCCCTGGCGTCCTCGTGGGCGATGCAGGCCGAGGCTGGTATCAATGAGGTTTGCAGAACAGCCAGATGGTCTTCAGCCAGAACTTTTATAAATCATTATAAATTAGATGTAATGGCCTCTCAAGAGGCAAGATTTGGAAACCGAGTCTTGCAAGCTGTATTGCAGGAATAAATATGTGTTTGAGCATCATTTCTGTCTCCCGCCCTCGTTTGTTTATGGTAGCTTGGTACATCCCATTGGTGAATGCTGCCATATGACTGGGGAAAATAAAAATCAAATCATAATTACCGTGATTTTGGTTTCCCAGTCAGTCTGTATGGCAGCATTCACTGCTACCCGCCCTGTGAATTTATGTTTTTCAGCTTTGGAATGGAAGACATCACAGGAAGTGAGGGGGAGGTTTAAATGCGTTAACTAGTTCCTGTCCGTGGGAGTGGATATGGAGATTAACCCATTGGTGAATGCTGCCATACAGACTGACTGGGAAACCAAAATCACAGTAATTATGATTTGATTTTTATTATCTGGTTAGTAATGCAGGTAGTAAAGTGCAAAATATATCGGTTATGGGTAGGTAACTGACAGAGTTTTGACAGTTGGAATGCTGTATGCTGTGTGCAGGCTTGACAGTTTGTGGGGGGAAAAGTTAGGTCTGATCGAAGTGGGAGTGGTTAAAAGAGGGAGGGGGGATACTTCTGAACAAAATGTGTGCTGGATTAAAGGTATGCAGTAACACACACACCTCAGAGTAAGTGCTACTTACACCTATTCAATAATAGATTAAGATGAAGTAATTTTTTCAGTATAGTGTCCCTTTTAAGGGAGAACATTCCCTAAAAAATTGCAGTGGCACTCACTGGGTTGTGTTTATTGGATCTTTTACACCTCCTGAGGAAAATGAACATGTAAATCTATAATGAAAATACGTTGGGGAAGTGGTGAAATGTCTTGAGAGCAGTCACATTTCATTTTATATTAATTAACAACAAACCCTTGAGTTGATATACCATAAAGGTTGAGCGTGTTTACGATCAGTTAGCACAACGTTAGGTCTCGCTTTGTGGCTGCAGCGTGAGTACAGAAGAGGCACTTGTGCAGCCATCGCAAACCAAGCTACCAGAGTTTGCGCATAAGTATTTAACGCCGGCTAATAGCTGGCATTAAATACTTGCGTGTGTGTGGGATTCACCCAGAGTCACGCAGCCTCTGGTAAATTCCGTATGGGAGATTTGCCCAGAGAGTTGTACCTCTGAGAGAATCTCCGTAATAGAATCTCAGAGCAAATTGGCAGGGGGCACCAGAATTCTTAGTGCTTACAAGACATTTTAAGTGATCCATCCATCCTGCGTCTTCTTTTCTGGTTATGTTGGAAACTTCATGCATATGCTATTCATTTACAGCAGCCAATCGTATGTTGGCTTTTTAATGGGTTACTGCAGTTAAAAAAACATCTGATCGGTTGCTGCAGATTTATAGCACGAACTAACTTTTGCACTTACCGTATATTTGCTTCAGTTTCATAGTCTGTTTCTTTACCATAATATATCATTTATATCTGATATGTACAATTATTTATCTATGCTGTTCACATTTTTTGACAAGAAATCTATGATAATAGATAAGATCAGCTTGAATGTTTTTTGTGTCTCAATCCTACTGATAACATTGGGTATTTTATTACTTTCCCGCTGGTTAAATGCATTGTTAAATATAGATTTTAGGCATGCTTAAAATAAAATGCACAGGGTTGCACACATTGGAAGGAATAATAGAAACACAATAGTTTCTTACACTGTTCTGTTCCTTTACCGCAACTGAAACAAAAAAAACCCCTTTAATTATGTGTCACCAAGCATTGTGTCTTTTTCTAAGAAGTGTCAGTACTGTAGAAAAGGGAACTTTTTGTTATGCAATCATTTAGATTGACTACAATGGTTGAGTTTGTATTATTTCTCTGAATAGAAGGGTTTTTGATGTGCAGGGGATTTTCTATAGAATAAAACTGATGGCCAAAGTGACACAATGCTTCATTTAGCAGCTGAGATCAACATCCAGGTGGGGAAAGGGGTGTGTTAGACTTTTTTAATACAATTTACAGAATGTATCTGTTGTATTCAATTAGATCAACTGGACTTGAAATGTAGTTCTTGAAGACGTTACGCTAGTCATCCGACTGGCTTTCTCAATTCAGAATGACTTGTACAAGAATCTGTGGCAATATGTACCCTGGAAAATCCAATTAGCATATCACAGCCAGGTGTTAAGGGTGTGATTAGATAGTGGCTAAGAGGTGTTATAGGAACGCCAGAGTAAGGTGTCAAAACAGCATTGTACATGGCAGACAGTTGGTGTCGAACCCCCCACCTCTATTAGGCTTGGTTTCTTTATTTTCACATAAATGGCCTTTAACACCTCTCTTGAACCAGTCACGTTCCTTCGCCAGTATGTAACATTACAATCTTCAAAGGTATGTCCTTTATCCAAGATGCATACACGGCTGAGTCCTGACCCGAGGAATTGCTCTTCTGTGCTGGGCCATACGTTGATGCAGTTGCTGTTTGGTCTCCCCCACATAAAATCAGAGCATTCTTACTGCAATGCACTGCATAATGATGTCGCTTTTCTTGTGTTTTGGTATGGGTCTTTCGGATGTACCAATTGCTGCCTCAGTGTGTTGTTTGGTTTAAAGCAGACAGGGATACGATGTTTTTTGAAAATTCTTCTTAATTTCTCGGAGCACAGAAGAGCCAATTCCTCGGGTCAGGACTCAGCCGTGTATCTGCATCTTAAGGATAAAGGACATACCTTTGAAGATTGTAATGTTAACATACTGGCGAAGGAACGTGACTGGTTCAAGAGAGGTGTTAAGGAGGCCATTTATGTGAAAATAAAGAAACCAGCCTAAATAGAGGTGGGGGGGTTCGACACCAACTGTCTGCCATGTACAATGCTGTTTTAACACCTTACTCTGGGCGTTCCATAAACCCTCTTAGCCACTATCTAATCACACCCTTAACACCTGGCTGTGATATGCTAATTGGGATTTTCCAGTACATAATTGCCACAGATTCTTGTACAAGTCATTGAATTGAGAAAGCCAGTCGGATGACTAGCGAAACGTCTTCAAGAACTAAACTTCAAGTCCAGTTGATCTAATTGAATACAACAGATATACCTGACCTGGAGAATGAGAACCTTCACAAGCAATTTACAGAATGCTTGTGCAATGTCGGCACATTGTGTTTTGCTGCATGTTCTGGTGTGGCCACAGCCTTATACTTAGGGGCATATTTATAAAGGTTCGTTACCTTTTCGCGGCCGTTTTGCGGACATTAACGCATAAATCGCGTTTACCGCGATTTATAAAGGTCCGAAAACGGCCGCGAAAAGTTAACGAGCGTTAACCTTGCGCCGATAATTACCTGTTACCGCCGCTTCTATTTATAAAGCGGCGGTACTGGTTTCGCTCGGCTAGATCGGCTGTTTTACTTCGCCACCTTGAAGGTGGCGAAGTCAGCCGATACTACATCCCGCGGCGGGGATGGGCAGGCAACCCGCGGCGGGTGGTTGCACCCGCCCCGGGAGACACGCCCACACCCCCCGCGGCGGCAGCAGCGACCACCCGCGCGCCCGCTTCCCAGCAGCCCCTCCCAACCCGTTCCCGTTCGCGGCAATCTCGGAACGGGAGGTAGGAGGGTGCCGGGAAGGGGCCGCAGCAGGTGGTCGCGACCAACCCGCGCGCACCCCCTCCCCGGCAACCCCTCAAGCCCCCGCCCTGGCCGCTCCCGGGGAGGGGACGGGAGGGAGCCGCTGGGGGGGAGGCTCCCTCCAGCGGGGCCCTGAGAAGGGCCTTTTGGGGCTTAGGGGGTCCCAGCTCGAAACGGGACCCCCCCTCCCCGGCCCTTATAAGGGCCCTTGCGGCACTTACAAGTGCCCTTGCGGCTCTGACAAGAGCCTTTTGGGGCTTAAGGGGTCCCGCAGCTCGAACCGGGACCCCCCTCCCCGGCCCTTATAAGGGCCCTTGCGGCACTGACAGTGCCCTTGCGGCTCTACAAAGACCCTTGGGGCTTAGGGGTCCCGCAGCTCGAAACAGGACCCCTCCCCGGCCCTGTAAGGGCCCTTGCGGCACTTACAAGTGCCCTTGCGGCACTAATAAGTGCCTTGCGGGGGGGTCCGCAGCTTCGAACCGGGACCCCCAGTGCGGCTCTTAAAAGAGCCCTTGGGAGCGTCTTCGGGCTGGCGACACCAACCCCACTCAGGTCGCCGATGCCAGGCAGACTCACTGCGGCCGACAGTGAGCCCGTGGCACCGCCGGCCTCAGCGGAGCGATGTTGCCAGCCGCTTCTTTCTTCTTTCTTCAGCCATCTACTGCGATGGCATCTGAGTTTCGGCGGAAAGTTCCTCTTTATATAGGTTTGCAGAAATCCATAATCCGTTTCTGATGGTCAATTTTTAATACTTGCTTTACATTAACCAATCAGATTTCAGAACTTTCCAGAAATCTGATGGTTAATGTAAAGCAAGTATTAAAAAATTGACCAATCAGAAACGGATTATGGTTCTGCAAACCTATATAAGAGGAGCTTTCCGCCGCGGAACTCAGATGCCATCGCAGTAGATGGCTGAAGAAAGAAGCGGCTGGCAACATCGGCTCCGCTGAGGCCGGCGGTGCCAGCAGGCTCACTGGCGGCGCAGTGAGTCTGCTGGCATCGCGGACCTGAGTGGGGTTGGTGTCGCCAGCCCGAAGACGTCGCGTCGGATCAAGACGCCGGCAACATGGCGGCCGCAGGGGTACCTCTCGGGGGTCGGCGGCCTCGGCGGAGCTGGTGTCACGGGACTGGAAGAAAGAAGACGTCGCCCAAGGGCTCTTTTAAGAGCCGCACTGGGGGTCCCGGTTTCAGCTGCGGGACCCCCGCCAAAGGCCTTGTCAGTGCCGCAAGGGCCATTGTAAGGGCTGGGGAGGGGGGTCCGGTTCGAGCTGCGGGACCCCCTAAGCCCCAAAAGGCGTTCTCAGGGCCCCGCTGGAGGGAGCCTCCACCCCCCCAGCGGCTCCCTCCCGTCCCCTCCCCGGGAGCGGCCGGGGCGGGGGGCTTGGAGGGGTTGCCGGGGAGGGGGTGCGCGGCGGGTGGTCGCGACCACCTGCTGCGGCCCCTTCCCGGCAGCCCCTCCTAGCCTCCTGTTCCGAGATTGCCGCGAACGGGGAACGGGTTGGGAGGGGCTGCTGGGAAGCGGCGGCGGCGGCGGGTGGTCGCCGCTGCCGCCGCGGGGGGTGTGGACGGGGTTGCCGTATGCCCCGCCCCTTTAGGAGCGGCGTCGGGAAGGGATTTTAAGTCCCTTCGCGGCGATACTATACAGTATCGCCGCGAAGGGGCTTAAAATTACCGCAGCACATCGCGGCCGCGATAGGTATCGCGGAATTAGCGCTCGCCCGTATAAATACGGCGATAGCGCTATTTTCGCGGCCGCGATGTGCGGCGGTAATTTTTTTGCGATATTATCGATTCTTTATAAATATGCCCCTTAGTATTGGTACCATCTATAATCAAATGGCAAACTCTTTTTGTAGGTCTGTACTTCAGAACGAAAGAATAAATATAATGGCTTATAAATTTAATTATATAGAGTACACGTGTTAAACCCAAGGCCCGCGGGCCAAATATGGCCCTTCTGGCCGTTGTTTGTGGCCCCCAGTGACTGTACAGAATCCAAGACATACTACACTGCTATCTATTTGTGCAGTCCCAAGTAGTGGTGTAACTATAGATCTGCCATGATCAGCTCTTTTTAAACCCCTGATCTAGGCAGCTAAGGAAATGTGTAGTTTTACTTAAGGAAAGACAATGACAGCTGTGAATGGGATGACACTGCCCACACTGCAATACAACTACACTGTAAGGGGTTCATTTTACTTCACACCTTGTGTCTCTTTTCCCCACAAACTACTGAAACCTCAGTATTAAAGGCCACATACTCTTTTCACTCACCTTTCTTTTCCATGTGTCATTTTTGCAAACAAATTGTGTTTTCTGGGGAACATTGTGTGTCAATAATGATCAATTGCAGTAAAAAATAAATTATTGTGAGATGTCTTAACCCATTGTTAAAGGGGAAGTTGATGCAATACGTGCTAAAGGGGGAGTTGATGTGATACGCGCTAAAGGGGGAGTTGATGCAATTCTTCTAAAGGGGAAGTTGGTGCAATATGTGCTAAAGAGGAAGTTGGTGAGATACATGTTAAAGGGAAAGTTGGTGTGATACACGTTAAAGGGGAAGGTGGTGTGATACGCATTAAAGGGATAGTTGTTGGGGTATGCTTTAGAAAAACAGTGCAACGCCGAGTACTCTGCTAGTAATCAATAAAAATCTATGGTTCATCCAGAAAAAATTGAAAATTTAATTCACCAGATAAAAACCTGATAATCACAAATTCATCAAATAAAGACATTATAATCCTAATCCATGATACATTTTATTAAAAACAGCCAACTTATTAACATTTATAGATAGCTCAAAAAAATTATTATAATCAATTCAATGCACATGATACACAGTAAATATGGTAAGATAGAGTATCTCAATCAATATGTAATAACGGGCTAAAATCTATTTTAGCCCGTCCCAGGCTCAATTTCCGTAGACCCTGGGACCCTTTAAAGGAATAGTTCACTGCAAAAGAGATATATTATAAAAACAATAATCATATATACAAATTTATATCAGGCATTAGCTGTGCTCAGATAATTATATAATTATGCAGGCTCCTCCAGATGTCCTCTGTTGTCCTGCCGTACTCCGTCATCCTCGGTCGTCCGATTTTCCACAGGCTCTAGTCCCCTGCCCCCCCCCCCCCCAAGGTCACACAGACTCACCCACACACACGCTCACTTAAACCCCCCAGACAGACTCCCTAGGCACCCCAAATATTCAGTTCATTGCTTATGATCACACATTAAGGGCCACAAGAAAAACACAGAAAAAGACAGCAAGCAGCAGCACAACCCCCCCCCCCAAGCCAAAGCCCAGATCCCTCTCCCAAAGGCACAAGCACCCCACACCCAGGCCCCCTACTCACACAATAAAGTTTATAATAGGCATAACCCACCATGTACTTTCCGGTTCCCAGCAGGGGCGTTACTAGAACTCCGTGGGCCTCCCAGCAAAATTTTGCATAGGGCCCCCCACTCCCCTTTCTGTCGATCTATTTGTATATCTCTCTATCTCTCCGTCTATCTATCTCTCACGTTCTCTCTATCACCTATCTCTCTTTGTCTATCTATCACTCCATTTGTCTGTCTATCTATCTCTCCATCTGTCTATATCTATCTATCAATCACTCTATCTATCTCTGTCTGTCTGTCTATCTATCTATCTATCACTCTATCTATCTCTATCTCTCTCTCTATCTATCTCTATCTATCTCTCTCTCTATCTATCTCTCTCTCTCTATCTATATTTATCTAATCTGTCTGTCTGTCTATCTATCTATCTATCTATCTATCTATCGGTTGGGGCAAAATTAGAAGCAGCTGAACTGCAAGTCTGCACCTTTCAGAACTTCCCCACCTGAACAGAGCAGCAACAGGTCCAGCAGGCAGCAGCAGCTGCAGTTCCAAACCCTCCACCCCTTAGCCAGCAGGCCAGTCCGACCCTGCCAGGAAGGCGCTTCAGTGGAGCACTCTTAAAACAATTAGGCGGCAACTTGTCAGATCATTTTTTACAAATGTTCCCTTACCGATCGCAGGCAAGTGCTACCCCTGCACTTGGAGTCTTAGAAACTTTAGCTTAAGATCCAGAAAGAAGGCTTTTCATTGGCTGGACTAAGCGCTAATCATGGAAAGCCTCAGGAGGTCTCCTGATTGGTCCTGCAGCCGCTCCGGTACTGCCCCTCTGTGCGTATGTCATGTAACATATGCACAGAGGGGTGTACCGGTGCGGCTGCAGGACCAAACACGCTGCAGATATCCTGAGGCTTGCCCTGATTGATGGGTAGTCCAGCCAATGAAGAGCCTTCTTTCTGGATCTTAAGCTGAAGTGTCCAAGTGCAGCGCTCCTGCACTTGCCCACGATCGGTAAGGGAAAATGAAAAAATATATATATCTGACAAGTTGCCGCCTTTCTTGTTTTATCAGTGGTATGCGCCCTGGGCAGTTTTTTCACGCTGCTTCATGGTAGGAGCGGCACTGGGGTTACCTTGACATGGTTGGAAGGCTTTTTTACTTTTATGCATAAAATTGTAACTAAAAACCCCCATGTTTTTACTGTTTGCACTAGCATAGATATTATGGTATATGGGGCCCAGGAATGTGCATTGATCATCTCTTTTCTAGTTTGTTCTAATGTTTTGGTCAGATCAGTAGCACTTCCACTATTTGTTATAAAGCAATTTTGCCACAGGAGTGCTCCCACAGCCCGCCTTTTGTGTATATATTGTAGCAGAGTTTCTCTGCAGTTTGACCAAGCTTCCATGTGGTAGTAGCATCCCCCAACACGTCCCTTTAATTGGAGGTCTTATGCCTTGAATACTAAGCATTGGATGAGAAGCCGCTTTCCTCCTTGTTAAAAGCCAGTAGGCAGGGGAAGTGATAGCCTGTAATACTAATCCAATGCAAGGTCAGGGAGACAACCTTTCCACGAAAATGCAACCAAACAGGGAGTGTCAGCCCAGAAAAATGACCCAAGGTAAATTGTTAGGACCTTCCATACTGGGGTTACCTTGACGTGGTTGGAAGGCTTTTCACTTTTATGCATAAAATTGTAACTAAAAACCCCCATGTTTTTACTGTTTGCTCTAGCATAGATATTATGATATATGGGGCCCAGGAATGTGCATTGATCATCTTTTCTTATAATACATTTGACTGCATTGCAATCTGTGTTACAAAAAAAACATAGCTATAATAGTAAAAGTGCTCCCTTTGCTGCACAGTGGGAATTATATGTGTGTGAATGTTTGGATATGTGTGGATACAGTGGATATATCTGTGGTATTCAATTAGATCAACTGAACTTTTAGTTCTTGAAGAAGTTTCGCTAGTTATCCAACTGGCTTTCTCAATTCAGAATGACTTGTACAAGAATCTAAGTACCCTGGAACAGATTCTTGTCATTCTAAATTAAGAGATCCAGTCAGATGACTAGCAAAACATCTTGAAGAACTAAACTTTAAGTCCAGTTGATCTAATTGAATACAACAGATATGCCATGACCTGCATGAATGAGAAATTTCACAAAAATACAATGGATTTGATTTTATTACTGTACTAGGTTGTTTATTATAAGTATATATATCAGTTTGGTATATCTGAACAATGTAAGTATTCATAGAAATATCAGGAGAAACTTGTGTTTGCATTACTAAATTGGTATCCTGTTATACTTTCCAACACCAAGTAAATGTTGTACTTGTGCATGCTCTGTAATATTAACATTATATAACACTATTACTAAAGATATTAACATATGGGCAAATATATATGGATATAGTCTTTATTAATATCGTTTGTGAATTTTGGCTACATTTATTATGAAAGCCCTTGGTTGCCTGCTGGTTGAAACCCTGAAACTAAATATTCAAATGTGTGTTTCTGGTCATTTAGATGGAAATAGTGAGAAATTACACACATTCATATGCACCTTTACTATAAGTAATATTATTAACCCCCCCTCACCTCATTTGTAGTTCCTAAAAACTTAATGCAATCCCTATATAAACAGGGCAGTTTCTAGGCATAGGCCATTTAAGTGAAGAACTAGGGCAATCGGTATTCTCCCTAGCTAGCATCTCCCTTTCATCTTTTACTTGCTGTGTTAGAACGCCTCCATCTCCTTGTTCAGCTGCTTTAATTTGCACGTTGTAGTGAGTAAAGAGCCTGAAAACAGCTCACTCTAGTCTGCAACAATGTTGCAAACAAATGTACTGTAGGTGTAGGAAGGAGGGGGGAAGGATGAGCTCCGCTTAAAATACTGAATAGAGTGTCAGAGTTGCGGGTTGGTATTGGGTAACCCACATTGAGTTTGAATGGGTTGTGGGTCGGGTATGGGTTAAGAAAGAGAACTGCGGGGTCGGGTGGCGGTTAGAAAAATTTCAGTCTGTAAAAAAAATCCTGTCTATGAAGAGAGATCTGTCTGTAATAACTGAAACTAAGAATATATTGTTATCAATGCAAGATAATGTGCAGTGAGCATTTACACTAAATCACACCTTACACTAAATCACACTATGGCTGATAAAGGGCAAATGTATATAGATGCAAAAGCTCCCAGCCTCTTACTGTGTTTTTGGCTGGGTACATATTGAGTTATCAACGGCTCTAATGTACTAATTTTATACAGGATGCCATGGTTAGGTTTTGCAGAGAGGTTTTGCAATGGGTAGGTAGATGTTAGGGACAGTAGAGGCTCATGGGTAGGTAGAATTTAGGGACAGTAGAGACCCATGGGTAGGTACAAGTTAGGGACAGTAGAGGCCCATGGGTAGGTACAAGTTGGGGACAGTAGAGGCCCATGGGTAGGTAGAAGTTAGGGACAGTAGAGGCCCATGGGTAGGTAGTTGGGGACAGTAGGGATATATTATATAGATACTAGCTGGTTAAGCCCATTAACATAACGGGCGCTAGATCTCCTCCCCTCCCTCCCCCGAACGAACTTCCCAGATCTGCATAGCCAAGACTCCTCCTCGCGCATGCGTACAAACGAAAAGCCACACATGGATTCACGTTCATGGCTGCACATTAGGCCTTTTATTAGTTTCCTTTATTTGGTGTTGATAGGAGAGGGATCACCCTGCCTGCTCTGTACTGTATATTGTACTCTATACCAGGGATTTACACAGCACTCACAATTTCAGAAAGCATCCAGGGAATGCTGGGAGTTTTCAGACATGTGGCATGAATGCCTGCAAGTAAAAGACCCCTGCTATATATTTTAGTGGTATGGTAGGTTTGTTTCTATGAACATTTTTAGTTATGAATAAAATATTTGTTTTAACTTTTAGACTTTTTTTTTTAAACTTCCCTGAACAAATTTTAGGAAGAAAGACTAAAAGGGGGTCGGGTCTCGGGTCTGAAACTTGCAGGTTGGGTCATAGGTATGAAGTGGGTAGAACAGTGGGTTGTGGGTCGGGTGCTGGTACGGGTTTTGCGGGTCGGGTGCGGACCTGGAATATTAGACCCACGCAGGACTCTAGGACTGAGTAGAGCAGGTCTAAAACAGCAAGTAAAAGCTGCTGCAGGCTTTTCTCAGATCTCACATCTCGCCAAATTTCCCTATTCCAACGAGCCCACACCCAGCCTGGCTACTTTTTCCTTCCACCCAGCTGGGAAAAAATTCTAGGGGAAACAATTCTAGTGAAACCTATCCTACTGAAACCTTTCCTGTCCTTCTAATAGGTATTTCATTGGTGGCCAGTGCTTCTGCGTACGCACAAATGTATGTATACACTCCTGCCCGCCCCACCTGGTACATTGTTCACCTCTTAATGACTACTAAAGCAGTGCCACTATAAAGGAGCATCCACAGCAGCAGTGACTGTCAGAAGTAATTGAGTGGGGAAACCCAGCTGCAACAGTTTGGCTGGCCAATGTTGTTGGGGGGGTCCTGGGTGGAGGTTGCCAAGGCTACTAAAATGGCTAGAAACAGCCCTGCCTAAAAACTTAGACATTATCTTTTCTATAGGACGTATATGAATAAAATACTTGTTGTTTATTTCTGTAATCAACTAGTGTAGCAATGTTTTAGTTCAACTTTTGATACTTTAATACATACTTTTGGCTGAATCTTGATTGCTTGCCCAGAATTGTAAGCTGTGATAAAAACGATACTTTTTGTTTAAATAAGTTTCAGTCAGCACCTAATCAAAAGCACTAATAGCAATAGGAATTCCTTCTTGGTCTTTCTGTCTCTTTGTACAAACAACTATAATCTGTACACATGCTAGATGATTAAAATATTTGTTTGTTTAGACCAATTATTAGATGATTGCTCCTACAATCTTTACAAAAAGTGTTGGTTGTGGTAAATTTCTCCAAAAATTTAGGTTGGAAACGGGCGTCTCAAGGGTTTTTGCCACCTGAACTTTTGAATGCCGCTCCTATATACCACTAGGCCCTATGAAATGCACCACTGCAACCAGGGTTAGCTGTGTGTGGCTTCCAGTAATGGGCGTGGTTACGGAACTCACAGGCATTACTGTTTGAAGCTCAAGCAGGAGAAAGCAGGGGAAATCTCAGAGGGGCGGAGCTTAACATACGGCAAACCAATAACAAGATTTCAGCAACTTCCAAGGCACAAAGATAGGCTCTGGAGGGGCATAGGTAAAAAAAAAAATATGGTACGGTATTTTTAAAGCTGCAGCTTCCAAATGAACATAACTTGATTTTACAGTGCACTTATCCTTTAAACTTCTGATCACATCTGTATTTATACAATTCCTCAAAAAGACATTTATCCACACCATAATTCCTGTAGAATAAAATATTTTTTTCGAAAAGATTTGTAAGCCCGCCACCACATCATGGTAGATTCTTTTCATGCCCAGCTCACACAGATAGGTACATATAACATGCCCTAAAGACCAGATCGCACAGATAGGTACATATAACATTCCCTAATGCCCAGATGAAACCTAATGGTATCTACATGCCCTAATGCCCTGATCGCACACACACTGGTACATATAACATGCCCTAATGCCCAGATCACCCAAACTACGTTGAAAATAAGGTATGTCCAGCTCTGCACACGCAGATACTGTAATTACCCCACTTACCCTATGATGATCAGAGCAGGGCCTGCATGAAGGCATCAGTTAGCGCAGAGCTAAGAGGGAAAAAATTGTGGGTCAGCGAGCGTGCACAAGTTCACACACCCGTGATTTTATTTTCCTTCTGTCTGCTACTTTCCTAAAAATATAAAAAATTTAAGTGAGCTCTGCCTGCCGCCTCATTAGATATTGCCTCATTAGAGAGACACCCCTGGGTGGAAATAACATATTTTGGCCATAACAGTAAGTTGGACAAAAATCTCTACCTGTGCCCTTACCGACAATAGGGTGTACCAAATGTATAAACAGTACCTGAACAACTTTTTACAACTTTTGCCTGAGTTTCATGTTATTGTATATTGAATAATAGGAAATCAGTTCCAATGGACCCCGGTGGTGTCACCTCACGCATTGAATGGGTGGTGAAACAGCCTCAATTACCAAAGAAGTTTAAATTGTCTTAATATTATTTACTAAATGCTATTGCCAATTTAAAGGAGAACTAAAGTCTCAAATTATGCACCCTCCCTTTTAATGTAACCACAATGAGGACCTAGTCATCCCTGGGAGTACATTAGATTACTGGCCCCCTATATATTAGACTATATTTTTACAGTCCCCTTTGCTTTATATAGTAGATAATGTACCCCCTACTGGCTTATTTGGATAGCTTCCTTTGTGGGTTTGGAATGCTGGCTGTGAGAACAGGATTTCTAGTAATTTCTTTTCTGTACAGATCTTTCTGCACCCCAAAGTCACAGACACTAAACATGATGTCCAGAAAAGAAATCATTTTTGTCATTTCAGCAGTACAGGAAGTTTTTAGCCTCCTATTCAGAGGCCTCCCAAACAATAATTAGATCACCTATTTATCGGCGTTTTTTAATGATGTGATGCCTAATAGCATTATTTACTGAATAAACAGATGTTCTCACCACCCCATATATAGATTTGCATACCACAGCAAACATTTCACCCCCACACAGGCCCCACAAGACTGTAAAAAGCGTTCTCTACTTAATTTAAAGTAATTGTGGGTAAATAGATACTATTAACACCTAGTAATGAAGTCTATTTGTTTGTTTGTTTGTGGTAATTAAGGCTGGGTACACATCAGCAGATAATTTTGGGCAAAGATCCACGGCACTATCGGTCGGCTGAACTCGATCACCCATTCGTCCGGATCTTACGAACAGACAAGTCTGTAAATCTCGATCAATCGTGTGATTCCCCATGGGACTGTGATGAATGCAGGAGTACAAGCTCATATTGTCAATTGTAAGCCACAGATATTCATTGGACAACTTGAAACCACCTACTTTTTAAAATTCAATCCTCTATGTCTTTTGAATATGATTGTAAAATAGCCACCGTTGGGAATAAAAACAAGTGTGCGCGTGTTCTGATAATGGCTCAGTCAACGAGTCTATGCCGATATTATACATACTAATATAGTAATTGAGGTTGTATAAAAACATACGTCCATAAAGTCCAACCTTTTCGTCCTCCTTTTTAATCCTAACAGTTGATCCAGAGGATGGCAAAAACCCCAGCTAAAAAGGGGGGATTCCTTCCTGACTCCAAATGGCAATCAGAAAGTATCCCTGGATCAACCAAAACTGCAGTATATTATCAGTAATTCTCAATATTTTTTAGTTTTAGAAACTTATCTACCCCACTTTTAAAGCTATTCAGTGAACTTGCCTTTACCACAGTTTCACCGTTCTCACTGTAAAGAAACCTTTCCTAAACTGAAGATGAATCTTTTCTTCCAACCTTAAAGGATGTCCACGTGTCCTCTGATATGACCTATTAGTGAACAATGCACCAGAGAGTTCATTGTATGGCCCATTAATATATTTGTATAAGGTGATCATGTCCCCATGCAAACATCGCTTCTCCAATGTAAACAGCCCTAACTTGTCTAATCTGCCTGCATAGTCAAGCCCCTCCATTCCCTTTATTTTGGTATTTTAGTTGCCCTTCTCTGAACTGCTTCAATTTCCAAGATGTCCCTTTTGTATATGGGATTCCAAAACTGCACCACATATTCCAAATGAGGCCTTACCAGTGCCTTGTAAAGAGGGAGAATAATGTTTTTTTCTCTTGAATCTATTATCCTCTTTATACAAGACAATATCTTGCTAGCTCTAGCCATTGCTGTCTGGCATTGTTTGCTATAGTTGTTATCTACCAGAACCCCCAATCTTTTTTCCAGTCGAGATTCACTTAACACAGAATTATTTATGTGTAGGAGCCACAAGGATTGTTAAACCCCAAATGCATTATGGGGTGACCTTAGAGGTCACACAAATATTTAAATTCAGTAGATGTAACTATACCCAAATTCTTCCCAGAATGCAGAACAGTCTTCAATATCCCCTGGAACTTACTTGTGGGATTGAAATGTTGTTTAGAATACTGTAGGCAATAACTTTAAACAACTGGTGTTAAGACTCAGTAAAATAATACTCCTTGTACATAATTACAATGGACACACCTTTATCACACTGTTTTGTCACTATAGCATTATTTGTTGAAAGAGACACAAATATAACACTCCCCCTGCTGTTCATGGAATAAATGTAGACATACATTGAAGAACACTATGTATAATTGTGTTGAAATAATCATGATTTTATTCTGGTAACAAATTGGCCAGATTGTAAACTTTACAATCAGAAAAGCTTGTGATAGTACTTAACAACTTAAAACTTTGGGGCTTGTACAGCTTGGTAAGAAGAAAAAAGCAGCAAGTTTCCATCAATTCTTTTAGAATGAGTATTGAGTATTACTCAGTTGTAAAAGTTATACTTAAAGGGGAACTGTGGCCTCCATACCGTTTTCTACCAAGCTAATCAACCATTGAGCCATCAACCACCTGTCTACGTGCTTCACAGCCCAAGATATACAGAAATTACTGACTAGAAAGTTAAAGGGCATGTCCACCCCGAAATTTAACTTTTGATATGTGGTAGGGCATGCTCCCCCAGCCCCAACTGCATTAATATAATTGTTAGAAAGTCCCCCGATTCTTACTTACCTGCCCTCTCTCCTCCGCAGCAGTGTTCAGGCCCTCTGCTTGCATGGAATTAAAAGCAGGGGGCGGGACCTGCAGCCGCGTCCGTGATTGGCTGAGAGGCAGGTAGGGCTGCACTGAGCATGCCTCAACCTTGATGAGGTTGAGGAAGTCTCAGGCACAGCATGAGTCACACACTGCTCCTACACAGCAGTTTCCTGGACTTTGGAGGGGCACAGCAGGGGAAATATTTTGAGCAGGAATGTAAGGTAAGGATTGTTTTAAACTTCTTGATGTGGCCAGTAAGGGGTTAAATTTTAGTTTTGGGGGTGGACATGCCCTTTAATGGGTGGGAGGCTGACATGTGACATTCCTAAGGCTGCTCCTCCACCTCACCGCCGGCGAGCACAGCCTCAGACAGGAAGTCCCTCCCCCTCTATGCGGTGTGAAGATCCCCACAGTGAAGATAAGGGAATCTACAGACTTACTCTCCCACTGAAAAGGCTAATTTCACAGTTTTCTCTAGGGGGGTCTGAGTGACCCATGGCACACAATAGTGGGTGGGGCTAAGGCACCCGTGAGTGGGCTGGGCTAATGCATCCGGCGGGTGGCCGGGGCTAAGGCCCCTACAGGTGTGTGGGGCCATGGCACCCGCAAGTGGGCGGGACAAATGTGATGACAAGTCGGCGGGGCCACATGGGGCTGTAAGGGAAGGGGACAAGGGGGGCCTGCAAATGGAGGGTGCATGGGGTCCATGAGTGGTAGGGACTAGGGGAGCTTGCAAGAGGAGGGGGGCTGCAAAGGGAGGAAAAAACACAGGGCAGATTGACTGTCACATAGTTTCAGAGCAGGAAGCAAGAAGTGCAGGGGACCTGGGGATGCTGCTGCCATATCACACACAAAAATGTAAATATTTTAAAACTATCCAAAATAAACAATGAAAATATGTAGCAAAAATTCTCAGGAGAGCAATTCCTAGCAATTTACCTAAAGTCGTTTTTGGAGCTCTGTTCCCCTTTAATTTCCCCAGACCAGATGAAGACTTTACTACTGAAGAGAGCTAAGTAAGCAAGTAAGTATTATATTTACATAGCTCTTTTCAGTAGTAAAGCCTTCATCTCCTTCTGGTGCTAGTTTTCTTCTGGGTTCCAGCAGTAAATCACAGATGTGATGGTTATGTCACAGCCAATGACTGACTGCTGCAATCTGCCACACTTCCTCTGAAGTTGCGTAAGCTATTTAAGACCTCATTGAGCTTACAGAGGAGGCGAGGATCAGAAGGATCAGCGACAGATAGGATACAATGTTTTGAGGTGTCATTCTCAATAACAGTACAACAATAGGATGGGAACCAGTGTTGTATAAACCTTCTGTGTTCCATACCCAATAGAATTGTTACCGATATTTACCAAATACCAAGCTGTATATTTGATGACTTTTCCATCTGCTAATTTGTCATTGTCTGTCTTTATAGTCACCATGAAGGACCGGCTGAACGAACTGCTAGAATATGCAAAGCTTCACAGTCAGTATGTCCAGAATGCAGATGAGGATGAGCTACAATGCCTTGGAACATTTGAAACGGATCATGCATTGGAGAGCCTCTATCATGATATTCAGGTCATCCGAACTGAAAACCATTTGATGAAAGTAGATATTAAACGACTTGGAAAACAAACCACACGCTTTCTCACCTCAATGCGTCGCCTCAGCAGTATTAAAAGAGACTCCAACAGTATTGCTAAAGACATAAAGGCACGTGGTGAGGGCATACACAGGAAGCTCCAAAGCCTGAAAAGCTTAAGCGAGGAGGCGGAGAATAAATATGGAGAAAGTTCGGTTATTGCACGTGTGTCTAAATCGCAATACATGACCCTTACACGTGCATTTCAGCAAGCAATGGTTGAATACAATGAGGCAGAAATGGCTCAGAGAGAGAACTGCAAGATCCGTATACAGCGACAGCTTGAGATCATGGGTAAAGATGTGTCCGGTAACCAGATAGAAGACATGATCGAACAAGGCAAATGGGATGTCTTCTCTGAGAACCTTCTATCCGATGTAAAAGTCGCCCGTTCAGCCTTGAATGAGATAGAAACGCGTCATAAAGAACTCCTAAAGCTGGAAACGCGAATTAAAGAGGTTCATGAACTTTTTTTGCAAATGGCGTTGCTTGTAGAAGAACAGGCAGAGACATTAAATGTTGTTGAGCTAAATATGGAAAAAGTAAAAGATTATGTAGGAGCAGCAAAGGCTCAAGTTAAACAAGCTGTGGAGTATAACAGGAAACATCCCTGTCGGCGCATGTGCTGCTGTTGTTTTCCTTGCTGCAACTGATTTTTTTTTTTTTAAAGATTTTAAGATGCAAGTTCTAGTGTGCTTCTTTTTTCACAGTCAATAGGAAGATATACAACAAGGAGAATCCTTTTGTATCACTTGGGCCAACAATGGTTGAATTTTTTTTATATCATAATATTACAGCAAACAGCTCATACACAAAATTTACCTACGAGGAATGCATTGTGAAACCTCAAAACTGAAAGAGCATTGGCTTTTACTTTGACAAATTAATTTGTATGACATTTGTTTAATATTGTTTACCAGTTAGATATTTTAACATAAAGCCACCCTGGTTCAATCTTGTATAATTGCCTGTGACCTTTCTCTTGGTTTCTCTCTTTACTGAATCTACACTTGTAACTGTTAAAAGTTTATAGTTTTAAAAAATGTTAAATTGAAAAATGATTTTTAGGCGTTTTTTCAAAACTATAGCTTGTCTTTCCCTTTTAAAGTGATCTCTGACATTAGTAGGAAAATGTAAGATGTCGGCAATAAATTCTAATTGTCCATTACTAATATATAATAATAATATGTAATGTTCTAAAAATGCAAATTGTAATTCTATACACTTTTATTACTTCCAACCTGACTGCACATTTATAGTATGATTAGTATGATGATATAAAGTTATAAAGGTTTGATTCCTACTGCACTGTGCCATAATTTTACGGATGAGAGACACGATATTAAATAATATAAACATATTATATAACCACCTACTTCTTGCGTTTCAGAAAAATAAACTCTCACGTGGATCAGAAATGAAAATTGGTGTTTTGCATTTTACATATTCCTGCCTAAATGTGCTTGTATGTTTTGGTTATTTAGTCCATAATGTTAATCGATTCCCCTATGGAGGAGACTTGTGGAGTCCTTTACGCTAAAAAGTAATTAAACTTTTCTCCAGACACTGGACACGTCGCTTGTGGTATTTGGTCTCTTGCCAATAAAAGTTTAATCACCTTTAAGCTTGCAGAGAATTCATTCTTACTGGTTATATCATCTAAACAATAAGGATTGCCAATGAAAATGTGTGATAACAATGTAGTTTGAAACATCTCAGATACTAACCCTGAATGCTAGTGGTATTACATACTGTAAAGTTGTCAAAATACGCCACAAAATAAACCCTGTGCCTTTCTTTCTTTAAAGGGCATGCCCAGCCTTAAAATATCATTTTATATCTAGAATCCGCTACCACTAAACCCCATTTTCGCATTATTAAAAAGTGCCAAAGATACCCCTGAAGAAACTTACCTGACCCAGTCCCTCGCTGCTTGGGTGCCGTCCCCTGCTGCTGTTGTGAAGTTTCAAGCAAGAACAGCAGCAGTGTGGCACTTCCTGGTCGCGGCTGACAGGTACATGGGTGTGCTGTCACTGGCGCAACTTTGACAGACGCAGACAGGAAGTGGAGAGAGTATCATTGCAGAGCATCAAGGGACTGGTTTAGGTAAAGCTGGGTACACACATTCGAGATATAGAGGCGATCCCGTCGGTAAAGACAAGATTGGACCTATATTGCTAATGTGTGTACAGCACACAACGCCAATGAATGTTCCATGACGGCATCGGGAACAGTAATTTCAGATGAAAAATTTCCATAGTTCGCAGTCAGCTCCCTGTACTAAAATATAGGAAGTCGGCCACGATTGTATAGAGTATAGCAGTCAGGTATGATCTGCCTATACTTTATATAGGGAGAACAATTGTGACTGTACTCCCATCTGTCAAAGATGACCATCAAAATCTTGCAGTTTCCGTCTTTCATCTTTGACAGATTGATACTGTGTATACTTTGTACCTTCCTTAAGTCCCTTCAGGGCCATCATTGGCACTTTTCAATGATGCCACGATGGATCTAAGAATGATGCCCAACTGAACACACACACGTGCGACTATCGGCCGGAACGGTCGTTCGTCGCACCTGTGACGTGTGCTCAGGGGTCGTTCATCGGTTCGTGTGTACGAGGCTTAGAGTTTTGTTTAGTTTTGACTTTTCTTTTATTGTTTTGGTAAGTAAGAGAGTATTTCTAAGCAACCTGTACTATAGAGTGTTTGTTGTATTGAATGTAAAGGAATCTGCCTCATATAGATCTCGTGTGTTCCAAGGTATTTGACTGCTTTTGTTTTATTTTATTTAATTGTTAATTGTTTTGCTTATTGCTGCCTTCCTACAGTCCTGGTCTTAGTTGATTTTAACTTTTTGTTGGATCTAAGGGGGAAAAAATCTGATCCGTCCTTTGAAAACATTGGACCGCACTGTCTAAATGTCATTTTAATATGTCTGCAGTGTTTATTTTCCTATGGGAGCATTGAATGGAACTTTACTGTATTTGTTTGCACTCAGACCATAGCTCCATTATGGATTAATTTGTGTGGATGTGAATCTACAAAAAGTTTTATGGTTCAAATCTCCACAATTGCTTAAAATATTTATTGTGCTTTTTTTGTACTGTATGTCTATAATAAAATGATTGAAAATCTTTTGTTGAAATAATTATTTTCTGTAAATTCCCCATTAATATTTTTATTCTTAGATAAACGTTGGTGTCACAGGATGCTTTGTGTGACGAAATAAGGAAAACCAGGCCACACAAGCTATTTTATGATTGAAGGAGCTTTGTTAATATGCAGTACCAAGCATATTCTATTGCTACCAAGCAAGCACTGTCCTTGGGATGCAGTTCCTGGGATCTCTGGGCTCCACTGCCTTGGCTCCAAACTGCTGGGCTGCTGCTGGCTTTTCCTGATCTGATTCTGCCTTCCTGTGTCCCTTGCTCTCAAGCTAAGGGACAGGGTAGTATGTGTCCTAGCTCTGGTTAACTTTCCCTTCTGCCAAGCGCTAGTCTGCTTCCTCCTGAAGGCTAGTCTCCTGTATCTCTTGCTCTCAAGCTAAGGGTCAGGATAGAGTTAATCAGCTCTTAGCTACAGGATACTGCCTCAGCATGTATCCCAGATCTTCCTTTGTCTATGTGCTTCTCCCCATGTGTAGTAAAGCTGCTCTTTTTTTCCTCACATTCCCTTTGAAGTGCAAATGACCAACCTTCAACCAGCAGCCAATCACCAGACTTACTGAACAGCAGACCAATCAGCAATTTCTTTTCTCAATCCATCTACCCAGACTTTGTTGCACCAGATACCGTATATACTTGGGTATAAACCACATTTTTTTACTTTTAAAATCATCTTGAAAGTCTCCCTTCGGTTTATACTCGGGTCTGTTCTGATCTCGATGCTGCTGGACAAAACCACATAGCCCTGGGAAAACAAAAGCTGTACCCTGTAACAAAGAATCCTCTTGATTTCAGTGGGTTAGGCAATAGTTATCCTGCTCACTAAGATCAGCCCAGACTGCAAGGCAAATGGGAGAAAACAATCTTAAGTGTTCAGGCTGCACAGAAAGGTATGTAGGGCACATCTGTGTATGGGGCTGTGTATTGGACTTTCTATGGGGCTGTGTATGGGACTTTCTATAGGGCTGTGTATGGGATTTTCTATGGGGCTGTGTATGGGATTTTCTATGGGGCTGTGTATGCAACTTTCTATGGGGCTGTGTATGGGACATTCTATGGGGATGTGTATGGGATTTTCTATGGGGCTGTGTATGCAACTTTCTATGGGGCTGTGTATGCAACTTTCTATGGGGCTGTGTATGGGATTTTCTATGGGGCTGTGTATGGGACATTCTATGGGGATGTGTATGGGACTTTCTATAGGGCTGTGTATGCAACTTTCTATGGGGCTGTGTATGGGATTTTCTATGGGGCTGTGTATGGGACTTTCTATGGGGCTGTGTATTGGACTTTCTATGGGGCTGTGTATTGGACTTTCTATGGGGCTGTGTATTGGACTTTCTATGGGGCTGTGTATTGGACTTTTTATGGGGCTGTGTATTGGACTTTTTATGGGGCTGTGTATTGGACTTTCTATAGGACTGTCTGTGGAACTATCTAAGGAGCTGCCTATGGGAGAAGGTCAACCCTCGGTTTATACTTGAGTCAAGCAGTTTTCCTAGTTTATCAGTTAAAGGTAAGTACATCGGTTTATACTCGAGTATATACAGTAATTCATTTACAAC
Source organism: Hymenochirus boettgeri (assembly GCA_019447015.1). Lineage (NCBI taxonomy): Eukaryota > Metazoa > Chordata > Amphibia > Anura > Pipidae > Hymenochirus > Hymenochirus boettgeri. Next base: position 81,617,402 of record CM033473.1, on the reverse strand, counting down.
AGAAAATCCTAGGGGTTTTACCCATTGAGCCATCTTGTGGACAAAGGACTAACTGCATATTCCCAACACTGCTTGATACAGTCTACATACATTGCTTACATTTTACATATACATTATTAACACAAGATATAATACTGGGAGATGTGGCGCCTGGATGAAACAATGTTATATTATTTATTAAAGACTGGGAACCACACTCTCCTTTACATAGTATTTAGGTTATAACAGAACCCTGGAGCTCTGTCACGTCTGGTAATGCAGCTTTATTCCTACTGGTTTGCTATACGCCATAATGACATATTAGATTGCAGCAGCTACAGAAGAAAGCAGATTTAATGCTGAATTCACAGGGTTCAGAAACATTGCTGTAATATACTGTATTTCCAATGTATAGATATTTATAAAAGCTTGCCCATGCAATAAGGCTCCAGTAGCCATTCAGGTGTTCACTTATTACTGGATTACTGCAGTTAGAAAATATCTGATTGGCTTCTACAAATTAAAGCTCTGGGGCATGACCTGCTACACACGAGTGTCAGATAAATGCCCATTTCCTCCGACTATCGCTTTATGTATGGATGTTCAGCCAGGTGTTGATGATCCACGAATGAAAGCACGTACACCAAATGATATTCGTCAAAAAAGCAGGTCATCTGACACTCATCACACATCAAATGGCTCAAGCTTAAATGACTCAAATTAAAGGCTAGTCCCACATCAGACCTGTCAGTCAAACCTTCACTCATATAGGACAAAAGTTCAATCAGACATGTCCCTAAATTTTGGGCAATCATTTAGTCTATGGACCACGCATTTTTGTCGTACTAACAGGGAGATTCAATTAAAATTCTTATTGTTCAATAACGTGCTAATTTTGCCCCATCCAAACAAATATTTTTTAACGTTTGAAAGCTAACATCCGATTGGTTGGGACAAAATTAGAATGTTTTTAACGATAACTTGGGAGATTCACTCAGAAGCTCATGTTCTCTGGGCAAATCTCCCGCACCGGATTTACCAGAGGCCGTGCAACTCTCACCCGCACATATGTATTTAATGCCAGCTATTAGCTGGTGTTAAATACTTACTTGCAAACACCTTGCCCATTGAGGTGGCCATACATCTATACGATTTTACTTACCCGACTAACCGCTCCAGCGGCATAAGACCGATCCTGCCGGAACTGCCTTTCCCGTTCTTCTATGCGACCGACGTGATCGCAAATCCCATTCATTTTGCGATCGCATGTCGGTCGCATAGAAGAATGGGAAAGGCGGTTCTGCCAGGATCAGTCAAATGTCGCAGGATCGCTCGGTCGGGTAAGTAAAATCTGACATGTATGGCCACCTTTAGTGGTGCCTGGTCAATCGGATATCAACCTGTGTACCACGCGTAATTGTACAGGCAAACTTTCACACTTCTTATTGCAACAGCAACTTATTTCGGTATTTCTCATTATCCTTTCATAGTCCTTAACTCTTGTCTTCAGGCCTTTAGTTTGTGATTTCCTGTGTTAACTTTCAATGTACTTAACAAAATTACAAAAACAAAGCTGTTAAAATAAAACCAGTTATTATTATTATTGTGGATTTATATAGCACTAACATCTTCCGTAGCGCTTTACAATTACATGGATACATTCACATCAGGCCCTGCCCCGAAGAGCTTACAATCTAATTTATTTGACACATACAATATATCAGTATGTCTTCATGAATGTGGAGGAAACCCACGCAAGCACGGGGAGAACAGACAAACTCCTTGCAGATGTGTCCAAGGCTGGAATCGAACTCAGGACTTCAGTGCTACAAGGCATCAGTGCTAGCCACTGAGCCACCGTGCTGCCCAGTTATACCAGAAACAGCAACAGGCCTTTATTTTTATCTAATCAGATGCTTAATATGTTACCAACGTGCATTGATTCCATAGGATGATTGACTTTTCTACAGAGAAAAAAGTGAAACAGAATGAATTAGAATTTTAAAGGGAAACTGAATCCTATTTATAAAACATTTTAAACTGTATTTATTTTCTTTCAGTGCTTTGTAAAACATGTTGTTCTCCTTCACTGTCTAATTCATCTACAAACTATATTATTTGTACACGCTTGCCATAAAGATTTGACTGCTGACATATACTGCAGCGAGGGTTCCATTGTTCCTTGTGTGGATGTTTGCTGGGTGAGCATACACATCCTGACCGCATTGGCTCCCTCTACAGGAGTAAAGGGATATTTTCCACCCAGACCAATACTCCTCAATAGGACAGCAGTATTTGCATCCCCAGTGTTTAAAATTTTGTTATTGTGTATGGGTCCCTTAAACTGGGTTAAATGGGCTAATTGTAAAATCTGTAATTACCCAGCATCCCTGCTTTCTTATTTACAATTTTCAGTTTCTGTAAAATATCAGGGTTATTCAATAAAAGTTCAACAGCCTCATTTACCGAGGAGCGCTGGGGGTAAACAGTGCTCCTTTAAGCTCTTAACATTGCACTAACTGATTTAGTCTCGCTTTGCAGCGGTGCGCGAGTACTGAAAAGGCACTCGCAGGCCGTCGCTAACCAATTTACCAGAGGCTGCGCGGCTGTTGGCATTTAACGCCAGCTAATAGCGGGTGAGATTCACCCAGAGTCTCACAGCCTCAGGCAAATCCGGTACGGGAGATTTGCCCCAACCAATCAGATGTTAGCTTTCAAATGTTAAATAATATCTGATTGGTTGAGGCAAAACTAGCACCATTTTTAACAATAAGAACTTTAATTTAATCTCCCTGTTAGTCTCTGAATGTTGGGCTAGGGAGCTGACAATCTGTGTCTCCCATTCTGGCTGGTAGTCCAATCCAATGTGAGGCGTCCCATCATGATCAGGCTATGGGACATTGTCTTGCCAGGCAAATCAGTACTTTGAGGCTAATGGTGTGCATAGACGCCAAGATCCCAGTTGTACGATATTGGGATATCCCCGTCGTGTGAGGACTATTGTTGGGCGGACGTCCAATAATTTCCCGTATCAGGCCAGTTGGGGAAAAAAAATTTGTAGACCATAAGTGTAAAGAAGCGTCAAAGTCAAAGGAAAAGGTAACAGGGTGTCTGACATTCACTTTTCCAGACACCAAGCATTGATCAAAGTGGATGGAGGTTTGGCTGCTCACAGGTTTAACACACAAAGATATTGTCATACTAAAAACATTTTTCTTCAATTATTAGAATATACAAACAAACCTGTTGTTTGCATCATATTTAAGGTTTTTAGATATAAATATTTTTCAATGGTATGTGTGCCAATAAAAATAATTCTAGTATGAACATGATAGAGACTTGACTGGGGGGTGACACTGGTGACACTGTTAACATGGGTTTGCCACCTAAGGCAAGCAGGTTAGTTCACCTGATTGGCCTGAGAATACATAAATTAATAAACTCCCAGCATAAAAAGAAACACCAACACAGACTACAATCTCTCAATTTGTAGACAGACATCAGGAAAATCTGTGATGGAGCACACAAGATATGTGTCATGTGCAATATCTTTACAAATGTCCAACACTACAAATACGCGATGGGGATAGACCCCCTCCGCTCAAGTACCCCAAAATAGCACTCATACACTTGTACCACTAATTAGTCCACTCGATCCTCAGTAGATGCAAAAAGATATCCTTTATTGTATTACAAAACACACCTAAATATACTATTCCCCTTATACATCATAAACCTTATATATCAAAAATACTTATATACAGTTAAAAATGTAGCCACAACCTAAACTGTCCATACACATAAAAAATATAAGATACTAGGTGATCACAGTTAATAGGTATTAGAATCAATTTACGTATCCACACAGCCGTAGGTGTAATTACGTTTCACACGCGAAGTCCTTGGCATAGGATAATCACTCACGTATCTTGTTACTAAAAGTCAGGTAAGTCCTACCGGGCGTCCCCAGTAAACATAACGCTGGATCAGACTGCAAAGAGACAAGCTGTAGGGGTGGAATCAAATTTTACATGCTTTCCGTGGTGCAATCAAACAGCAAAAATTGGCTATACCGGGACTTATCAACATAGCAGACGCACGCTGCAATCAACATGGAAGTCTCTCACCCTTCCTTATGGAAGATGCATATGTGGACAGAAATATGTTGGTGAAAGGAATTGGACAAAAGCGCAATGGCCAAACATATATGGGAATGTCACGATACAAATATTGTGATGTTCAAGTTTATGGGTATCCAACAAGTGAATCTGGGGAGAAGAGGAGGAAATGTTAAAAAGATACTTCAGCAAACAGAAAGTAGGTGGATTTACAACCTGGGGACGCTCGCTCCAGGGGGTTTTAATGAAGTTATCAATTATGCGAGCTTCCTTTAGTCTAAATATTGTGACAAAGAAGTCTAAGAGTTGTTCCTATGAGAGCCATGTCTGGGTGAATAAAGTGATGTGACATATTATCTATTATGACACCTATGTATATAATGTAAAGTAAATGTAGCAATATCTATGGTATAAGTAGCCACAACCTATAGTCTAAAAAGGGCATACAACACTCGTTGGGAGTAAGGCTTGAACGCCGTCCCTTTAAGAAACAAAGGAACAGTGTACCTTTAAGAGACGAGAAAGTATAAGAAGGAAGTACAGGTAATCTCGCGTGATCCTGATGAAACCTGTTGTAACACAGTACAGGTGAAACGTACGTCGATATCTAGGGACGGACTAGGAGTATGCTGAACGATTGGGGTGTGTTAATTGATGTTGTGGACAGCCAGCAGGAGACCGGGTGAAGATTTCCATAAGGAAGGGTGAGAGACTTCCATGTTGATTGCAGCGTGCGTCTGCTATGTTGATAAGTCCCAGTATAGCCAATTTTTGCTGTTTGATTGCACCACGGAAAGCATGTAAAATTTGATTCCACCCCTACAGCTTGTCTCTTTGGAGTCTGATCCAGCGTTATGTTTACCGGGGATGCCCGGTAGGACTTACCTGACTTTTAGTAAAAAGATACGTGAGTGATTATCCTATGCCAAGGACTTCGCGTGTGAAACGTAATTACACCTACGGCTGTGTGGATACGTAAATTGATTCTAATACCTATTAACTGTGATCACCTAGTATCTTATATTTTTTATGTGTATGGACAGTTTAGGTTGTGGCTACATTTTTAACTGTATATAAGTATTTTTGATATATAAGGTTTATGATGTATAAGGGGAATAGTATATTTAGGTGTGTTTTGTAATACAATAAAGGATATCTTTTTGCATCTACTGAGGATCGAGTGGACTAATTAGTGGTACAAGTGTATGAGTGCTATTTTGGGGTACTTGAGCGGAGGGGGTCTATCCCCATCTCGTATTTGTAGTGTTGTATGTTAGTTTATTTACCCCGAGCACCGTCTCAATAGGTTGAGACAACACAACCACGCTATCTTATTACCATTGTGCACTTACTAATATTACTTATATGGATTCTTTACAAATGTCATTTAAGGGCGTGATCTTCCCCCCTAGCGCAACTTGTCTTTTGCTGCCACCCAATCCCCCAAGAATCATCAAGATCCCTATACTTACTTATTGCCGTAATGTCCCTGTACTTCAGTACTTCAATATGCTTCCCAATCTTTTCCAGTGCTAAGTAATCAACCTTCTCCTTCAAGGTAGCAGCAGGTCACAGCCATAATTTAAAATGCATAAAGACTGATCCCCAGGCCATCTCCTCTGTGCTTCTCTTGCACAGTTTGAAAAGAAACCAGCTACAAAAAAGATTGGACTGCAGGGACATTATGTCAATGGATAATTATAGAGACATTGCAGGTTGAGGAGTTCTCAACTTAGAATTTTTCTGAATTAAGAAAGCCAGTCGAATGACTAGCAAAACTTCTTCAAGAAATAAAATTAAAGTCCAGTGGGATCTAACTTTATATAACAGATATACCATGACCTGGATGAATGAAAACTTTCATAAGCCGATTGTCAATGAATAACCTAAACGTTTAAACTTTCCTCCCCCACCCATGAAAAACCCTAAAAAGAGAGATTGGCTTGAGAGCTAAACTTCCTTTTCCATGGTCCTGCACCTTCTGGGCATCCAGTGTTCTCCCTAGCATCTCCCTGTCAGCTTTTACTTTCTGTGTTAGAACTGCTCTCCTTGTTCTGCTGTGATTTGTAACATTGTATTTAGTAGAGAGCCTGAACTCCACACACTCTTATAATCTACAAATGTTGAAAATGAAGTGAAGGGGGAGGATGAGCTCAGCTAATAGTACTCAGGAGAACAGTTCTAAAATGTCAGGTAAAAGCTGCTGCAGACAGTAGCCCCTGTGACTAACAGCCATGAGATCCCTATCCCTGCCTCTTTCTACTTTCCATCCAACTCTCCAATTAGAACCTTAGTATAGGTGAGGCATGAACAATTCAATGGAGGAGATATGGAAAGCAGGTACATACTGTATATCAGTGCTGGCAACTGAAAGTGTTAAAGGTAATACTCTGCTGTCACTGATAGTGTTAATGGTAATACTCTAGGAAAGTTCTGGCACTGAAGGGTTAATGCAATACTCTGGGAAAGTACTGGCACTGAAAAGGTTATTGCCAATTAGTGCCTTGGAGGGCTAGGCTACACTACTTGCGGTTTGACTACATGCTAGGGCACCAGGGTGGCTACAAACGGCCCTGGTTCTGAGTCTGTGTCCAGAATACCTTTCTTTACCCACCTCCTCTCTGTACTTTTTTGTATATCTGTTCCTTCCTTCATATCTAATACCATCTTTATAATTTCCCTCCATACCTCCTAGAGGATACAGACAGAGACAGAGGTGAAGAACTGTCAATCATAGAAAAACTCACATTTCGACTTATCTTTGCCCTTTTTTAGTATAGGCTTGACTTTGTTCAGTCATTATCATTATCTCATTCGAATAATTTTAGCATGGACCTTATTATTTTCATAATCTCCCTTTTTTAAAAATCACACGTTAATTTTGTAAATTTAGCAGTACTGTCTTTACGTTTAGTATTCAATGACTCAAATGAAGAATACCAAATTAAATAAAGTAAGGCAACGATTAGGATAAGATTTATTATCACATGACACAATGGCAAGAAATGTGCAGCATAGACTGTTCTCGGACATTAATTGGTACAAGGCTGTATCCTTCAGGTAAGAATACCTTATATGCACTGGATCATTCAAAAATAGTAATGAAGTTTCTGTCATGTGTGGAATCATTAGAAAAATAGCCATCAAATAAGCAAAGAATCACCAGGATGACCGAGTGGTTAAGGTGTAGGATTTAAGATCCAATGCACATGTGTTTAAGCCCCACTCCTGGTAAACTTTGAAAGAGACCAGCTATATTGATAAAATCAGTTCTTAGCTTAAAAGACAACTCCACCCTCAAAAGAACAAGAGGCAGACAAGGGATTAATATTCAGTCATTGGCTGTGAAGTCAACTGTCAAATCCATAACTGACAGTTACTAACTGGAAGAACCAGGAAGCAGAAACAGAGGCAACAGGACATTGTGCAGTATTTCAGGTTAGACTTATATATTTCAGATTTCAAACTATTACCGTTTAGGGGGATGATTTACCTGTATGTAAGTTTTCATTTTAGGGCTGGACTTACCCTCTAAAGGGCATGTCCACCCTTAAAACTAAAAAGAAAAAAGTACCCTTAAGCACACAGTTTAAATTATAAATATTCATACAAAATTTTGATTTAATCCATATAGTAAATGTCAAAATGCGAAAACACAGTGTGCATATTAAAAAGACATTAGGAGGACCCTCCCTGACATCATGATTGCAAACATAATATCATAATATCATATAATAATGTAAATCTCTAATCGAACATAGCACATGTTGAAATGGCGTACTTAACCCAGTATATCCAAAGCCAAAGTTTAGCTGAAGGCAGTAAATCAGAGTCCCTGCAAATTATACGTTTGCTAGGCTGTATAACGGATGTTAGTGCCCCAGTTAGTGTGCTCAGTTAAGGTAACAACAAGAGAGAGTGTAACCACAACAGTGCCCTCCATAACGCGTTTCACTCAAGGCTTCTTCTGCAAGGTGGAGTCAGACTCCACCTTATACTTCCTAGCAACTGTAGATAAGTGTCATTTGCAGGGACTCTACTGTACTGCTTTTTGCTAAACTTTGGCTTGGCATATACTGTGTTTAGCCCGCTCCTCTGCCACGTAGTCTGACAGGTCCCGATGGACTCTACCTTCTATGCGCATGTGCATTGCACTTGTCCATTGGGACCTGTCAGACTAATGGTGGAGTTGCGAGCGATCGGGTAAGTAGCTTACCTTCTCTCCCAATTCCTGCAGGTTTTATTGAAGAATGGGAGGTAAGACACAGCTCCTTTATCTCCCATTCTTCAATAAAACAATTTTTTTTCCCCAGTGGAGATACCCTATAAATTATGAAAAGCTCACATAATCCACGACAGGAGGAGGTAAAATTAGAAAGTTGAAATGTGGGATGCATATTACTGTAACATTAATTTGAATGATTTGGCTATATCTAATACTGACTTGTTTACACTAGATTATAGTATAGGTGTATTTTCCCTTACATTCTATTCTTATGACAGAGCACATGAGAGCAGTATTATACAATGGTTGATTTATTCTTGTTTTATGTTCTCATTGGAGAATTTTGGAATCCTGTGTACAAAAAGGACATCTTTGAAATGGAAAGGGTTCAGAAAAGGGCAACTAAATTAATAAGGGGATTGGGGGAACTTCAATATGAAGAGAGACTGGAAAAGTTACTATTATATACGCTGGAGAAAAGGCTCTTGCTTGGTGATATGATTACCATGTATAAATAAATTAACGGGCCATACAATAAACTATCTGGGGCATTGTTCACCAATAGAACATGTCAGAGGACACGTGGGCATCTCATAAGACTTGAAGAAAAAAGGTTTAGGCTTCAAGTTCGGAAAGGGTTTTTCACTGTGAGAACAGTAAAGCTATGGAACTGTCTTCCAGTGGACGTTGTTATGGCAGGTTCATTGGTCAGTTTAAAAAAAAAAGCTGGATGAGTTTCTGCAAACAAGGCATGTTGCAAGTTACTGGTATTGATACATAAAGTAGAGTTGATCCAGGGAAATTTCCGATTGCCACTTGGAGTCAGGAAGGAATTTTTTCCCCCTTCATAAATTTGGTGGGTTTTTTGCCTTCCTCTGGATCAACAGTTAGGCAGGAAATGAGGATATTGCTAGATGGGTTGGACTGGATGGATGTACAGTTGTGTTCAAAATTATTCAACCCCCACTGAAATTGAGTGTTTTGGCCAGTTTGACATTGATTTTGATCATTTCAGTCATCTTGTTTACAATGAAATCAGAGACACTTGTAAGTCAGACAAATAAAACATAACATTTATAATGAAATAACCACAAATGTCTTTTCTGTGCTCACATCATTATCAGTTTTATTCAACCCCCAAGTGACATTCATTCTTAGTACTTAGTACAACATCCTTTTCCAGTTATAACAGCTTTTAAACGTGAAGCACAGCTTGACACAAGTGTCTTGCAGCGATCTACAGGTATCTTTGCCCATTCTTCATGGGCAAAAGCCTCCAGTTCAGTCACATTCTTAGGCTTGCGCGCTGCAACTGCTTTCTTTAAATCCCACCAGAGGTTCTCAATCGGATTTAAGTCTGGTGACTGAGATGGCCACTCCAAAATGTTCCAGCCTTTAATCTGCAACCATGCTCTAGTGGATTGGAGGTATGCTTGGGATCATTGTACTGTTGAAAGGTCCAAAGTCTCCCAAGCCTCAGATTTGTGACAGACTGCATCACATTTCTTTTTCAATATCTCCTGGTACTGAAGAGAATTCATGGTACCTTGCACATGCTGAAGCTTCCCTGTACCTGCAGAAGCAAAACAGCCCCAACGCATGATTGACCCCCTGCCATGCTTCACAGTAGGCAAGGTGTTCTTTTCTTCATAGGCCTTGTTCTTCCTCCTCCAAACAAAGCGTTGATCCATGGGCCCAAACAGTTCTAATTTTGTTTCATCAGTCCACAGAACACTTTTGTGGTTTGTCCACATGACTTTTGGCATACTGCAGTCGACTCTTCTTATTCTTTGGAGACAGCAAGGGGGTGTGCCTGGGAGTTCTGGCATGGAGGCCTTCATTACACAGTGTGCGCCTTATTGTCTGAGATGAAACTTCAGTACCCGCATCTGACAAATCTTTTTTCAGTTCCTCAGCAGTCACACGGGGACTTTTCTCCACTTGTGCTCGTGCATGGAACTCACAGGCATTACCGCTTGAGGCTCAAGCAGGAGAAAGCAGAGGAAATCTCAGAGGGGCGGAGTTTAACATTCAGCAAATCAGTAACAAGATTTCAGCAACTTTCAAGACACAAAGCTAGGCTCTGGAGGGGCATAGAGAAAAATAAAATATGGCAACAGTATTTTTAAAGCTGCAGCTTCCAAATGAACATAACTTGATTTTACAGTGCCCTTATCCTTTAAATAAGATCTGAATGGTTGGGGCAAAATTAGCACCATTTTAAACTATAAGAACTTTTATTGAATAACCCTGTATGTATGCCACAATTGAAGCATAGTCTATTCGTATACATTAAGGCTAAGTTCACACTACACCAGAAGATATGCGATTTTATGACTTTTAGCAATGCTTTTCAATGCGTTAGATTTGGCATTTCTTTATGTTTTCATGCATTGGGGTTTTTTTGCAGTTTTTTTTGCATTATTTTAAATTAAAGAAACAGCAAATCATTTATGATGTCATTTCCTGGGCGTACCACCATTTCAGGAGCTGTTGGAGAGAAAGAAGCAGGATTTGGAGTGGAGAGAGCTTTTTTGTCCAGGGCTGGCCTTCGATATGGGCGACCTGTGCAATTGCACAAGTTGCATTACCAGGGGGCACGCCAGCTGGGAGTCTTAGGTCATGGACTTGTAAGTCAAAGTTGTGCATCAGTGCCACAGCCCCTCCAGTTACAATCCTGCAGATCAAAAAAATATATCAGCACTATCCCACATACTGAGTCCCAACACACATAAGCCTTAATTAAGTTGTCTGTATGCTGTGGTTTTCTGTCATTTAGTATGTCACGTGTTATGTAATGATACACGCACAATATATACAAGCACGCACTGCAGATACTGAAATACAGTAAGCGCAGGTTTGATTTGAAGCAGGCCAAGGAAAGCAGCATTCAGCAGCGTATTGTGTGTACCCAGGGGGGTGTTTTGGAGGGGGTGCTAGGCGCCAGTAACAAATCTTGCACAGGGTGCTATTTATCCTAAGGCCGGCACTGTTTTTGTCCAAAACAATCTGTCCAAAACAATTCCATCTACCCAGCTGAACAGGTATACCATAATTAATTTGGCTTGAAAAATCCAAATTACTGTTCTTTCTATTTCTTATTCTTCTTCCGTTTTATTCTTCTGCTTTTTTGGAACGTATCTCCTCCCACAGTTTTTGAGCTAGAGATAGAGACATGAAATTTGGTACAGACGTGCGGAGCATATAGGAGAAGTGTGCTATCTTCTAGCTAAGGAATCCGCGGAAGCATTACGGCGTTATCGGCGAATTTCCGGACATTTTTTCCCATAGAATATAATAAAGGGTAACTAAAGTCAAAAAAAATAATTTAGATTTATTCTCAATAAAATATAGTTTTATGGTTGTAAACACAAAAAAGACATACCCCCATAACCAGGTCCAGGTACACACACCTACTGATCTACTTATCCATTACGGTGGCAGCCATATTTAAAGGGTAACTAAAGTCAAAAAAACTAATTTAGATTTATCCTCAATAAAAGATAGTTTTATGGTTGTAAACACAAAAAAAACATACCCCCTCAACCAGACCCAGGTACACACACCTACTAATCTACTAATTCATTATGGTGGTAGCCATACTTAAAGAGTAACTAAAGTCAAAAAAACTAATTTAGGTTTATCCTCAATAAAATATAGTTTTATGGTTGTAAACACAAAAAAGACATACCCCCTCAACCAGACCCAGGTACACACACCTACTGATTTCCATTACTGTGGCAGACATACTTAAAGGGTAACTAAAGTCAAAAAAAATTATTTTGATTAATAATAAAAAAGGTTTGTTTTTTTAACCCCCATGTGGCACAGTTACATACACCTACTGACCTACCCCTCCATTACTGTTGCAGCCATACCTAAAGGGTAACTAAAGTTAAAAAAAAATTTGACCAATCATCAAAAAAGTTTGTTTTTTTAACCCCCAACCCGACACGGGTACACACACCTACTGATCTACTTATCCATTACTGTGGCAGCCATACTTAAAGGATAACTAAAGTAAAAAAAACAAATTTTGACCAATCATCAAAAAGATACAGAGAGACTCAATAAAAGTTCTTATCATGGTGCTAATTTTGCCCTAACCAATCAGATGTTAGCTTTCTGATTGATTGGATCAAAATTAGCACCACTTTGGGCTGGGTACACACAAAAGTTTTTTTTGTCCCAAACAAGCGTTCACTACAAACTCATCATACCCATTATTGACTTTTAAAATCTGCAGCAAACACACATATTCCCTTGCAGCCCTTCAAGCCAAATTCAAAGTTTATTCTTAAACTTTCCCTTTCTAGTTTTTATATGTAAATATAAATTGTTTCTAACATCTAATTTTTTATTTTTTATTTTTTTACGTATGTTTTTCTCAGTTTTGATCGACTGTTGTTGAAGGCTGGAATTACATTGCAGGATACACAGTTGCAAAAAAACTATATCCCCAGCAGTGCGGTAAATAATTACCCTAAGGTATGTACAGAATACAATAGAACAAAAACACATTTACTGTACATGGCTGCACATAATAAAACTGCATTGGGTAGATGGATTACAACATGGAGTACAGAAGAAACTGAACCTGTTGGCACAGCATGGAGCCAGAGTTGTAAGGAGCAATGATCAGCAGGCCATTACCCCCTAATCAGCATTCTTTAACTCCCACCTGGTCCATGGGATCATGACCAGGATGCAAGCACCCAGACCGTGTTTCTGGCAGGTAACACCATGATGACAATCCAGTGGACAAGGTTGAAGGTGATGGACACGGTACCTCCCACCTGGTTCACGTGATCATGACCAGGATGCAAGCACCCAGAACATGTTTCTGGCAGGTCACATCATGATGACAATCCAGTGGACCAGATTGGAAGTGATGGATAGCAGGGTATCAACATACTGGTCACCACTCCTGATTACACTGGCTTTAGCAGCTGTGAACATCAGGCAGTTTTCCTCTATACTCCATGTTGTAGAAGAGGTGAGGATAAGCACATGTAACACCATCATGCATCATCAGAGTATAGCAAGTCTGACATGCACATTGATAGTGAGGACATGATAAATTTTAACTTCCGTCACTTGTTGAAAGGTTTTGTGGTTGTGTGTATGTGGGATCCTGACTTATTTGCTGAGGATTGTATGGTTTTATGGGTAAGCATAGAATGGGATTGTACCTTGTGATGGGCTTATGGAGTAGGTGGGTAGTTGTAGGGCAGTTATTTATATGGTGGGCCAGAGGGGTAGCTGCACTGTGGGACAGGTGGGTTATAGTAAGGTAGCCCAGGTGGGTAAGTGGACTGTGGGGCAGGTGGGAAGCTAGAAGGTAAAGTTTGTGGCATATCAGCTGGTGTGGATGATGGTATATATTTTTGGATTGTTTGGAGTATATCAAGCTGAAGGGCTGAAAGTCTGTTGGGTGGGACCTGACTGATCAGTGGTTCAAGTCCATTGGCAAGTAGATGAGCTCGCCGCTTCTTTTTTTGACTGGGTTTTTTTTTGGCTTTGGGGTGAACCAAAGACTGCCAGGGACACCCTCCTTTACTGTACTGGTAAGAGGTGTTTGCTGCTGAGTAACATCAATCTTATCATTAAGTGATACACCTTGCTTCTCTTCAGTGGACTCTAGATTATCTTCAATTCTTTATAAATAGATGACACTTGTAAAAACATATGTTTAGAACATCAAATATGTGCAGAGACAACTAACTGTATATGTACCCACAGTCTAGGAAGCATTGATCCACATAGAAAGCCTAGCATGCTTGTATATGTTCTTTGCATAGAGCCACTTTGGCTCTCTTTCAATTCTTACTTCTTTCTGCATATTGTTATGCACTGTGCACCATCTTGTTTTTTACTTCTTGTTTTTACATATCTTGTTTTTACTTCTTGCATTGTAAAAATATAAGCAATATTTATACTTTTATCCTCAACAGATTTTTAGCAAGTGAACACAGTTACGCTGCACTTCACTATGAATTTTGCCTGGGAAAGTCAACCAACCAAAAAAGTTTTGACCATGCAAGCTGATCTGGAAGAAGCTGAGGTTACCTACATGCTGTTTCCTTGTCAGCAAAGACAGGCACAACTTCCCCAACTGCATTGTTGCAGTTTTGTGGCATATCAGCTGGTGTGGATGAGGGTATATATTTTTGGATTGTTTGGAGTATATCAAGCTTAAGGGCTGAAAGTCTGTTGGGTGGGACCTGACTGATCAGTGGTTCAAGTCCATTGGCAACCAGATGGGCTCTGGTTTTTTTTTGGCTTTGGGGTGATGGGATGAACCAAAGACTGCCAGGGACGACCTCCTTTACTTGGATGGCAAACATGTCCAACTTGTATAATTATGAAAAATATTTCTGTTGTTCTAATGGCAGTTGTGGATACAGATTATAAGTTTACTAATATTGATGTTGGGGCTTACGACAGTGCCAATGATGCCAGTATCTTCCAAAGGAGTAGATTTGGGAAGAGACTGGCAATCCTTCCCCAAACCATGGCCAGGCACTGATGATCCATCCTACCAATATGTATTTTTTGATTGCCTTGTCTGAGCATGTGATGAGGCCTTTCTCCCAAAGGTCTCTTTCTCATGCAAAAAGGATCTTCAACCACAGACTGAGGACAAGGAGAGTGGTTAAATGTACTGTTGGGATCCTTGCAAACAAATGAACAATTTGGCATGGGCAATACAGATGACCACAGAAAATGCGGTGACAGTGGTAAAGGCAGCATGTTTGCTGCATAACTGTTTGTGAATGGCAGGGTGGCAGCTCTACAGAAGATTTTGAGGACCCTCTACCTACTATACAGGGTTTTTTCCAAAGAGGCAATATGAGTGCTTTAAATTTAAAAGAAGTATTTAAGCACCAGTTTGCTCTTTTCTGTTTAAAAAAAGATTGCTTTATATTTGTGTTATGGTTATGAACGGTGTTGATTAAACACTTGTGTGTTTGTTTTTCTTCATATTTGGTGTCCCAGTTATCAATGTCCCTAGGTGAAAACCCAGTCAATCACACATCATCTGCTGATTGGAGGACAACAACTCATAATAAACTGCAAGATTGTTTCACTCATACTAAACATCAATCACATAAAGTCACATAAAAAAGCATATAGATAAACTTCCATCCAGCTATCCATCAATACCGTATATAAAAATCAGCCTGAAAACTTAAACTCGGTTTATACTCGAGTCAGTGCTTACCTTACCAATCCAGAAGCCGCACGCTCATTCCCTGTACAGGCGTGCTGGCTGACGTCACTGCTCGGTGTGAATTAGTGACGTCAGCCGGCGCGCCAGTACAGACAGTACAGGGAATGATCACGCGGCTGCTGGAGTAAGTAATCTTTGGCTGGCACACACATAGTTCACAACAGGGACAAGCCCCAGGAACCGGGCAGGAACTGTTTGCACACAGAGGACAGCTCACAGAAGGTACACACTGAACTGGGTGAGAGGCTGAGGGTGTAGATGTTTGGAAACCACAACTCCCAGCTAATAAAGCATGCTGGGAGTTGTAGTTTCCAAACATCTGGAGTGCCAAGGATTAAGAATGTAGTTTTCTTTTAAATGAACAGCAGAATTCTCATACAGTAATAGCCATATCCAGTATGTCTATTGCTGTATGGGAAATCTGCTGTCGATTTAAAGGGCAACTAAAGATTTAAAACAATACAGAATCAGAAGGCAGTAGTGGTTACATTTTCTGCCCTTGCTTTATACTCAAGTCAATCACTTTTATTAGTTTTTTCAGGTTAAATTGGGTGCCTCAGTTTATACTTGGGTCGGTTTATACTCTAGTATATACGGGTATATCAATATATCAACCTCTAGCTTGCCTTGTGCTGTGGCTTGCTTTCTCCCAGTCAGTATGCAGGTGTTTGTGGTCTCTTGCCACACTGCATTGACTGCATTGTTGACTTTGCTGTCCTTATAATGTTTGTGGCTTTTGTCCCACAATTGTGGGGGACCTTGTACAAGGACAATCAGGACCTCATTGGAGAAACAACCTGTTCCTTTTCTGGCCTTGCTTGCTGTAGTGTCCTCCATGGCACAGGAAATAACATCCGCAAGCTCCCAGTGTATTTGTGGGTAAAAGCATGGTAAATCACTATTTATACACGTTTTTCATTGGCGATTTTGATCCTCCACAGACTTTTATTGAGTGTGATAATGCGATAAACTGCTGAAAGCACTGCGTTACAAAAGCGCATGAAAACGCCGTAGTGTGAAAGTTTATATGGCCCCATTATGGGAAATCTGTTTATTTAGCGTTTTCCACTAACAAACTCATTAACGCAAATGCTGAAAAATGCGATCAGTCATGCATAGTGTCAACTAGCCCTAATTGGTGCATGTATAAGGTCATGTCCTTCAAGTAAGAAATAAACTGATGTCCATTTTGTGCTCTCGTAAAAAAAGAAAAGACTTTCAGGGAGATTCAATAAAAGTTATTGGTTAAAATGGCGCTAATTTTGCCCAACCAATCAGATCATATTTAACATTTGAAAGCTAACATCTGATTGGTTGGGGCAAAATTAGCACCATTTTTAACGATAAGAACTTTTATTGAATAACCCCCTTTATATGCACTTAATCATTAGGTAAAACAATAAGGAATCCTAATCGGTGTAACTGCAACTGCGGGGGGCATGAGGATGAAGGAGACCAGTTGAGCCCGATGATCAGCTGTTTTTAAGTTAAGTAAGTGCTTCTAATAGTGAGTGAGACAATGGAAGATACGACCCTTGCACTGCATTGAAAAATAGAAATATTTTTATGATGTATGGCACCATAAGCAAAGAATCAAAGCAAAGAATCCTCACAAGGATAGTCAAGTGGTTAAGGCATTGCACTTTTTAGATCCAATGGACATATGTCTATATGGTACTCCTGGTAAACTTTGAAAGAGACACAGAGCTGACGCGCCCATGAGGCAAGTTGAAAATCCAACTCAAGGTGTAGTGATCCCATCTAACAGATTGACTCCTATTGAAAGGGGAGCAGCAGCGGAAGCAATCTGCTCTCGAAGACAGACCCCCTAGCAGCTCTCCTGCTGTAATTCAAGTAAGAAAAAAACATTTCTAGCTTCAAAGTTAAATGGGGATTTATTGTCTGGGGTGCTACAAACTTGTCAGTAAACCACCCTCAAATCTAAAACTACAATAGTTAGAAAGATAACAGAGTAAAGTTGGAGTTAAAGGCACGCTTACCAATATTGAAACTTCAGAAACTTGCACAGCGACTTCAGATAAAGCGACTTAAAAGATTGTTTTTAAGCATTGTATGCATTCCATGATGGCAAAAAAAACGTGTTGAATAATAACAAGGTTTGCTTTGAAAGTAGAAAAATATACAGTGTTATTTAACAAAATATCTTATCGTTTAAAATGGTGCTAATTTTGCCCCAACCAATCAGATATCATTTAACATTTGAAAGCTAACATCTGATTGGTTGGGGCAAAATTAGCACCATTTTAAATGATAAGAACTTTTATTGAATCTCCCTGATAGTGCACAGCTAACCAGATGTATATTCATATATTGTACATATCTACAATATGTAGAAACATTTTACTCTCATCAGAGTAAATAAAAAACAACCTATACAAGCATCAATGTAATTATCAGTTATAATATCATTACAAGAAACAGGGACACATGAATGAAAAGTTACCTTGCCTGAGCCTGGTGTCTCTAGGTTCCCGTGGGTAGGACATCCCTCCATCGATTGTCAATTTGAGGTGGATGGTTGCATTATCAACTCCCATATGCTCCAGGTTATGTTCCATTGTTTTAAAGAATTATGGAAAGTGTGGCCTAGGCATTCATTTGCCATATTTTGGCAATCAGTTCTCCCTGAGATGAAGGCAACCCCTTCCAAGAATTTGCTAAATGGCCTCTTGCTGCTGAGTATAAATGGGTAATTAGCTGCATTAACAGATGCATTGAACCCTTGTGTGGGGAGATTAAATAGACCAGTAAAAGTTGAAAATGTAAAGGGAGATGTTCAAAACTCTTAAGTTTTGTTCCGTTTTCGGATTTATGGATCCAAAGATCAGAAAACCCCAAAATGGAACATACTTTGAGGGTTACCGAATATACAGGTTATTTTCTGTAACCCCCGAAAATGACCTTGTACTTTCAATAACCTTTGAAAGTACGATCGGAACTACTTTCTAGTATCTGGTTGTATTTTTGAGGGTTATCGAATTTATGAGATCATTTTCAAGGGCACCGTACATTTGGTAACCCTCGAAAATACAATATGAAGTTACGAAATCTGAATGGTTTGTTATAATTCAAATATAAAGAAAAAGAAAAAGTTTCAGTGCCCACAAAGGTCTTTTCAAAACTTATAAGGTGCTTTATTTACAAAAGCATACTGGCAAGGTTTCGGCCCAGCGTCTAGGACCTTTCTCAAACCACACTCTGATTGTGGTTACACCATATTACATACTGTATGGTATAATTTTTGATTCAAATATATACTTAATTACAACAGTTTCAAATGATAAAGAGAATGCTACTATGTATTGAAAGGCAATGGATATAGAGTGATTAGCTTTGAATCCTGAAGTCCCCAAACTCCTGCATAAATTTGTATAAAACCAGGATAGGGATGAGAGGACAAGACAGGTATAACATTGTATCATCTGCAAAAAGAGAAAGTTGTATTTTACCTATTTCTATGCCTGTTATATCAGAGAAAGATCTTAACCGCTAGAGGTTCTATTTATAGAGCAAATAAAAGGGGGGATAAGGGGCATCCCTGTCTCATGCTGTTATTAAAGGTAAAGTTCAGTGGAAAACATAATTATTTTTAAAATTCTACGTTTATATTATGCATACCTAATTATTCTATATATTTTCTTCCATTTTGAAAAATTAGTTGAATTTATACCCCTTGCTATTTCCTGATGTTGACATTAGTGAGCTGCCATATCAAGTTCTGCAACGGTCCATCTTCTTCCCAGAATGCACACTACATTGGAATATTCCTAACAGTAAATTCTGATTGGCTGTTGGACGGGTCAAACATGCTCAGATCTCTACTGAGCAACTGAATAAACCCAGGTGCTTGGTCAAGGGCAAGACCATAAAGATCTCTATTAGGGGTCCTGCAAACAGGGCAAGTCAGTATTTCAGAAGCAATTGTTTAATTGTTTATACACAGACAAAATACTGAATGGGCAGGTTAAGGTCATTAGGATGGAAAAATACTGCTCTTTTTTCTTAAAACATTTATTTGCGGTGTACTTCCCCTTTAAAGGGCACCTATACTGAATAATAGGTTATTTTAAATTGACCATAACTGGAAACTATAATTCTTCCCAACCACGACTGTATTATTTTTTTGTTGATCTTCCCCCTATTTCTTTAGATATCCAATCCAAAACTTCTTATATTTCAGCTGTCAATCAAGTTTCTTGCTCTCAAAAACTATTCTTCTGTGAGTAGTTTTATTGTAGCTGGAAAGGTGACAGAGTGTTGACAGTTGGAATGCTGTGTGCTGTAACTGTTCAAGAACCTTTCGAAGATCCAGTCCACCCTATCAAAAGTCTTTTCAATATATAATAATAGGATAATAGAAGACAATTTAGAGGAGTTTGATGTTGCATTTATAAAACAAAGCCAGTTTGGTTATAGCATATATATATATATATATCAGAGCAGGAAGGATCAGGTTTAAGCAGTTGTTTAAAGAGCATCTCCATGCCAGTGTTCCCTCTAAGCGGTATGGAGTACACAAAATTTACATCTGCATGCGCACAGAAAATATATTTCTGCGCACACAGCCAATTTGAGGTTAGAGGTTAGAGGGAACATTGTCTCCATCCCCCAAAAATATTTCAGTATCCTGTAGGGAATCCCCCTAACCTCAGCCAATCAGGGACGCAGCTGCCAGTCTGGCCACCTCTGCTGTTCAGTGTGGAAGAACAGCAGAGGTTAGCTGAGGGAACGAGGGTGCGTAAGTATATTTTAAGGGTGTTTTTTTTTCAATTTAAATATAGCATGCAGGTTGGGAATTTTGCCTCAGTTGCAAGACTGTGGTAAACGGGACCGGAGGGAGGGGAGGGGTGAGGGCTCTCCCACGCATGTCAGAGTCCTGCAGGAAGACATGGAAAGGCAGGTACCTTTTTACACACAGGAAGGCTCCTACGCTTCCATTTCCTGGACTTTAAACAGGCACAGCAGGACAACCATAATGAGCTGAGAGGAAAGGAAAAAAAATTTACACTACACAGTGGGGCCAGCAGTGGGTTAAATTTTAGTTTTGGGGGTGGACATGCCCTTTAATGCTTTGTAATCAACGTTAATGAGAGATATAAATGAATAATTACAATGATGTGTGGTGCCTTTATCCGGCTTCGGAACAGGGCCATTTTTAGGCATAGGCCTCCTAGGCAAAGAGCTAGGGCGCCTATGTTAAAGGAGAACTAAACCCAATTTATTATACTCCAGTATCTGAAAACAACCCCCTCAAAAACACCAATAAGCTGTAAAATCCCACTTTAGTAAATCGTATTAAAGTAAATGTAAGACCACACCTCCTGACCCCAGTCACATGCTTCCTTGCTTTATCTGTCCTGTAAAAGGATTGGCTAGAGGTTATTAATGGGTGTGACCAACTATAACTAGTTTCTGCCATAGCTAAGGACTGAGCATGTGCAGAACATAATGGGCATTGACCAAACTGTGTGATACTAGAATGCTGTGAAGTAAAGAACAAACCATATGTTATTTAGGTAAATGTCCCAGCGCCTGTTTAAAAATGAGAGGTAAGACACAGATTACTGGTTTTATATCAAGGTGTTATGCCTTCTGGTTCAGTGTTGGTCTGTGGCTTTATTTGTCCTGTAAACCAGTAGTAAAAAGTAGAGTACTGTGATACTTTTAATGGACTGACTACAGTTTATTTTAGTAGACAAGCTTTCGAGGGATCAACCCTCTTCCTCATGTCAGAGCAGTACTGATAGAAACAAAGGTTAACAGAAAGTAAAAAGCTAATTGTATGTTAAACCAGGACTCCCAGTGTTCTCCCTAGTATCTCCTGGACAGCTTTCACTTGCTTTTTTAGAGCTGCTTTCCTTGTTTAGCTATAATTTGTAACATTGTATTTAGTAGATAGCCTGAACTCTCAACTAGTAGAGCTCACTCTACTTGAATACAATGTTGCAAATGAACTGAAGGTGAAGGAAGGAGGGGGGAGGATGGGCTCAGCAAAAAGGACTGAGGAGAACAATTTTAAAATGCCAGGCAAACGCTGCTGCAGACTGGTTGCCCCAGTGATTAGCAGCCATGAGATCCCTATCCCTTCCTCTTTCTTCCTTCCACCCAACTCTCCAATTAGAACTTAGGAGGATGATAATGAGTTATGTGAACAATTCAATGCAGGAGACATTGAACATACTGTATATCATGTCAATGCTGGCAGCTGAAAGGGTTAAAGGATATTCTCTGCTGGCGCTGATAGTGTTAATGCCAATACTCTGGGAAAGTGCTGAAATTATTAAAGGACAATTATACTCACCTTCCCTCTGCTCCTCTTCTTTGGTCAGTACCTTTTACCCAGGGTGAGGACCTGAACCGCTAGGTCCTCACCCCTGGGTTTGCGTAACTTGCAGCACAGCCTTACTGAAATGCTGCTCTGGTAGGCTCTGCCCCCTCCTCTACTTGCGCAACGAGGCCAATAGGAAGGCACGCTCGTCGCCGATGGGGAGGAGGGGGCGGAGCCTACCAGAGCAGCTTTTCAGTAAGGCTGTGCTGCAAGTCACGCGGGGTGAGGAGTGAGAGAAGGGGAGTATAATTGTCCTTTAATAAGAAAGTCTGTTGGTACTGAAAGGTTAATGGTAATACTCTGAGAAAGTGCTGGCATTGAAAGTGTTGAGTCCAATAATATTGGAGGGCTAGGCCATACTACTGCGATTTTAATCACAATGGGGTTCTGATCTGATTATGCTAGGGCACCAAGATGGCTAGAAACGGCCCTGCTTTGGAAGAACCATTAAGGGCTGGGTCACACTAGCAAGTTTTTCGAGCGTTTGCACACTCATTTTCAATCGCAATTGCACCCACGATTTTCACTAAAACGGAAATCGCAGGAGCGTGAAAATTTTCGCAATTTCCATTGCACATACGATTGTGCTTCCATTTGCATTTTTTGTTCAACCATTTTTTCATGCAATTGCATGTGTTTTCTTTTTGTAAATAGCAAAAACGCATGCGCAAATGCGAAACGCACAGAAATGTAGTGTGACCTCAGCCTCAATGGACTTCCAGCATCTCTGGTGGTAGTCACTGGGAGTCTGCCAGCATCACATTACATAAAGCCCTTAAATGAAGGATATTGATGTACTGCCAGCATTTTCTTTGCTGAGATTGCTGGCAACACCAATTACTCTGCTGATGTCGCCAACACCAGGTGATGTCACTGCGGCCGCTAGTGACACAGCCAACATCACCACCGACATTATTGCCGACCTCTTGATGCAAATTGTTCTTTCTTCCTTCTTCATTCTGCCATCACTCAGATGACTTTTGAGTTCCGCAGGGGGTTGCACCTCTTTATATAGGTTTGCTGAAGGATCAAATCCAATTGTGATTGGTTAAAATTTCAATGCTTGCAATCATATGATCACACATTAGACAATTATATTTGAATAAAATATTGCAAACCCTGTGGAACTCAGAAGTCATTGGAGTGATGGCAAAAGAAGGAAGAAAGAAGACTTCAGATCAAGAGGTCAGTAACACCATGGTGGTATTGTCACGAGCGGCCACAGTGACATCACCTGATGTTGGCAACATCAGCGCAGATGGTGCCGCCGGCAATCTCAGCGAAGAAGATGCCGGAGACCTTAAAAGGCCTTTTTTAGGACCAGGAATTGTCCCGGTTTCAAGCTGCGGGACCCCCCTATTAGAAAGACACTTATAAGTGCCAGGAAGGGGGGGCCCAGTTTCAAGCAGTGGGTCCCTTAGCCCCTTCCAAGGACCCGGGAAGCGGTCCCGGAATGAGCAGCGGGACTCCCGAATGTCCGGCCACGGGACTTTTTGCTGTTCGATAATCCTCGAAAACCCGAATTCAAGAATCCTTGAACATTCGAGGATTCTCAAATTTGGCCATTTGTGGATTACAGCCTGTGGGAAAACTAGAAGTAGCGCGCGTTTGCACTACCTGCATTTTTTTACTGTTCTTACCGCAGGGACTTTTCCCAGGACCATTTCCCAGGTCCCAGAGCCATTTTACAGTAAGTTACTGTATCACTTATGGGGTGTAAGTGATTGTGTATTTATGTATATATTTAAAAACATGTTTTCCTACACTGTGTGCCTTTGTGGGTGGGGTTGTTCTAATTTTTTTGTAATTGTAACTCTTAATTGAATGAAAAAGGTTTCATAAACATATGTACATATTTGCATTTCTTTTTTAAACATTAAACATGAAATAGGAAGAGACGATAAAAGAAAATTGGGTACAACTAGTAATACCGTATATGCCATTTTGAGTGATAAATTACAAGTATAAAAGGAGAAGAAGAGAATGTCTGAGTTCTCTATGGTTTGTTTCTTTTTAGATAAAAGAGGAGGGTTAGGGAGTCCATACACATTAGCGATATTAGGTAAATCCTGTCAGTCCACGAAGGCATAGGGGGAAATTGCTTTTATTGGGGAGAAGTATCTCAGATTACTCCATGCCTGATCGTTGCTAATACATAATCTCTATCCCGATTTAATTTCTGGATCTATTTGGCAGTTGGAGGGCAAACAGTCTGTTTTCAGTATCTAGGAAGTAATGTTCTTCCAGCAGTCCGGACTTGCTTTAGTGAATTTGGAATCATAGAGTAAAACAATCTGTATCTCACATGGGGCGTGTTCTGTAGTGATTTTGTTATAAGTTGTGAAGATTGTGACCTGGTAAGGTTTAATGATAGGACAAGAAAACCATATGTGTGAAAGGGAGTAATGTTGAGCATCTATAGATAGAAATGCAAAATTACATTCGTGCCTTACATGTCATTGAGAGTTTGTGTTAATAAAAATTTTTGTCCCGTTGGTCAAGGATAAAACTTGTATGTAGTTCCTATTTCCATTTTTGTATATAACTTGGTAATGCTGGATGGTAAATATGCAGGAGATTAAACATTGTGGGGACAAATTTAATGTGCACAATTTTAATTTTAATAAGCCTGTCATAGAGAGTTCTCAGATGTTTTGCAAATTTCTTATACAAAGTTGTATCCATAATATGATAAAGTTGTAGTTGTAAATATTGTAGCCATAATCATTCTGTGAAATCCTGTGATGTTTACTACCCGTCAGAGTGGTAATCCTATGGTGTTGGTTTCACAAAAATCTGAGCACTATTTCTGTAGGAGATATAGGTAAGGCTTGGAATAGATATATAATCTATGTAACACATCCATTTTAATAACATTTATTCTACCCAACCAAGAAAGATATTTAAATTGCCTTTTTTTGTTTTGTTTTTTAGATTATATAAGATATTGCCTTGTATTGATATATAGCGGAGAGTGAAGCAAACTTAAATCTTGAGGATTTTGGATACCAAATTTGAAGCAAACATAGGGAAAGGTGGTGTACCGTGTTAGCCAGTCAAAATGTTTACAGGGTAACCCTTTTGAAATAAAGAAAAATAACAAAAGTGGTATAAAGGTGATACCTTTATTGGCTAACTAAGATAATTATAGCAAGCTTTCAGAACATTCTAGTTCCTTTATCAAGCTGATTACCTAGATAAAGGAACTAGAATGTTCTGAAAGCTTGCTATAATTATCTTAGTTAGACAATAAAGGTATCACCTTTATACCACTAGTTATTTTTTTTTATTTCAAAAGGGTTACCCTGTAAACAGATACCCAAGTAAGCAATAGCTTTTGCTGCCATTTTAGGTTAAATTTGCTTTTAAATTTTCTTTGTCTCTAGTAAATTGATATTCAAGCCCTCCGATTTCTGTAAACTAACTTAAAAATTGCTCCATTTACCATATTTTTCTAGTTCTTGTAGAACAGAGGATAGCGAGATATGAGTGGAGGAGATTAACAACAATAAGTCATCAGCATTCTACCATGTATGATTGTGCCTATGTTGATTTCAGAGATTTCAGGATCTCTTCTAATTGCATTAGTTAAGTGTTTTATAGTGGGTATGTCCAATAAAGGGATAATGGACATCCTTACCTTATGAAATTATAGATATGAATGGGTTCGGACAGGATTCCATTCACTTTAATTCTAGCTCTATTGTTTTTGTATAATATCATGAATTTTGTCAAACACAGTTGGCCAATCCAGCCTGAAACAGTGTTACTTCCAGTCGACCCTGCCAAAAGCCTTTCCTTCATCTATGGATAAAATGCAGATGGGAATGATATGTTTTTTTGTGTGTGCTATTAAATATACTGTTTTATTGTGTTGTCCCTACCCTCTCTTCTCAGTACAAATCCCACTTATTCACGATTAATCCAACCTGGGATATAGTCCGCTAATCGAAATGCTATCATCTTTGAAAAGTTTTTTTAGCTATGATATGGTGCAATAGTTGCTACATAGTTTTGGATCCTTCCCAGGTTTTAGTAAAACTGTAATTTGAGCTTCAAGCAGTTGGGGACACTTGATTCCATTAAAAGCTTCCAATCGAGATAGAGTGATATCTTTTGTAGGGATATGTACAAGAGTACAATATTTTGTCCTGAGAGAACACAGCCATATATCAAGACCATGTTGATCACGTCAAATCCAATGGTGCCTTAAAGGTAGAATACATATTCCTGAAATGGAGTATCAGATGTCCCCCTAGAAATAAGTCCCCACAAAAAGGCACGCCCTGGGTGAATGGTCCAAAAAGTGCTAAGTGCATTTTATTGAATCTGCATATCCCTTGTGCAAATATATCTATATACTGTATAAAACATTACACAAATGTACAGTTAGCAGTTAGGTCAGATATCCCCAATTCAAATGTGATAAATCTCTAATAGAATGGATTCAAAGTCAGGCCAAATGTGAGGCCAAAAGTATTCAAGTCAATAATAAATAGTTCTCCAATATTTCCTGGTAAGAAATATAAGAGTTCTGTTCGGCTATCAGAGGAAATAACTCCCTATGACCGTCCTCAGGCGCACTTAGTCCAATAAGCCATGGCACTGGGCTGACCGGGGACTTACCTGGTCCTCAGTTGCACTACCAATTGGACAGCCACCCTCTTAACCTGGAACACAGATACAGGGGCGTAGCGACGTAACTAGTTTTACTGCAAACAAACGATATAGGTAACAATCCAATCTCGCTTTGATAGGCCCAACATTGCTCGGTCTCACATTACATCATCCAATGCACTTAGTACTTTTTAGACGATTCAGGTGGGCATGCCTGTGTTTGTAGAGACTTCTTTTGGAGGGGTACATTTTTTTTTTGTAGAAGAGTGCAGAAATTCCATCAGAATCCATTAGAATTTCGATTGCCCTAGTTAGTTACTCTCCTCTAAAGGGGGCCTCCAGTAATTCTGTTTGCTCTGATTTAAGGGGTAGGAGGTCTGCATGTCTCACATCACGTGAAATTTCCTCTTGAATCTGTCAAGTCATATTACTATGTCTGTCTGGACAGAGTACAATGAGTCATAATATTTTTTTAAAGGTAGCAGCTATCCCCTTGTCTCTTTTTTTATCTTAGGTTTTGCTTGTCTACAATGAAGTAGGCGAGCAAGGGATCTGCCACATTTGTTACCAAATTCATAGATATATCTGCTCCTTTGTAAATGGTTGAATGCTGAAACATTGTCAAGGGCTTTGAGCAAGTTTGTCATGCCATTCTTGTCCTTTAAATAATGTTGGTCAAAGGAATCGCAATTCTCTCTACCCTAGTATCTTTTTCGTGTTTTCAGTGTTACCTTCTCATAATTCTGATTAGAAGACACTTGGGTTGTTTCCACCCCCCTTATCATATATATTACATTTGTAAAGTGTGTGTAAATTAATATTTTTTAGTGCTGAATTTTTACTTTTTTTTTTTGTAGACTGATTTTCACATAGGTTAAGTTTAGATGAAACCTAATAATTAAACTTACAGGGAGATTTAATAAAAGTTCTTATCATTTAAAATGGTGCTAATTTTGCCCCAACCAATCAGATCTTATTTAACATTTGAAAGCGAACATCTGATTGGTTGGGGCAAAATTATCACCATTTTAAACAATAAGAAATTTTATTGAATAACCCGGTTAGTTTTTATCATTTTTTTTAATTGTAATTTGAAAATAATTCACTAAATTTTGAAATGTACTGATAGCAGCCTAGGTTCAAGCAAATGTAGAAATTGCATACATGCACTTGTTTGCTGAAAAATATTTATGTATTTGCGTGTATGGATTCATCTTAGAAACAGCCAGCGAACCAGGCTGAGTAAAAGGAAAACAGAATGGAAAAGGGGAAACCGAATGGGAAAGCAATAATTTATTAATTTTAACATTAAGATGGGGAAAAGCGAAATAGGAAAAGAGAAAATGAAAAATCAGAATGGGAAAAGGGAAAGCAAAATGGGTAATGTAAAAGAAAATCAAAGTAAAAACATGATGGGGAAGAAATCGCAGAACAGAGAAGTAAAGCAAAATCCAAAAAGGAAAGTAGAATGGGAAAAGAGGGGAAATGGCCCCTTACAATAATTTCTCAGTAATCAGTCACATAGGCAGCTGCTCTTGCTCCTCATTTTTTGAGCTGTCCCTTGGTGCTGCCGATAGCAAAATCTTATATGAACCATTTTGTTTAGCGGTAAAACATCTGAAACCATTCAGAAAATGGACAAAATAACACCCACGTGAAAGTTGCTTTGATTGGTAGTGATGAGTTTCAATCTGAACTGGTTTTGAAAAGTGGTCCTGCAGGTTTTTGGAAATTCAGTGTAAAAATTAGATTTAAAAAATTCCCCTCCATTTGGTTCTGCAGAATTTCTATGCATTGTGTAGAACCACTGGTGGATAAAACTTGTCGGGCTTGTTTATCTCTATTTTGTACATATATAGCCATGTATTGTGGTAGGGAAGGAAGGTAGCATTGTGGGAGGGAAGGAAGGTAGCATTCTGGGAGGAAAGGAAGGAAAGTCACATTATTGGAGTGAGGGATGGTGGCATTGTTGGAAGGAAAGAAGGAATGTAGCATAGTGGGAAGGAAGGTGGCATCGTGGGAAGGAAGAAAGGAAGGTGGCATCGTGGGAAGGAAGGTGGCATCATGGGAAGGAAGGTGGCATCATGGGAAGGAAGGAAGGAAGGTAGCATCGTGGTAGGGAAGGAAGGTAGCATCGTGGTAGGGAAGGAAGGTAGCATCGTGGTAGGGAAGGAAGGTAGCATCGTGGAAGGGAAGGAAGGTAGCATCGTGGAGGGGAGGAAGGCATTATTGTAGAGGGGAGGAAGGCATTATTGTGGAGGGGAGGAAGGCATTATTGTGGAGGGGAGGAAGGCATTATTGTGGAGGGGAGGAAGGCATTATTGTGGAGGGAAGGAAGGCATTATTGTGGAGGGAAGGAAGGCATTATTGTGGAGGGGAGGAAGGTATTAGGGTTTATTTTAAGTTATTATTTATTGTTGTTGGGGTAATTAAAGATCCATATTTGTTTAGTAATAATAATTTCCAACTCTCACACGAGCCCCATTTAATACCATCTAAGTGCCAAATGTACCGATAATGTCCATGGTTAGATTTAAAACAAGTCATCTGCCAAGGGACTCAATCCCCAGTACTGCCCCCCCCCCCCCCCCCCCGGCCCAAGTTAGGAAAATGGCAATAACCGTGCAGTAAGTCTATACCGCAATGAAAGAGGAATCCGGTAGATGGCGGTGACGGGCTGTGGGATGTCCAACTAATTGTCATAGTTACCAGGGCTTAGATTTGGATTGGGCGGGGATGTGAGGAAATTCTATGCCACGTTCCCTATTGACTGCGAACCGACCGCGCTGGAAAAAAGGGAAAGTGGAGTGTGAAACGTGGACACAAAGTTATTGAGGAACAACCCAGAGTCACCAGGACGGGACTACAACAAACATAAGTGACTGGCCCAGGGGACTATCGGGGAGTCAGTCCGCTAACAGGACCCAACAAACAAAGTTATCTCACTCAGTGTGGGGGGAACTGACCAGAGGAGCAGCAGAACAGGGAAGATCCTGGCGGTGGCGGACGGACTGTGGGAAGGCGCCCAGGAAGTCGGTGACACTTTACGGTGACCTGGATCCTGCCCAGGTAAAGTTTCAAGCTCTGAATCATTAATGACCAGAGAAACCCGACACTTTCCAGCGCATTTCCCAGACCCTCCATGTCTGACCTTGGGTGTTGGCTCCTTCCATTTCCTTTTCTGAGGAAAAAACATCCCAAACTCTAGATATTGGTCTGGGACGGTCCATCACTGGATGGGGGGATATGTGCTAATTTAAGTGGTCTCAGGGTCTTTATCTTGGTTTGGTTGCACAATAAACAAGTTGCTTAATTTGTGGCCAGAAATGTTCATCACCCTAGTTATATTTGTTATAGTTATTACAGTGCAGTGTTGGGGGGATTACTGGTGCCTGGAATCCCCCTTTCTGCCTGCTCAATGCTGTCTACCATTCTACTTCTTCTGGTGCCCATAGACTGTTACATATATTGTTATATAGACTGTTCCATAGATTGTTACGTTGTTCCATAGATTGTTATATAGTTTGTTCCATAGATTGTTACATTGTCCCATAGATTGTTACATTGTCCCATAGATTGTTACATTGTTCCATAGATTGTCCCATAGATTTACATTGTTCCATAGACTGTAATAACTCAACATTCTGTGTTACTTATATTATGTATTACCTGCATATGTAATATGTATGACTTTGTATAATATTTATTACCTGCATATGTATGACTATGTAGTTGTAAAGCGCCATGAAAGATGTTGGCGCTAATATGTATTACCTGCATATGTAATGTATGACTATGTAGTTGTAAAGCGCCATGAAAGATGTTGGCGCTATATAAATCCATAATAAAAATAATAACAATAATAGTTATAATAATAGATTGTTACATTGTTAATAAAGCTGCCAGTGAGAAGAAACCTTTTTTTTGTTGCAAAAAAGTATCCAGTCTGCCCTGTGATTGACAGCAGCATAGAGAACTGTATCAACATTAACCCTGCAGCTGCCTGGGACGATTGCTGAGACTGGGTTTGGATACAGAACTTACTGTATCTACAGCACCGTGATGGCTCCTTCCATTTCCATCTCTGAGAAAAAACATCCCAAACTCTAGATATTGGTCTGGGACGGTCCATCACTGGATGGGGGGATATGTGCTAATTTAAGTGGTCTCAGGGTCTTTATCTTGGTTTGGTTGCACAATAAACAAGTTGCTTAATTTGTGGCCAGAAATGTTCACCACCCTAGTTATATTTGTTATAGTTTATTACAGTGCAGTGTTGGGGGGATTACTGGTGCCTGGAATCCCCCTTTCTGCCTGCTCAGTGCTGTCTGCCATTCCACTTCTCCTGGTGCCCATAGACTGTTACATATATTGTTATATAGACTGTTCCATAGATTGTTCCATAGATTGTTATATAGTTTGTTCCATTGTTCCATAGATTGCTCCATAGATTGTTAAATTTTCTATAGATTGTTCCCTAGATTGTCCCATAGATTGTTACATTGTCCCATAGATTGTTACATTGTTCCATAGATTGTTACATTGTTCCATAGATTGTTAAATTTTCCATAGATTGTCCCATAGATTGTTACATTGTCCCATAGAGTTACATTGTTCCATAGATTGTCCCATAGATTGTTACATTGTTCCATAGATTGTTACATTGTTCCATAGACTGTAATAACTCAACATTCTGTGTTACTTATATTATGTATTACCTGCATATGTAATGTATGATGTATAATATGTATTACCCTTTATGTAATGTATGACTATGTAGTTGTAAAGCGCCGTGAAAGATGTTGGCGCTATATAAATCCATTATAAAAATAATAGCAATAATAGTTATAATAATAGATTGTTACATTGTTAATTAAGCTGCCAGTGAGCAGAAACTTTTTTTGTTGCAAAAAAGTATCCAGTCTGTCCTGTGATTGACAGCAGCATAGAGAACTGTATCAACATTAACCCTGCAGCTGCCTGGGACGATTGCTGAGACTGGTTTTGGATACA
Source organism: Hymenochirus boettgeri (assembly GCA_019447015.1). Lineage (NCBI taxonomy): Eukaryota > Metazoa > Chordata > Amphibia > Anura > Pipidae > Hymenochirus > Hymenochirus boettgeri. The sequence goes on along the minus strand of CM033473.1, from coordinate 81,585,867 downwards.
GAACTTACTGCATCTACTGCACCGTGATGGAGCTTAGTCATCAGGAAGAGGGACCTTATGAAATCCTGGAAGTGGTTGACTATCAATATTGCATTATATGACTGTGAGGGCAGATTGCCATGGGGCACTCTGGCCTAGTGTGCAGCGGTGTGAGTGTGTAGTGGTGTATTTATGTGTGGGGTAGTAGTGTATGAGTGTGAATTTGTGTAGCAGAATATGTATATATAAATTGTAATTTTGTATATATGTGAATTTGTGTAGTAATTTATATATATTTGAGTGTACTGCACATGTGACTGTGTATTATGTATACACAGGAGTGTTCCATATATTCTTTATACAGAATTATGGTTTGGTGACCCCACTGTACTACTGTACTAAAGGAAGTAGGTAACTGGCATTTTGTCTGATAGGTCCCGATAACGGCAGAGGTAGTTTGTCTGCTTTTGTTACCTATCCATACACATTCTCAATATTATAGCAAATTCCATTCAATCCGCGGTTAGTGTCACAGCTCTGACTATGAAATAAACTAATGATAATAAAGGGAAAATGTTAAGGCTGAGGCCACACTACAACGCACAGGAATCACGCACAAAATCGCGAGTGTTATCGCACGCGATTGTGTGCGCTTTTCTTGTGCGTTCGCCTTTGCGTTAGCGTTTTGCGCATGCATTTTTGCCATTTCGCGTTATGGAAACGCTGCGTTAATGCACCAAAAATGGTGAACGCATGCGTTACCAAAACGCGAACGGACGCGCAATCGCATGCGCATCGGAAATCACGGGAATTTTTGCGCTCCCGCTATTTCCATTTTAGCGAAAATCGCGTGCGCAATGGCGAGCGCGAAACGCGTGCGCAAACACGCGAAAAACGCGCTAGTGTGGCCTAGCACTTAATGAGGATTTATCCATAAGGATAAGTATAACAGAAGATAAAATAGTGAATATGGATGCCTCTCCTGTATCTATAATTCTAAATAAGTTAGAAGCAAGTATTCCTATTGTTTGTTCTGCTTTCATTTAATTTATACATTTTCAGAGTTCAAATAAAAATATTGTTAAAAATATTGTTAAGAAAAGTTAGGGAAGGGGCTTACCTGACTCCCAATATATGTAACAATAGTTTTCGTTAAAGGAATAGTTCACTCAAAAATTAAATGAAAAACAGAAGGTAAAGGAGCTATGTCTTCCCATTTTTCAATTAATCTAACTGGAGCTGGGACAGAAAAATGAAAATGTACCCGTGAGCACACTCCCTCGCAGACCCTCTGCCATGTCCCGATCTGTTTCCGACATGTACTAGAAATCGGAAAGACTGGAAGGAGAATGAAAAAGGAAGACTGTAATTTGACTAAACATCTAAAGCTAATAGGTAGGAATACTTGCTCTTGTCACCTATAGAATTATAGATTTAAGGTGAGAAAAGTTGCTTAGGTTATAGTGGCCCTTTGTAGCTGTAAAAGCTCTTTTATGAGCTAGAGAAGGTAGCTCAGGAAGCAGCAGTTGTCATTGATTAATAGCTGCTACTCGGAAGAAACGTGAAGACTAATAGGGCAGTTGTTGATCAGAGAAAATATCTAAGGGGTCTGACTCAAAAGCTTTTGGGGGTACCCAAGCCCCTGCAGTTTCCCCCCTGCCTGGCAGATTATACATTTCGATAGATGTTACAGCTATAACGTCAGTTGTAAAGTGGATCTGGAAATCCATTTCAGGGAACATTGCAGGTAAGTTACTAGTGTATGGCCATCTTTACACATTTGTGGTAAAATTGTATGATGATTTTTATGATTTGTGGCCATTAACAATTACATTACAAAAAATGTCAATCAATCAATACTCTTCATTACAATGAAGAGTATTGATTTTAGTGTTTGTTTGGTTTGAATTTGGTTAATCTCTGTAATAAATACTTTGCCTTTCCCTTTCTTAAAATAATGCTAAATGGTAACTTTCTAAACTGTGGAATAAGCAAGCAAAATTCAAATAAATAAACAACAACATGCTTTACCCTTTTCTATTCTTATATAGTTGTTCTAAATTAAAAAAAGATTTTTGAAGAAAATAAAAACAGGGATAAGTAAATAGATTTTGGCAAATCTGGGGGGACAGCAGGCACTGGCTTGGGCCAGTATAGAGGTGGGTGGAAGTGGGACAGGGAAGGTTGAGGGGGGAGGTAGTTTTGTTAGGGTTATTAGGGGAATTGGGGGATGGAAGGGTAGGGCTGCTTCTTCCCAGATTGCCCATCCCAACAGATTTGCCGCCTTAGGTGATGAAGTGGAGGAGGAGAGCTCGGAATTAGCGTGTATGGAGGGGGCTCATCCCTTGAGCACCCAGGGGACTGCCATCTCTAATACAAGGGAGGATGAACTTAGAATCAGGAATGTTAGGCATGTGGTAGTGGCAGGGGACTCCATTATAAGGAAGGTAGATAGGGTAATCTGCCGCCAAGACCCTACATACCGAACTGTGTGTTGCCTGCCTGGTGCTAGGGTTCGGCATGTGGTGGATCGTGTAGACAGATTATTGGGTGGGGCCCGGTGTGACCCAGCTGTCTTGGTTCACATTTGTGCCAATAACAAAGTTAGAGGAGGAGGTGAGGTCCTTAAACATGATTTCCAAGAGTTAGGGGCCAAGTTAAAAGCAAGGACCTCCAGGGCAGTGTTTTCAGAAATACTACTACAGCCACGTGCTACGCTAGGGAGACAGCGGGAGCTTAGGAGCATTAATGTGTGGGGGTGGTGTAAAGAAGAAGGGTTTGGGTTTATAGAGAACTGGGCAGACTTTTCTGTCGGCTACAGGCTCTTTAGTAGGGGTGAAACACTGGTATCATGGTGTGGGGCACTACCTTTGGCTTCCCGATATGCTAGGAGTGGCTAGAAACATCCAAGATGAGCCGGATTCTCCTCACCTGAACGAGCATGGCGCTCAAGTACATAAAGCGAAATGGATTCTGCCTCCTCCAAATCTGAACACAGGATCCAGTCAGAGAGGATTAAAATATAGCTTTTATTGGAACATATAAAAACACAGCATCTGTGAACGGCATACAAAACCATCAGGTTTACTTCAGTCTGACACGTTTCATGCCAGGAAGTCGGCACTTCATCAGAGAGGGGTGGGTTGCACCTCACTGATGGCAGTGCAGCTGTTTTAGGGGAGAAGATGGCTAGAGGGTTGGAGGAGATTTTAAACTAGGTTTGGGTGGGGGGGTATTGGCAGTCTCACTGGGATAGATAGCCCAGGAGGAAATAAGGGTGTAGAAGGCCAGTGGTTTGTGGAAAGAGGGGTGGGGCTAGAATAGGGGGTAGGGAGGCATGTGTATTAAAGTTTATGAATAAATTACAGGATCATAATCTAAAATGTATGTTTGCAAATACGAGAAGCCTGGCTGACAAAATGGGTCAATTGGAGATTATGGCGTTGAATAAAAAGTATGATGTAATAGGTATAGCAGAAACATGGTTGAACAGTTCTCACGACTGGGCTGTAAATTTAGAAGTATACGCCTTGTTTAGGCAGGACAGACAAAAAAGGAAAGGGGGAGGAGTATGTGTTTATGTTTAAAAAGAATTGAAGCCATATTTAAAAGAGATAACTGGAGATATGGATGTTAAAGCGGAGGCAATATGGGTGGAATTAGGCAGGAAAGGGGGTAATGTCATTGTTGGTGTCTACTATAAGCAGCCAAATGCTAGCAGGGAGGAAGTGAGTCAGTTTCATATGCAGTTGGCAAGGGCTGCAAGTTTGGGGAGTGTGCTCATTATGGGGGACTTTAATTACCCTGACATTGATTGGTGTAGTGAAACTGCCAACACAGAAAAAGGTGATGACTTCTTGAATTTGCTGCAGGATAATTTTCTCCCACAGGTGGTTGAAGTTCCTACTAGAAAAGGAGCTATGTTGGATCTGGTAATATATAACATTGTGGAGTGCATTATAGATAAAAAGGTAACTGGAGGCTTAGGGAATAGTGACCATGAAATAGTGTCGTTTGGAGTATGTTATTGAACGGAAAAGTGTGCTGGGTTTACAAAGACTTTTAATTTCGGGAAAGCAAATTTTCCCAGGTTAAAAGTAGCTCTTCAGAATGTCAACTGAGTTATGATTATGTAAAGGTACTGAACAGAAGTGGACTGTGTTTAAGGGGATTTTAAGCCATTTCACATCTAAATTTATACCCTTGGGAAATAAATGTATAAAAAATAATAATAATTCTGATGTAAAGAGGCAAATGGAAAAGAAGAAAAAAACATTTAAAAACTTTAAGTCAGAGGGAATGGAAAGGGTCTTTTGAATATTTTTTTCCCCTCTTTATACACTATAGAAGAACCAAGTACAGATATTATAGAGTATAGTAGCAATAATGGTATAAAAGATTCAAGTGCACAAATCTCCTGGACCGGATAAATTACCTCCTCGGGTACTTAGGGAGCTAAGTTCAGTTTTAGCTAGGCCATTGTTTCTTATTTTTGCAGATTCCCTCATGTCCGGATGTGTGCATCTGGATTGGAAAAAGTATGTTATTCCAACATTCAAAAAGGGTAGTCGTTCACAGCTGGGTAATTACAGGCCTGTAAGTTTTACTTCAGTGGTGGGGAAGATACTGGAAAGTTTAATAAGGGAATTCTAGAGTATGTTTCAAGGACTGACATTATAAGTAGTAACCAGCATGGATTTAGGAGGAATAGATCTTGTCAAACTAACTTGCTTGGCTTTTATGAGGAAGTAAGTAGAAATTTAGGCTCTGGCATAGCAGTAGATGTAGTATACTTGATTTTGCAAAGGCTTTTGATACAGTCCCCCATAGGCGACTAATGTATAAGCTAAGGTCTGTTGGTCTGGGGAGGCACATTTGTACATGGATAGAAAATTGGTTAATGAATAGAATACAGAGAGTAGTTGTTAATGGGGCTTCATCATTATGGACTAAAGTGCTAAGTAGGGTGCCACAGGGTTCTGTGTTGGGGCCACTTCTATTTATTATTGTCAGCAAGGTTTCTGTGTTTGCTGATGATACAAAACTTTGTCGACCATTAAAAACTTCAGAGGATGTGCAATCGTTTCAGGGGGATCTAGATAGATTGTCACATTGGGCTGCTAAGTGGCAGATGAGATTCAATATTGAGAAATGTAAGGTGATGCATTTTAGACTTAAAAATCCTTGTGCTGCTTATACTATAAATGGCTCTGTGTTAATTGAATCCCTGTTGGAAAGGGATCTTGGAGTTTTGGTGGATTACAAACTTAAAGGAAGCAAGCAGTGCCAGGCGGCAACAGCTAGAGCCAGCATGGTATTGTCTTGTATAAAGAGAGGTATGGATTCAAGGGAGGAAAATGTTATTCTCCCTCTTTACAAGGCATTGGTAAGGCCTCATTTTGAATATGCAGTGCAATTTTGGAATCCTGTGTACAAAAAGGACATATTTGAAATGGAAAGGGTTCAGAGAAGGGCAACTAAATTACAGTAATAAGGGGATTGGGGGAGCTTGAATATGAAGAGAGACTGGAAAAGTTACAATTTTGTATGCTATACCAAATCTCCCACTATTTAGTTACCTCCAGTTACGGTACTGCTTAATATCTGAATTCCAGACCTTGAATATCACCCTCACTTCACATCCCATCATCACAATTTTGAAGGACAGAACAGAGAGACATTTAATCTCACGGCTATACACATCCATGCTCTTTGTAGACAGTGAGAATCTTCAGACTAAATTAACACAAATATGGGGTAAATATATTCCCACACTCAAGACTCAGACTGGAATGAAATAGCTCTATCACATACCCCGGTACCTCCGTCAGCCAATCTTTCCCCACACAGACTATCGCGAATGTCGCCAACTAACACTTCTAAGTATCCCAAATGCCGGGAGCCTCAGGCAGATTTCTGGCATTTAATGTGGATGTGCCAGAGTGTATCGAATTTCTGGATCAGAGTAACTAACGCTTTATCATGGGTACTACAGATACCAGTAACACTAGACCCTGGAATGTGTATACTGAGACTTGAGGGAACCAGAGAATTGACAGGTCCACAGTTGACACTAGTACGCACCACTCTATTCTACGCTAGATGCACCATAGTACTCACCTGGATGTCCAAACATGCTCCCAAGTGTAAAATATGGAACAATATGATAAATTCAGACCTTCCACTAATACTTTATATACTTAGATGGGTACACTGAATAAATTTGTTAAAATATGGACACCCTGGTACGAACATAGATATTTCTAACCTCACTGAAACCAGACAATATAATCGCTAATGACACACAAGCAATCGAAAAAGGGTCTACGACATCCACATCCAAAATAATATGATATGTGATATATGATGCAAATATTGTATATTCCCTAACCTGTTTTCAAAATAAAATATGTTTAAAAAAAACCCAATAATTATGTATGCTGGAGAAAAGGCGCTTGCATGGGGATATGATTACTGTGTATAAATACATTTACGGGCCATAAAACAAACTATCTGGGGCATTGTTCACCAATAGAGCATGTCAGAGGACACGTGGACATCCCTTAAGACTTTAAGAAAAAAGATTTAGGCTTCGGAAAGGGTTTTTCAATGTGAGAACGGTAAAGCTATGGAACTGTCTTCAAGCGGACGTTGTTATGGCATGTTCGCTGGTCAGTTTAAAAAAAAAAAAAAAATCTGGATGAGTTTCTGCAAACAAGGAATGTTGCAAGTTACTGGTATTGATACATAAAGTAGAGTTGATCCAGGGAAATTTCCGATTGCCACTTGGAATCAGGAAGGAGTTTTTTTCCCCTTCATAAACTTTGCCTTCCTCTGGATCAAGTTAGGCAGGAAATGAGAATATTGCTAGATGGGTTGGACTTGATGGACGTATGTCTTTATTCAACCTCAAATACTATACTAAATAGAGATTTTAGATGGAAAATTAATGCTTTTTTAAAAGTGCTCTTTTCAAACTTTCGTTATATTCACATACAAACACATTTTCTACTTTATGTACAGTTTCTCTGTCAAAAATTAAAGAATACATTTTATTTCTACTAAGAATTATTTGATCACTGGTCACTAAAGGGTTAACCCCCTCATCAAGTACTGGGCAAAGATGACCTCTTCCTTTACTTTTCATGGAGGAATTTTGACGGCTAGTTTCAGGAGGTGCTTTCACAGTAAACCTCCCTGCAGTTGAACATTCCTGATCTTTCTGGGTCAACCAAACACAAGGACATATTTTCTGAGGAGAGACCAGATATTTTATGGGGATGCCAATATTTTTTGTTTGATCATTATAGAGTGGGGAATGCCCAAAAAGGACCAAATGAGAATAAAGAAAAGTTGCAAAGTTCCAGTGTGCAAAGTGCAAAGTGTTTTGCTTTAGGTTTCCAAACCCTATAGCAGCTCACATAGATAACTTTTTAGATTCAAACTAATCTTCATTTTTTTCTCTATTTCCTCCAATTCTTCTTCAAATCTCATCAAGTTCAGTAAAGAGCATTGGCTATTGCTATATTTCATTTGTTGCCTCGCTGTCCATGGTTTTCCCTTGCCCTGGAAATGGGCTAATCTGGATTTTTTTTATCAGCAGTCCCTAAATCAATCAGGTGCTGTTTTGTTGAAGAGCTACAGCACATTCAGTTTTCATCTGCCAGGTTATGACCCTGGGCCATTCTATATTAAAGATAGTGCTGAAGCATACATGAAGATCCTACCTCCCTGCCTCAGGTATTTTTTATTTTAACAAGTTTTTTTTTTTTAAATAGTTTCCCTTTAAAGTCTCAAGTCTCTACCTTATCATCCTTAAATAGACACTATACTGAAAAAATGACTGCCTCCTTTTTTATTCTGTTTCCATTCTTGTGACTTATTGGACTTATAGGAAAGATTAAAAAAAACAAACAAACAAACAAAAAAAAGTTTTAAGTGTTGTATAAGAAGTAAGAGGTATACGTGCATTTGTATATAACCATACCTACAAAGCAAAACTTAATAAGTAATCACACACACCCCAACAAAATTATAAAGAGACCCCCTCTCTTCCTGCTTCTGAAGTTGTTACTTGGGTGCCCTGTATCTGTTGTAGAATATGGAAGCTGGAGATTCCCTTGGTACCTGGGAAGTTGCAAGGTCTGCTCCCCTGGTAATTATGTATCTGTATTGCAGATCTCAACAAATTGCAAATGAAGGATCCAGGCACATTTTTCACAGTATCTTTTAACCTAATTTAATTTATCCATGGAAATTAGGCCACAGGTGGGTGAAGCGCTTGCGTCGAACATCAGCTTCGGGTGATAGCTATTCAGTCAGGAATTGATGGGATCAACAAACTGCGTCTAAATTGCTATACACCTACAATTATCACCCAAAACGTCTGTTTATCACACATGCATCATGCGCTGAATTGGCGTTGTGTGCGGAGGTTTAGAGCATCTAAGTTAATGAAACCTGGAGGGAGAAATTGACAGAGCAGCTGACGGCATTATGAAATACATATATACAAACAAAGAAAGCTCTTTGTTAGCTGTAGCTTTGGGTATACAATTTCTTATAAACTTGTAGTGCTAGAATAAAAAATGTATGAGCAATTGGCACATGGAGGGTTGAGTTTTTATAAAACTCAAAGAGAACAAAGCATATCAAAAATAAATTGTCCCCTCTTCAGAAAAACAAGAAAGCTTGTTGAATTATAATTTGTTTATTAGTAACTGTTTCAAAAAGTGTACTTAATAAATCAACGTTAATAGGTATACAAACATTGCATTTGTGATTGTGACCCATCAAGTTTACTGTTGACCTCACTTGAGTTATTTTATTGTGGAAGTTCTGCAATTTTTGTTCACTATTTGGCTTTGTAAACTTAGTTCTGAATGTTTCAGATTCCTAAGCAGGATAGTTAGAAAAAAATTCCATTGACAGCTGTTTTTTTTCTCTCCCACAATTCTTTGTAGTAACGCTTATTATTTCTACTCTAAAGTTTTGATTCTGTTTACGTTTTCTTATGTACTAAGTATGTTCAGAAAAATAGGATATTGTAGTTTCCTCCAAAAAAATTTAACTGTGTCTTTAATTGGATTGTTGCAGCATTTAAAGAATGTCTGCCAAGTAGTAAAGATTTGAAACCTTAGGTAAAATGCCTAAAAATGACCATCTTGTGCTGGCCATACACTGTAAACTCACCTTCTGACATTCCTGCAATGTTGAGACACAATAAATTTTGCTATCGAAACATACTTGCTTTCTATGGATGTATTACCCAATTTGTGTCCATTTGTACATTGTGGGAACATAAGCAGTAAGTTTTGTACAACTTTATAGCCCCAATTAAGAAGGGGTTCATATTCGTGCTAAAAACTAGCAAAACAATTATCACAAAATGTATTGCATTGCTTGCGCTAACATGTTGCTAAAAAACTTATATATACTAACATATATACACTTCATTGCTATTAAAGGTTTTGCAAAAAAAAGGAATCTTCATGAGATATTAGAGGAGCTGCTTGATGGGGAATGTCAGAAGGTAAAACTGCTCATGGGTAATGGCTCATTCACACTATGTGGCGTTTCGGTGCGATTTCATGCGGTGAAGTTGCACCAAAATGCTTTGCACATAGTTGTGAACGGTTCAGTGCATTGCATATAAGATTAATTACTTGTCTCTAACAAAATCGGAGCAAACCGCAAAGGAGTGTACTAAAAAGCTCAGTAATCCAGTCTGTGCTGGACTAGGGTGTTGGGGCAAACCACGATGAGTTTAGGGGCCTATCTAACATTTTAAATCTCTATTATCACTTATGTACATTTCTTTCTTACTCCTACTGACTCCTGTTGTTTATTTAAATGCATTTCTTAAGTCTTATACAAATGTTCAATCGCAGGAGCCGATCCATGATGTTTACGAGTGCCGTCTTGGCTGATAATCATGCCATGTATGGGCACTTTGTCATCCGAAAGGATGCTGGGGTCAGGGCAGGTTGAATATCCACCTGGTTGATTGGGCAATGAGCCCTGACTGAATTTCATTTCAGCTGACAAAGTGTCCATACACAGCATGATTGTCGGGCGCTTATACACATCGTGCATTGTGGGTCAGCCTCCACGTTCACACGTGTGTATGAGCCTTTACTGTGCATTTGGCTCTGTATTTAAAGGAATAGGTCACTAGAAAAGTGAACTATTCCTTTAAAGGACAACTATACTCACCTCACCCTCACTCCTCTTCCTCCATAGCAGCATAAGTCCTCACCCTGGGTACTTTCCCTAACTCCTGCACTACTTACCGCAAATCTGCTTCGCCGATCGCTCCATTCCTCCGCTCTTCCTGCTTCAGTGAGAGATCGCGAGGCAGCCAATAGGAAGATACGCTCTGCAAGGAGGCGTGTCTTCCAATTGGCTGCCTCGCGACTGTCACTGACAGTAGAAGAGAGGTGGAACAGTGTGGATCGGCGAAGCAGATTTGGGGTAAGTAGTGCAGGAGTTAGGGAAAGTACCCAGGGTTAGGACTTAGCGATTTTAAGTCCTCACCCTGGGTACTATGCTGCAGTGGATCGGGGAAAAGGTGAGTATAATTGTCCTTTAATGCATTGTTTGATTCTATTCCTTTAATGCTGCACTGACATTGCCCAACCGCTTCTTGTTTCAGTTTAACTATAGTGCGCTGCCATGCGTGTCATTACACATCATGCATCATGGATTAACCCATCTTTATGGGTTAATAGCTTTGTGCTTTCTTTATTGGGATACTTGTCTTGGAGATTTGCTCCATAGTTTTTGCTATAAAGTAGTATTATCGCTTTTAGCACCACAGTATCTCTGTGTGGCCAAACTTTAATTTTGCAAGTGGTGTTACTAGAGAGCTTTAAGTGAAAGCTTTTATGAAAGTTAAAAATCAGTAGCATTTTTATCCCTTACTATTCCCTGCTGTTGACATTAGTGATTTGACATTTCAGGTTATAACAGTGCTTCTTCTTCCCAGGATGCACCACTAACGGTAATTTCTACTGTTGGCTGTTGGAAGGGTCAAACATGCTCAAATCACTACTGAGCAACTGGATTAACCCAGGTGGTGGATCAAGGGCAAAACAATAACATTTTCTATTAGGCTTGTCGGTGCTGCAGTGAAGAATGCTCTGATTTGTATGTGGGGGAGACCAAACAGCAACTGCATCAATGTATGGCCCAGCATAGAAGAGCCAATTCCTCGAGTCAGGACTCAGCCATGTACCTGCACCTTAAGGATAAAGGACATACCTTTGAAGATTGTAATGTTAACATATTGGCAAAGGAACATGACTGGTTCAATAGAGGTGTTAAGGAGGCCATTTATGTGAAAATAAAGAAACCAAGCCTAAATAGAGGTGGGGGGGTTCGACATCAACTGTCTGCCATGTACAATGCTGTTTTGACACCTTACTCTGGGCGTTCCTATAACACCTCTTAGCCGCTATCCAATCATGCCCTTAACACTTGGCTGTGATATGCTAATTGGGATTTTCTAGGGTACATAATTGCCAAAGATTCTTGTACAAGTCATTCTGAATTGAGAAAGCCAGTCGGATGACTAGCGAAACGTCTTCAAGAACTAAACTTCAAGTCCTGTTGATCTAATTGAATACAACAGATATTTTCTATTGGGGTCCTGCAAACAGGAAGTCAGTATTTTGGAAGCATTTATTTATACACAGAAAAAATGCTGAATGGGCAGGGTAAGGTCATTGGGATGGAAAAATACTGCTCTTTTTTTCTTAAAAGAATTTTTAAGAAAAAACTTAAGAGTTTGCACTGAACTTCCCCTTTAATGTTGCTGCTTGTACTTTTTGGGGGCTAAAATCTCTCTTTAAATTTAGCTTTAATGTTCAGCTACAAAGTCGGTCTGAAAGATACAAAGTTACAAAACTACTGTGTTTAACAGCTGATCAGCATGTTGTTTCGACCGGCCTATCTTTCCTAAAAGCAAACGTGCTGAAGATAGGAGGTGCTTGGTAGGGTTCACAAGTAGGTTTCCCTTTAACTATTATGTATTGGTTTCTTGATGTTTTGTAAGTACTAGTATGCCTTAGATAAGATTTTTGGGTTACTATACTGTTTGTATAGAATAGATAGTATACTTTACACAGTAAAGGAATAGTTTCAGCAATAGGTGTGGCCAGGTTAATAGCCAATGACAGACAGGATACAATGTAATCTTTCTGTAATCTGCAATAAACCTTTACTGTGTGTACCCAGCTGAAAGAAGGAAAAATACACAAAAAACACAATGGTTTTCTTTCCTCCCAGATATAAAGTACCAGTGCTTATTTTGGGGTGCCTCTGTTATTCTGAGAGGCCAGTTTAAGCTTTAAACATTCTCATGTCTGGTCAAAAAGTCTGCAGGGAAAACACTTAAACATAACCAGGGTGATGCAGCAAAAAAACAGATTGCAATTTAGTAAGTTCATAGCACTTACCGTCTTATCCTTTTCCTATTTAAGACTGTTTGGTGTTAAAAAAAAATATTTACAGTGAGTTGCAAATAAGATTAGTATTATGTTAAAAGTATTGTTTTGCTTTTTTCTCCCCTAGGAATATTACCCTCTAACTTACTCCTCTGTGTAGAATAATAGTAAAATGGCCAACGTTGGGCCCCATTTTGATAGATCTGATGGAGAAGAGAACAGTGAATTCAGTGACATCATAAAATCCAGATCTGGTAAGTATTAACCACATTTCACATTCTCAATGCTGTAATACATAACAAATATAATGGTGCATCACAGTTTTTATTGCACCAGCATTTGTTGGGAAAAAAACACTATTTTGCACATCTACTTATTTTATTACTATATATTTCTCTCACAATTTATATGTACACAGCATTCCTTAAATAGATTTAGGCCTCTTTTCTCATGTCACTTTTATTAAATTTATATTCTTATTTCTGTATTTTTTTTTTTATTTATGCATTTTATTTTATTTTCTCTTGTGTGAATTGTATGTAATATATAGCAACCCTAAAAGTTGCTTTAAAAATATAATTAATCATACTGATAAATTTAAGTGGATACTACCATATTACTATTAGGGCTGTTTTCTTGTGTGTGTTTGTATGTAGGCTCTGAATGCACATTTGCAAGCAAATATTGTGTAGTGTCTATGTTAGTGTGCATAAATGTGTAATTTGTGCTGTGCAAAATGAACACAGTAGAGTAGCATAGTTTTTAAATGTAACACTTGTGTGTTTCAGTCAAATGTTGCAATTTGGGAGCAGCATCTGTTTTCCAGTCAGACAAATGTTCTTAGAAAAGAAAAAAAGACATGCCCACCCCCAAACTAAAATTTAACCCACTACTGGCCCCTCTGTATAGTTTAAAAAAAAAGAGTGAAGAGTAGTAGCTGTCTTCCTGTCCTAAAGGTTTCTGCCTTCTCCTTGTCCTCTGAAAGGACAGGGGAAAGCACAGGGGAGCCCTCCCACCCACAATCCAGATCTATACACCCACCGAGCGTAAAAATGTTTTTCTGTAGTGTAGGGCATCCCAGCTCGCCTCCAAACGCCGTGTCATTTTGTTAAAAAAAGATTAAAAACTCTACTCACAGCCCTTCATTCCAGCGGCGCTCTCCATTGACGGCAGCTGCATCTGTGATTGGTTGAGAGGCTGTGATTGGCTGCCGGTCCAGCCCCTGCTGGTCAGTTTCGGCAAGCAGGGAGCCGGATCAGTGCGCCTGAGGATCGAGGGGCTGTAAGTAACATTCTAAATATTTTTTTTAAATTCAGACACTGCGGTTGGGGGTAGGCAGGGGTGCCCTTCATTATATAATTTTTTTTTTATTAGGGTGGACTTGCACAAGCAGCATTCTTTATCTTGAGATGTTCCTTCCTGGCTTATTCATTTTGTGATTTCAAATTGATTGCATAAAACAACGGGCTAGGCGGATCTAAGATAGATTGGACATTTGTCTTATGAGTGATTGGACATCTTTCTAATGTCTAAGTAGTCTATGGGCACCGTAAGACTAAAGGGTTGTACACACGGTTGATTCGGTGCCCGACCAAGTGAGTGACATCCCATAAGAAAGAAAGGAGAGCTGGAACCAAAGAGCTTGGTGCTGATAGTACTATTTATTGATACACAACATGTTTCGGGTCCAAACACCCTTTATGAAGACACTTGATAAAGGGTGTTTGGACCCTAAACATGTTGTGTATCAATAAATAGCACTATCAGCACCAAGCTCTTTGGTTCCAGCTCTCCTTCTTATTGAATATTAGGTGCTCTGGACAGAAGCACCTGAGTAAGCGGGAACCTGCCTTTCCTGCAGTGTCAGGACACCCATTATATTTGAATCAAGTGAGTGACATATGTGTAGTGAGTTTACATGTGTAGCTGTTTAGTTGGGCGTGGGTAATCCAACCTGCAGATCAATTCACAACTGCTACATACCTTCGCTGAAACAGGCTTCTGCCGCAAGCGTTCCTCCTATTGGGCATCTTGTGGCAAATCACCTGTGTCTTAAGACCTTGAACAGATGTGCAATATTAAAAATGATGATCAGGAAACCAGATGAATAAGACTTATTGAATTGGTGGAACATGCGCATTGAGGTTTTTTTTCTATTACCTATGTGGGAATACCGGGGGCCCCTGGGTTGTCACTGGCTCAAGAAGATCCTAAAAAGGCAGAGATAAGTACTTGAATAAATTGTCATCTGTCATTGGTTCTCCTTTCATTTTCTATGTTTGAATTTTTGTGTTCTTGGACCTTTAACCTCACATTATCACTAGGCTGTAGGCATTACCATGTAAATTTACAAAATGACATTGCTCCTTATTTATTTAACTAGTTCCAGCAGCACCAAAAGTCAAAAAAGATTTAGTAGTAGTGTAGCAGTGTTTGGGCTAGATGGACCTCCTACCATATAAGCTTTCTAGTAGAGTTCTGTTCAGTTATTACCCATGAAAGGCAAGTGTCAGATTAGTAAAGTATGTAAGATCCACTACCAGGGATGGATCATTTAATGTTACATAAAAATAAAAAATATAAGTATTTAAAGCTTCGTTACAGTGTGCAAAGATATTACTCTAAACTGGTTGCTATGGATCTCTCAGATGCATAATATTTTTAACAAATCTAAATTTGCAATTTAGTTTTCAGTTATAAAATAAACAGTGAACTGCCTAAAAACAATACTTAAACCCCACACAACCACCAAACTGTATAGAAATAGTCTGTAAGGCTTGCAGGTTCAGACATCCATGTCTGACCAGTTCATAAAAATGTCCTGTCATGGCATGCAACAGCTGCCATTCCTTCTGTGGATTCCTAAGAGTTTATTATTGTTCCCAATGCAGGCTTAAGCTTCAGACTGACTTTAATTTATAACTTTTTACATTGGCTTGCTAAAGTGCAGGGACATGATAGAGCACATCATTGCGTTAAATGTCCTAGCCTTTATCTAAAATAGTGCTTTATTATATCACTAGATCACACCAATTCATTTAATCTGAATAGTCCTTGCTGCATCATAAGCCTTAGGATTGTTTGAAAGGTAAGGAAGAGCTCTTTTAAATAGAGGGCACTTGTATGTAGACCACAGTTAGGGTTCGTACACACGTGCGATTTATTGTATACATTACCATAAGGGCAAATAACCCCCTAAATGCTGTTACATTGTTACTATGTACATGTATCTCTATCATGGCCTGTAAGTTGTAATGAAATTCACACATTTATTGTGAATTCAGCATTAAAAAAACTGGTGCTAGCTGGTGATCTATGGCTCTTAAATTAGACGCTTTTGAGATAAACTTGAGCTATGATTGCACACAAGGACTTTGGCAGCTATCTGTCTGTCATTGATTAATTTAAGGTATTGCTCTGTGTTTAAGAATTAAATTTTGTGTTGTAGCATCTTTTGACTGAATGTTGACAGAAGACCTAACATTTTAAATTAAATCAGCAATTGTACTATTCAACTGGTAAGATAATACTGTTTAACATAGTATAGTATTTGAATATTTTCGCTATATTTTAAAATTTTGCTGTGTAATATTGCATGTATGTGTTTAGAAAAACATGTGAAGCTTAGAGTTTAAATTGACTCTGTCATCTTTTAATAAATAACAGCTGCATTTTGGATGGTAAAAGCAGCTAGCAGTTGTTGTTATGTTACTTTGTTTGAGCATCCACACTCAGTGCCTTTAATTAAGGATGCTACTATGTGTTAAATGCATTCTGGGAAATTCTGGCTCCCAGTGCTGGCTCATAGTGATTACTTAGCATGCTTGCCCTAATAAAAATAATTCTGATTGTTTCCAACTTGTGTCCAAATATCCAGTGGCAGTTCAATCCGTGCGCGCGAGAGTGACGTCATGATGCTTGTAACAGTGCGCGCGGAGTGATGACTTCATGCGCGCACATCATGACGTCACTCGCATGCGCGCACGGATTGAACTGCCACTGAATATTTGGACACGAGATGGAGACAAGGTCCAGCAAGTCTCGGGGGGCGAAGCTTACCGGACTGCATACATGTTCCAAGATGGTCAGCACTTTACAAGGGCTCTGAAGGGACCTAAAAAAAAAAGGGAGGGGGGGAAAGGTTAGTTAGGGATTCAGCTACCATTTAAACTTTATTTATCTTTTTTTGAGTATACTTATCCTTTAAAGAGTGAGAAAGCCCAAGCAAACCAAATACTGTATTGAAGGCATGAAGCAACACACAGTAGTATGTGCTACTAACATGTATTCATTTATAGATTAAGAGAAGGCAAAGTATTTTTTTCAGTTTATTTACCCCTTAATAGTGTTGCAGCTGGTTTGGATAGATTAAATATGAGTAGAGATTTGCTGATCTCTCCACAAAGTTTGCATTTCTTTACATTTAATACAGAATTAAGAATTATTAGATTTTCAGAGGCTTTGTCATATGAATTCTTAGAAATATATATGTAGCTAATGATAGCTACCACCATTTATTGGTGGACCACAACACATCCATTGTTATACAATATAATGCATATTTTTCTATTATGTAATTAGTCCCCGAGCTTTGTGTCTTACCAAAATTCTGTACAGATCTTTTAAGCCTTTACCTAATGATATACTGTACCTCTTCAGATGCCTGTTAAATATGGTGCTTATCTTTGTACCATGAATAGTAAATTGCTTTTATTTAGTTTGTTTGATGCTGATACAGCTGTTATTTGAATTTTTATTTGAATTTTTATGCCAGGAAAACAATTGCAAAGCTTAGATGCTTGCCATTTTCTAATAGTAACCTTGTGCTTTGACATCCGAAGGGGTGAGACTTAACTGTACACTGGTTAAACACATATAAAGAACAACGCCGCAAACTAAACGCTAGTTATAAAGAGAAGACTGGTTCCCCAAGGCCCTCTCTGATAATGTTCTACCCATTTACACCTGGTCTAGAACACCTGGCCACTATTGCTTAATTGAAATGATCATAAATGCAAATATTGCATTAGGAAAAAAGTATTGGACTGTACATTTTGGTATACTACCTTTTATCTTTCAATATTGTATTTGTTTTGGTATATAGTGAACATATCTACTGTATGTTTATCCATTCTCGTCAGGCCCTGCTTTTAATTATAGTTCTCCCTTTAACACATTAGTTACTGTAAATTGTAGCAAATTGGATGTATGTGCTGTATGTATTTAACACAGGGAATCTCCATTCAGTGCTTAGCTAGCAGCCTGCAGAGAATCCTCAGAAATTCTTGTTGGCCATCTAATTAACCTGTTAGCATAAAAAATGAGGTAGCCTGCTCTGCTAACACAAAGCCCAGACTTACACAATAAGCAGGTTGGTGCTTCTTGAATGAATGGCTTGTATGCCAAAAGTGCTTCCCCCAAGTCCTGCTTATGAACAGCCTGTTCCACTAAACTAGGCTGACAGGCAGAGTGGTACTTTTGTTGTCATTAAGTTGCTCTTAACCCATAGTAGCTTTAAATTTAACTGAAAAAACCTATAAAGCTCGATTTGGTGATTACATGCAGATTTAAATCTACAAATCTTGGAAAAAATGCATCTTATGTGCTTCAAACAACAATACTTAATTAATGAAATGAAACTATATATAAAGTATATTACATACTTATTGGGGCATAACAAATGTATTACAACAAATTAGAGCTTTATATGTAAATTATCAAAAGAAAATACATTGGTATGTATATTCCAGGGCAGGGCAAATCATTCAGTAAGTTAGGAGCCAGCAACTTAAACCACCCAATGTCCCAGGAATGACATGTGACCCGCCCCTTCCAAACTAGCTTTACCCAGTCATATTTAGCCCCACCCATTACACAAATACTAATTGTACATTGAAAAAAAAAGACTTGAGTTTGATACAAAGGAACTTGATTGACAGCTGAAATGTTAAGCCCCCCCATACACTTGATTGTTATATTGAGTGATCCAGTAAGTTAGATTGGATTGTTCAAAATATTGGTCCCATGTAGGATTTTTTTTGATCAACCACTTGACAATGTCAAGCAGTTTATTGGAAAAACAAGGTGAAATCTGTGGAAAGATCGTAGCCTCAAGGTGGTAAGCTTCAAGCGGATCTTTCCACAGAAAGATATAGAGAGAAGGATAGATGGACAGACAATTTTAGATGTTTGGGGGAGTTTGAGATCCCTTCCCTATTACCATTAACTTTTCCAGTGCCAGCAGACTTTCCCATTACCATTAACTTTGCATAATAAAGTGGCAGGATAGGGATCTCTGAACTGCCTTTCACAGATGCTGCTTGTTGTGTTAAATATCGGGTGGCAGCTTTTATTTCCTTTTCTTCTGCTCTCCTGTGTATTATAGCTGAGCTCCTATATCGCGTCCCTTATTCTGTGTGCTACATTGTTGCAGAGTAGGAAGTGATAAACTCTGCTCATCCGATTCAGCAACAATGTTGCAAAGGTTCAAGTACAGAACATAGTGAAAGAGAGGGGGAATAGGAGCTCGGCTAAAAGGAACAGGAGAGCAGTGGAAAATGAAGGGAGGTGGGAATAAGCGATCTTATCCCCCTGTCAATAATAGATTTCCTGTACTTAATAAATTAGGTTTAGTGTCTCTTTTAATTACTGTAAATATCCAGCCATACATTTTCAACTGTTCAGAGGGGACACATTTGTTTAAGATGTACTAAAGTACCCAAATGACTTGGTTGACGGTTATTTAAAATAAGTGCAAATACTTTTGTTTAGAATTCTGTCAGCCATTTCTCACGTTCTGCAGCAAAGCAGTGTTGAGCTGGAATTACCTGGCTAGACAGGCTACTGCTTATCAGAGTGCAGTGCCGGCCTTTGATATGGGCAACTTGTGTGACTGCACACGTTAAATTACTGGTGGGGCGTCGGCTGGTAGTCTTAAAAATATTCACCTGGCACGGTCCTGCGGATCAAAGTTGTGAATCCGTTGTACCCCCACACATCCCTGTCAAAGACAAAGCCCTGACACACACAAGCCTTACTTTAGTAAGTTTAGTTTCTGTATACTGTGCTGATCTGTCTGTGCATTACAATTTACATTATGACGTATGCACGATATATACAAGCACACACTGCAGATACAGACAGTAAGCGCTTGTAGCTGACATGATTTGAAGCTAGGCTTTTGCTGCTGCAAGTCTTATTTTTTACATTTTTGTGCATTTGTTCTTTTCAACACGGGGACACAGAGGGCTGAGTTGTGTTGGAGGACAGGTACATGAATGTAGTTTGTGTAAGGCTCTTATTGCCTGTGTGCATTGGGATCAACCAATAAAAAATAGTTGGACTGATTACTGATTCTGGGGTTACTGGGAAAACTGCTGGGTGTTCTGACATTATTTGAACTTAAAATAATTAGGGCTGGAACACCTTGGTCAATATTTTTACCTACCAGTAAACTTTTAGTTAATGATTTGACTGGGTGATTGACTAAAAATGACCATTAGATTTTTACTTATTTTCTACAGATTGGTAGATCACTTCGATACAGCTGGAGAAATAGGGCAGAAGTGTGCCAATGTATAGCCCAAGGAAACAAAAGTAAAATAAATTTAAGCTATAAATTTAAGCTATAGAGCTTTGATTTAAAACATTTAACCCTACGGTATAGTGCTCCTTCCTTTCCTTTTAAGCTTGTGTGAGCCTAAAGATTACTAATGGCATAACTGGAACAATTACCCTGAAGAATTTAGCTTATTCTTGCGTAACAAGTAAAAAATTGATTGGAAATTTGTGAAATATTAATACTGGATTAATGTCATCCAGGTTTTATTAGGGCACAGCCACACTGCAACGCCAACGCAATCGAACACAGAATCGCATACGATTTCATGTGCGATTTCGTTGCGTTTGCGCATGCATTTTTTAAAATTAAATATTGGGAAAACGCATGCGATTGCGCTTGTGATTTGTTTTCCGCATTTTAAATCGCAATCGCTTCGCAC
Organism: Hymenochirus boettgeri; assembly: GCA_019447015.1. Taxonomy (NCBI): domain Eukaryota; kingdom Metazoa; phylum Chordata; class Amphibia; order Anura; family Pipidae; genus Hymenochirus; species Hymenochirus boettgeri. Next base: position 81,565,442 of record CM033473.1, on the reverse strand, counting down.
CCGAAAACACGCATTTTCGCTTCGTTTCTGCGATTCCAATGATTTGAAAAAAACGCAAGCGCAAACGCAGAAAAATCGCAGCAGTGTGGCCTAACCCTCACTGTGCTTCTCTCACAGCATTGGATGAATTTGAATCGGTATTTAAAGGGAAGCTGTAAATTTCTGTGTCTTTATTAAATGCCTCTCCTGTGATAAAATGATTTGTTCAGGCATTATTTTTGTGCTGGTGAAAATCCTCCATGAGAGGTTTTTCCAATCGCTGTTTTCTATATTATTATCTTTTAAAATAAAATAAAAAGTAATTTCTGCTTAAAAACACAATGAAATATATATATAATCATGTATATTTTGCTAGACTTGTAAATAATTGTTTGTAGAAGCTAGCTTCTTTGTACTGTATCTGGGCTGTATAGTCCTTTTGCATAGCAGAATATAAATTATTTAGAATACCTTGGGTTTTGTACTTAAATGGTAATAAATGGATTCATCTGCTATATATGGTGAAGCAATAATCTGAATGTATGAAAAATATTTTCATGTTTAGGCAAGATGCCAACTAGCCCTAAAAATAGTAGTAATATTGCTTCTTAATCATGGGACATTTAAGGTGTTGTTACTGCAAACTTTGCTGTAGTATAAAAATTAATGTTTCTATTACACAAAGAGATGAGCTAGAACTACAACCAAAGTTTAACCAGAACTCTAATAGTTTAGATTAACTCTGCTTTTTAGAACTTCCCAGTAGTGCACAGTTCTGGTTTTCCGAACTTGCAGACATATTTTCAATAATTACTGAAAATTTGATAATTATTCGATTAACTCTCGAATGCAGCATTTTGGCGATAACCCTCAAATGTATGTCTGCAGTCAGGTAAGCTCTTCCCCTCGAGAATTGGTGGACCTCCTTCCAGGCTTGGGTCCATAAATCATGCAGCAGTTACCTCCATGCTAGTGCACGCCACCCGCCACGTGCGCGAGTGAAGTCATGACGCATGCGCCGTAACATCAGCTCGTGCACGGAGTTGTGCGTGACCTCATCACGCCGTGCGCGCTTGTAAAAGTGCATGCGGTGTGATGACATCACGATGTCATGCGTGCACGTGCAAAAGATGTTTTAATGCCAAGGTACAATACCAAGAACTGATACTTGATGAAGTAATTCTCCGTAATTAACTGTCCCCTGTTCCTGTTATGGCTGACAACCCAAGCACTCCTGCTGACTCTGGTCATGGACATTGGCGGCTCCAGCTCCAGCTCCAGAGTTTTCCGGGGGCACAACATGAGCACAAATGCTAACAAACGGGGCACATTAAAAAACACCAATAATCTATGTCAGTATAATGTAAGGTGTACGGAACAATTATTACACACCTTACGGTTAAACTGTGTGTGTTTTTGACTAAGAATTTCAAGTTTTTTAGGATGACAAAAATAGTTGAAGAGCATTGCCTGGCTACATGGCAATGCTGCTGTCTGTCCATCTATCTAAATCTGTCTATGTCTGTCTTTCTATCTATCTGTTTGTCCAGTCTATCTATCTATCTATCTATCTATCTATCTATATATCTTCTTTCTGTCTATATCTATCTTATCTGTCAGATAAGCACTTTGATGAGTCTAATAATATATGTATCACCATATGTTTTACTAATTGAGTATGTGATGTCACTAATGAGGGGTGGGGTGTAGGCTATAAGAGTTGTTGTTTGCACTGACAGAGTTATAGCTTGAGAAAGGTCTAAGACAAGGACCGAAACGTCGCTAGTTTGTTCGTTGCACATGAAATAAAAGTTTGAACAATTTTTTCACAAGTCCTGTGAGTGCTCTGCATCTTATTATAAGGTTGGATTATCTGTCAGATAGATAGGCAGATAATAAGATAGATATGGAGATAGATAGTGTAGATAGATATGGAGATAGAGAGAGAGAGAGATAGGAATGGATGGATGGATAAATGGATAGATAGATGATAGATATGGAGATAGATAAATAGACAGACAGATATAGGTAGATAGACAGACAGATAGATAGATAGATAGAGTTAGAAATATAGATAGATAGATGATAGATGGATAGAGATAGATAGATAGATAGATAGATAGATGATATGGAGATAGATGATAGATATGGAGATTAGATGATAGATATGGAGATAGATGATAGATATGGAGATAGATAGATATGGAGATAGTTAGAAAGATAGATAGATGGATAGATAGATAGATAGATATGGAGATAGATAGATAGATAGATAAATAGATATGGAGATAGATGAGAGATAGATAGATAGATATGGAGATAGATAGATAGATATGGAGATAGATAGATAAATAGATGGATAGAGATAGATAGATAGATATGGAGATATATAGATGATAGATAGATGATAGATAGATATGGAGATAGATAGATAGATAGACAGATGATAGGTGATAGATAGATAGATAGATGGATAGATATGGAGATAGATGAATAGATATGGAGATAGATAGATATGGAGATAGATAGATATGGAGATATATAGATGATAGATAGATGATAGATAGATAGATAGATAGATAGATAGATAGATAGATACATAGATAGATAGATATGGAGATAGATAGATAGATATGGAGATAGGTAGGTAGATAGATATGGTGATAGATAGATAATAGATAGATAGATGATAGAAGATAGATATGGAGATAGATAGATGATAGATAGGTAGGTAGATAGATATGGAGATAGATAGATAATAAATAGATAGATAGATAGATAGATATGGAGATAGATAGATAGATAGATATGGAGATAGATAGATGATAGATAGATATGGAGATAGATAGATGATAGATAGATATGGAGATAGATAGATGATAGATAGATATGGAGATAGATATGGAGATAAATAGATAATAATGACCGATAATAAGATTGATAATCACAGACAATAGTTGATCCTTGCTGTAAAAAAAAAATTGTTACCTCTGCATCCAGTGTTTGTATTTGCAGGCATTGCTGTGACCTGTGAGTGAGGGGAATGTCCAGCTGCTGCCTGCTTAGTGCCTGTCACACCCCCTGGGCTTAAATTGCTGCTGATTCTGACCGGCAGACTGTTACAGACTGTCCTGCAACATCCACTTCCTTTCTGCATCCCCGTCCTGTGCGGAACTCCACTGAACGGAACTCCTGCTGGCCAGACAGTGCTAGGTCTTAATGAAGTTTCTTTTAAAGAAAACTTTATTTAGAACTTAAATTGCCCGGCCGGAACATACTGGAAAAGTAAGAAGGTTTGGAAGGGGGGCACTTTGGGGGGCACTTCTGTGAACTGGGGCACATGCCCCAGTGTGCCCCAGTGTAGCGCCACCACTGGTCATGGACCTTCTATACCTATTCCTTGAGATGTGAGAAGGGGTAATCATATTAGGAGACCTCCCCCTTTCTTCACTTATAACACTTGGGGGAGGTCCTGTTATACAGTGCCTTGTTGTTCTGCTCCACCTTATGCTTTGATGAATCTAATTGATGATCATGCTAGACCTAATATGATGCCTATGTGCTATTTGTTATACATCTATCTTTCTGATTGTGTTTAACTCTATTTTTGCTAATTTGGTATTCTATTTCAGCAGACCATTGTCCAGAGTAGGTCTCTGGAGAGAATACTGACGCAGATGTTAAATTTAATGTCTAAATAAATGTTATTGTATTGTTTCTTGCCGGGACGAAAGAAATTCAACAGAGGGAGAATTTAGAATTTAGTCTTCCTGTTCTGACAGGATTTGGCCAGTAGGCCAGTTTAAAAAGGAGAGCACCTATGTGCTCAGCCTCTTTCTACTTCCTGGAGTTTCCCCAGAGGAGAGGGGACGAGCCTGAGGCCTTAGATAACAGGTAGGCCCAGTTAATGTGAGATTAGATTGTTATAGATCACTCCAGGAGTGATAGATAGTAGAGTAGCTAGTGAGCAGCCTGAGCTCCAACAAGGAGATTTACGAAGGACTAGAGTCCTGGGTATACCAGCCAAGAATAGGGATATAGTGCTAGACATAGGGGTAGAAGATTCTACTACAGTCAGCTGAGAGCTGGGGTGGCACTACCAAGCTTATTGTTATTTATGCTGTTTCTGATTCCTTTGGTTTGTGAGTATTTATATATCTGTGCCATGCTATGTAACCTCTATTGTGCTATTGTAATGCTTTATTAATATTGTTCTGTTAATAAATAAGATACTGTTTAAGTTCAAGAACCACTGGTGCCCATTTATTGCATTCTACCTAGAGTGATAGTTTAGCAACAGCCTGCCTCCAACATATGTGAGGGCCCACTCCTGATAAATAAGAGTCTTGTTCATAGAATTTGGGTGAGACTGACAGTCTCTATCGTCTTACATTAGGATTAAAAAAATAAGTTTAGTTCTCCTTTAATCTCCACTTTGCAGGAAGGAGATAATTTCTGCTCAATAGTACCTGGGATGTGGATAGCTTTTTCCCCTGCCCATAGCATAATTGCTAAAAGTAGTACTGCCTCGCTTTATTACGTAAGTTTCCTGATCTGTCTGCCTCTTATTTGAGGAGCAAATGCCTTGAGTGCCTGAAAAGTCACTCACACTTGTGCATAATCCTGGCTAAAAAAGACTCCACAAAAGAGTTTTTTAGTCATTGATTAATTTTCTTTCTAGTAAAGCAAGCAGCACTAGTTAACTAGTAGATATTTCTTAATGATGCCAAAATGCAAACAATAAAATGTGGGAATTCAGGTCAGTGAAGTTTCCAAATTTTTCCTTTATCCGGTCTCGGTTAAAAAGGGGAAACACCCAGATGTTTTCTGTTAAAAAATAATATTAAGATGGTTTAAAACAGACGATTCAGCATGATATTTACACTTGTAAAAGGCATATTTTGGATCGCCTTCACACCCTGCTAATAAAAGGAATGCTTTGTGCTCAAAGTCCTATGTCTTCTGTTTATTGTTCTGCTCATAAACTGGGAACATTCAATTAGACTGCTGCACAGAAATGTTATTCATTGAGGTTTTGAATTAAAGAATTTTATTTAAAAATGTTGTTAAGCTTTAAAGCCATTCTAGGGTATGGGTCCCCAGTATGTTAGTCTTTTGGCATCCTCATCGATCTGATATTTCCTATATATTGGTATTAAAGGAATAGTTCACTTGAAAAGTGAACAATTCCTTAAATGTATTGATTGAAGCCTTGTACGTTAAGGAGCTATGCCTTGCCTCCCGTTCTTTAATTAATCGAGCAGGGAGCAGGAGCCAGGGACGAAGGTAAGTATATTTACCTTTTGCGTGATCCATCGCTAGAGAGATGAAATCTCTGACCGCTTCCTGGTTGCAATCCTCTGTAGCACACATGCAATGCTATACAATGCTAAATGCCCCCCAAAACTTCGACATTTCAAGGTTCTTACCTTTCAAATGTGCTGGTAAACCTACTTGCTAGTGTTTGTTCCCTCTGTGTTCTTCTGCTTAACTTCCGTGCCTTTTCCACGCATGGAAGCAAGCAGAAGGGGCCCGACTGGCAGCGGCACTTGTTATTGGATGAGACATGAGTTGAGTTTTGGGGGGCATTTAGCATCATATAAAAAAATTGCGGGGTGGACCAACCCTTTATTTGTAAGAGAATGTCATTTTGGGAAATCCTGTGCCTAGTTGCTGTTTGGAAGATGTTATTTCATAAAATGGGCCTGGCAAATACCACAAGTCTATAATTCATCTACGCTTCCTTCTTCAGTACAGGCGAAATGCCTACTCTAACATATAATTTATTTAATTTTCTTCCATCTGCTTCTTTATGTTTCTACTGTATATCTAGTAACTATGAAAAATAATAAAGCACAGTTAAATCAAATGCAGAGCAGAAAAAACACAGAGGGAAGATATAATAATTTGTACTGTCAGAGAAAGAAATGTTTTCTGTCTATGAAAAAGGATTTTCTCTCCCTTGACATATTTATTTAATTTTGGTATTTGGGAGTGGCTCAACACCTACATGAATTACTGAAATTTTTTTAAAAAAACCAACATATTTAAAGGATAACTGTATTGTCTGAATGCATTTTTAAAAAAAAAAATTGCTTTAAAAAGAGTAAATGTATGCAGCCCTCCCAATACATTTTTTTCCTGATTTCGAGCCTCTCTCTACCTTCAGTTAACCATGCTGGAGGAGGGTGTAACAATTCTGTCTGCCTCTGTCACTCAAAGCTAGCATGCGAGAAAACACTCCTCCAACCACCCTTGATCAGCTTGATTATGTAAGCTGTATCCTAGCAACAGGACATTTCAAGTTTGTTTGATTGGCAGAGTCGGAGGACAGAGGTTGTAACAGACATTCCCACTAGCCAATGACAAGTGATATGTTAATCAGGGCCCTGGGCCCTCTAGGAGGCGGACTTTTAGCCCTCATCTTTGCTGTGTGATATCTAACGGAGAGCATGGCTGTAAATGTGGACATGTAATAGGGGTGATGTCATTTTTTTTTTTTATATATTATCCTTTTAACCTTTTTAGCATGTGAGCTGATAGGGTCTGGAGTTTTGAAATTTCTCAGCATTTTTTGTTGAGATCATTTTGTGATCTCAATGGGCTAGGCAATTCTGAGATGGACATTTGACTATAGACTAACAAATGTCTAATGTCTAAGTAGTGTATGGGAAGTTAATAGAATGGATTTTCAGTGGAAAATTTGGCTTTTATTAAAATTGAATCCGCCTTTTATTAAATTTGTGTAAATGCTGAAAAATTACAATGGAATATTGATGTAACTTTTATATTGCCAATTATTAAATGGACAACTACCCCCCCCCCCCCCCCCCCCTTCCTCAGTCATCTCCATTTTTAGACATACTGGGTTGAAACCTAAACCAAAGCTACAAAGGAGCAGCAGTGATTCAGACATTTATTTAATATTCAAAACTATTAAAGGTAAACCTAGGGGTATAGTTGTCCTGTAAATGGGACCTTCTGCACTTTTACCTCTTTTTATTTTTAAATAGGATTTTTCTAAAGAACATATTACAACATTGACTTTTCAGCATAACAAAATAAGTTTTATAAATTAAAAATGTATTTATTTAAAAATGTAAAAAAAATTCATATTAAAAATATCCTTCTTTTTTCTTATTAATTAATTATTCAGCTAATTAAGCTAAATACACATGTTGAAAAAATGATCGACTTGCATTCCTTTTAACAACTAGCTTTAAAAATGATTTAGAAGTTTGGGGGTGGACCTTATGATGCAGCTGATGATTCTATGTCCCAGCAGTGGGCATGCTATACTTCTGTAACTTTGGATAGATTGCAGCTAGAAGCATGATCCTGGATGAGTGTGCTCTTATTAATAAAGGCCACTTGTATGGAGACACATGCAATCTTTAGCGTTAACGTGCATGCGGGAGCGTGCTGCAGTGTGGCCTCTTCCTAAATGAAGAAATACCTGCATATACATATTTGATGCCTCTGGCTATGTTTAAGTTTGGTGTCTGTGTCTTTGGAAGACTTCAAGACCAGAGTTACCCTTTAATCTTATTTTACAAACTAGTAAGGATAATACAAAAAGCCTTCCATCATACCTTTAAAATAAAATCTAAATCATATCTTTAGATAAAATTTGTGAGAAGTTATAGCTGGAAAGGTTCAGCAATATTACTTCCTGCTTGAACACTTCCTGTTTTCAGCCATGTGACCAGCTTGTAGTCGTGTGACCAGCCTCTGCCTGCATTAATAGGCTCCCCTTTTCAACTGTCAATTTTTTCCCAAGGTACTTCCTGATTTACCCAGCATTAAGTCTTTTAACTGAGCATGTTTCTCCCCCGGGGCAGAGGGGCGGGGCAGAGGTCAGATGATGTCACTCAACCTACTTGAAGCAGGAAGTTTGAACATTCACCCCAATTTAATTTCCCACAGGCTCCAGCAAGAGATGTGTTTGTGCTTATTTTAAAGGAAATACTACAGGCTTTCATTAAACCCTAACTTGTTTGAAGACCACAGTTGCCCTTTAAGTATTCCTGGTAGCTATTTAACAGACAGCAGTGATCATGCTCAGACAGGGAAGGGGTGGTGATGTCTGTACAGAAGGATACAAAGTAGCTTATTTAAAATCTGTCTCTCTCCTTATATAAAACACACTCTGCCTCATTTACAAAGAGCGAATATTGCTAAGAGCAGTGCTAAGTTTGCTGACTCAATATAGCAATAGCAGCTTTTGGTAAATTGACTTCTGTTTGTAATAAAGAGGCTGGTGTTAAATTTTTGCAATGAGATTGCCTCAAGAGAATGCACAGAGCATATTTACAGGCACAATAAGTGCCTGCAAATATAGTTTTATTGGCTAGTCAGCAAAACACGTTTTGGACCTTAATGCTTTTACAAAAGTTTTGAAACATGTTGCGCTGACTAGCCAATAAGGCTGAGGCGACACTACAAAGCACTCCTGCGTACACTTTCTCGGTGCGCATTGTCCAGCGCTGTGCAAACGGAGAGCAAGGGATTGCAAAGCATTGTACGATCGCACGGGTAACTCATGCGCAATAATGCGTGCCCATTTTCATTGCGCTGGTGCCCATTTCAGTGTGGCCTCAGCAATAAAGACACGTTTTGTGTTGCTCTAAGTCCATCCTGTACACTTGCACTTCAAACTCTATTGTTTTATAATATTGTGGTACCTGGGGTAGAGTACACAGAGACTAAAGGTGGCAGGCGATCTACAGCTGGTCATGTGGAGGTTTCGCTTTAATGAATAGGTTGCAGCGGCTGCGCAGTTCTGTTCCAGAAACAGTCGCAGCCCCGGCAAACCCTCTATTAAAGTCACAATAACTTATTAAACAGGTTAGCGCACCTTTAAGGCTGGGTACACATGGGCAGATTTTCCGGGGCAATCAACCAATACTTTCATGTATTGGTCAGTCAGGCCGAAATTTATGCACCTGTTTCAGCTGCAGCTGGATCAGACAAACGGGCAATCTGACCTGTTGGTAAGTCACGGCCAATCTTACGGTTCCCTGTAGCCTATTAGAGAACGTTCGATCGGGACAAATAGTTCCTTCCTGTGTACCCACCTAATAGTTATTTTGGTTATTACTAGTGGCTAGGAAAGAATTGGATCCTGTGTTTAAAATGGTTAGGACAGACATGCCTAAACCCTTTGTCAATGTGCAGTAGGAGGCAGACCACCAAACACCAGTGTTTATCGGGGCTGGTCAGTTCTCAATTTTGTGTTGCATGTTACTTTAACCTTTTAAATATCATGTTACCTTTGGTCTCGTATTTACTACATTCTCCTAGCTTTATTGGAGCCGTGTGATGTGCACTGTCTCTTGTTGTCTGCTGACTAAGCAGATTTTTGTGTGGGTAGGCTAGGTGCCTAATGGTAATAGAAATATTTTTCTTATTAACTATTTATAACTAGAAGAGTAAAAAGAAGATTAAAAAAAAGCAGCAGAGGAATATTGCTTTGTGTTGCAGAAGTAGCTGGCACCTTACATAAAGTCAAACCACGCAGCCGCGTTTCTAGAGGAGGCACAGAATCACAATAAAATTATATCAAATATTGCACTATATAGTGTACATTAAATATGATGCATATTGTTTTAATCATCTGTAACTTTTGATATTGGAAATGTGGCTGCTTGGTTAGTTTCCAAATAGATTCCAAGCCAATAGAGATTTGTTTTGGCTTCACAAGTATATTTCAAGGGGCAGTCTGTCAGATGTATTTCCTAAACAGTAGAACAAGCAAGATGTGATTTAAGCTGTCGACATTTGTGTGAACCGAAAGTGACGAAAGAAAGAGAAGTCTAAATGCAGCTTATTATTATTTGGATAACTTCGACGTTTCAAGGGCAAATTAGGTCTCCTACAGGTTAGGGTTAAGTAAAAGCCTTGTTCACACGTTTAAGTTAATCCCCGCACTCCTTTCCTTCAGAGACTTACTGGGTGCTGTTCCTCAAATCCTGTCAACCACATACAGGGTTAAATATTCTTTAGCAATGATATAGTTTGAAGAACGTACTCCTGTAGACCTTGCTCTTTCTTTATATGTTTATTAGTGACATGTCACAATTGTGAATAAAAAGATGCACTGTGTGTGTTGTGGATTTGCACCTGAGGAAGGGGGACACACCCAGAAACGTTGTGCACGCATGTCACTAATAAACATATAAAGAAAGAGCAAGGTCTACAGGAGTGCGTTCTTCAAACTATATCATTGCTTAAGTAAAAGCCTGCAGTTTTTCCTTAAAAAAATATAAATTTATTAATATAATATAAGTATTCTATAAATAAATGTATATTTTTACGGAGATTGCATTGAGTTTTTAGGAGCAACTAATTAGGTGAGGGTATATAACACTATTACACATAGGAAAAGTCTATATGTATGTGTGTAATTATCAATATTTAATTAAAATCACCATAACAATAACAATATACAAAGCATTGTAATACTACCTTCTATTAAGTTGCAAAACAAATGATATAAAATTAGTAAAGTATATTTACTTTACTTGACACCCCTAAGTTTGAATGAAAAACTCAAAATGGTAGGTTTAGCCACACCTCTAGGATTTGTACATGAGTCTCCATGTAGACTCTAAAAGGAAGTGGAATTTTACTAACATCCAATGAGGTTCTGATCTTACACTGTTAAAAAATCAAAAAATTCTCATGTACATGACAGGACAGGAAGTTCCTGTATTACACCCAATTATGTGCTGTTTGTAAAACATGTGACAGTCTTAGCCAATTAAAAAAATCTTCAAACTTTCACATTTACTCCCCCCCTCCCCTCTCCATAGAAAGTAATGAGACAATCCAGTTTCTGTTTGCAAGACAGGAAGTGATGTCTGTATGTGATAAAATGACTTTGCATGTCTCTGAAACTACCCAGCATTCTTAGAGAAATGGCCAGTTTTCCCCTTGTTTCCAAAATTAATATACTAACAACATGAGGCTGTGAGGTACCATCTGTTATAAGAAGGCTGTATTTAATTTTATACTCTATGGAGAGCTTTTGGCTCCATTAACAATATCTCTTCCTAAACCATATTGCCACTTACTATCCTGTGCTGTCCTAATCCCATAGTGGTTGTAAATGTGGATCTTGCTGTGGTAAATACTAATAAGGATAATCATAGCATGTTTATCTGGATCCTGTATAGGGTTTCAGGTTGACAAATAGTGCTGTTTGGTTGGAACTGCACATTGTGACAGGATTGCCTGGGTCTGTTAGTAGACCTGCAGGTTTATTTCATTTACATTCCATGGATTATAGCTGTCAGGCAGGTGATTGGATGTGTAACTCCAACCACCTAGGGCAGATAATTCACTTGCATGTTCAAACCCTTGCGTAGGAATTGCTAAAGCATGACCGTGGGCTTATAGTATAGTATTTGAGGTTGAATAAAGACATACGTCCATCAAGTCCAACCCATCTAGTAATATTCTCATTTCCTGCCTAACTGTTGATTTTAATGTCTGTAAGTCAGTAAAATGGCTTTCCAGGATGTATGAAAACTAAATTCTAAATGTAAAAAAAAGTTCAACATCCATGCTCTATATCATTACACTCTATTGCATCTTAATACATTCATTAGCCAATGGACATAAAGAAGAAACTGCTAGCACAGAGTGCTGGGAGTTGTAGTTTTCAAACATGTGAAAGGTCCCAAGTTCAACACCCCTGCTCTGGTAAATACTAAAGTATGAAGTTAGCATTTTAATCTGGATCCTGTATAGGGTCTCAGGTTGTCCAATTGTGCTGTTTAGTTTGAATTGTGCATTGTGGCAGAATTACCTGGGTCAGTCTGGCATGTCAAATAGACATAACGTAATAGAAATTATGTTAAAACATTTGGGGTACGTGCCCCGGATATTTGGCAAAGTGCCCCGAATGTTTTACTGCTTGTTCAGATGTGCCCCGAACCTTCTAGTTACGGACTCCCCAGTGGCAAGTTGCTCACTCCGGCGCTATGACGTCACGTGCGCGACGGCGCAGAGCATTACAGGCAGCCTCTGCGCTCCCCCTACACTGACTTTGCTCTGGTGTGTGGTGTCTCTATAGATAGCAGAGTTAGATAGATAGATAGCAGAGTAAGATAGATAGATAGATAGATAGAGTTAGATAGGTTAAAATTAAATTAAATCTACATTTGCATGTTCGTGCACATTTGAAGCTGTGTTGTCCGATCAAAGCAGGTCTCGCAAAACATGTCTTGATTATAAATGTATCACCTGCATCCTGTAATGTATCAAGAATGTAATGCTCTTCCACAGTATTCTAGACACATATCCACTGGGTCCTGGTTGTACTGTAGCTTTAAACACATGCTCGGCTTTCTATATTACGCCTTAAAATACTGCCCATACCATATATTATGTATTAGGTCTTTAAGATCATTGGTGGAAAGTCACTGTATTACGGACGTGACACATTACGGCACTGAGTTTGGAACTCTGAGCATGCGCGGGGGAGAGAAAGAAGTTAACATTACACGCCATGACGTGCATAGAGCACGACAGGGCGTCTGTACGTCGCTACGTTACTGCGCAATCGCGTAGAACGACGCGACCATATACCCGCGAAAATAACAAAGGTTCCCGGTGCCTATAAAAAGAAAGTAAGTGATATACTTCAGTACCAAAGCTCGAGGAGTCGGGCGAAACGCGTTAGGGGGACCAACCGTTTCTGGATATCTTAGCGGCCTTATAAAGGACAGCAGCATTGATACCCTCTTCCCATGGGACTTACCTCCTGATAAGTGCTGAGTTACAAATGGGGACAGATAAGTATTGTTTAACTAATGTATAGTTGACTGGCCATTTAGGCCATTCAATACAGTGTTCTGTCTATATTATTGCACTATATGCACTCGCACTTTATATACACATAGCTGTTAGCCCAAATATGCTGCTACATGTACATAGTATGGTTTTTTAATTATTTTTTAATATGTTGTTGTTGCACACGGTTTATCCTGGAAATGTATGTGTTTACATACTAGAATAAAGGATTGTATTTGTTACTATCTGAAACCAGTTGAGTGCTGCAGATCTCTTTTTTCTTTGTATATATTTTAGATAAATAGATAGATAGCAGAGTTAGATAGATAGATAGATAGATATAGATCGCAGAGTTAGATAGATAGATTAGATATAGATAGATAGCAGAGATAGATAGATAGCAGAGTTAGATAGATAGATAGAGTTAGCTAGATAGATAGCACTACTGGTAAATGTGTTACAGAGGGATCACTATTGGTAAATGTGTTACAGAGGGATCACTATTGGTAAATGTGAGGTCCTATAAAGAACCCAGACTATCCTGTCATGTTTCAATCTAATTACATTTTATCAGTTCAGGATACAGGTTCATGGCTTCTATGGGGTCTATTGCAAATAATGTAATAAACGATTAATAAACTCACTTCATTGTCTCAGAGAAATGGGTATGGAGATGTTTTCTTTCAGTCCCCCTATCATATAGATATCTCTTACTGTCCAGCAAACAGCAGCTCTCCTTTTTGTCTATTGAGAGGGGAGGGGTGGTTGGAGTTAAGTGAAAGTGAGAAGAATGTTGTTACTAAGACTGTCACATGTTTTACAAAGGAAGTGACATATAAGTCTTGCAACTTCCTACTAACACTTCCTACTTCCCTACTAACACTCAGAAAATGTTTTAATTTGCTAACACTGCTGTCAATCTAATAATAAGCACACCATTAGATACAACACTAAAAGGGAAGTGAGAAATATGTTCCTATGTAAGATTCCATTGCCTCCCTGTAAAACTTCCTGAGGTGTGGTTTATTATATATTTTGCCTTATTTACTTTTCTATATACTTTAATGTCATTACTACATATTTAATATTGATAGAACTATTTATTTAGTGCTTAAACAACACATAAACACTGTCCCTATGTATATTACTTTTACCCACCAACATAGTACCTCAGAAAATCCCAATGTATTCCCCATAAAATTATAAATAAATGTATTTATTTATTTATATTTATTTATATAATATAAGGGATATATATATTGCACAGGAACAATTGCATTCACATTAATCTCACATACAACCATAACCCTCTTTCCATCCAAAATTTATACATATTCTTTATTAGCTACACAATGCCATGGTTCTTTCCCTTTAAATTGACTTGTTCAGTTTGTAGTTCTGCAGCTGCCAAGTTTCTAATTATAGGCGAAGAAACCTAGACCTATGAATATAGTAATAAACAGTGTGGTCAATGGATTTGATTGTAGCTGTAAATCACACCTCGAGTATCAAGTGCTGGCTGTGTATTCTGTTGCAGTTCACGATTTTTCAGAGGACAACAACAATATTTTTTCACTTTGCAGAGTTGGGAGGCATTAAATTAAATGGCATAGATAAAAAGAAAGTTAGAATGCAATGGAGAACACTTTACTGTTCCAGATACTAGATTCTTTATAATAGATGCAGAAAATTTGTATTATTCCGTGTAGGAAGTTTTAAAGCCTCAAAAAGTGATAATTGGAAAATCGGACGATTGTATTGCTGGAAATTAGTCTAACACGCTCAATCCCCCCTGGGACCCTTATTTGTATTTGGAAACATTCCACACCTGACACCTTACAGGGACCCACTAGCAGGCTAGATATATGGCCACTAATGCGTTTTAGCCACCTAAGGTTGGTGACTTTGAAAGGCTGAACTTAACACAATATAACACTTATTGCCATTTTACAAATATGAACGATTACCACAGCAATGTATGGCAATATGCAGTGATAGACGAAGTGCCAATAGGTGACGGTAATGACTTTTTGACGCCGGTTATGGCCGTTTTATAAATTGCGTTGAGTCCAAATTTTGTGGTAAGAAATATATAAATATGCTCCATAGTGGTATAGAAAAGGCTGACAGAGTCCCTTTTGAGAGCTGAAATATAAAGAATAAGGGTGAGGCCACACTGCAACGCACAGGAATCGCGCACAAAATCGCGAGCGTTATCGCACGCGATTGTGTGCGCGATTCTTGCGCGTTTCGCGCTCGCGTTCGCGTTTTGCACATGCGGTTTCGCCTTTTCGCGTTATGGACACGCATGCGTTAACGTACCAAAAATGGTGAACGCATGCGTTACCAAAACACGAACGGACGCGCAATCGCATGCGCATCGGAAATCGCAGGAATTTTTGCGTTCCCGCGATTTCCATGTTAGCGAAAATCGCAGGCGCAAACGCGAGCGCGAAAAACGCGCTAGTGTGGCCTAGCCCTGACTAAGATTTCCCCTACTTACTAAATATGGAGTGTGGAGGATTAAAGGGACACTATACTGAAAAAATTACTTTGCCTCATCTTAATCTATAATTGAATACATGTAAGTAGCACTTACTCTGATTTGCATGTGTTGCTGCATGCCTTCAATCCAGCACACATTTTGTGTAGGAGCTTTTAACCACTCCCACTTCAATCCAACCTGACTTTTTTCCCACAAACGAACTGTCAAGCCTGCACCCAGCATACAGCATTCCAACTGTCAAAACTCTGCCACCATTCCAGCTACAGTAAAAGTAAGAACTTCATTGGCAGCTGGAATATAAGAAGTTTTAGAATGGATATCTAAAAAAATAGGGGGCAGATCAACACAAAAATTATACAGTGGTGGTTGGGAAGAATTATAGTTTCCAGTTATGGTCAATTTAAAATAACCTATTATTTGGTATAGAGAATATATAATTCAGAGCGCACACCAGTCTTAAACCACCAAACTGTGTTTATTAACACGTGACGTTTCGGTGCCCGTGTGGCACCTTCCTCAGACAAACAATTATTATTTGGTATAGATGCCCTTTAAAGTAAACCTTTTAATGGGTGCTTTTCCTTTTCCATAGCTTCCTAGAAATGGAGCTGATCTATTGCTGTGTGCAGTTAAATAGAAATTAATACTGCTTGAGGTTTTTTTTTCTCACCTTTTTTCAAACCATCTATGAGAAGGTTTGTCATTTCCATGCAATTTGAAAAATGTTAAACCAATTACCTTTCAACTGAAACCAAATAAAGCTTATTACAAGGCCATAAACTCATTTTGTTTTTAAAGCAGAACATACATTTTTTTAAGTTATAACTTTATTATAAACAACCATGTGTTCAATAAACATTATCTAGGTTAAATCTATTTAGACATCCGCTACTTCCTCTCAATTACTTTACTCTCTATTAACATGAAAAATGTAAACCGAATTTGTCTTTAAGGGCTTGTTCACACTAGATGCGTTTTATTGCTTTTCGTGCGTTTTTTGGAAGCATTAGGGAAAAAAAGCAACAACATAAATTTCACATAGGAATGTCATACCATTCACACTATCGCATTATAGTGCGTTGCTTGCAGCAGTTTAGCATTAACAAACTCAATGAAAATCTATGGGAAAGAGGGGAAAAATGTATAGAAATGCAAATTTTTATGCGTTTTTTGACATTTAATTCTAAAACGCACTTAAACACTGCATAAAAGCGCATTGAAAAATGCATAAAAACAAGTCTTTTCTCACATCGGAATCACGGAAATGCAACAAAATTGCGCAATTTCTGGTGCATTGTGATTGTGCAACCATTTGAAATACGCAATCGCATGCGGTCACCATATTTATGTGCGACCACATGCGATTTCCAATCTCAAAAGGAGAAACCGCAAGCACAAAAGCACAGAAACCGCATGTAAATCGCACCTGGGTGATCACCTGGGAGTATGCAGGGAAGCATACTCCTACCTACCTGGGTGATCTCTATGAGAAGCGTTGAGCTGTCATTTACTGGTTGTGCCACGGCTGCTGGCTAGCCGGACTTACATGCATGCTTGCCTATCTCTTTCTGTAAGTTATAGATGGGATAGAAAGTCACAATAGACATAATGGAAGGACAGATGAGCTGTCGGCTGCTGTACAAGCAGATCTTTGACTGTTCTCCACTGTCACAGTGGTCTGAAGAAAGTGTTGCATCACATTTAGTATTATTAAGAAGAATCTACCTAATAATGTGCGTTTCCAAAGCTTTCCTTGTTTTTTCCCATTTTCCCAGATGAATTCAGCCAGATAACATTCTGCTTCCCACACAGACTTAACTGCCAATGTTTTGCTCTCCAGGGAAAATTTGTCTATGTTTCTGCATGGTTTGTGTGTAATATAGGAAATTCAGTGAGTTACAAGCCCGCCCACAATGCAATTGCTTGAAGCTTAAAATCTGTATCCGTTTCCTCTACGGTTGCATTGCAGTTAGAGACATGAGTGTGAAAGAACAGGCTGTGCAAACATCAGGGAAACATCTCCATTTTTTTGCCAAGGAATGTTCAAACTTAAGAGTCTATTCTATTAATCCAGGTACAAATATAAAAATGTCAATGAAGTATATATAGACCTGCTTTGTTCCCAAGCTAAAGTAATTTTTACACATCACTTATTGAAGTTAACTACTTTACATTTGTTGCTCACTTGTGGAAATGTTGGCTTTAAAATGATATGATGTTCAATGAATATTGAATGGTGGAACTTTTAATCATGATGTATGGGTTGTATGTCTGCTGTATGTAGAAAAACAAGATTCAAAAACACATTTAAAGGGGAACTAAAGTCACCAGACAACAATGCCCCAACACATTTGCAAAGATACAACTTCATGAAATAAGGTTGTGGGTACTAGAGGTCAACTCCCATAGCCTATCCTTCCCCCTAGAAGCTGACAGCAAATCATATTACAGCACAGATAATCGCCTCTGTTAAGCAGTGTACACACCATCCAATAATTCGTCCCGAGCGACTGACATTTCTGTGTATCGGTCAGTCAGGCCAAAATATCGGATGAACAGTTGTCCCATCGTTCATTTGTCTGAATCGGAGGAACAAATGATCCAACAGTCCTTCATCCAGGTCAACTAATCGGAAGAGCCGAACAGTTGGTTGGAACGAAGGATTATAAAGTGTGTATCCAGCTTTAGTCACAAAACATGTTACAGCAGATTATTATTATTGTGGATTTATATAGCTCCAACATTTTCTATAGCGCTTTACAATTACACAGAGGCATACACATTAGGCCCTTCCCCAAAGACCTTAAAATCTAAGCACATTTATTTGACACATACAGCTTGTCAGTATGTCTTTATGATTGTGGGGGAAACTGGAGTACCCGGAGGAAACCCTTGCAAGCACAGGGAGAACAAACCAACTCCTTGCAGATATGTCAAATGGTGGATTCAAACTCCAACTTTAGCAATGCTAACCGCTGAGCCACTTTGCTGCCCAGTATTAGATCCTGCCTCTCAGACACTCTCAGAACTGTGTGAAATATGTTTATTGAAACAATCTCTGTTCAGAGTGTTAGCTTGCTGAGCTACCAAGGGTAATGCATAAAAAACAAGTACATTAAGAAACCTTCTTTTCTTAGGAACAAAATGGAAGCAGTAAGTAAATAAATTTAAAAATGGCACTAATATCAGCTGACCATTTTGTATAGTTCCTGGTAGGCTGTTAGCAATTCAGGCTGAAAATAAACCGCAGGGCATCAGGCAGTCTTATCAGGGACTTCCATTTTGGTGTGGAGACATCTGTAAAGTAAATATATGTATGGAGTTAGTGAATGGCCAGTAGTTGCACATGTTCACAAGGCTCTTTGAAGTCCACATTAGAGTTTTATTGGCAACAACATGGAAGTTTTCTTTATCACAGAAACTATAACTTACTTGTAGGTAAATGCAACTTACTAGGGAAATGTTTTACAATGTATAGGTGTTCTGGGGAGAAAAAAATAAATAAATTTAGTTCTTTGTATGTTCAATGAATAATAGTGAACCTCTGCAATATATATTTATATGAAATTACTATTGCTATTCCTTTACCAACCTATAAGCAGTTTATAAACATTAAAGGGCATGTCCACCCCCAAAACTATAATCCCCCCCACTAATGGCCCCACCATGTAGTGTAATAAAATCCTTACCTCAAATCCCGCTCCATATGGCTTCCTGTAGTCCCCCCCAAAGTCCCAAAAACTGCCCACCAGGAGGATAGCAGAGTCCATATAGGGCTCTGCCTCCTGTCTCCCCTCCGGGAGAAGTGGCATGCGCACTGCAGCCCTTCTCCCCCTCCTTACCCCTCCCGTTTTGCGATCCCTCCCCCCTAGCATAGAAACCCATGGCCATATATTAGGGTTCCTTTCCCCAGCCCCAACCGCTGAAAATTTTTTTAAGAAAGTCCCCCGAACTCTACTTACCTTCCCTCGTTCTGAGCAGCCAGCAGCCGCGTCCGAGATTGGCTGCCTCTCAGCCAATCACGGACGCGGCTGCCGGTCCCGCACCCTGCTTGAAGTGTCTTGCAAGCAGAAGGCCAGGCAGTGCGTCAGAGGAGAGAGGGAAGGTAAGTAAAGATCGGGGCACTTTCTTAAAATTATTTTATAGCTGTTGGGGCTGGGGGAAGCTATACTATTATATGTGTAATTTTTTGTATAAGGGTGGACATGCCACCCACCTCTGTATGCCTCTGTAATCCTTTTGGTGATTCTCTTGGCTTTCGCAATCGAAAATCCCTGTCTAAAAGTTTAAAAGTATATGTGGAAAACATCTTTTCAATGCTGGCACTAAAATAAAAAAAAAAACACAGCTGGCAGTTACATTTTAATACATAATTATTATAACATCCAGCTTGTGATAAAATGGATTCATTACTTTACCAAGTTTTAAAGTAGAACTTAATTGGTTAATTTAACCTATCTGCTGTACCTGGGGTAAGGACCTTAAAATTTGTATCCCTTGTAAATCATTAGGTTTGTGGACCTCTTATCCTGAAATTGTGCCTCCCTTCCTGTTCTTCCCCTTGATTGGTATGGCCGGATCAGATGGGAGTGTGGCCGGATCAGATGGGAGCTAAAATTGTTGGGGTGAAAACATAACATTTTAGGTCTTCACCCTGGGTGAAGGGTGGATACTGTATTTAGGCAATTTAACCCTTTAAGTCCCCTTTAAACTTGAAAGATCACCCCCTAATAGTAATGGAGGTTGAATAAAGAAATACGTCCATCCAGTCCAATCTTTTTAATGATGAAATAAGCAAACTTCTACAGTAAATTTTACCTTTATCCTCTTCACCTAAAACAGTTACTAGAAATCTTAAAGGGTTAACGTAAAGTAAAAACAAAAGCCTTGTGTATTGTAGTAATGATGCCCTGAAAAAACAAACAAACAAATGAAGTATCTGCTTGGCTCACTGACTTTTGTAAGCTGGGGGCTTACAAAGAATCTAAAAGGCTTGCTGTATTAAAAGATCTTACTGACGTCAGTTAGGTATATCTTTATGCAAAAAGCAGCCAGTCGAGTTAATGATACATCTTTCAATCAGCAGTTTCTGTGCTATAAATTTGGAGAATGTAGTTTTAGCCTTTCCTTCACCATAAGTTTTTACTAGAAAAGGCGCTCTGTTGGATCTGGTAATATCGACATAAAGCGTATTATAGATATGAAGGTAAAAGTAAGCTTAGGGAATAGTGTCGTTTAATGCATGTTATAAACAGGTAAAGTGCACTAGGTTAACAAAGACTTTTAAAGGAATAGTTCACTCAAAAATTGAACTATACCTTTAATGTATTGATTGAAGACCGGGAGGTTAAGGAGCTATGCCTTACCGCCTGTTCTTCAATCAATTGAGCAGGAGTGACGGATGAAGAAAGATATTTGCCTTACATGTAATCCTCTGCTGCAGCAGTGACAGGTCCCAATCACTTCCTGATTCAGAGTAACTATACCACGCATGCACAATAATGTGAGCTATAGTTACTCTGAACCGGAAGCCGTCAGGAATTTTCACTGCTGCAACGGAGGATTGCATGTAAGGTAAATATCCTCTTTCTTTGTCCGTCGCTCCTGCTCAATTGATTGAAGAACTGGAGGTAAGGCATAGCTCCTTAACCTCCCGGTCTTCAATCAATACATTAAAGGAATAGTTCACTTCATGAAAGCACATTTTCCAGAGATAGCTCTTCAGTATATCAACTAAATCCACAAAATTCCCAAATCTGATAAAGAACTTCCCTCTGGTATAATGCAATCAAAAAAGGAAGGAAAAAGCCCATAGGACTGAAGTTTATAGTTTAAAAACAGCAATTTATTATAATCATCTAAAAATCCTGATTTCAAACGGTATCTATAAGTAGTATATCAAAAGTATGTGCAAATCAGTGTCCAAACAATCATTAATACAGCTAAGAAATATCATTATTCCCACCCCATCATACATAATAGTACAATAAAAATTATAAACCTCGGTTCAGTATATCAACTGGAATGATTTATTCTCAGGTAAAGATACTAAATAGAAGTGTACAATTTTTAAAGGCATATTAAACCATTTAACATTAAACCCCCCTCCCTCCCTCCCCCTACCATAAAAACCCTTTGCCATATGGTAGTAGTAGTCCCTCATGGGGCCCTCTTCATGCTTTATGTACAATTGTTTTTTATGGTAGTGGTCAATCTGTGGTATGAACAGTAAGAATCTTGGGGTCCCCCTGCAGCCACAGGGTAATGCCAAAGGTTCCTTTATAGGTATTGTTTGGGTCTCCAGTTTGGCTACACACAAACAAGTATTTTGATTGGTTGGCCCTAAATATCAGCAGTGCTAAGTGACTGGGACAGATCAATGCCAATATTTTTTTCATCCAAAACTTGCAAAAGAAAACTAGAAAGGGTACGGAATTTTGGAAGGGAATGTGTGTGTTTGTCCTGCAGATTTTAAAACTTAATAATGCCAATGATGAGGACATTGTTTTTTACTTACCCTTTAAATATGGCTGTCACATGAATTAAAGGCAGATCAGTTGGTGTGTGTACTTGTGTCAGGTTGGGAGATAAAAGACTAACTTTTTTGATGATTGGTCAAAATGTGTTATTTTTTACTATACTTACCCTTTAAATATGATTGCCACAGGAATGAATGGGTACCTCAGTTGGTATATGTTCCTGTGTCTGGTTGGAAGTTAAAAAAACAAACTTTTTTGATTATTGATCAAAATTTATTTTTGACTATAGTTGCCCTTTAAGTATGTCTGCCACAGAAATGGAAGAGTAGGTCAGTAGATGTGTGTAGCTGTCTCAGGTTGGGGGTTAAAAAAACAAACTTTTTTGATGATTGGTCAAAATTAGTTTTTTTTTACTTTAGTTACCCTTTAAGTATGGCTGCCACAGTAATGGAAGTGTAGGTCAGTAGGTGTGTGTACCTATGCCCCGTGGGGGTTAAAAAAAAAACTTTGTTGATGATTAGTCAAAATAGTTTTTTTGACTATAGTTACCCTTTAAATATTGCTGCCATGAAAATGGAAGGGCAGGTGAGTAGGCGTGTGTAGGTGGATCAAGTTGGAATTTAAAAAACAAACTTTTTTGATTATTTAGCAAAACTAATTTTTTGACTTTAGTTACTCTTTAGGTAGGGCTGCAACAGTAATGGAGGGGTAGGTCAGTAGGTGTATGTACCTGTGCCACGTGGGGGTTAAAAAAACAAACTTTTTTGGTTATTGATCAAAATTAATTTTTTTGACTTTATTTACTGGATAAGTAAATCAGTAGGTGTGTGTACCTGGGTCTGGTTGAAGGGGTGTGTCTTTTTTGTGTTTACAACCATACAACAATCTTTTATTGGGGATAAATCTAAATTAGTTTTTTTTACTTTAGTTACCCTTTAAGTATGGCTGCCACAGTAATGAATAAGTAGATCCGTAGGTGTGTGTACACTGGTTCTGGTTTAGGGGATATGTCTTTTTTTGTGTTTACAACCATAAAACTATCTTTTTTTGAGGATATATCTGAATTTGTTTTTTGACTTTATTTACCCTTTAAGTATGGCTGCCACAAGAATGGAAGGATAGCTCAGTAGGTGGGTGTACCTGGGTCTGTGTGGGGGGGTTGGGGGTATCACCGTTTGTATTTATGACCAAGAAAAAGCTGTTTTGAAATATCCACATTTGAGGATTGTTACCATTATAGTCTATGGGAAAAAATGTCCGGAAATTCACTGATAATGCCGTAACGCTTCCGCAGATTCCTTAGCTTGAAGATAGCACACTTCTCCTATATGCCCTGCTCTGTACCGAATTTCATGTCTCTAGCTCAAAAACTGTGGGAGGAGATACAGTCCAAAAAAGCATAAGAATAAAACGGAAGAAGAAGAAATAGAAAGAACAGAAATATGGCTTTTTCAAGCCAAATGAATTTGTGCCGATCCTTAGGTCTTATATGGTTACGCTGAGAGACTGGAAGTGTCAACTTTCACCACAACCAAAGACCCGATTAGCCAAAACGTCTGCCTGTGTGTACCTAGCCTAAGAAGTTAAGGAAGGGGCAAATTCATAAAGCAGTGAACAAGGCTTTTGTTTCCAGCTGACACTCTGCTTCAGGTACCATTTAATTTGATAACACCAGCTGTACCCAAAGATTTACTTTATTACAATATTTATTGGCTCATTTTGTCTTTAGTCATTTTATTTCAATAAGCAAGATATGAACTCAGGTTATTTTGTTTAGCACGTTTGAAACTCATGCAAGCTGTTTGTTGCATTCATCACTTTATATGATGGATGCATTGGAACGTTTATGGTAAGCTTATATTTCTAATCATCATGCTATGCCAGCCGGTGAGATTTAGTATTCATTCATTAAGTCGCTGTACTTACTGGTCTGCAGGTGAGTTTTTACTAAAGCATTCACTCTATTTACTACTCTAGGCTGTATGCAATCTGCCCAGGTATGCTGTATGTAAATCAGAATTAATATCCTTCATATTGCAAGACTGACCAATCTGGTAGGTTGTCAATTTTGCTTGTTATTGGAATAATCCCAGTAACAATAAGATACAAAATGTCAACCCTTGGAACATGTGGTATATGATATTATGTTTTAGCAATAAAATAGCTAAATAATACAAATGTAGTATTCACATGAACTGAAACACTCTGTGTTTCCCTTGATTCAGGTGCATATGCCCTGAATCATGTGCTGTTCCATCAGGTGAGTGCACCACTATCAGACTTAGTTAAAAAAAAGACAATTGTTTATCTTGCATCGGTCACAATGTAGACTCACCGCTCCTTTCTGTTGGGCCGAGTGCGAACGGCCCCAGACCCTTCGCCAAGTCCGCATGTACTTATCGCTTAGATATGGAAGGGCTTTCCTGACGCTCGGCCCGAGCTTAAATAGACCACAATGATCACCGTAGATAGAAATAAAAATGCTGATCTTTATTTACATGTGCAGCAGGTCCTCATAGACCATCAGTCCAATACATAAAATATAGCCTGACGCGTTTCGAACGCTAACGCACTCTTACTCATAGGCAAACTTAATTTTTATTTCTATCTACAGTGATCATTGTGGTCTGTTTGAGCTCGGACCGAGCGACAGGAAGGCCCTTCCATATCTAAGTGATAAATGTTATTGGAATAATGCAAGGAGTGCAGTGTGTCACAAGATATGATGGTCAAAAGGCTAATGTCCCTGCATCTGCATAGCCCCTGTTTTGGAGGAAGCTCCTGCTAATTGATAGCACAGTGACATGGCCAGCCCTTCAATGCTTAGGGTATTCGATGGTGTTATATGCCATGAATCAAGCAGGACTCAGTAGTAGGTCTAGAATATGCGGGCTAAATCCTCCATAAATTTATGGAGGGGCAACTGATGATATTGTCAAGTGATCCATTCTTACAGATCATGCAACAAAGCTGGTGGAACAATTACCACATTGTTCTCCCATGCTTTTAGGGACTTTGGTGTTTAAACTTACGCTTGAGTAGTTTTACCCTAAATAATTGCTCAGATTGCCCTATTTGTTTATCACTGTCCTTCCTGTTCTGCCAATACAACACAGCAATTTGGGGGTCACTAAGACCCCCAAACTCATTTGTGCACCTGTGTAACATATAGTATAAATCGAGAATTTTATTCTGCCTGTGGCTTTGCAAAATTATTTGGAACGTTACAAAAAGTTTTGTTTCCGAACCTCATGGACTTAAACGGAAGGCAGAATTCTCTATCTTACCATGTACCAGTTAAATGTTCACTTCCAGAGCTTAACAATCCTGCTCTAGTACTAGTAGAAAAAACTGGGAATAGAACTCAGAAAGCACCAATACCATTAAATGGTAGTCTTAAAGATGAAACAGCTTCTAAGCAATGGCTTTGTCCACTGAAGGGGTGTTAAAGTCTTGCTCTTTCTTCCATGATCCTCTCTTGCTTGCATGGACAGGCATATAATGGTAAGGTATAGTTCTGTAATTGCTTGTAGTTAACGGCATTAAAGTAATGGACCAGATAATAGTGTGTACATGGTGGCATAACCTGCTGTAACAAATTCCTGCAGTATAGGCATGTGGGTAAAACATAATGGTCATTGACCAAAATGTGTGATACTGGAATGCTGGGGAAAAAAAGCACCAAAACCATGTTAGTAAGGTGAATTTTCCAGCACCCATATCGAAATAAAAGGCAAAACACAGATTACAGCTTTTATGCCAAGGTGCTCTGCCTACTTATTTAATGTTGTTCTGAGGTGTTAGTTGCCGTTAAGTGGAGAATTCTTTTTTATTTCAGAAACAACCTCATAACTAATTTTAAGTTTTTATTTTTTCCAGATGAACATAATGATGTACAAAAGAAGACATTTACCAAATGGATAAATGCACGCTTTTCAAAGGTAAATGACAACATATGGTTACAATAAATAGAATAGCACATTTACATTGTAAGTAATATTTCTATGTTTCATGA
The DNA here is from genome assembly GCA_019447015.1 of Hymenochirus boettgeri. Lineage (NCBI taxonomy): Eukaryota > Metazoa > Chordata > Amphibia > Anura > Pipidae > Hymenochirus > Hymenochirus boettgeri. The sequence goes on along the minus strand of CM033473.1, from coordinate 81,539,665 downwards.
TATGGCCAGCTCTGTGCAGAAATACTCGTGGAAGTATATCAAAAGCATACTTTATGTGTGGAAACTGATCTTATCTCTATAGCCTCTGTTCCTGATTGGGCAACAACTTTATAACCTGTCCAGTCATGCTTTTGATCAACTGACCAGAATTGATTAGTCAGTCTATCAGTTAAACCTACACAAGCTGATTTTTTGGCCGAACCGAGAGGCTTTGAAATGAGGGAAAAAAATCAATGAGGATGGCTGCATACCATTACTCTTTTTATTATTATTATTGTGGGTTTAGATGGCGCCAATATCTTCCGTGGCGCTTTACAGTTGCATTAATATACATGAGGAAAACATACATGTTACATACAAGGGTAGTGCAAGTAATACAAAGTGCAAATAATTTAAGTGCTGGTCCAGCAGCATTCAGTCTGGTAAGTTACAGCATTACTGTGGTACAATAGGAAGGAGGGCCCTGCCCAAAAGAGCTTGGTCTAGAGGAGATGGGGATGAAACATAAGGTGAAGCAGATCAGTAGCTGTAACTAAGTTGTCAGTGGATTATAACTAGTGAGTCTGCGATGGGTCAGTAAGAGGGGTAGGAGTATCCAAGTCCAGATTGTAACCTTGCCTGAAGAGGTGAGTTTTGAGGTTGTGTTTGAAGAAATTAAGTGGTGGCGAGTGGTGTATAAAGCGAGGAAGGGAGTTCCAGAGCAGAGGGGCAACACGAGAAAAGTCCTGTATATGGGTGTGGGAAGAGGTGATTAAAGCGGATAAGAGGAGAAGATCATTAGCAGAGGTTACGCCTTAGGGTAGTATCTGTTTATCAGATCAGAGATGTGTGGGGTGGCTGTATTGGAGAGAGCCTTGTAGGATAAGGTTAACAGTTTACATTGAAACATTTGGGTAATGGGAAGCCAGTGGAGAGATTGACAAAAAGGGGCAGCATGTGGGTAGCGTGAAGAGAGGTGAATGACCCTGGCAGCAGAGTCAAGGATTTATTGAAGGGGTGGCAGTCCAGCCGAGAGATGATAAGGGCATGAACTAGAATTTTGGTGGCGTTCTGTGAAAGGAAAGGCCAAATGTGTGCTGTGTTTTTGAGCTGTAACCAACAGGAGTTAGGGTATTAATGGGGGGTTTAATACCCTCCACTTGCCTCCCGTTTTGAGTCTTCCTACACCTCTTGCAGAGTCACACTTGCACACTCACTGGGAGGTAGAGGGCTGGAGGGCCAGCAAGAATGTTGGAATTTAATGACCCCTCTGCTGTTGGATCTAACAAAGGGTTAAGTTAGGAACACTCAAAATGATATTTCGAACCAATTGTTTTTTTTGCCTGGTTCTGAACTTTTGTCCAAATCAGACAAAAGATTGATTGTCCAGCCAATTGTGTGGTCTTCTATAGACCGCAGATTCTTTCACATTGAAATATCGGCTGGATGATCAGGTCTCAATATCGACCCATGTGTACCTAGCCTTAGAGGACTGGAGGACCAGTGAGATTGGAATTTATTGCTGTCCTTTAATGGCCTCTCTGCCAATCAAACTAACTGATGATTAGATCTATGGCCATCTTGTGGCATCGATCTTCAGCAGATTTCAGCTTGTAACCTGCTGAGATGGACTGTAAGATAGGGTAGATGGAAAATTATTCGACCGGCCTGATTTGCCTTTTTTTGGTTCCACTACTCATTGTTATCAATTTGTCAATCAAAACATCACTATAACAGCCGTAGTTTTTTCTACTGATTTGATCGAATTTATCAAAAAATTTACCCTGTGCATTACATGCTTGATAAAGGGATGAATGTGGCCTTCCAGTAAATTGTTCCCAGTTAGTGATAGATTACTTTTTTAGGATAAAATTTTTTCACTAGTTTAAAAATAAGCATTATCTTAAAGACTAAAGTCGGCTTAAATATAGAAGGAGATGCCTCTCACTATTTTAATGGAAATTAGAGTGGCAGAGCAATATAATCCATAGCACTGCATTCAACTTTTTAAAGGCTTTTATTAGCGCTTAAACATTGACAGAAATAAAATAGATGTTTTATTGTTATGGATTATTAATGCAAAGCACATTTCAATGGTAATTAAACTGAATTTATTTATATTAGTTGCATGCAGTTGTCATAGACTTGTATTTGATTGAAATTAATTTAAAAAATTTATTTTTTCCTTCTTTCATTTGAAAACCTTTTAACTCCAGATTTTTTGAGCAATGAATTTGTTTTGACTCTTGTGCAATGATAGCATGTTTATATGGCCAATTAGACAGATGTCCCTATGTCTGCATGTAAAGGAGGTATGAACATTGAAATAAGCTTGAGAGACTAGCACGGATAGATTACTACAAATACAACTTTATTGTGCACGATACTGGCTAAAGGTTTTAGGATGCACAGAGCCCTTAATTTAGCAAATTAATCTCTGTACATGTCTGAAACATATAATCAATATTTTGCACAATCAAACTTTTATGTACAGTTGATCTTCCTATTCTGGCTTCTTTATTTATTATATTGTTTACAGTGTACCATGCACGCTCCACTCTCCTTAATACCTCTTTTCATGGTGCTCCTGGCCTGTGGCCAAATGTAGTTTGAGCAGCTCAACATCATATGACTGTAGGTTGGTGAGGTGCTTCCTGTTTAATGTGAATGAAGTCTTTGGTCAAAAGGATATTGAGTAGGACTTGACTGGAGAAGGAAGGGAATGACCAGTATTTACATTTATTTACAAGTTAAGGACTATTGTTGGTTAGTATGATTGGTTTGGCCTTTGGATTCACTTAACACCCTGAAACCATATTAAGTAAAAAAAATGGGCAATTATACTGCCCAAAATACCCTCCAACATATCCCAAAAATGCCTAGGTTGAGGACCTATCGCTGGATCCCCATGCCAGTCTTCCAAAGTTCTGCTTTTGTGCCAGTCTGGCCCTGCCTCCTCCTATGGTCCAGGATTGTTCATGGACTGGCCAATGGAAAGATGGTTCTTGTTGAGTGCAGAGGAAGTGCACCATCCTTTACTTGCTCAGCTGAAACCAGTCAGTTGCCAGATCAAACACAGTCCCTCCTACAATGACACCTTGTAGTGGTTTTGATTACTAGCTGTTTTTTTTTCAAAATGTCACTATTAATAGTGCAAGGTTATGAAAGAAGTTAACATGCTTAGGAATGTGCTTTTAACAGGGCACTCGCTGGGACAAACATAGCACACCATCTCAAACACACCATACCCACTGTATTGCATTGCGGCAGCAGCATGTTTAACTTCAGCAGGGGGAAAAAAAAAAATGGACGCTGCCAAGTACACTAAATGCTTTTTGTTTGTTTGACTTTCCTATTGATAATTTTGATGTTGTAACACAACTTTTGAAAATAAAGCTGGTAAAGGTTTTGTAGTAGTTGGAGATTATCTTGATTACAGTAGAGGATCCAAGTAGTTTTTTTTTCTGCACCATTCTTTCTTCAAACATGCCTGCACATTGTTTCCAAAAAGTTTTCTATTTTTAACAGATAGATTTTTAAAATCTATCTGTCTTTGTTTGATAGGATGCAGGATAGTGTTCTATTGTTCAAATTTTGTCGACATGCTCCAGTTGACAATTTTTCTTGAAGGTCTATTGCAGTTAAACTGGGGTTTTATCTTTCTAGGAATATAACAAGTGTTTTTTTTTCAAAAAGTTTTCTTTGCCTTCCAATCAATTGGAATCAATTGGCCTTCTTCAATTTGACCTTCCCCACTCCTGTTAAAGGGACAGTAAAATGTAAAACATATTAGAAAATAATAATTTCCAGCGAGGTTAAAGAGTTCTCCTTCCTTATAGCAGAGTTATACCACTTTAAATACAGCAGTGGGCTGCTGACCACTTTTTGCTTTTTCCTGCCCCAACACAGTGACATCCCCTATCCCTTGCATGTGCCCTGCAAGGCAGGGGGTGCAAGCGGAATTGTTAGAGCTATTAACCACTGCAGTGTGTGCACATAATTAGGTTTCCTACCTCCCTGGACATTTGTAAATATTGTTTCATCAGGTTAGTGCCCCTAAACTGCAATTTTTAAAATAACAAAACAGATTGAGGAACAGCTAGCTAAACACATTATACAATTATCTTAAAGCCTCCCCTCCCACAGATTTGGGAACTAAAGCTTTGAATAAGAATGTACAGACAGACATTTTTTAAAGGTTGTCCTCCCCTAGAACACGAATCTGTTTACCCCCCAAGCACTAAGATCGTTATAGTAAGTTACCTACCGACGATTCCTGAAGCCCATAATCCTCATCTTTCTCCACCGAACTTCTTCTCCCTGGTCCTCGCCTCTTTTGCAAGCTTGCAGAGTGACTGAGTGCTGTTATCTGAGAAAGCCAGAATCTGTGTGAGATGCAGCTTTCTTCCAGTGGAGAAATCTAAGGATTATGGGCTTTATTGGCCATAGTGAGGTAAGTAATTAAATCAACCTCGGGGATTGGGGTGGAGGGTAAGTAAAGATTTGTGTTCTAGGGGTGGACATGCTTTTTTAAGTTAACACTTAGCAAATGTCAGTAAGCCATATAAATAGTCACCTATGGTGGTCATTATGGTGCCTCGTTAGCATTTAGAAAACCACTAAATGCACCACATTACAAATATTCTTATGAGGCCTTTCCTCAGTTTTGTTCTCCATTAAGACAACTGTTCCTAAAAACACTAAAAAACTTTATAATAATTTTACTTTTATAATTTGAAAATGTGAAAGATTTTTTTTATCTTACCTGTAGCGTGGAAAACCAGCAGTAAAGGACTTATTTGTAGACCTAAAGGATGGAAGGAAACTGCTGGACCTTCTTGAAGGTCTCACAGGGACATCTTTGGTGAGTAACAGTATCGGTTTATTAAATATCGCTACTATTAGTGTGTCAAATACCTGTTTTCAAAAATTAAATACATTTCCATATTGTGACACATTTAGTTTAGAACATACACTAAACAAAATCGTAAACAAACCTTGGAAAAATACCTTGGTATATTGAGATGCCATGTGGAGAATTTTATGCTTTAAATATCTTATATTGGCTCCTATTGCTTTCAAAGTGCTATATGTGGTTAATAATAGTTTTGTTTATACCTATACTATTCATTTACATGACAACAAACATTAGCAGCCCTATACAGGGGTTTATGGAGGTGGCAGCTCTATCTAGTGGCAGCCCTGTTTATAGATGTAAAACATTTAATGCTAAAAGAGCAACTAAATTTATATGGTAATATCTTTAAGACAATGGATTGATTCTGTAGTCTACAAATGACAGATTAGGTCTTTGTACTAAAAGTTTTTTCTTGGAAGTAAAGTGGGAGCCAAACACCACTGTAAGCGGTGATAAAGAACTAATAGGGCTATGTTCCAAAAGCCCTTATCGGCTATTGTACTGAGCCGTTAACTGCCTTCTGCAAATCTTTAATGCCAGCTGTCTGCTGGCATTAGGGATTATGTTTTAAAGAGCCAACTCCATTCGCAATGCACCGAGAGCCACTATCAGCTCAGTGCATTGCCTAAGGGGGGCAATAGAAAGCGATAGCGACTCTCTGTACATAGCCTCTAAAATCTTTTACATATAACAGGTAAATGTGGCAGACCTGTCTCACCTAGCAGTCACTGCTCTGCAGTTGTCACTATAAAACAGACATTGTGGCAGCTTTTTGCCCCTTTTCCTATGGGAAACTTCTTTCAGGGTAGAAGCCAGTACTAGGTTAGCATCTTCCTGGTATTTTTTGACTCTATAGAAATCCTCCCATCCATAATGTTTAAATTATATTAGAATAATTTTAGGTTTTGTATAAATAGGTCACATTAAATGAATTAAAATCTCTTGATATCGGAATCAATGCGTTGATTTTTCTATTTCTCTTGCTTTGTTTTTTCAGCCAAAGGAACGTGGCTCAACAAGGGTCCACGCTTTAAATAATGTCAACAGAGTACTGCAAATTTTGCATCAAAGTAATGTAAGTTTTTCCCCTTTCATTTCTAAAATGTAAATTAGTTACACCTGCTTGTATTCCTTTGCCACTAAAGCGAATACTGCTTGTGCTCCTTTGTTTAATTGTTTAATCCTCTTTTTTTCTATACATTTCTATTCTTGGAGTTTTAGCAATATCTTTACCATCATTTTTATTAATATTTTATTTACTATTTATTGAAAATCTTATTAACTGTATTGCTTTATTTGGTCTCAAAGCAGTCTTCAATCAAGGAGCTCACCTTTACAGTATAATCGATTCACCTTTGGACATTCCTGTGCTCAAGACTGGTTCTCGATCCACCTCTTGCATTTGTCTTTGCAAAGATTACAAAACATGAAGTAATTGACAAAGAAAGAGAATTATCCTGTATTTGTGAATACAAAGAGTCTGAAGAAGTCAGACAAACATAGCCAGAGTACAGAACTCTGTATTGAACAGAATTAAGGTTGTCCTGTATTTGTGGTGTAACAACAAAGTGTCAGAAATGGCTGGACACAGCCAAGATGATTATGAATGCAAACACAGAGGTTACAGGGAACTAGATCAGTGACTTTGTACTGCTCTATGGCTGAAAATAATCCCTGTCATTTAAAAAAAACATTGAATTGTGCCCTCCATTGGCTAAGCAGTTTGCCTAGTTTGCTTTTACCTAGAAACAACCCTGGACCATTAATTTTGTGATTAAATATCAAATTATCAGAATGCAGGAACAATGACCATTACTGCCTAATGTATGACCTTCATACATCTATCTTGTCTCAGTTTCCTTATATAACTATATGGTAGCACTCACCGGCATGCGCATATGCCCCCTGATTTGCCTCCAGAAACCTGTCCGTGTCTCAAAAGTCTGTATCCGAAAAAAGCAAAAGGAGAGAGCACACGCACGAATCACAAATGTGAAGGGTTCTATCTAGTCTCAGACCATACAAAATGTCTTTATAAAACAGACACATACTGTGATAACCGCATATGCATTCCTATTAATTAATGCGTTCCTATTAATTAATGCATGTTTTGCTTTCCAGGTTGAGTTGGTAAATATTGGTGGCACAGACATTGTTGACGGTAACCACAAACTGACTCTTGGTCTAATATGGAGCATTATCTTACACTGGCAGGTAAGATACTAGAAAACAATCCAGCAAAGCTTTAGTAAGTTTTGAGGTCACTGAAGGTTTTAAATGATTCATTTTTTAAACTCTAATTGTCTTGGAAAACCTAAATTTTTGCATAGGTAAAATTAATATTTTGCCATATCTGTTTGTCACAGATAATAAACACCTAAAATGCTATTTGAAGCAAATGGAAATTTACATTTTACTGATGAATAAACATTGTATATTGATATTCTATTGAAATTACCCAAATAAGTAGTCAGTGGCTTGAATTTAGTTGAGAGAAACAAAGGCTTTGTGGTTTGGAAAGGATTAATTTTATGCCAGATGCAGACCCATGACGGGGGCTAATATAAAGTATGAAGTTTTCTCTTTGTCCTAGAGCCAGCCTTTTATAATTGTAGATGATTGCTGTCTACAAAAGCTACAATGCTTATCATACACTGGTGTGTTTGTTTGACAGTGGCTGTAATGGAAAGCAGTTAGTTTTATCTCTTATAGTTTGTTGTTAATTACATTTATTATTTTTTATAAATCAGTGCAGGTCCACTATGGAACATGTGCCATATAATTTGTAGATCTTGTTGGTGTATATTGCTGTTAACAAGTGGTTTTAGATTAGTGTTTCTCAACCAGTGGTACCCATTGAGAGGTTGCTAGGAGTTTAAGATCTACCTTTGTTATGAATTTGAGTACATTTAAGAAATAGATATTCTTATAGGTATATTTATTGGGCAATAAACTTAGCAGCTCTAAGCAGTGTCACACAGAATCAAATAAAACTCCTGTATAAAAAGGAACATAGCATGAAAGGAGCAGGGCATATTTCTGCCTCTGTATAGAGCCCTTATAAGGTCTGATCTTGAGTGGGCAGTGCAATTTTGGGCACCAATCCACAGAAAGGATATAAACGAATTAGACAAATGTACAGAGATGGACAACTAAATGTGCAACTGATTAAAGGAAGGTGAATTTGTGTTATGAAGATAGGTTATCAAAGTTTGGTGTGTTTTCCCTAGAAAAGAGGTGTTTGTGGGGGGTTATGATAAACCTATACAAATATATTAAAGGGATTAGCAGCCAATTAGCAGGGCATGTTTTCTCTCATAGAAGACTAGAAGCCACCCCTTTAGACTTAAGAAAAGGCCATTAGACCCTAAGCAATGTAAATGGATTTTCAATGTGAGGGCAGTAAGGTTCTGACATGCTCTTTCTGAAAAATGTAATTTCAGTTGAATTTAAAGAGGCTTGGATGTTTTCTTGGACAGGCGGAATATCAAGGGTTATAGCTGGTGACTGCATCTTTTGTGGGCATGTTGGTTGTATCCTTTTTTTGGTTTGGTGTATCTTGGTGTAGGAAACTGTGAGGTTTTTGTTGGGTTGGGGGCCTTTTTTTTGCTGAGAGGTTGAAGTTGATGTAATGTTGTCTTTTTCCAAGATTTACTAACTATGTTTATGCATGAATTTCGTTTTTTAATTAATTTAATTGATGACTGATAAAGAAAGAGGTAAATTAAAATATAACAATAATATAATAATATTATTTAAGGTCAATTTAAACGGTCAGTGGTTAATTCAATGGAAAGGTTTTTATTATAGGAAAATAAAAAGCAAATCACACAATCTCCCTAAGAAATACTGTATGTTTGTCAGTAACATTGTTTTCCCACAGGTGAAAGATGTCATGAAATCTATAATGGCTGACCTTCAACAGACAAATAGTGAGAAGATTCTTCTGAGCTGGGTCAGACAGTCTACAAGGCATTACAATCAAGTCAATGTCATAAACTTCACCACAAGCTGGTCTGATGGTTTGGCCTTTAATGCTCTTCTTCACAGACACAAGTAAGTTACTGTCCCTCAAGGGTTGAAAAGGTGTGCTCTTTCACACAATTTCGTTCCCTTATAATGCAGCAATCCTGAGTGCCTTATTGTATGCAGTAATTAAGTAATTTGGGGCTGTAAGCCTCCTTAAGGTCTAGGCCATACTGGTGGGATTTTAACACACTTTTGATCATGTTTTATGATTTGATCGCATGTGAGAATAGCATTCAAATGTGAAGGCCCCACTGTTAATGCTGTGTTCCAATCAGGTATCGGAGCTGCATTGCGATTGCACTTTTCCCTTGTGTTTTTGGGGTGTTTCTAGAGTGGTTTCCACCTTAAGTTTGCATTGTTTTTATTAAACGTGAATATCGTAGGACTCTAAACTTAATTCAAAAATGTTTTCAGGTGTGATGCAATAAAGGGCCCGCAATTTACATCTGTTTCACATATAGCTGTATTTGTAGCTGAGAGCTAGAATCTTTGGTGTTATGTATCATATATTTGCATATTTATTTCTCTAGTGCAATGTTGTTGTGTTAAAATATGACCATTTTATATTACAGTTGTACTGTTTTGTTTTGTTTTTCTTCAGACCACATTTATTTAGCTGGGAAAAAGTTACCAGTCTCTCCCCTCTTGAACGACTTGCTCATGCGTTTAATATTGCAAAAAAACACATGGGGGTTGAAAAGCTTCTTGACCCAGAAGGTAAACTGTTTAAACTGTTTGTTTTTTTATACCAGAATTTTGCTTCTTCTCTTGTAGTTAAAGGTGCTGATAGAATTCAGGTGTTCTTAAATTACAGCCATATAAACACTACTGTTTGTAAAGTACAGTAGGGAGTCCATTTAACCTTAGGCTACTAGCCTTAAATTTGCCATTATTCAAAGTATAAAAGCACATATTTTTTGTAATCTAGGAAGTAATAGTTTATTTTCCTTATGAATTGATCTTAGGGTTGTCCATCTAGCAGTTTCCAGCTATTGTTAAATTACAACCACAGGCTAGCCAAGGATGATGTTTCTAATTAGCTGTTCTCTGTCCTAGCATCACTAAAGTGCCTAGGGGCCCCTCTATTTTCACTTTAATCTTGCTTCTTGGCTAAAATCTGTATGACATCTTGGATTTCAGATCTTTATACCAGGCTCTGATTTTTTCATAGAAAGTGTTAAAAATACATGAGCCACTACCAGGCTTGTTCAGTTTTCAGCTGGATTAGCTTTATCATGAGTGTGACTGATGCAGAAAAGAATGCAAGAACGAGCAAACAGGCACAAAACAAAGATAACAAGCTGGTTATAGCAGCAAATCAGCCTCACCGGCCTGGAAACAAGAGGAGGAGGAGGAAATTTCATTTCACAGTTTTGTAATATTGCAGAAACTACATAAATATTTTTGTGCTGCTTTCTTCCACGGCAGGCATTGCCTTGGTATACCCTGGCTCAACATTCAGACACTGTCCTTTATCCATTTTATAAATGAAACAAGACTGAAAATATTATCTAATTAGCAGTCGTCTGTTCGATCAGTTGGCAAATACTGCAGAAGGAACAGGAAGCTTTTTTTCCTTATTTCACTTATTTGTATATTAGTTCCTTAACACAAGCCATAAATATTCAGTTCAGCATTGACATTAACATATCCAGTTATTTCATATATTAAATGTAGAAACAAAACAAAAAAAACCTATAAACTTGTTTATAAGAAAAGATCTCTATAAATATGCGCTTTTTTCACCATTTCGCTAACACTGGGCTTCCCAATGGTAAATAGCATTAATAATGCTATAAACTGGATTGTTATCACTGTGGCAAAGTGTGGTGGTAATGTCAGTATATTCTTTGTGTTAAGTATCGTGCAGAAAAGAGAAATTGCACTTTAACGTCTACCAATAACAGCCAAGGGCTGTAACTGAGGATTAAGCAACATCACAGAAGAGTCTTTAGCAGGTAAAACACCTGCGTATATGTGGAATAAATCAGATACTCAAAAGTGGACACTGGAAATTTGAAAAGCAAAAAAAAAAAGGAAAACATAAATTCGGAAATCTTTGTTGGTATTACAGTAAATGACTGAAAACAGTCAGTCTAACACCCCCCGAACAGATAATTTTTTAAATTGACAAACACACAGTAATGTACTGCACTTTCCAGGGACCCATTTCCATGATAAAAATATGGCCACTAAGGTCTAGGCCACACCAGCGCATTTTAACAAGTGATCCAATCATAGTAATTGTAACATAGTAATTGAGGTTGAATAAAGATATACATCCATCTTTTCCAACCTTTACACCCTGCTTTTTAACCCTACCTAACAGTTGATCCAAAGGAAGGCAAAAAAAAAAAAAAACAGCTAAAAGGAAAAAATTCCTTCCTGACTCCAAACGGCAATCGGAAAGTATCCCTGGATCAAACAGATCTACAGTAAATGTCTTCTGATCGCGATTCGATTGAGTGCTAAAAAGTGCACACTAGTGTTGGCCAGTTGGATTGGCCTCGTTAGGTGCACTGGGGTCTGTTGCGCTGCGATCCAATGATTAGAGCGCATGCAATCACAATTTTTGTGCAATTCATATGCACTCCAATCCTTGCAAATGATAGGGATTACTGTGCCATTGGGCACCAACTCGAAGCGCGTGCGCAATGCTCATGCTTAGTGTGACCTAGGCCTAATGCATTTACGCCACCTCAGATTTGGCCATTTTGAAAGGTTTAATAAATACAATGGAGCAGTTACTGCCATGATGTATGGCGATATGCAGCGATAAGCAAAACTACATTATGCAGTGGTTGCCGCATTATAAACAAAACTTTTTAAATATTCCCCCTTTCTATTAGTAAGAGTGGAGTTTGGTAATGCAAATGCAAATTTAAACTTTTATCTGGTAAAATATTTTGTCTATATCTGCAAATCTTCACATACTTGTGTTCTATTATCCAGATGTTGCAGTACAGCTACCTGAAAAGAAATCTATCCTTATGTACTTAACATCCCTTTTTGAAGTGCTTCCACAAGATGTCACATTGGAAGATATTCATGAAGTTGAAACACTCCCACGAAGATACAAGGGCATGTGTGAGGAAATGGTTGTCAAGCAACAGGTATAATAATTTGCCTTACATCATTTGTGCAACTATCTGTGTAATGATTCTAACCAACTGGAAATCTTCCATCATCACCAAGCATTTCCACAACCAATGGACAATTAGGAATATTGTGTAAATAGACAATTTTTATTTTTTCCTATAAAGTAACTGTGCCTCTGTTTGAAGATACATGTATGTATAGATTATTTATATAGTGTCACTTGGGGATGCAGATCTGAACAATATCTAAATATAAAAAATTCATACAAGGAGGACAAAAATATAAATACGTAAATAGACCACTACATAATAATTATAGAAATTATATAAATATATTAGTGCTTGAGCCTTGCAACAAGACCATAAAATATACAGTAAAAAAGCACATAATATTTATAATACAAGATAGAATTATTTCTTGTTTATCATTTACCACATTTCAGGTATCTGATGAACAGTATGGACAGATAGTTCCTGGAACACCCACCACAGTAGCTGATGTGGAGATGGATCTTGACAGTTATCAGGTAGCATTGGAAGATGTCCTCACTTGGCTTTTAATGGCTGAAGACACATTTCAGGAGCAAGAAGATGTATCTGATGATGTTGAAGAAGTTAAACAGCAATTTGCCAGTCACGAGGTGTGTCTGATATGACAGTCTGATCTTTTTTTTTACATTTTCTCAAAGATTATTTTTTTTTAACTTTCATTTTCTTATGTCCCATGGTCAGATATATGGTCAGAAAGCTGTATCAGTAGAAAAAACACAAAATAGGACAAAGGATTACCAATTGATAGTCTAATTAGCAGTCTGGGAAAAATAAAAGCATGTGACTGATCAGGTTGACTTATTGTGTAGCGCATTAAAGACCACACAACTGATTTTGCCTATAAAATAATTAGGACCAATCGGCCTGGCTGGAAAAAACAGCAGATATTTTGGCTAAATGACCAAAATATCATCCGTGATGATTAATTGGGTGCATAAAAACCTCCATCATGTTCCAGCAGCCTCTATATAGCATTGTATAGAACACCGGGACATAATGGGTGAAAGAGGCGTTTGCATAATTTCGATTTATATAAGACACAATGCACAAAAATATTCACCAATATGTCACCGATAATTTCCAGCCTTTAAATAGCACTGGCTGAATTGCTCAGATATTCAGGGTTCTGCTGATTACTGGTATCTTTATATTTTTAGAGATGGGTAATTGTCTCAGTATTTCATATGCTAAATATTGTCAAATAAATATAATGGTGTATTAGTTTATGTGATTAAACCAATTAGAGGCAGAAGGTTACTATCAATGCTTCTGACTCTCCCAGTAAACCTGGGCTTAGAAGAATAGAGACAGATTCAGGACTGGGAGTTTTGTAGTCATTTCTTAGTAGCCTCATTTTTTTAAGAAGGGGGAGTGGGAGGGGTACATTGTTTCTGACGAGCTGCAACAGGGGCATTTCTACCTGGGGAGCAACTACAGGGGAGCCAAAGGGGCCCCATCTTCCTATTTTTCCTATGACAGATATAATCTCTTCCCAGAGGAAACCAATGTGGGGGAAGCACCGATAGGGGCCCATCATCGTTTTGCTGATGGGTCCAGTGATTCTTAGTTATGCCACTGAGTTGCAAATTGAAATCCCTTTCTAAGTATTGGTGGCAAACAAATAAACCAAATTGGGTTATTGGTACAACCAATAATTTTTATGGAAAAATACATTTGAAAAGTGGAAAGCAGCCTGCAGTGTTAACTACAGTTTATACATTTTAGATTGGTCTCCTTTTCTTTGTTCTAAAGAACAAGTTCAGTGATAGCTTTGAGATATTATATGCATTTATTTATTTATATAGCACCAATTAGTGACACAATGCTGTACAATATTATAATAGAAGAGCCATACAAAGAGGAGGAAAAAAACCAAACATAAATAAGTATGTACATTATCAGGTTTACAAGTGCTTGAACTTTGCAACAGGAAAGAGAGCCCTGCCCTATAGAGGTTACAATCTAATTAGGTGGGCAACATACATATACTGTACACAGGGAAGGGTAAAAGTGCCATAATAAGTTGTGCAGTGTCAATTTTACTATCCTGTGATGTGCTCTGAGAGGTGAGATTTGATTGGAACCAGTTTATTGAAGTTTATTGAGAAAGAGAGAGGGAAATAGAATTCCAGAGGTTTGGAGCTGCAAGAGAAAAAAGGTTTTAGATGAGAGGAGGCAGTGTGAGTGGAGGTCTAAGAGATGATTCTGTGATGAGCAGGGGGTATTTCTGTAGTTGTTTGGTACAGGGTAGATTTAAGTTCCGGTTTATTGTTAATTAATTGTATTCCAAAATGGGGACTGGTATCAACACAAGGGGACAGACCTTATGTGGAGAGGGGAGACTTAAGGTTAGGATTGAGGGTAATTTTGGGAGGTCTTCCTCCTTTTCTTGTACACTATTTTGGTATTTTTATACCCTTAGTGGTATAGGGCATGTCTCGTCTTAATACGATGACACCTCTTTTTCCAGGCTTTTATGATGGAACTGACAGCACACCAGAGTAGTGTGGGGAATGTCCTACAGGCTGGAAACCAACTGATTGCTCAGCGGGACCTATCTGCTGAAGAAGAATATGAGATACAGGAGCAAATGACTTTGTTGAACTCCCGTTGGGAATCCTTACGAGTAGAAAGTATGGACAGGCAATCTCGGTGAGTACCGTAACATATAACTTAAAATATAAACAAAAAAAAGTCTTTTTATCTAAAATATGATTTCATATTATGTATTGTTATATAGCTGCACCAAAGCACCTAATGTTTGGCATATTGTGTATATTAAAGCAAAATGGCTTTGCAGTGAGAAATGTCCTCATGTTGTAACTTTGCTAAAACAAAAACTAAAGTTACACAGACCACAAAAGGAATTAAATTACACTTTTTTTTTTAATATGGCTAATCAAAGATTCCAGCAAACAAGAAGCTGCCAATAGTAGCTGCACAAGTCACTATAGTTAATGATGCTGTTGTACCTGCTCTCTTTAAACAAAATTTGTTTGTTTTTCTTTTCACTCAAGTTACCATTCCTGCTGTACCCAAAATAATTCTGAATATAAAAGGAATGCTTGCTCTGTACAATCCTCACTGCAATAACATTTATAATAATATAGAAATATGCTTGTGAAGGTGCTTATTCATCTAGGTCATGGTATATCTGTTGCATATAGTTAGATCTACTGGACTTGAAGTTTTAGTTCTATATGCTAATTGGGACTTTCCAGGGTACTTATTGCCAACAGATTCTTGTACAAGTCATTCTGAATTGAGAAATCCAGTCGGATGAATTGCGAAACATCTTCAAGAACTAAACTTCAAGTCCAGTTGATCTAACTGAATTCAAAAGATAAAATAATATAGAAACTTTAAAGGAGAACTAAAGTCTCCAGACAACATTGTCCCAATAGACAGAGCACATTCACAAACATACAACAAGCTGTGTCTCACCTCTCCCTTTGCTGTGGTCATTGGGTGATTTATGAAAACAACCTGTGAGTACTAGGGGTCAGCTCCCACAATCCACCTTAGCTGGGTAAACCCCCAACTAAGTGTCTGTGTACAGGCACATGCTCTGTAGTGCTCAACAGATCAAAACAATGAAGTTGCAGCCTTGCTTCCTAGAAGCTGACAGCTAATCACAGTACATCACAGAGATTCTCCCTCTCCCTGACGCAGAACAGAGATTTCAGTTGTTTGTTTTCAAACACATTCAGTGCTCCTGTCCTAACAATGATATAATCCTTTACTATACAAAAATAAAAGTAATCTTTACATTGTATTTCATAAATAGCATGGATGTAAGAAATGGAATACAAACATTTCAGCAAAACTAAAAAAAAAATGTAAGTCTGGGGAATAGAACTTGCAACCTGTACATTTACTCTGTTAAAAAAAAAATTACTCTGCTAAAAGCAGAGCTCTTACCTCTAGGCTAATAGAGATAATTTATAGATAGCTGGTACATGTAGAATCTTTTACTATGAACATAATGGAAACAAAAATAAAGGAAACTATGGGGATTAGAACTTGCTACCTTCTGGACTGTGTGTTTCTATAACTGGCATCTTACAAGGTGAGCCATGACTGAGTAAGCTGAACACTTTGGTACATTTAGGAGCTTCATCTTTTGCTTGGGACATAATAGAAGCAAAAAAAAAAAAAGAAGTCTTGGGTATTGAACTTGTGACCTTCTGTTTTGTGTATTATTAAACCTGGAGCCTTACCCGATGCGCCACAACTGAACAAGCAAAGTACTCTGGTACATTTGGAAGCTTTTTTTTTTTTTTTGCTAAACGATTCTTAAAGCAAATGGAATATGGAAGTCCCTGATAAGACTTTGAAAACTGCTTGTTACCCTGCAGTTTATTTTCCAGAAAGTCACACTGAATGGTTAATAGATTATGGTAACAATCAGCTTTCAAAGTCTTTTCAGGGACTTCCATATTGGTATATAAACATCTGTATAGAAAACACTCTGTCCATAGAGAAAGTGAATACTGGGGTCAGGGGGCGTATTTCTTTGATGACTTCATAGGCTGTGGGTTGTACTGGCAACAATATGGAAGCCTTCTTATATACAGAATCTATTTCTTACATGTACTAAATACAACTTACTAGAGAAGAATCTTACAATGTATAGGTATTCTGGGGAGAAAAACTTTCACATTAGGTTTTAAAAATTTTAAGTTTAGTTCTCCTTTAATATTACTTCAAAAATATTTGGAAGTAAAAGAATAGGCTAGGCAGGAATCAAGGAAGTTAAAGGGTATCTCCACCCCTAAATTAACCTTTTGTGTAGCTCTCCCCATCCCACCCCCAACCGCTGATCTACACACCTTTGACCCCCTGGCACAATGTTCCCCATTCACTGCTAGCCGGAAGCAGCAGAGAGGGGCGTGACTGGCAGCCGCATCTGGGAATGGCTAGCCAATAGCCAATCACAGACGTGGCTGCGGACTATTCAGAGCACCGGATCCAGAAGGAGGGGAGGGCTCCCCTGTGCGTGCCAGAAACCTCTCAGGACAGAGAGGATGTAGGGACCGGATTTTTGAACACTACACAGTGGGCCCAGTATGTGGTTAAGTTTTAGTTTTGGGGGTGGACATGCCCTTTAAGCTAGCCATACATGGGACAATGGTTTTCCATTTGGATTTACGATTGGTGGAAATTTACCAAAAAAACGATTGGAAGAACCCATTGTTATTGAGCAGCCAATATTTAGGGGAATTCAGCTTCAAAACTATGGAAGATAGGTTCTGGTAGATAGTTGGCCCGATCATAGTTTTTTTGATAGACCAATCAATAGCAACTATCAATCAAAAACACGCAAAAATTGATATTCAGATCAATTCAATCAAATTTGCTAAATTGATTAGAATACTGTATGCAGTGTAATGGGGGCCATGTCATTAGAGACATTTAATGTCTAATCTATCTAATGTCATTATAGTAAATGGCCGGCATTAGATATTCTGAATATTTTAGATATTTATTTATAGTATTATGTGAATCTAAATATTGTTTTCTTTATGTATGTTAAAATTATGGTTGATGCTATAAAGTTTGCATGAAGTACTGATGGACCTGCAAAAGAAACAACTTGACCAGCTGTCTGATTGGCTAACTCTAACTGAAGACCGAATCCAAAAGATGGATCGAAAACCCTTTGCTGAGGATTTACAGTCTTTTAGAAAGCAAACTGAAGAGCACAAGGTAAATGTTGTGCAATGTATATTTTTTGTTTTGTTTTCTTAAATGTGACTTGTACAAGAATATGTATTTGGAAGAAATGATCTTGCCTTTATATAAGGTAAAAATTAACTTCATGGAATGTATCGGTCTTGGCCATGACTCATGTGGCTACCAAATGTGATGAAAGCTGGCACCATACCAGGATGGTACAAAATAACTTTTAATTTTATGATTGACTTTGGTTGAAGACATTGGACCCATATAGCAGAGAAATTCAGATTATTGAAGGAAAACGTTAGAACAATCTTTTAGTCTGATATCGCTGCAGCCCGTCATACTATCCTCACCCAGAGGTTTATTTCATATATGTTCGCTCACCTGTGTTATGGATTAAAGGGCATGTCCAGCTATATAACCAAAATGTAACTATAGGTTTAACGCCTCTCAAACCTCATTTTAGTTATACTTCGATAAAAAATTCCTCTGGAAATACTTGCAAGAGCTGCTTTTGTTTATGAGGTGCTTCACTATTGTGGCTGTCAGTTATTGGCTGTAATGTCACCGTTGTGGCTTAGACTGACAGCCGCAACCAGGAAGCAAAGCAGTGAAGAGGAGCTTTGTGTTTTAGAAACGCACCGCCCATGAGGTCACAGGTTCAATCCCTATATTTTTTATGTTTCCATTATGTTCCTAGCAAAATATAAAGATCATACATGTAACAGTATACAATGTAATATCTCTGTTGGGTTAGGGGTGTTAAGTTTTGCTTTTAACAAGACAGAGTACAGGTAGTTGGGACAATGTGTTCTGGAGTTGCTTAAGTTTCCCTTTAAACATACCCATGGAAGTACTCGGTAAAGAGAGATGGGTATAGAAGTTCAGAGGTCATGAGAAACAACAGAGGGGGTTTATGGTGGGAGTAAACAGTGTGGGTAGGGGTCTTATTTTGTGAGGTTATATTTGGGAACATATGGGGGCACGAGAAGATATACAGCAAATCATTGCTAAAAAAAATTATAACTGAAGTTAGGCTGGTACAGGTACCTTTTTAGTGAAATGATTTATAAGGAAATGCAATTATTTTATGTGCTCCTTCAGATTATTTTCTGAGTCTCAGGATCCAGATTGAATATAAAAGTAATAGGATATTTAATTCAGCTAACGAAAAGGTAGACACTCTTTTTGGATTCTGTGTTTGGATTGCAAATTGATATGTTGCTTTCTCCCCAGAAACTGCAGATTGACCTTGAGACAGAACAAGTAAAGGTCAATTCTCTAACTCACATGGTGGTCATAGTTGATGAAAACAGTGGTGAAGGAGCTACAGTTGCACTAGAAACTCAGTTACAGGTAAATGCCCTATGCTGTTGTAAGGTTGTAGGGCAGCACGGTGGCTCAGTGGTTAGCACTGATGCTTTTGCAGCGCCGAGGTCCTGAGTTCAATTCCACCCTTGGATACATCTGCAAGGAGTTTGTATGTTCTCCCCGTGCTTGCGTGGGTTTCCTCCGGGCACTCCGGTTTCTCCCACAATCATAAAGACATACTGATAGGTTGTATGTGTACATAAAGTGATTAGATTGTAAGCTCTTTGGGGCAGGGCCTGATATGAATTGAGTAAATAATTGTAAAGCGCTGCGGAATATGTAGTGCTATATAAGAAATAAAGTACATACATACAAGGTGTGTACACAGAATTGTTATTCTTATTCATTGTCCATTTTTGTCTCACAAAAATTAAGCAGCTTAATCATTTTTAAAATGTAGACATACATTGCTACAATATGCAAACATATAGCAATGTATTCAATATGGCAAATGAGCAAAAGGTATGCATGAAACCAAAAAGGGCTTACAATCCAAAGCATTTAAATAAAAAAAAAAAATCTACTGTATACTGATTGCTCTCCAGAATCTCCTTTACTGAAATAATAATCAAGCTCTATAGTATTAAGTTCTGGTAATTGAAAATAGTAAATGTTTGGAAACACAGCAGCAAACATTGTCACTACCTTTACATCGAGAAATGTATAGAAGACTTCTGTTAATGGTTATTAACTTTTTCCTAAAAAAAGCAATGTTACATATTATGCAAATTAAATACAAGTATATAATGTATTTTATGTAATTAACATTACCATTTCCAGAGGGAAAAAGCTGTGGTTAATTATGTTAAAAATATAAAATTACCTATAGTTCTCTTTAAAGGGACACTATACTGAAAAAAATACTTTGCCTTATCTTAATCTATAATTGAATACATGTAAGTAGCACTTACTCTGATTTGTGTGTGTTGCTGCATGCCTTCAATCCAGCACACATTTTGTTTAGGAGCAGTATCCCCCCTCCCTCTTTTAACCACTCCCACTTCCATCTGACCTGACTTTTTCCTCACAAACCAACTGTCAAGCCTGCACACAGCATACATAATTCCAACTGTCAAAACTGTCACCATTCCAGTTACAGTAAAACTACTCACAGAAGAATAGTTTTTAAGAGCAAGGAACTTGATTGACAGCTGAAATATATAATAAGTTTTAGATTGGATATCTAAAGAAATATGGGGCAGATCAACAGAAAAATTATACAGTGGTGGTTGGGAAGAATTATAGTTTCCAGTTAAATAGCATTTTTTTTTATTATGACAGTTTTTACCCACGTGTAGTATTTGTGTGAATTAGCACAAAATATTCCCCAAAAACAGAGAAGACTGCAAGAAGGCAGTGTAAACCTAATTACAGAGATTTAATTCACTAAACTTTGTAGACTGTCCTGAGTTCGAATCCACCCTTGGACACATCTGCAAGGAGTTTGTATGTTCTCCCCGTTCTAGTGTGGGTGTCCTCCGGGCATTCCGGTTAACCCCCACAATCATAAAACGTATTTAATTTTTTTGTGTAATCTTCCAACCATTGCTGCTTCTGGGATGAGGTTGGCAGATCTTGGCTGGCTGGACGTGGACCAAAAAATGGTATAATCCCGTCAGTTGAAAATTATATGGGTTAGTGGACCATAGTACTCATTATAACCCATATGAACTTCTTTTTGGATTCATTGGTCTTGCTACTTGTAATTTGGGGTATTTTAAGCATTTACTTATATCCTATAAAATGTGTTGTCTAGCATATGCAAATGTAAATATTGTCGACAGCTCAAAAACCGCGATCTACAACCAAACTTTATTTTAACCCTCAACCCCACCCATTTATGGAAAACCTGCAAGCAAGTCAGGATTTTTACTACTTAATAGGGGCGTTTTAGTTGGTATGGCAGTTTATGCAGTTAAACTTATTTCCATTTTAAATGTAGCTTTTATTTGCTTGTTCCATTTATACAGAGACTTGGGGAGCGTTGGGCAGCTGTTTGTAGGTGGACAGAGGAGCGCTGGAGCAAGCTGCAGGAAATTCTTCTCCGGTGGCAGAAGTTGTTAGAAGAGCAGGTGTGTATTAAACAACGACTACACTGTAAAAACATACTTGTTAGAAATTAAAAGTACCTGAGGTAGGAAGGTAGGATTGATAATTCCCAATTTTATTTCATTGAGGAGTGCCAGCATGTTTAATTTTTATCTGCCAGATTAGTGTCCTGGGCTTTCTTGTATTAACGATAGTTTGGAATCACTGAGGAAGCCTTGTAGAAGCAATATTCTTTGTGCTAGCCCTAATCACAGAAACGCTTTTGGGAAGTAGGAAATGCCAATCATACCTCCCTTTCCTAGGTACTTTGTATTTTTACTGGTTTTTTTTTAAAACCTTGTATGCTTTATAGACCTCCTTTAAAGGGTATCTCCACTCATAAATCACACTTACCTTTTTTCAATTTAATTGAAGAATGGTAGGTACTGGAGCTATGTCTTACTACCCGTTCTTCAATGAAACCATCAGGAGACATTGAATAGAAGAAATTTACCTGCAATCCTTTCCTGCTTAGTTTTTCAGGTGGCCACCTGATCAACGCTCTCTTAAACTGTATGTCGATATAGAGATAACTTAAATAGAAAGGGTGGGTATGGCATCAACCTCAATATGGATATAGCCCTTCTATAAAGCCTCATAATAAAGGCGGTGCTGTGGGAGAGAAATAATTATCTATATAGGATGGAAAGACTTGGCTCCCACTAGTCAGCACTAGGGATGGCCGGTTCGCGGATCCGAACCCGGATCCGCCGCGGATTTATCCCGTTCGCGAACGGCGGATTTTTCCGGATTTTCCGCCTTCCGAACTTCCGATTCGCGGATTTTTCATATTTTCTAAAATTTTCGAAATTACGGGTTTTCGTGTATTTTCGAAAATTTCCGAAATTTTTCGAAAATACGAGAGAACCCGTAATTTCGAAAATTTTCGAAAATGCAAGGATTTCTCTTATTTTCATAACTACGTATTTTCGAAAATTTTCGAAATTACGAGGATTACTTGTATTTTCGAAAATACATATTTTTGAAAATACTAGTTTTCTCGTATTTTCGAAAATTCCCGAAAATACGCGAAAACCCGTAATTTCGAAAATTTTCGAAAATACGAGAAAACTCGTAATTTCAAGGGTACTTTTCATTTTAATGGGTCCGCTCGCGGATTTTCGAATTTTCTAATTTTTTTCGAAAATTCGCGGATCCTCGAGCGGACCGGATTTTGTGAAGTTCGGACATCTCTAGTCAGCACTATGGATAGAGCAATCAATATCAGAAACAAATTTAACAAATAACGATGACGTAAAAAATGGATGTGGGCTCATATAATGGGTTAATAATCCCATCTACAACATAGTAAGTTAATCAAGAAGTACATAATTTATTACAACAGTTTCAAATCACATCATCTAAAAAATCCTAATAAATAAATATGGTAATGAAGTGCATAAGTGCTGGGATGACGAGAGTAAGTCTCAGAAACCACGGATCCAGCTTTGAGCAGTATTAAAATGAAGAGGCTAAAATTCAATCTTCCATGTATAGTTCCATTGGTCTGTATAGAGTCCAGATCAGACACCATTAATGTTTATGGCTTGTTGATAAAGAAGTATCTTAAATGTACCTTTAAAAAAGGAAATAAATAGTCTGTAGAAGGAAATAAAACAAAGGAAGTCTAAAAAGTTCTCAAGAGATGCAGAAGACTATCGAAGTCTATAATATAGACAAACATAAATTTAAACAGTATGAACAAGGTAATGAAAGCCCAACCTACAGCCCAAATATCCACATATTTTTTAACTATGATGGAGAAGGAAGTAATAAAACACTAACAGGGTTATTCAATAAAAATTCTTATCATTTAAAATGGTGCTAATTTTGCCCCAACCAATCAGATGTTAGCTTTCAAATGTTAAATAAGATTTGATTGGTTGGGGCAAAATTAGCACCATTTTAAACGATAAGAACTTTTATTGAATCTCCCTGTATGAAATTAGATTCTAACCTAATGAAAAATTAAGAAAGAGTCTTAAAAACAATAAGTTCGAAAAGTGATTTAGAAATAAAAATAGCAGATAAAGGAGGTAATGTAGTGATTATGACAAAGGAACAATACAGAAGGGAAGTAATTAACAACTAAAGGAAAGAAAAAAGGTTTTGGTACCACAATACCCAAACGCCCCACATTTTTCATTATCTGAGCCTACAAATGTTATTTGTTCAATTTGTTTTTTATATTGATTGCCCTACACATAGTGCCGACTAGTGGGAGCTTAGTCTTTCTTTCATACGAATCAATTTTATATAGATGCTTTATATATCACTGGTAAGGCCTTGCCTTGAATATACCGTGCAGTTTTGGGATTCTGTCCAAAAAAAAAAGATATAATTGATTTGAAAATGGTTCAAAGGCAAGCTGCTAAAAGGAATAAAGTAATTGTGTTATGAAGACAGACTTGCAAAGTCAGTTTGTTTGCTCTGGAGAAAAAATGTTTGTGCAGGGATACGGTAAGTCATAGGGCATTACAGACAATGCCAATGGATCTTTTTATGCACAATAATAAATAAAAGACAAGGGTCCACCCCTTTAGACTTGTGGAAAGGCATTTTTAGCTAAAGCAATGCAAGTGGTTCTACTCAGAGTGGTTAGTAAGGTTTGTGTGGAATACTCTGCTTGATAATGTTATGATGGCAGAATATTTAACACCTTCAAAATAGACTTGGAGGCATTCTTGAAGAGAGAGAATATTCTTGGTTATAGTTAGTTAACTGGATCCATAGGTGTGTGTATGAAGGGAATGGTCCTTATGGTTTGCTCTGTTGAATAGGAGGTGTTTTTTAAAGAAAGGGTTGAACTTGACAAGATATTTGTCTTCTTTCAACCTGTAATATCTATGCCTGTACAAAAATGTCTAATTTAGCACAAACACCTGTTGGGTAATCACTGATATACACTGAGGATAGAGTGCAATTACAAGTAAAAGAAGAAGGTAAGTATCCACCTATAGTTGTGCAATCAGAGGTAGTACATACAAAATGAGCGTCCGGGCACAGGGGAATATTAAAACATAACTTTTAATAGTTATATGTTAAAAGAACATCAACTTTTAAAACTAGCAAAACCATGTGTTGCATACATTTTCTTTGAATGTTTTTTATTTCTTTATTTTTTTTAATATGAATACTGTCTAATCTGAGATTGTTACATCACTTTAGTAAATTAAGTGATTTTGTTAAAGGCCTAATATCAGTTTTATGTGAACATGAAAATTTACTGTTGTTCTTCTTCTTTTCTCAGTGCTTGTTCAAAGAGTGGTTAACAGAGAAGGAGTCGTCGCTACACAAAGTCCAGAAAAGTCACTTCAAAGATCAGACAGAGCTGAGTGTAAATGTGAGGAGGCTTGCAGTGAGTATTTTGGTTATGCTGGGAATGTGATCACTTTTTTTTTATTCAACCATGTGGATGTATTTGCCAAAGTATAGAGCTTTAACCACAAGCAAGGGGATTTTAAAATAAACAATTGCTTAGGTATATCTTGTTAAAAAACCTAATTAAAAAAACGGAGTTAAACCGTGCAATAAAACATTATATTACTATGTATGTGTGATTAGAGTACAATCCAAGTAAAAACAATGTTAGTTTAGGCAACAGCTGCTGATTAAGTTATGTATAATCTTCCTTTGTCTAATGTAAAGGTGTTTGGAGGTGAAAAGTTTTTCTAAAGCAGCTGTTAATTAAATAAAGTGCATAATGTTGGCCATACACTAAACTACATTAAAGGAATAGTTTACTCCCAAAGTGAACTATTCTTTTAATGTATTGATTGACGCCTAGGAGGTTAAAGAGCTATGCCTTACCTCCCGTTCTTCAATCAATAGCTTGGGATCCGGGAATGAAGATTCAAGAAACTTACCTTTTCTGCGATCCACTACAGCCACACTGAAATCCCCGACCGCTTTCTTGTTCTGTCTAACTGTAGCATGCTTTATCGCGCATGCAGGCTATAGCTGTACAGAACCAGGAAGCAGTCCGGACCTGTCAGGCAAGTTAGGAAAATTATCCGTTTACCCTATCTTCTGTAGTTTTCAAGATATTCCTGCAAGGTGGTGTACCCAGCTTTAAAAGTTCTATATAACTTTTGCACCTTTTATTGCATCAACCCCTTTGTTCACTGAAGTCTTCTATTTTTGGGTTAAAATAATGTGAAATAGATAATTCTTCAGTGCTGAAGAGAAAGAGTGGGGGAACAATAAAAGTTCTATAAAAAAACTAAAATGTAAAATTCAGTTTGAATTCACATTCACATAAGGCCCTACCATATTTATTTGACACGTACAACCTATCAGTATGTCTTTTATGAAACCCATGCAAGCACAGGAAGAACATACAAAATCCTTGCAGATGAGTCCATGGGTGGATTCGAACTCAGGACTTCAATGCTGCAAGGCATCAGTGCCTTTCAGCGAATGTGCTGCAAAATGCTGTCATTGGTAATTCCTGGTAATATGCTTATTAATAATATACAAAAAAATAGTTTAGAACATCAGCTAAAATATTTGTTTATGATTAGTCATTAAAGGAAGAGATGGGAATGAAGCGCAAAGCATTAGATCATCTTCATGAAATAGCACAAGAAGTGGTTCATCTTGTTGGAAACAGTAAGGCTTCGAAGAATCTCAAGAGTGAAATGGAAGACCTTGCTCAGAGGTGGGATGGTTTGGTACATCAGCTGGAGGAACACACCAACCAGGTATTCTGTAAAGAGCCGTGTCTATCCTTCTTAATAAACAAAAAAATATAGAATTTAGATATCCTGCGAATTATATCCTTCTAACAGTGCATATCAATGGCTCGATTCACACTGCAGTAAAAAGTGTCGCAAATACATTTTTTTGCCTCAAATCTGACCCAAGTGTGATTTTTTTAAAGGGCATGTCCACACTCAGATCCATATTTTTTCTATGTTGTAGTACTCCCTATCCCACCCCCAAAAGCTATTTGTATTTGTAAAAAAAAACAATCCTAATATTACTAACTTTCCTTCCTTCCTCATGCGCTGTAATCTCGGGCCTCTGCTTGCTGGAACTGCAAGCAGGGGGTTGGACCTAGAGCCACATCCGAGATTGGCTGAGAGGCAGCCAATCACGGACGTAGCTGCAGGCATTACAGAACACCGGGGGAATAAAGTAAATTAAGTTTTTTTTTTTTACAAATAAATATAGCAGTTGGTGTGGGATAGGGACTGCTAATCTACAGAAAAGGGATTTAGAGTTAGGGGAAGGGAGAGAAAAACGGGAGAGAGAGGTTGGGGGGGAGGGCTTCACTGAGCATGTCAGAATTCTCCCAGAGGAGACGTAAGCGGCAGAAACCATTTGGGACACAGCCAGACTCCTGCTGTTCACTTTTTGGGACTTTGCAGAGATATTGCAGGGCAGGCATTTGGAGCAGGGATGTAAGGTAAGGATTTATCAACACTACACAGTGGGGCCAGTAATGGGTTAAAGTATAGTTTTTGAGGTGGACATGCCCTTTAAAGCGGTGTGAAAAAGCCTAATCTGTTCTAAATCTGGTGTTTTTAAATCTGTTTGTGACCACATATTTGTTGTCAAAATCTAATTAAGGTCTAATGTTTGGACAGTTTTAACAGTTAAAGGGCATATCCACCCAAAAAACAAGTGAAGCCTTTTAGCTTAATTATCCCCCAAAACTGGACTTTCGTTAGAAGCTTACCTTGATCTGATGCTTCCACGCTGAGCTACCTTCTGTGTTTAGTCGGTCCCAAGCGTGCAGGAGCTCTTCCAGGTATGTACCGGCTCTTCCAGGTATGTACTGTCAATCATGCCCACAACAGTGACATCGCGACCAATGTCTGAAAGTCCATACCCAGAAGAGCCAGCTACGAGCGCACTCTGCTCCTATGTGCTTGTAAAAGACACAAAACAGAAGGTAGGAGGCAAGACTTCCGTCAAGGGATCAGCTAATGTTTAAGTAGGTATAGCTCAGTGTGTAAACGTCAGATCAAGTTAAGCTTTAAATGAAAATCCAGTTTGTGTGAGTAATAATTATTAAAAATGTAACTACTGAGTAAAATATATGGATGTTAGAAGTTACATTTTGTTCGATCACATGAATAAAAGAACTCGTCCTATTTTGGTTTTCTGCACACCATACTAGATACATATTTTAAAGGGTCTCATAATATTGACTTTTAGGATTCTAGTTCTATTGAAGAACGGGAGGGAGCTGTGCCTTACCTTCTTTCTTCAATAGAACAAACTACTAAGGTAAGAAACTTACCCGTTCGCTCGCTCCCCGGCGCTTAGTCTGACAGGTCCCGACAGGACCTTTTCTTCTATGCGCATAGATTGCACATGCGCATAGAAGACAAGGTCCGTCGGGACCTGTCAGACTAAGCGTCGGGGGAGCTTAGTCTGACAGGTCCCGACAGAAGGTTCTATTGAAGAACGGAAGGTAAGGCACAGCTCCTTTATCTCCCGTTCTTCAATAGAACTGGATTCCTAAAAGTCAATATTATGTGTGAAGACCCTTTAAAATATGTATCTAGTATGGTGTGCAGAAAACCAAAGTAGAGGCAATTGTGAGTTTCTGTTTCCTCAAACCAAAATGGGATTGATGCATCTGAACCATCCATGCAGTTTGGTTTATGAACTCATTTATTTGTGTTCTTTGCAGGTCACTGAAGCTGTAACCACACTAGGAATGACCCAAATATCAAAAAAGTTTGTAATTGAGACTGTGACTGTTCAGGAACAAAGCAGTGTTCATGTAAACAAGGAAGAACTACCCCCTCCACCTCCTCCTAAGAAACGACAAATTCTCCTGGATACAGAAGAAAAGAAAAAGTGAGTTTTGAAAAATAAAATAAAATTAATTATTTTTCTTAACAAAATGCTGTAAATGACATAAAGATTGTTTATAACCGATGGTATGATTGGTATAACTCATGTTAGTTCTGTTGGGTGTGCGCACGTGTGTGTGTCTCAAACAAATTAGATTTACATATCCACTTCTTTTAATAACCAATATTGGGAAGCACTGTTTGGGAGAAGTCTGTTGCAAGTTGATTTTTTTTTTAATCCAAACTATTACATTTTTCACATCAGATACAATCGGTGGAGAAATATCTACCTGTGTGTATCCAATTTACACTGTTAACTTTATCGCATAAAACATGTATTGGAAGCAATGGGTCAGGGTGCTTGTGTGTGCACTCCATATGCACAGGACTTACACTTGGCATGGATAATTGGAAACCCACCAGCCTTTTGTTGTCTTTTCAATAAACCTTTTTTTATTGTATAAAAATCTCTGCCTGTTGGTAAAGATTACATTATTTTCATTTTGGTAAATTCACAATTGTGTTTTTATAAAATGTATTTGATACAATTTTTGCACCAAATTAACCGGACACTGTGTCTATTTGATATTTAATAATACTACAAGATTTACTTTATATGCATATCAGTTTTATTCAATTAGATCAACTGGACTTGAGGTTTAGTTCTTGAAGACGTTTCGCTAGTCATCCGACTGGCTTTCTCAATTCAGAATGACTTGTACAAGAATCTGTGGCAATTATGTACCCTGGAAAATCCCAATTAGCATATCACAGCCAGGTGTTAAGGGCATAATTGCATAGTGGCTAAGAGGTGTTATAGGAACGCCCAGAGTAAGGTGTCAAAACAGCATTGTACATGGCAGACAGTTGGTGTCGAATCCCCCCATCTCTATTTAGGCTTGGTTTCTTTGCAAATATGTTAACATTACAATCTTCAAAGGTATGTCCTTTATCCTTAAGGTGCTGAGTCCTGACCCGAGGAATTGGCTCTTCTGTGCTGGGCCATACGTTGATGCAGTTGCTGTTTGGTCTCCCCCACATACAAATCAGAGCATTCTTCACTGCACTGCACTGCATATATGATGTCGCTTTTCTTGTGTTTCGGTATTGGGTCTTTCGGATGTACCAATTGCTGCCTCAGCGTGTTGCTCGGTTTAAAGCAGACAGGGATACTGTGTTTTTTATAAATTCTTCTTAATTTCTCGGAGACCCCTGCTACATATGGGATGACCATGTTCTTTCTCCTGTCTTGCTTTTCCCCTTGACTGTTAGTATTCGTGTTCTTATCTTTCCTTGTACTTCTTTGGACAAAGACCTAGTCTGGATATCCACAAGTTTTAAGGGCTCCTCTGAGATGTTTAGTTTCTTTAGCCTTCGCCTCTGTGCTAGTGGGGATGTTCTCAGCTCTGTGTTGCAGGGTTCTGATGACACCCAGCTTGTGATCTAGAGGGTGGTGGGAGTCAAACATCAAATACTGATCTGTGTGTGTTGGTTTTCTGTAAACCTCTACTTCCAGTTTACCATTTTCTTTAACTTCTACCAAGCAGTCCAAGAAAGCCAGTTTGTTGTTTTGTACCTCTTCCCTTGTAAATTTGATGTTTTGGTCTACCGCATTAATGTGTTCTGTGAAAGCTTGTACTTTCTTCTGGGGGATTTTAACCCAGGTGTCATCCACATATCTGAACCAGTGGCTGGGTGCTAGGCCTTTAAAGGTATTAAGCGTCTGTTTTTCTACCTCCTCCATGTAAAGGTTGGCCACAATGGGTGAAACTGGAGATCCCATAGCACATCCGTGTTTTTGCTTATAGAACTTATCCCTGTATTTGAAATGGGTGGTATTCAGGCACAAGTCCAGTAAGGAACACACCTGTTCTGGGTTGAGATCAGTTCTGCTAGTAAGAGTGCTGTCTTGACAAGCATACTTTATATGCCTTTTTTATTTAACAATTGCATACAACATATCTGTTGTATTCAATTAGATCAACTGGACTTGAAATGTAGTTCTTGAAGACGTTTCGCTAGTCATCCGACTGGCTTTCTCAAGTCATTCTGAATTGAGAAAGCCAGCGGACGACTGAGCGAAACGTCTTCAAGAACTACATTTCAAGTCCAGTTGATCTAATTGAATACAACAGATTACCATGACCTGGATGAATGAGAACCTTCACAAGCAAATGCATACAACAGATAAGGAAAAAACTACTTTGCTATATGTTTCAATAAAAGTAATTTACAGACAAGATGCATTGTAAGCGAAAGGTTAGTCAGGTCACATTGTGGAGAACAAAGGTGTTTGGGGTTTCCACATATTTTAATTTATATATCTATGAGAGTTTTATATACCAATCTTACTTTACTTATGTTTTATTTCTTCAGGTTTGATAAGGAAACTGCTGAGCTGTTTAACTGGATGACCACATCCCAAACTGCTCTTCAAGCTGCTGGAATCAGTGACTATAGGATAAATAGAGACACCTTACGCTTGAAAGAAATGTTAAAGGTAATGTGAGTAGCTAAAATGGAAACTCCTGTGAATGCAGCTTTTGTTTATGCAGCTTTTGTTTTGTGTTTTAGACGCTAATCAGCCAGTGGTTGGGTCTGACGAATAATATGTATGTTTTTTTAGAATTTAGAGGAGGGAACAGAAGAAACTTACTGGCGATCACGCTCCTCTGCCACCTAAGTAAGCTCTGCCACCTAAGCAGCTGTGTCTGTGATTGGCTGAGAAGCAGCCAATCACAGGCACAGCTGCTGGCAATGCAGAGTG
Source organism: Hymenochirus boettgeri (assembly GCA_019447015.1). Lineage (NCBI taxonomy): Eukaryota > Metazoa > Chordata > Amphibia > Anura > Pipidae > Hymenochirus > Hymenochirus boettgeri. The sequence continues at coordinate 81,508,870 of CM033473.1, read as the reverse complement.
CCGCGGGAGCAAAGGGCTGTAAGTAGATTAGAGGAATCCGGAGGGGGGGAGGGAAGGGGCGGAGGTCCCCTACGCATGTCTCACTACCTCCTGAAGGACCTCCTGAAGGAACTTGCAAACGGGCTGGCTGCCGGTCAGCCCTTTTGCAAGTTCCTAGCAAGCAGGGAACCGGATTAGAGCGTGCCAAACATGCCAAAACTTATTAATATCTTATTAATATGGAATGCCTAATGACTAAAACATGTTTTTTTTTTTATTTGTTTTTAAAAACTTAGACTCTCGAACAAGAGAAGGAGGAGAGAACACCAAAATTAGAAGAGCTCTCTATACATGGGCATCATATGTTAGAGCTCTGTCAGCAAGGTATGGGAGTTAAATGTCTTGCTAAGGGTACATACAATATGAATGTGTGTATTGAAAGTTCTAGTTCAGTGTCAGTGCTCCCCCAAAGCTGCCAGACAATCAAACCTAACTGGTCTCTCATTTTTGTATGCCTTTATTTGAAACTGTATAGCTGGATCTGCAGAGTCCTGTATGTCCACTCCTGATATGCAATAGGTGGCCCCATTGTATTCTTTAAAGCAGGTTTTCTCAAACTGGGTGCCAGGGCTGTGCCTTCTGCCTCTAATTTTTTGTACTGGAAATAATTTCAACTGTCTAAATAAATCCGGGGAGCTCTCCCATTTTTAGATTATATCCTGGATTTTCCTATTTTTTGGGGGGATAATGAAGGAAACGCATAGAAGACTGGCAGATAATGTATAGAGAAGTGAATTAAAATAATTTCTCTCTTAAAACAAAAAAATTATATCCTCACATAAAACACTTTACAATTTATATTTATATAGTGTTAATGTTAGTGTATATCATAACAAAATAAATCCCCAAACTATAGTCTCATGATCTATATTATATATCATTCCTATACTGCTGCAAAGCACAGTATAAGTGAACTGCAAGTTGTGTGGCAGCACATAAGACAGCAATGGTAGTGGGAGCTTATATAGCAGCTTGTATTGCATGTGTCAATGGGTGCTTATGGTAGAGGGTGGATCTAACCCAAGTTGCTTCCATATCTTCAGCACCCGAGTTTCTCAGTTAACACAAGGTATTAAAAATAAAATATAACATTAAATGATGGTTATGCAAAAAAAATTGTTGATGATAGAAAAAACATGGTTTGAAGCAGGCTAATGCTGGCCATACACAGGCTTGACATTAAACTGATTGAACTTTCAATTGTAATCATAATATCGGGCATACAAGCTGTATTACCTGTCATCATTCCCTGGGCAGAACATTATTTTTTATTGAAATTAAGAACATGCTCACTGCAAAATGTTTAGTCCAGACTGCAAGTACCATACAGAATAGTGTATGGTCAGAATAATACTTACTATAAAACATTCAATACACATTCCTTAATTGATTTCATGTGTGTGTGGCTTGTAGCCGAGGACACACCTGATGAAGACCTGAAGAAATATTTAGATAGACTGCTTTCTGAGTGGAAAAAAACTATCCAACAAATGGATGAGCTGAAGAATGGGATAGAATACCAAGATAAGATCAATGCTTACTCCAGGGACATGGAAAATTTGGAAGAAATCTTAAAGCTGGTGGAGAAAAGACTAGGAGACTTGTCTTCTCAAGAACAATCACTCACGGCTTCTTTGGCATTTAGCAAGGTCAGCTGTTGCATCTTCCTTACCGTCTAATAAAATTGCAAGATACTTTAGCTACTAGTGATCTAGTCACTAGTACCAAACAAATAGATGATTTTAAAGTTTTACCATTTTTAAAATACATTTTATATATAACTCTACTACCATTTGATTTGTACAGTATTGTAATGTATTATTATTCATTAATTATTCTAACCAAAGTGTTTCTCTGCAGGAGAGCTTGTTCAAGATTAATGAGATGAAATTCCAGATTGAGAATATTAAGTCAACAGCATTATCCCTCGCTTCACATCCCACAGCTCCAACCTTTATCCATGACAGTTTGGATGGCTTTTTAGATCACTACCAGAATGTGGAGAAGCAGGCAGAGAAGGAAGCCCAGAAATTTCAGAAAGGTTAGTAAGGAAATGCTAGGGTAATATATGTTAAAGAATTTTACTAATGTTCAGTTATGTAAGAAAACAGTAGGCCACATAATACAATTTTTAAATACTCATATATGCATCAATCTTAAATTGTTATTTGTAGCTTTCGAATGTCAACCAAGTCAAATGTATGTGGATACAAGGAGAATGTTGAAAGAAACATTTTTAGTATGTCAGCAGAAGATACAGTCTCCTTTGACTGGACTTTGTGACCCAGTGGCTGTGGAGAAGGCCCTGCAGCAATCCAAGGTTGGTTCTGAAAAACACTCATACAGATAGGATGACACACAAATATGGATGTAAATGTATTTGTCTTAAAAGGATTTCAGCTTTGCTGTACTTGATTTGTATGTGTCCAGTTTTAAAGGGAAAGTGCAAGTTCTTCCCTTATAAATTGAATTTCTATAAGGGATTCAGATCATTATGCATACCATGCATTGCAACCCCATTCCTTTCAAATCTAAACACACAAAATTCATATTATTTATTATTTTAGATAGAAGTTAAGATGCTTACCACAGATATTTGAACATGTGTTTAAGCACATTGTTGAGATTTATGTTTTCATCTGGAACACACAAAACATTGCCTTCAACCTTAAAGATGGTTGTTTCTCAGTAAGAGTTGCTTTGTCTAGATTGCCATGTAATCTACAGGATTGCCTGATTATGCCTGTTGCTAAATTCATCATGGGAGTAGATTATAATGGATATATTATGAATATTAGAAGTTACCACAGAGTTCCTTTTTAAAAGCAATTGGCTTTTGGCCTCAAGGGTTTATATGGTGAGGTACCTGGGCTCCTTGTTGACTACTAATATCCTTATAATTCACAGTAGGGTGTACATTATCTACTATATAATGAACAAGTTAAATATGATTTATAAATAACATTCAAGCCATGATCTAGTAAGCCTATCCCTTTTAATGCATATCTGTACATTTTAATTCATTTAATGTAAACTGCATTGTTATATTGAATTAATTATAGACTGCAATAGTCATCAGTGCAATGCTGGGATACTTTCTGGCAGCTCAAATGGAGCACAATAGGTTAAAAAAAAACTCCAGCAGAAAAGGTTCTGGATAGACTAGAACTGTGTAAAAACTAAAGGGAATAATTAAAAATGACCATTCAAGGCATATTTAAGTACTACAGAATATATATTGTATAGTATGAAATTTATTTTTACAAGTTTTATCATATATACCATCATACAAAAACACATGTGTTGTTTACATTTTATAATCTGGAATATGGTATGAACATTTATTATTAATATATTTATCTAAAATATTAATTAAATAAAATAAACATAATAATATCATTCAGTGTAGCTGTATATTTATAGTTTCTTTCTCTATACACCTATGTAAATTACCCTTCCGTTGCTCAATATGCATCTCGTTCCATAATCTGAAACATTACTATTTGACATCATGAACATTATTAAGATGTTTAAACAGCCACACCATCATCATTCCTTAGAGAATTTTTCTATCTTTTACTATATCCTCCTAGAAGACATCCTAATGGCTTTATGCTACCTTTATATTCATACAGTAGGTAGCCATGCAATAGACGCAGGTGTCTGAAAATTTGCTGTGTCTCTGAACCAGTTATTGCTTGCAAAGCTTGCAAAAAACTAAATCTGTTGCCCATGTGTAACAGCCAAGAACAGGTAAAAGAGTAAATATTACAATCTGCAGAAAACCACTTTGAATATAAATATTCTCAGTCGTAGCTGCTGTGAAGTGAGCACTTTATTTTCTTATTTCTTTAAAAGAATGGAATGGCAAATTAAAGGAACATGAGATCATTTTATTAATTTTGAGTAATTAAAAATGTATTTTAATGAACTCTATTATTCTCAAGGAGGTAAGAGTGAGTGCTTCTACCCTCTTTTCTTATTTGATAGGGGGCACTATATGTGTTTCAGTGCTAACTTTTTCCAAATGAGAATTACATTTATTTTTAATTACAAAACTCAAAGATGAATGATTTTAATTAAAGTTGTCAATTCCTTTAATGTGATAGTGTGTTTTTAAGCATAAGCCTTAATTTGTTTTTTTTCTAGAATCTTTCACAAACAGTAGACAATCAGAAGGTGAATATAGACGCACTTTACTCTGAATCAAAACTGCTAGAAAATCAGACCAGAGAAGAAACTACCAACGAGTGCAAAAATATAGAAGAACAGTGGTTTCAATTAAAGAATGCAGTTTGTGACCAAATTTCTGTCCTGGAAGACATTTCTTCCAAACTTCGATTGTTTGAGGTAAATCAAACTTTTGACACTTGGTGTACAATTTTTGGCATTTCAAAAAAACTACAACTTAACAGCAAGTTAACCACTAGCTGTATGCCCACCACTCTCTGTGCCTGCTGATCATGTATTTAAATACAGAGCCAAGATTATATATGAAAGGGTCATTGTCATCTTCGTCTATATTTTATTCTTGATTGTCATAAAATATTCCTTGTTAATATTTCCTTGATATACGACCATGTTTACAAAGTTCACAGGTTTACAACAAATCACACAAATCCAGATAAAGAATTCTCAATCTTGATTTCTCTTCCACAGTCCAAGAAAGGCTACTGTTGTAAAATGTTAACATATGTTGTTAAATATATCTGCTCTTGCATACATGAGTGTGGGAAGTACTACTGAGTGTCTAGTCAGTCAGGTTGGGCCCCCCTGATTGCATTGTTGGTGTTGTCAAACGTGCATGCAATACATTTCTGTCCCACTGTAGCAATGTTCCCACCAGCGACAGCTATCAGTGATATAGCCAAACTTAATAACTTGGCTTCAGATTAAGCAGGGAAGAATAGCAAATTAATAGAATAAATCTTCAAAGGCCTTGTATCTAGAAATCATGCTATGGGGTGGGGAGGGGGGTTCCTTGTGTTGAGTACAACAGCCTCCCATCATAGTAATGAAAATCAAATAAATGAAAATCAAATAAATGAAATAGTCATAGAAAATGTAATTCAAATGTTCAGTTTAACGTTGGAAAAAAAAAACACAAAATATTTTAAAAGCTGTAGGAATTACTTGCAATAGCCACTGTAATAAGTTATTTTTTGTTATCTGGTTTGTTTGAAACAAGTTTCCTAGTCTGATTGGCAATTGTCAATGAGCCTGACATCATTTATTTGAAAGGTTCACCATTCAAATACCAAGTTATTGATCTTTTTATTTGCGTTAACTCATAAAAGTCTGATAAAGCATCTACAGGAATGTAGGGCAGGTAGTGCAGATCGGACCCACAAATTGGAGAGAAGTGCTTTTAGTCTCCTTGCTCTTCAATACGTTACATTCGTGTTAAGAGCCTATTGTGTATATCTTGCAAAAGCAACTGAATTCCTGCCTCCTATTGTGTCACATTCCAGCAGCTGGAGGAGTGTAGTGGAAATAAAAGTAAATTTTCATCAAGAAATAATTTATTAATTTGTCTGGAGTGTCTAACATTCCATTGCTCTTGGCATGCACTTTTATAGGAGCCTGTATTTTTGAGGACTTACATGTACAGCATTTAAAAACATTAAACAATTTTGGTGGTATATGGAATACAATACAATCTATATTCTTTATCTAACTTTACTGCTAGTTGTATTTTACATTATTGTTTCCTTTGCATTGGTAGGGTTAGCACTATTTCTATGGATGTGATCATGTCCTAGCTTTTGTTTGTAGTGCCTTAAGTGGTTACTGCACTTGAGGCACTAAATAAAGAAAAGCAGCAAAACATTAAACAGACAATCCTATCAATTGCCACAACCCCCAGTTTAAGCAAAGCAAAGAACTTCAGCAAAGTGCAATGTTGAATAAAAACATTTGAGCAGAAAAGCTGCAATGGATGAACATTTTCCATAATATTTTGTCCCTGGTTTACTCGCAAAAATAAACCTGTTGGTACAGCAAGACCAGATATGTATGATCCCCCTTTTTAATGGACAAATTAAGTTAATTCTAAATATAAAATATTTAGTTTTGCTCCCACAATAACTAGCTAACCATAAAAATAGGAATAGTTAAAAAATTTGGGAAGTGTCTGACTAGACTAGTAAACTTCATTTAATGCTGCGCTGTTGGGAACATTTGAGCCATTTTATATATTTTGGAAAGAAATGGACATATAGTGTCAGTGTATGTGCCCAGTGGCAAGTACAGGATTTTCAAGTGGGGGATCCCTAAATGGGTTACCACTGATCAAGTGGTAGTGAACACTGTTGTTTGCCTGGATCAGATGATCGGCATTTTGACATTCCGGAAAATCATCATGTGGTCCATGGGAGACATTTGCCACGGCCAACTACTCTATAGCAGCGAACAGTCGGGACAGAAAATTTGTCTGTGTGTACAAAGCCTAAGGTTCTGTTTTACTGATACATCCACATTTGCACTACATTACCATTAGCTGTGATACTGATGGGGGATCTGACAAAATTTGCTGAATATTGTCGGTTTCGGGACCTATCGGGCAAGAAGGAAAATTTCCATTACTGGCTCCCTTTACTACAGTAGAGGAGCCTATAATGTTGGTTAAGGGCACGGCCACACTGCGCCACAAACGCAATTGCACACGGAATCGAATGCGATTTCATTGTGTTTGCGCATGCGTTTATTTCGATTAAGTATAGGAAAACGCATGCGATTGCAATTAAAAATGCGGAACGCAAATCGCAGTCGCAACGCACCCAAAAACGTGCATTTTCGGTGCGTTGCTGCATTTTCAATGATCTAAAAAAAACGCAAGAAAAACACGATAGTGTGGCCTAGCCCTGAATGTTGATAGTTGTCTATACAACCACCTCCAGTATTTCTCAAAGTCACCTATTCCTGCTCACTAGGTTCCATGACAGTGGAGTAGGTACAGTAATTACTGTATATAAACCCAGTCTCAGCATTTACTTCTCTATGCTAGTGTCAATCACAGGGCAGACTGGATACATTTTTGAAACAAACAAACAAATGCTGCTTCTCAATCGCAGCTTAATTGACAATGTAACAATCTATGTAACAATCTATGGACACCAGGAGAAGTAGAGCAGCAAGCAGTCTGCACTGAGCAGGCAGAAACATGCCCCTGGTGCCCAGACCCTGTTCTCTGACTTTTCCCTCATGAAAAAAAAAATGTTTATAGGTTGCATATCAGACTGTGTAAATCTATTGATTATTATCATGCTTTAACATGCTTTTTTCTAAAACCAGGATGAATCTCAAGCTGTCCATAAATGGGTTAGTGAGGCAAAGGATTTTGTGCTTAACCAACACAGTGCCTCAGAGGATCCCATTGGACTGCAGAAACAGATGGACCAATGCATGGTAAAAATTGTAATTCTTTGTTGACCTTTGAGATTCAAGCTTATTTATCTGTTTCTTTTCTTAAGCACTTTTTTTTATGAATTGAGAAAGCCAGTCGGATGACTAGCGAAACGTCTTCAAGAACTAAACTTCAAGTCCAGTTGATCTAATTGAATACAACAGATATAACTGAAAAGCAGTTACAAGTTTCAGGGCAGCATTAAATGTATGAATAGAAAAGAGGAATTTAACTCTCTATCTATAAATGAATACATGTAAGCGACATATAACTGAGTGTGTGTGTGTGTTGCTGAAAGTTGTAAGGTTTCCTTTCTGGCTCCAGATTGGATTTCCTTTCTGGCTCCTGATTGGAGAACAGAATGTAAGCCATAATTCCTTTATCTCCCGTTCTTCAATCAAAGTGGATAATTATTTTTAATTTTGGGACACCCTTTTAAGAATTTGCAGCCCCCTAAAGAAATGGATAAGATAACTGTGTTTATGTGCACTGTTTGACCACACGTCCTGACAAGTGTTCCCTTGCCTAATCTGGACTGCAACCCTTTAATATAATTTACTGAAGTGGTACTTTATTGGTGCTCTGCATGGGGTGGGTGGTTGTGGGAGCAGATTATGGGAGTATTAAAAATTGTTTGATTTTTGATTTTTTTTTTTACAATGTTACATGAACTTTTCAGGCACTTGTCAATAAAATGGAGACTGTAGAATCCTCACTGAAAAAGCTAAACGATATTAATGCTGACCTAAGTAGCCACCCAGACACTATGATCAATACTTGGGTCCTGCCCAGGCTGGCTGACCAGAAGGCACAATGGGAACGACTAAGTAAACAGGTAAACAAGGATATGGATGTCCTGTTATTGGCTATTGCTCCAGCTTTGCAATTTGTCGTCCTCTTTATTACTGTACAGTAAGTAATATCTTCTTTTGTGAGATGGCTGGTTTCTAATTTGTGCATTGGTTTACAGAAATACTATTTAATTAAGCCCAGTTAAAAATACGGTTAGGGCTAGGCCCCACTAGTGCTTTTTAATGTGCGATTTATTGCACAGTCGCATGTGCAACACTGCAAAACCAAGGTGTTGTAGTGTGGCCTCAGCCTTAATTTTGTTTCTCTGAAAAAGAAGAAAAAACAGTAAACCAGCATGTGGTACTGGCTTTTATACATAGGTACAGGTAAACAAAAAAACAAGTTTAAATGGGAACAACTCTTTACCTAGAGGGATTATCTTGCTTGAAATTACCATTCACATTCTGTTTAAAACAGAATTTAAAAAATAACTAATTCTTTAATGAACCAAAGAGGTTGCACTTAGCTAACTAAACTGTTATCCCTGACCAGGTAGGCAAACCAGCATTAGAGCTGACAGAAAATGTTGAATTTGTTTTTTGCACGTTTTTTTTTTTTTTTTCTTAGGTTTGAATGTGAAATGTCATTAAAGGAACTGTAAACCTAAAAAATAAGTGTTTGCCAATCGTTTCTATTATTCACAGGGAGGTGAGAATGCTTAGTCTCACCTCCCTGTGAATAAGTTTGCTCAGGGGACACAGCGGCACTTACTTTACATGGCGCTCCACTCGCTCCTTCTGATCTGACAGCCGCGTTGCCCCTGTCTCCCGACCACACGCCTATCTTTGGCGTATGCACGCCAATACAAAAGATAGGCGCGCGATCGGGAGAGCAGGACAGCATGGCTGTCAGTTCAGAAGGACCTCCGAGTGGAGCACCAGGTAAGGTAAGTTCGGCTGTGTCCCCCTGACGTTGTATTATTCACAGGGAGGTGAGAATAAGCGTTCTCACCTCCCTGTGAATAATAGAAATGATTGGCAAACACTTAAAGTTTACAGTTCCTTTAAGTAAGTGTCATTTAAATTGTACATGCCAATTCCCAATCAAGAACCAAATGCTTCATTTATATTGCTGCATTAACTCATAAAACATTTAAAACTTTGTGGCTTTAAGAGAAATGAATGTCTCAGTTCTTTTTTATACTTTGAAGCAGAATTAAAAAAGGTATAGCTCATTTAAAAAAATCTAAAGTTTTTAACCAGACTGGCTTAATTTTAGGTTATTCATCAGAAGAACAAGTTATCTGAAAGTCAAGAGAAGACTGTAAACTTAAAGAAGGATTTGGCAGAGATGCAAGAATGGATGACACAAGCAGAAGAGGAATATCTGGAGAAGGATTTTGAATACAAGTCTCCAGAAGAACTTGAAAATGCAGTGGAGGAAATGAAAGTAAGCAAATGTGTATGAGTTGAGCGATTCTGAGGATTTTTACTGTTCTATGTAAGAGACAAATAAATAAGTAGTGAAGAAGTTTCCATTTAGCCCAATGCTTCCCAGTCTTGAGTATTCCCTTAATTATAACACATTCTTTCTCTTTTTCCTCTCCACCTCCTCTTTATTCCCTTCTACCTTTTATTTCTCTTCCATCTAACTTAAGCTGGCCATACATGCTACGGTCATGGTCTTACGATCCAGGAATTGTACTATCGTCAGCCAATGTACAGGCAATTGTCAGCCGGTCATACAATTTAAAAAAAAAAAATTGTTGTGCCACCTGTTGTACCCACTTTGTCCTTCACACTGTGTTCTGAGGGCATCAAACATGTTAAAGACTTTAGAGACTTAATTAGCCCCTTATAGGTAGAGCAAGTTTCACTGACCCATGCATTTAGAGCAGTGTACACAGGCCCATACAGTGAGAAGCAGACTTTACTTGGCCTCATTGTCATGGTTGTTTGATATCCAGTGTCAAAATGCCAAAATTTAGTATGAGGCACAGAGTAGGAAAAAGAAAAGACTAATGGACAGGAACTGAAAGGCACAGGAGTTGGTACTTGAGTGGGCCAGGTGGAAGAGCATAGGAGGCAAAGGGGCAAAAATAAGAGCTGATACTGGCAAGGTAGCAAGGTCGCGCCTTTGCCATCCACGCCTTTGCCAGCATCCTTTAAAAAGTTTATTTTTGCGCCATCACAGGAAGCCGCTGTACCCATGTCTGAGGCATGCGCAGGGGAGACCTCTTCCCCCCTCCCACCATCCGTATCCATCCTCCCACCATCTGTACCATCCAAACCCCATTAAAATCCGTTCAGACAATTTTAAGTTACATACCTTTTTACAACCTACTTTTTGCAGACCAGGAGTGTCTCACTGTAAATCCAAGCTCCTGACATCACCCACGTCCGTGCTTTTTCTGTTCCCGCGCAACCATCATCCTTCTTCTGCACACCCCCCCCTCCCACCATCCAGATCCACCCTAGTTCTCCCTTCAACCTAGCGTAAAATCCTTTTAGTAGGAGGTAGCTGCCCCCTGCCCAGACCTGCTATATTATTATTTAAAAAAAAAAAATCATAACTGTACTCACAGCCCTGTTCTGGCAGCGCTTTCTTTGACATCAGCCGCGTCTGTAATGCTGGTCCGGCCCCCTGCTTGCAAGTTCCAGCAAGCAGGGAACCGGATCCATACGCGCAGGAGCGAAGGGGCTGTAAGTAATGCTGTGATTGTTTTTTGTTTTTTTTTGAAACATAGTGGTTGTGGGTGGGCAGGGGAGTTCTATCTTATTTTAAAAGATTGTTTTAAGGTGGACATACCCTTTAATTTATTTTATTTTTTTCCAAACAAAACAAAAAGGAATACATTTCCCAATACACTCAGAAAATACGTATTCATACATTAACATCTATGTCAACAAACATTTATTACAGAGACAATTGTCAGCCTATAATTAGTATTATAACATATTTTGGCAGTAGATATTAATACACATTTTTTCAAATAGGGAACGGAGATTAAAACTTATAACAACACATTTGTAAAGTGGAACCAACTAAGACAATGCATTTTTTTACTACCAATTACATTAAGTTCAAACCTTATCCTTAGCGTTAATTAGTAACTTGTAAGTCAAATTGTGCTGCCCTGCATGTGTTATTATTCAGACCCATGGTCCTAAAGGTACCCCAGCCCTTTGGGCCCAGTAGATGTACACAGGATATGTTAACTGAGAAAGGAAATTTATGTTAAGGTTTAAATTGCTTGCTTAAGCATGATAATCTTACCAAGCACTAATCAAACATGGCAGGAAAAAGATCAGACAATGCAATTAGCAATATTCTTTTTGTTTGTGGTTTGCTTTTATGAAGGTGATAAATTATAAAACCCACTCATCTCTCTGTTCTTACATTTACTAAAAACCTGAAACAGAATGCCTGAAACTGTATGTATACATATATGTCTGTATGTAAATATTTTTACTATATATTATTATAAAGCACGGAACATGTTACATTTAAAAAGTACTTAATCCACTCACATCAGGCATTACCCTGAAGAACTTACAATATAATATCAGTATGTTATTATGATTTGAGGGTATAAACCAGAAGAAACCTAATTAATTTAAACTGTACCAGTCAGTGCTAATCATTCAACAGGACTGTGATGTATATTGTATTTTATTTATTTTAACTGAAAATGTTCAACAATGCCTTTACAATATCTATCCAAACAATTCCTTACAGATCTAACCATTTTTATGGTTTATATTTTGTAGAGAGCAAAAGAGGATGTGCTACAAAAAGAGGTACGAGTGAAGATACTGAAGGACAACATCAAGGCACTGGCTGCCAAAGGTCAATCTGGAGGACAAGACCTCACATCAGAACTAAAGATGGTGTTGGACAACTACCAACTTCTTTGCAATAGGATAAGGGGGAAGTGCCATACTTTAGAGGTACTGGATTCAAATATTATTTAAAACTTTTATGGGGTTTCCTAGAGTAATTCAGGGAAGCATGATCCATAAACAAAAATATGTATGCCTGAACCCCTTGTAATAAACATAAATCAATAAATATGAAGTTTGTCTTGATATGTGTTTTACATATGTAACACTATACAATTATTTCATTACCTTTACAGTTACTTTGGGAGGAAAAAGTTTGGGTTTACATAATTCCATTATGTTTATAAAGTTACCATTTTGAAAATTTCCATGTGTTTGTTCTGTATAGGAAGTTTGGTCATGCTGGATCGAGCTGCTGCACTATCTTAAATTGGAGACAGACTGGCTTAATACTTTGGAACAAAGGGTACAGAATACAGCAAACCTTTCAGACAAGGCTGAAGAAGTCAGTGAAGCTATGGAGGTAAAACAGATTACATGGTTAAAATACAGATTAAAGGGCAGATTTCAGATTCAGCTGTGCCAAAAAACTGTTAATCTATAGTTAATCAGTTAATCAGTCTTTTCTTATCAAGTATTGATACATGGTTGTCACAGTGCTGTTTGTCAGAAAATTTTTGTACTATTGGTTTTTATGTGGGTCTATAGTTATTGGTTGTTACAGTGATATTGCAGCCACCTAAATGTATCTATAGTCCACACACATATTGCAGTTTACTATTACAATACATTGTAATACATAGTAAATAGTTACAAAACATACATATAAAGCTTCTTACATGATCACAGGGACCCTACTCGCAATGCACAATGGGCAAAATGTCCGTTAGTACACAACTATCGGTAAGTGCATGAGCATCCTTGATGATCTGACCCTGCAGATCATGAACGATGCCCGACCGAACACCAATACACTTACCTAAAGTCAGATGAAACTGCCCTTCATACATATCGTGTACGGGCCTCAATACATTAGACATTAAAACATTAGACATAAGGGAAAAGGTCCCTGTCCCACAGAGGTGCAACAGCCTAAAGGGTTTCATTTTTTAAAGGTATTCCTGGATTGTTTCATAAAAGTTTGGATTATTTTGGATAAGTAAGAGTTCCCCCTACTTTTGGCATATTGTCTACCATGTTAGAAAAAAAATTATTTGAAAATCGTACTTAACCTAACTTATCCTACTTACCAATTTAAATCTTTTCAACATAAGATATATTGCATGAAAATCATCCACCAGATCCAAGATGGCTTAAATCATTATAGCCAAATTCCCAGAGCTGTCGGGTAACTGCTGGGTGACCTACATGTGACCTTATTATTTAAAGTGGAACTGTGGTCTCCATACAAATTGGTTTTAAATGAAAGGCCAGTTAACTACTTTTAAAACAAGCCATCAACCACCTCTCTACGTGCTCCACAGCCCAAGATATAAAGATATTACAGACCAGAAAGTTAATGGGTGGGAGGATGACACACGACATTCCTAAGGCTGCTCCTCCACCTCGCCACCGGCGAGCACAGCCTCAGACTTCAGTGTGTGATGGAGACAGGAAGTCCCCCCCCCTCCCTGCTGTGTGAAGATCCCCACAGAGAAGGTAAGGGAATCTACAGCCCTACCCTTCCACTATGTGAAAACAGCCTTTTCAGCCAGAGTTCTCACTCTGCCTGAAAGGGCTGTTTCCACAGTTTTCTGTAGGGGGACTGGGGTGTTTGAGTGGGGAGGGGCCCACGGAACCCGTGAGTGGGCGGGTCCCATGGCACCCATGAGTGGGCAGGGCCAATGCACCTGTGAGTGGGCGGGGCCAATGCACCCATGAGTGGGAGGGACAAGGGGGCTGCAAGGGCAGGAGGAGAGATAGGACAGAGTGACTGTCACATGGTTTCAGAGCAGGAAGTGCAGGGGACCTGGTGATGTTGCTGCCATATCACACACAAAAATGTAAGTATCTCCAAAACTATGCAAAATAAACATAAATTGCAAAAATTCTCAGGAGAGCAATTCCTATCAATTTGCCTAAGGTCATTTTTGGATCACAGTTCCCATTTAAGGTAAGAGTTCACTGAAAAAGTGAACTATTCCATTAATGCATTGTTGGAAGAACAGGAGGTATAGTTTATGGAGTTCTTGAATCAATTTTACAGGAGCCAGGAACGAAGAGTAAGAAATTGATTGAAGAATGGAAGATTAGGCGTAGCTCCTTTACCACCCGCTCTTCAATCAATGCATTTAAGGAATAGTTCACTGAACTATACCTTTAAGTGTGAACAGTCAGATTACCAATTGATATTTGCCAGGAAATAGAGCTACAGAAATCAGAAAATGCCATAAAATTGCAGAATTGCAGATGATTTTTCTGCAGTGCTTCCAATTTTGGAGCTTGTAATTACATAAATATTCTTGTTAAGAATTAAAGAATCTTTTAAGGGTTATTTAGATTTTAACTAATTTTTCTTTAATAATTGGTGTTCTGGATATTTGATCCTTTCATAGTCTTTAGAGTCCGTTCTGCGCCACCCAGCAGACAACAGAACCCAAATTCGTGAACTTGGACAAACCTTAATTGATGGTGGGATTCTTGATGACATTATCAGTGAGAAATTGGAAGAATTCAATGCTCGTTATGAGGAATTAAGTCATTCAGTAAGTGTGTGTCCTATTTATAGAGATATTTTAATTCCTTGATGGCTTTTGATATTTTAAAACTTACAGTGCAAAACCTTCTTGTCCTGTAGATAGTAAGTGATAATATGTGCTTTTATATTTTTAATGGGGATGTCAATTATAAACTGTACAAAATGTGCCTTGGTAAAACCTTCTGTGTTTTTGTTAAGCTGTAAAAAAACCCCAAAAAAACCCTCTGTCTCTAACAAGCTAATTCCAAGTTTCAGCCCTCATTTCTTCCAGATTCTCTTAGTTTTCCATTGCATGTGCAAGTAATCCTCACTAGATATTGACAATTAAAAAGCCTTGATTGTCTATGAGTCTTGATGTGCTGGACTAAAAATGTCCTATTTCCTGTCTAAAGAAAATCAAATTAATTAATAATTGTATGTTATTTTTCATTTTCTTATTTAATTTTATATATTGTTGCTGTACACTTGTAAGTTTAATAACTTTTTATGTCGCTTTAGGCAGTGAGCAGGCAGATTTCCCTGGAACAGCACCTTCAGGCCCTGCGGGAGAATGATCACATGCTACACGTGCTGCAGGAGTCTCTAGAAGAGATGGACAAGCAGCTGACTTCATATTTGACTGACAGAGTTGATGCCCTCCGTATGCCTCAGGAGGCCCAGGTATCCTAGTAGTGCTTTTGTAAGAAACAGGTTTCTGTGTATATTAGTCTAGATTCCCTTGCACCAAAACATTTTCATATCTCTCTGCACCCTTTTTTATCATACATTTGTCTTCCCCCTGTGCTGGAATAAAATCAATTAGAACTATTTAAACTTATTTTTTTAACATTATTTTATTTTTTTAACATTATTGTTGGTCCTTAATATAAATTATCCAGCAGAATTACACCATTCTGTTTAACTCAGAAATTATAACTACCCAGTGTTCTAATTTCTTTAAATATTCTTTTTGTTTCTGCCTTTTTTTCCTTATGTGGTGCCTTTGTACTTCTAGGCAGTCCTTCTTCTTTGTACTTCTAGGCAGACCTGGTAATTCCCTGCCCATACACACAAAATACACTTCATGGGCCCAGATCAAGCTTAATGCTGACCTGTTGGGTAGGAAAACATCAGTTTCCCTTTCTGGCATCAACTATTTGCCTAGAAGAGGCACCACAGGGATATACAGTATATGGTGTCACTAAACATAAGTGGAAAGTTTGCTTCTTACCACTTATGTCTGTTTTCCTTGGTTAGATGACATAATGTGTGCACCATTTAGAAACTTCGTCAAGTTGCTACTTACCAATGTGCATACCCAAAAACATAAAAATCTGTTTTTTAAATGAGAAAGAAGGAACTTCTTTGCATACTGATCTTTATTTCTGTATTAAACAGGAATGTGTCATGTCACTGTTACTGTATTCTTTTTTGCTGCCTTCTGTTGGTTATTTTAAGGACCAGTATATTTTACTTTACAGAAGGAAGATCACTGGTTCTGCTCAATATAACTGCTGCATTCGCCTTTAAGCTTTAAACTTGGATAGGGCTGGAAAGTTGACATTATTTACCCCATGCCACCGTGCTTGATCTCCAGTCTATAGTGGGAACTGGAACATGTACAGATCACATTTTATTTCTTATACAAACATCACAAGAAGGATTCAAAATTTTGCTGGGCTGCAAAAATGCATAGTTATATAGTTTATACATGGTTTAAAAAAAGACAATGTTCCATTAAGCTCAACCCCTCCACAAAAACTCCAGCACCCCCCCTCCCCAATCCAACAAAAAAAGCGCCCACTCTCCTCCACTCGAATGGTGCATGCTCCCCAGTACACCAAACTAGACCTAGATACAACCAATAACTTATGCCCACACACTACACAGTGACCAGCTGTAACCATGGAAATTCTGCCATCTAAGCCTCTTTTGAATGTGTTTATAGATTTAAACGACACAACATTTTCAGCCAGAGCATCCCATAACTTTACATAGGCCTTACATCCCTGCTCCAAATGGTTCTCCTGTAATGTCCCTCCATGTGCCAAAATGACATGTGCACTGCAGCCCCCTTCCCTCTATCCCTCTCCCTCCCATTTCTCTCTCCCTCCCCCTAGCTCAAATACCCTTTTCTGTAGTGTAGAGCTCCCAACCCTAACTGCCATAGTTATCTGAACCAAAACTCCCCCTATCATTACTTACATTGCCTCTTTCCCCCTAACGTTCAGTACAGCTGGAAGCCACATCCGTGATTGGCTGCCTCTCTGGCTCCCTGCTTACAGTTTCATGCAAGCAGAGGGCCGGGACTGAATGTCGGAGGAGAGAGGCAATGTAAGTAATGATCGGGGGAGTTTTGATTCAAATAACTATGGCATTTGGGGTTGGGGGAGGGAGCCCTACACTACAGAAAAAAATGTATAAATGGGGTGGACATGCCCTTTAACCATTTTTAGCGGATTAATACTGATTGCCAAGATTGTACGATCAGGATTGGTGTGTGTATGGCCTCCTTCTTTACTGCCGTCACAGTGAAGAACTGTTTATGTTGATTAACCTAAAATTGCTTTTCTCCAAGTCTTAACGGTTGGCTTCTGGTCTTTTGTTTATAACTATGAGAGAAAAGATCTTTTCCAGTATACCGTATATACTCGAGTATAAACCGACCCGAGTATAAACCGAGGTACACAATTTCACCTAAAAATCTAATAAAAGTTGTTGACTCAAGTTTAAACCAAGGGTAGAAACTTGGCATTCAAGATGTTTGGAAACTACTACTCCCAGCTAATAAAGCATGCTGGGAGTTGTAGTTTCCAAACATCTTGAATGCCACCCTCACCCTCCCACCCAGTGCAGTTTGTACCTGTGGGCTCTCCTCCATCCAGTAACTTGGGGCTTCCTGTTGGGACTTGTGCCTGTGTGCCAGCATTGAAGATCAGCATTCCGGCAGCTGCGATCAGGTAAGCATTCCGGCAGCCGCGCGCTCATTCCCTGTACTGGCACGCCAGCTGACGTCACTAATTGGCGCCGGGCAGTGACGTCAGCCGGCGCGCCAGTACAGGGAATGATCTTGTGGCTGCCGGAGTGGTAAAGTAAGTAGTGACTCGAGTATAAACCGAGTTCAAGTTTTCAGGCTGATTTTACAGCCTGAAAAACTCGGTTTATACTCGAGTATATACGGTAACCACTTCTTTGAGACTTGGAATAAAGTACATTTTCAGATTGAATAGACCAACAATGTAGATCTTTTATAGTTTTTGTATTTATACATGTGGAGTGGAGTGAAAAGAAATATATTAAAAAGTGGGCAACTATTTGTTTTGTAAACTCATATACTTGAACCATAGTATGACATGATTTATTTGTGTGTGTAGAAAATCCTGGCTGACCTAAGTGCTCATGAAACTTCACTTGAAGAACTGAAACGCAATTTACGCCCCCTACCACCAGCAACTCAGGAAAGCAAAACCCCACGGGTTGGATCCCAGTTGGATATGCTTCAGGTAATGTTCTGCTACAGGCTTACTAGTCACTAAAATCGCAGTGGATGCTTATATATTGTCATTCTGTTAGCAACCACAAATCAGACAAGTGAACAGCCCAGAAAGCTGGCTTAAATAACTGTAAAGCCAGGCAAGTGTCTGTATGTTTGTAAATAAGTTTGCATTTCTCCGTTATTACTGGGAAAGAAAACATTCAGCGTAAGAAAGGATCATAACTTTGCATCAGATTCACAGGAAGTTTTACAGAAACGTATGAATTATAGATTACATGCAAACAGACTTCTGTGGATGCCCTTTAGTCATTCATTTTTTGCACTTTTATATTTTTATGTCCAGCTTGTAGAATCACACTGGAAAATAAAATATTTGCTTTTTAATGCAGATCAGATATAAGCTAGTACAGCAGTAAATACTGGTCTAGCCTACTTTCTACTGTAGGTCTGTATAAATAATTTTGCTTTTTTGCAATCCAGAATTATCTGTATCTGATTCAGCTACTTTTTAAACCCGTATCATGCCTAGCAAGACAGGCAACCCGAATGGAAGCAAAGTATTGTTCATAACTGAGAGATTTACACTGTGCAGAACACTACTTAATCTAAAAATTAAAACTTTTTTTATCCTGTTGTAACTTTTTGTGTCTTTGAAGAAAAGTTCAGGTAATATGCATCATACTGCACTATAAACAGATGTTGCCCTTATGAGGCCATCATCTTATATATTTGCAGCCTAATGGTTCTGTCCAAAACATGTGTTGCCAGGATGCAATCCCAACCCCAACTGATATATTCAGCACATTATTAGATGTATTATTACCCAGATTTTTAAGGATAATTATTGCCCTCTGGCAGAGTAAGCTGGCTCCTCCCTCCATGCAGTCAATCAAGGCTGTGAACTGCTGTCATCACAACCAATGATTGACTGCCATTTCCCCTTCTCTGTCCATGCTCAAGCTTATAAAAAAAATCAGTAGTGGGAGGAGGCAGATACATTTGCCAAAACAGAGATCATTAAATATCTGGTTACAAATCTTATGAACTGGTAAAAATCCAGATATCTGCAGACAGATAACTGACATGTCATAATTTTTTTTGTCTTAAGGGTGGACATGCCTTTTAAATGTATCAAATACATGCATATGACAATATAAAAATGTGGATTTAATACTGCAAGGAACAAATATTGCATGAAATGTGTTGATTCATGAATGCTGTAGTGGTACAATGGTGTTTTTACCTGCCAATATTCCAGCAGCCTTTCTCAGCCAGATCGTGCTTTGCAGTCAACATTACTGTTTTAATGTTGGTTTCAAGATGATTGGGCCAAGGGTTAGTTGGAAAGTCTCAGGAACATTGGCAGGTGACTTTGTAGTGACTAGCCTGCTTTATCAATATCTCATAAAATGCATCACCACAATTTATATAATTTATATATCATGTTTTATATTGAATTAAATTAAATTAACTAGAAGCGCTATCAATTGCCTACAAAGTTGTGTGCGTGAGTGTTGCTTCTCATAACAAAATCTCTAATTGGCACCAGCTCCATAGTGTGGAATGGGACTTTCATGCAACAATGAATTCACAAGAAAAAGGTATCATCAAAAAAATAAACAATTTATCAGTTTAAAGGGAACTGTGGTCTCCATACAAGTGCCCCCAATACAAAGACAAATGAAAGATCATACCTTTTAACTAAGCCAAGGTTGATGTCTCTAGCTGCTGTGAATCTTAAGTTATAAGCTTGTAAAGTTACACTTCCTGGTTGGCACTGTCTCTCTGAGTCCTTGTGACAAAAAAACTATGTTTTATGAAGCTAGTTACAGACCTGCAACCATTCCTATGGACACATTAGGGGGGAGGCCAACTTAAAAAAAAAAAACGATATAGAAGAGCTTATAATGCAGATGATGATGCTGTGTCCCAGGGTAGGAGTCGTGCTCAAGCGAGCAGTGAGGCGGCAGAGCAATGGTCCTGGTGATGTGTTAAAGGTAGGAGTGTGTTCTTGAATGGAGACCACATTTAAAGGAGAACTAAACTTAAATTTTCAAAAACCTAATGTGAAAGTTTTTCTCCCCAGAACACCTATACATTGTAAGATTCTTCTGTGGTACATTGCATTTAGTATATGTGAGAAATAGATTCTGTAAATAAGAAGGCTTCCATGTTGTTGCCAGTACAACCCACAGCCCATGAAGTCATCAAAGAACCACGCCCCCTGACCCCAGTATTCACTGTCTCTATGCACAAAGTGTTTTCTATACAGATGTCTACACACCAATATGGAAGTCCCTGATAAGACATTTAAAGTTGCTTGTTACCCTGCAGTTTATTCACCAGTCAGTGTGAGTTGCTAGAAAATAAACTGCAGGGTAACAAGCAGCTTTCAAAGTTATCAGGGGTTCCATATTCCATTTTTTTTATTATTCTTTTCCTAACAAAAGATAAAGCTTCCAAATGTAGCTGGACTCTCTGCTTATTCAGTGTTGGCTCACCAGGTAAGGCACCAGATTTAAAAGATACACAGTTCAGAAGGTCACAAGTTCAATACCCCAGATGTAGCTTTTTTGTTTCTATTATATTCCATGAGAATGATAAAGCTTCTAATTGTACCCTGACATTCAGCTTGTGCAGTGGTGGCTCACCTTGTAAGATGCCAGGTTTAGACACATACAGTTCAGAAGATCACAAGTTCAATATCCCAGCTAAACCTTTTTTTTCCCTATTATATTCCATGCAAAAGATAAAGCTTCTAAATGTTCCTAGGCTTTAAGCTTATTTGGTGGTGGCTCACCTTGAAAGATGCCAGGTTTAGACACATACAGTTCAGAAGGTTATGAGTTTGATTCCCCCAATGTAACTTTAGTTTTTGTTTCCATTATGTTCCTACTACAATATTCTACATGTACCAATGGTTTATATAGTGTCCCTCTTAGCCTAGAGGTAAGACTTCTGCTTTTAGCAAGACAGGGTAAATGTACAAGTTGCAGGTTCTATTCCCCACACTTACTTTTTTATATATTGCTGAAATGTAAGTATTCTGTTTCTTACATCCATGCTATATATGAAATACACTGCAAAGATTAATTTTCTTTTTGTATGAAAAGCAAAGGATTATATCATTGTTAGGACAGGAGCCTTGAATGTGTTTGAAAACAAAAAACTGAAATCCCTGTTCTGTGTCATGGAGAGGGAGGATCTCTGTGCTGTAATGTGATTGGTTGTCGGCTTCTAGGAAGCAAGGCTGCAACTTCCTTGTTTTGATCTGTTGAGCTTTATGGAGCATGTGCCTGTACGCAGACACTTAGCTGGGGGTTTACCCAGCTAAGGTGGATTGTGGGAGCTGACCCCTAGTACTCACAGGTTATTTTCATAAATCACCCAATGGCCACAGCAAAGGGAGAGGTGAGACACAGCTTTTTGTATGTTTGTGAATGTGATCTGTCTATTGGGACAATGTTGTCTGGAGACTTTAGTTCCCCTTTAAGGCTATGATTACACTGGGAATCGTAATTATCACACACCAAAGGAAGAGATGCCAAGCCCCCCACAAAAAAAGGCACCAAACACTTGTATGTTCATGAAATAAAAACACGTTTATTGCATTCACATCCCAAAATCTCAACCACCAGTACACTATTAACCCCAACTGGGTCTATAATGAAAAGTGCCTATGCAAATATGTAAATGCATATAAGTCCAAAACACAGCAATAAAAAACACCAAGAGGCTAGGCGTCCTTAACCTCTAAAAAGTGCATATCTCAGCTAAAGTGCATAAAGAGGGTTAGCAATAAAGGTAGCACCAATAAAGTACATAATATCCTAGATGAGGCTTAATAGAATTTGGAACATGGGGCTGAGTTCAGGTCTATAAGAAAACAATGTTGCGATGCTTGCAGGAAATAAAATTCAACACCAATGGCAACAAATGTATCAATTCTATAAATAAATAATAAATGATAAGTGACCAATTTTTTGTTTAAAGGGTGGACATGCCCTTTAAGTGCTAATTTTACAATTTCTGATTTCCAGGACAACAATTCTTATAAACTGTATACATAGTCTCTAGTAATTTTTGTTTTGGGTAAAGATATTTCTTGGGTAAAGTTTCTATAGTTAACGCGAAGATCAAATATTAATATTGTTTCAGAGACTATAGCAATTATGTGATGGAAAAAAGTCTCTAACAAAATCTCTCCTTGCTACAGAGAAAGCTTCGTGAGGTATCCACTAAGTTTCAGCTCTTCCAGAAGCCAGCTAATTTTGAGCAAAGGATGCTGGACTGCAAAAGAGTCCTAGATGGAGTGAAAGTAGAGGTAGGCGTTCTAGATTTAAAGGACGTCAATC
The DNA here is from genome assembly GCA_019447015.1 of Hymenochirus boettgeri. Classification (NCBI taxonomy): domain Eukaryota; kingdom Metazoa; phylum Chordata; class Amphibia; order Anura; family Pipidae; genus Hymenochirus; species Hymenochirus boettgeri. Next base: position 81,486,264 of record CM033473.1, on the reverse strand, counting down.
CTGAAGTTATCCAGAAACATTTGGATGGTTGCATGGTAAGTCTATTCAGTTTTTACATACAGTGCAAATACGAAGGCCTATTTCCTTCAATAGCTTCCTGGTATCAGGATTGGTTAATGTAAAGCACGTAAACCAAGCATTAAAAAATTGACCAATCAGAAACGGATTAGGGTTTTCTGCAAACCCATATAAAGAGGTGCACTCCGCCATGGACCTCAGATGCCATCGCAGTAGATGGCTGAAGAAAGAAGATGGAGAGGGTGCCTCCACCCCTCCCAGTGGGCCCTTCTGTTCCTCTCTCCGCCAGAGGCGGGGCAGGGGGCTTGGAGGGGCTGCTGGGGAGGGGGTGTGTGGCGGGTGGTCGCGAACACCTGCTGCGGCCCCTTCCCAGCATCCCCTCCTAGCCTCCTGTTCCACATGTTCGCCTTGAGCGGGGTTGGGGGTTAGGAAGGGCTGATGGGTAATGGCGGGGCTCGAGGGCGGGGTGGGCTTATGCCCCTGTAGTAGAGGCACCGGGAAGGAATTTTAAGTCCCTTCGCGGCGATATAGTACATTGCGCTAAGTGCAGTATCGCCGGGAAGGGACTTAAAATTACCGCGGCCGCGATACATATCGCAGCGATGGCGCTGGCCATTATAAATACGGCTATTTTCGCGCCCGCGGTGTGAGACGGTAATTTTTGGGTGCTATTTTCGGCCCTTTATAAATATGCCCCCTAGAGTCCGAAACATGTAATGTGTGAATAAATAGCTTTGCAAGATATCTTTTGAGAATCTTCTGACTCCTGGAACTTGTACTTCATTTCTTCTACTCCTTCGATGTATCAGTTTTTACAGACCCTTAATTTTACTCTACAAAATGTTCATGTATTAGCAGAAACATGTTCTTAAAGGGGAACTAAAGGGTTAATGCAACACCCCTCCATTTGCTGTACCTCAGGTGAGATGCAATCTTCGTCCGGAGCAGCTGTTCAGTTTCATATTGCACATGTGTACTGTGGTTACATACGTACAGTATACATCAGTATCAAAAAGCTGCTTTTCTCCCTGGGGTGAGTTTTATGTTCTTATTCAATGTACAGCAGAGTGGGGTTCCCTTTTATTTATTTATATATACACACACACTTATTATATATAAATATATATATATACACACACACACACACTTAGATGAAAAGATGGAAGAATAGATGAACACACACGGAGAGAGAACAGTAGAAGAGAGAGAGAGAGGGAGAGAGAGGCAGAGAGACCACACCACAGGGTAGAGAGAGAAAGAGAGACACACATACACACGGAGGAGGGAGAGAAAGAAAGATAGAAAAGAGAGTGAACGAAGAAAGAGGGAAGGGTATATATAGAGAGAAGAGAGAAGAAAGAGAGAAGAGAGAGGGGTTTGAGATGAGGAGAGAGTGACGGGGCGAGACAGAGAGAAAAGAGGGATTATGGAGGGATGGGTAGAGAGAGAGAGTTAGAGAGAGTAGTAATTTATCTATTATGTATTTTAGTTAAATATATATTTTTTATATTTATATAAATATATGATATATATTTTTATTTTTTTATAAATATATTACATGTGGTAGATACAATAATATATTATAAAAACACACACTCGCTCATACAAAGATCACTTTAAAAAATCATTAAAAATAAACATATATAAAAAAAGTGGCAAAAACAAACAACCAGAGACACATAACATTCCCACATAATACAACCATTTCCTACCAAAAACAACTAAACACAGGTATAAGTACTCAAAAACCAATAATAAAATGTCCATGCCCACAGACACATGCAGACTTGCATGCAACAATAATATAAACATGTAACATTTATGTATATTGTCCAACACCCAAAAAAGCAATCAAATAGTCTGTCTGTTCGTGTGCAAAATTACTTGAGAGGAAATAGCCCAATAAATCATTAGTACGCCGGCTCCCTTGCGCTCGCGGCTGTTTTTTTTGCCATAGGAACGAAACGCTTACATTCCCATTGGCTCTCAGCCGGAACGGGGTCAAGGAGTCCGACGCTGCTTTGAAGGATCTGCGCATGCGGGGGATATAGCGCACGTAGGACTGTTCGCTACAGGGAAGGCAATGGTATGCATAATTAATGTGGTGAGTGGATCTTGCGGGGCTTAGATCGAGGAAACGGACACATAGAAGAAATCAGGAAAAAGCTACATGTTTATTTCAAGCTGCTCTTTCCCTTTACCCCATATTAGTTTTGTAAGTGGAGATACCCTTTAAAAAGACGCCTATTTACACCAGAAACGTACACATTTACAACTTTTTTGAAAAATATGGTTGTGAAAAACATTTTATTTTAGGAATACAACTAATTAAATATATTGTGAATAATTTAACTTTAAAAAAAATATAATAATATTAGACAGCATAAAACTGTATATAAAGATAGAATTTACAGGATATTCCTGCCTCTTGTGTGTTTTGCATATACCGTATATGTGTGTATAAAGCAATGCACTAGAAGGCCTCCAGATTAAATAAAATATTGTTATTTTCCGGCAGAAATAAACATTTTATCACTAGCCTTTCTACAGTACCTCTTTCAAGACATTAAAGCTTTTCATCTGTAAACAGTCAATTATATTTGAAGTCTACTTTCAGTCTACTTTAGAAATATTTAGGGAGATTGGAGCAAGGATTCGTTAGTATTTTAATATATGAACAGTGCACTAGTTTCTTTAAAGTCAAAGTGGGAAACCTGCATTTGAGGTTTATGTAAATTGTCACACATACCTTGATAAAAATGGGTTTCATGAAAAGATGGGACGGCTATTCCTGTATTTGATTTGCATATTCTGTGTAATAACAATAGAAAGATTCTGAAGACAATTTGAAAAATGCCTTTAGATCTTAGGCAGTCATTATGTCAGGGAACTGGTTTGTTGTATAGAATTACATCCTGTTCTTTTTAATTGATTCCGAAATATTAAACCTCTAAGGCTATCTTTTTATAATAAAGCTGCATTTATATAATGTGAAGTTCTCTTACATATTACTCATTAAAATATCATCCACCACTCTTCAGAAACTGTACAAAACCCTAAGTGAAGTGAAACTGGAAGTAGAGACTGTTATTAAGACCGGGAGACAGATTGTGCAGAAGCAACAGACTGATAATCCGAAAGTGATGGACGAACAACTGACCGCATTAAAGCTTTTGTACAATGATCTTGGTGCCCAGGTAGATGTCATTTTTTTTTCCTCTTTGAGACTCTCTACATAAAGAAATCAAAGTTACCACTGGAGTGTGTTTTATGTACATGCATGCACATACATTTATGTACATTTAAATTAGGTAAAATGTACCCCTTAAAGGGCATGTCCACCCTCAAAACTATAATACCCCCCACTACAGGCCCCACTCTGTAGTGTAATAAAATCCTTACCTTACATCCCAGCTCCAAATGGTTCTCCTGTAATGTCCCCCCAAAGTCCCAAAAACTGGCCTTTGGGGGGGACATTGCCTCTCAGCCAATCACATACGTGGCTGCCGGTCCCGCCCCCCTGCTTGCAGTTCGGTGCAAGCAGAGGGCCGGGGCATTGCGATGAAGGAGAGAGGGAAGGTAAGTAATGGTCAGGGGACTTTCTGAGATGATAATTATAGCGGTTGGGGCTGGGGGAACATGGGCTTTAATATATTAAAAATTTCCATAAAGGGTGGACATGCCCTTTAATATAAAGTTTGAACCTCCAAGGCGACTTCTCATATTCTTTTGTTAAACCTTTGTTGTAAGCTGACACTCTTTGGGGTTTGTTTGTTTTTTATACTTGAATGTACTAGTGCAGGAGTGTAACTACCGCTCAGCAACCCATGATTGCCCTCTGCGGGTGGGGAGGTTATTGTTGATAGGGTAATTAGCCATTAAAATGGTAAATTTGCTACAATGTGTGGGATGAACATACCAAACACTTTGATTTGTTTTGATCATGTTTGATCATAAAAAAACTTATGTATCCAGCTGAAGTCTTTTTTTCTGTTTTCCATTGCATTGTTTCTGTAGGTAACAGAAGGGAAGCAGGACTTGGAACGTGCTCTACATTTGGCTGGGAAACTGAAGAGAGACTCTTCCTCACTGTCAGAATGGCTTGCTTCCACTGAATCCGAATTAGTGCAAAAAACGACTGCACACAAACTTTGCACAAATTTAGATATGGAAATTGCCTGGGCGAAAGTAAGAACTAATATTAATAGTTTTATTTTTATTTAAGGGTTGTAATGTTGGCCTATTAATCATTAGGTGGGAAAATTGAATGGCTTTAATGGTGTATGTCGGTTTTGTCCCCTATGCACTGTCGATACTGGGTAATCCCTGACCTGTTTGTCTTTCATCAGGTGCAATAACAGGGACACCAAAGCACCACCTTTATAAACACTAGTGCACATGGTAGCTTTATCAGATAGGTAGAGCTGGTATCTGATAAAAGTGTCATATGCACTAGTGTATATAAAGGTGGTGGTTTAGCGCCTGTGTTATTGCACCAGATGAAAGACAAATAGGTCTGAATCATGTCATGCTATATCCCCAATAAAGAGCAGTAAAAGAATATTGGGATATTGTGTGATCAGTTGTTGGTGCATGACCCATCAAACAGCCCATCCATAGAAACTACTGTTAGGAACATTATAAGAAAGTGTGCATCATGGAAAGAAGGATACAGAAGATGTTACAGAACCTGTAATGGCAGCTCACTACTGACATGAATACAATATGTAGAATGATTAGGCATGTTTATATAAAGAATTCAAATTCAAATTTTCCACTGAACTGCCCCTTAATTACCTGTGTTTCGAAACACTTCTTTGCAAAAATTCCAATTAGAATCAACTGTGGAATATCTAGCACTGAATCACAAGTTACCGTTACTTATCAGTTAATATCAGAATATGTTACCCAAATGTATAATAAACAGTCCATATGCACACTTATCCCCAGGTGGGTGCAAAGAGTCCAATACCCCTACTTCAGAGGGAACAAAGGTAATCCAAAGATACAAGGGGGACTGCACTCCAAAATAGAACGTTTATTTATAAACCAAATATCAACATAAAATACGACGTTTTGAGGGTAACGCCCCCTTCATCCTCGTACCCTCGTATTTTATGTTGATATTTGGTTTATAAATAAACGTTCTATTTTGGAGTGCAGTCCACCCTATATCTTCAGAATATGTTACCCCCTGTGCAGGGGTTACAACTATGGGGCCTGAACCAGAAAGCTTATCCCGTGCATGGACGAATAAAAGTGATTGTACTCGTGAAAGGGTCTGTTGATAGAACATCTCAACCTACAGAAGTAGAAGCTACTGTATAATTTGCCCCAATACTGTAGATCCTAATGCTGTTCCTGTGATACTGGGCACAAATGTTTTTGAAGTACAGTCGGTCATGCAAAAAATGATGGCAAGGGCAGGGGCCACTCTCTTGTCTAATGAGACGTCAAATGCTTTTTGCAGTATCTTTTCTATTACTGTTGCAACACATTGCTGGTCCCACTGTTGAGCTCCCTCCAAGGGGCATTAGAACTGTAAGAGCATTGACAGATGTGAAAGCAGATATGGGTCGAAAAGGAAAATACATTCTGATTGAAACCTGACCTGAGGCTGTGACCCAGATGCAGTGGTAAGTTGTTCCTCAACTGAAAGTCTGGAAAAAGAAAATACCAGCGACTGTTTTAGTGACTCTACAAAACCTCTCTCTTCATCCTGTAATTATTAAGCCTAAGGAGGAGTTGGCCTACTGTCATCCAGTGCAGGAGATTAATAAATCAATAGAGGTCCATCCTTCTCACTTACAGTATATGCTTCTCTGTCTGTCTGATTTACAATTTGATTTTGGAGATTCCCTAGTTCCTAAAGCAGTGGAAGCAGAGGCTGATTAAGGGTCTGCAAATGTAGGCAAGTATTTTCTGTTAATCTTTATTTTCTGTTAATTACATGGATGTAGGATGTGCTAAAAACTTGCAATGCACTCTTCAGTTATCCAATTCCAGTTATTAGCACTCAATTGTAGTAAATGGTTTACTGTAATGGATTTACGCTCTGGTTATTTTCAAGTCCCTATGGCACCTGAAGATCAGGAAAAAACTGCTTTTATCAGCCTTTTTGGATTTAATCAGTTTACTAGAATGCCACAAAGTATTAGTGGGGCCCCAGCAACTTTCAAAAGACTTACGAAAATGTTTTTAGTGGAGCTGTCTCCTCAAGGCAAGTGTATATGGATGATATCTGGTATTTGAAGCTACACTAGAGGAGCACAAAGAGCGCTTAATTGAAAGTGACTGAAACTATCAATAGACAAATGTAAGTTTTGCCGTTCCTCAGTTTCCTATGTAGGCCACCTGGTTTCTGCTGAAGGTATTGGAACTGATCCTTTTTAAAATTAAAGCAGTAGTAACTTGGCCAAGACCACAAAATATCACTGAGCTAAGACCCTTTTTTGGGTATTGTGGCTATTTCAGAAGATGGATGCAATCCCCTATAAGAACAAATTTTCTTGTGTGACTGATAGAGATGCCAAACAGATGTCTAACATTCCCTTTGGAGAGCAATGGACAGCAGCATGTTAGAAGCATTCAATGAATTAAAGAAAAGGCTCACTGATGCACTTGTGTTAGCATATGCTAATCCCCAAATGCCATATATTCTGCATATTGATGCTAGTTATCAAGGACTGGGAGTTGTTCTTCATCATAAAAATCCAGAAGGACTCCAACCTGTAGCCTACCTTAGCAGAAGTCTAACACCCAGTGAAAAGAACTACCCCATGTACAAATTAGAGTTTCTTCCTCTCAAGTAGGCAATTGCGGATAAGTTGCACAACTACGTATAAAGAGTAAACTTTGAGGTGAGGGAAGACAACAATCCTCTCACATACATTTTGACAACAGCTAAACTTGATGCAACAGGGCACAGGTGGTTAGCAGCACTTTTTAACTATTCTTTCACCCTAAAGTATATACCAGGCCCTAGAAATATTGGGGCAGATGCACTCTCTAGAAGACCTGGAATGCCTTATCTCGAAACAGAGGATGAATGGGAATAAATACTTAGCCCTGGCATAAAGGCCTACTGTGCTACAGCAGCTGTTGTGGAAGATAGGGTAGCTTTATCTATTTAATTCCTCCACTACAGCTATGCTGTGGGTCATGGAGTTAGCAGGTCCAAATTCATCAACAAGAAATAGATGGTTCAAAGTCAGAAAGTACATTGTCTTATAGAGCCATTATGGAGGGCTGTCAAAGCCAGAAAAACTGCACTGTTAAAAAAGATGGGATATGAATTCTTCCAGCATGACTGGGAAAAGTTTCATGGACTGTTATGCCGGGTGACACCTTAACATGATCAACCAGGGCGATGGAAATTAGTATTACCCAAGAAATTCCAAAACATGGTGTTGAGAAGCCTTAAAATCGCACCAAACGGCAACTTGCCAGAAAGCAGGTAGGTGCAAATCTCCCAAAATCCTCTACCCAAGGACTAGACGGCGTCAAAAGCCTCAAGAGCTATGCACACTACTTTTAAATGCTTAATACATTTTATTCAGTGAATCTCACACACATTTTATTCAGTGTGTGTGATTCACTGAATAAAATGTATTAAGCATTTAAAGTAGTGTGCATCTCTCTACCTCTTTGTGGCTTTTGTCGAGAAGCCTGCATGACAATAGAGATACAGTAGCTAATTACTGTAGAAGATGCTTACGATTCCTGCAAAGGAAAACACTCCCATCAAGGGCTTCTCCAATGTGTCGCCTAAAAAACTCAGAGCCCATGGAATTAGTGTGCGTGGATTTCCATTGTATTGAAATGACTCCAAGGGCATTGGTAATGTCCTGCTAGTTACAGACCACTTTACCCAATATGCTCAAGCTTTTCCTACCAAAGATCAAAAGGCCTGCACAGTTGCTAATAGAGCTGGATTAAGGGCAAATAGGGCTCTAGACAAATGGTGAGTTTTGTCCCCTTCCCCTCTTTTGTTCATAATATTTTAATCAGCCAATCAACTTCCCTTTAAAAAAGGCAACACCTCATTAAGTTCTCATTAAGTTTAGCAGCTGCTAAACATTAAAATGAGTTGGACTACTCCCTATTATCCTGAAGGAAATGTTCTACCTGAGAGATTTAATACATTTGCCAGCAGTAGATAAGTGGACATGGAGCAAGCATGTGGTGGCTATGGTGCATGCCTATAACAGCAGTTAACAGGACAGCACTGGTTTCTCCCCATATTACCAGATGTTTGGAAGAGAACCACAGTTGCCAAATGATATACTGCTGCCGGTATCCACAGATGGACCGAAATCACTCACAATGTTTCCTGTCTGAGAGAAAGTTTGGCAGCATATTGCTTAGCTGAGGTGAATGTTACAAAGCTGAATACCAGTTATAAGAGAACATATGCTCTTAAAGTCAAATACAGTCAATTGCTACCAGGGGACAAAGTATTACTTAGGAATTTAGGGATACTTGGTAAAGCTTGCTGACCGTTGGAGGCCTGAGCTATTTGAAATTGTGAGCAAGTTGCCAGGGATCTCTGTGTATAAGATAAAAGGGCCTGAAGGATGGGTAAAGGCTTGGTACAGAAATCATCTTCTACCAGTACCCCAAATAATGCTATAATGCTGCTAAGACACTATCCTATAATCAGTGTGATACTATAAATTTTGAATTGTCTGAATCCCCTTCTGAGAAACATAATGTTCATGTGTCTCAAAATGACTCTTGTCCTTCTGGAGATTGGGATATGTTAGCCAAATGGACATTTGAACCCTGCATCTCCCGAGTTTGTGCTTAAGGTCAGAAGCAAACCAGAATAATGGATCTAATATAGACTCATCTAGACTATTGCCCCAGAGAGAAGTAAGAAGGGGTACAAGGGTCAGGCAACCTCCACCTCTATTGACTTATGACCATTTGGGAAATCCATCTTATATAACACAAGCAGGACTGTATCATGCTTGGGTGGAAGCAGTGTCCACTAAATATGCTTCCAGTATTTGCACCCCCTGGACTATACTGTTATTAACCTTGTTTGAGATATATAACTTTATAAGCATATTATTGATTAAATGTGTGATTCTTACAGACAGTATTGTTAGATACCTTTAACCGTCCAGATGAACCCAAAAGACTTTGCAAATATTTTATTGAACAATTCTTTATATTTTGCTTTTATTGTAAGTCAGCCAGTTGAAGATTTTTAAGTAGGGGAAAATGTAGAGAAGCTGGGGATACCTCCCAGCTACTCACCTGTATCATAGAGATTTAAAGATGCCTAGACTAGGAAGTAAGGGGGAGGAGCCAGGTAAACAGGGATTAACCATTAACTTAGGAAGTTAGGGGGAATTAATTAGAAAACCGGTATGATTAAAAGTGACTATGATAAAGGTGTAAACAGAAAGAAGGAAACCTTGGTCAGGAAACTGTTTTCTCTCCAGTAATACCCTCCAGCACACAATTTATCAGTGTCTGGTTCTGCAACACTCCTGGCTGGCAGATTGTAAGTATTGGTATAAAGTTGATATCTGCCTTAAATAAACTTTTCCATTCTGTTTAGTGGAATAAAGTGAACACAGAGTAATAATCTACTAATTAATGCATCATTATCCATTCCACTTATTCTCCTGTTAGTAATGGTAATGATGGGACGATTGGGGTCTAGTTACATAGGAGGATAGTAAAAGAGAGGGAGAAAAATTGGCTCATGAATTATGTGAGCATAGCAAGTGTTTACATTGTAAGTATTGCAGTTGAGGTCCCCATGAGTTAACATGGGTTAATTAAGTTTTTTAATCAACCCACAATTTAGGGCACCTCCGCTCTCAAAACAAGAATTTATATTAGTAACTAGGAAACCCCTCCTCTCTTAGCCAAGGTTTTGCTATCTTTTTTTCTTATTTTACAAGTGTCCGTGACATGACCTTCATGGCCTTGACTAACAGACGCTAACTGGAAGCAGCAGTAAGAAGGAGAGAGGTGCATTGAGGGATCGAGCATTGTAAGTGTGCTTTGGAGCAACAAAAAACAAAACCTAGTTTTGGAGGGGTGCTGATAATATATACCAATTCATGTTCTGAGGGTGAAGGTACCCTTATCAATTCTTGTTCTGAGGGTGAAGGTACCCTTTAATTGTCCTTTAAGTACAACTCTTTCCCTCCTTTGCACTGTATTCGTAGCAGAATTTGTAGATTCCCTGAGCCCTACATTATTGTGCAGCTAATGTTAAACAAGAAAAAAAGAAAAGCAGAGTGTTTTAAGAGTTTGTGAGTGTGCTCTGAATAAGTTAGTTCCTTTCTTTTGTAGAATGTATTGAAAGAGCTAGAGAAGAGGAAAAACGATCTAAATAGTGTAACTGAAAGCAGCGCTGCACTGCAATGTCTTGTGGAAGGTAGTGAATCCATTCTGGAAGAGAAACTTTGTGTCCTGAATGCTGGTTGGAGTAGAGTTCGCACCTGGACAGAAGACTGGTGCAATACCCTTATGGTGAGTATTTTTACTATGATGAAATAAAGCATCTGCCTTGCTGGAAACTATGGAAATGTAAGAAATCTAAATCAGGATTTATGTTTCCACTACATTTTTTAGGAAAATGTGTTGACAGCAGAGAAAAGAAATACATTTGAAAGCAGCTTTTCTTTTTTCTGTATTAATAAAAATATTTGTATATATGCTGGGAGTTTAGATAAGGTATAAAGGAATGTTTATCCCTGTAGAGGAAGAACCTGTGCAAATACTGAAGGTTAGTCGACAGTTCAAAAGACTGGTATTTCTCAAAAAGCTATTTGTTGTCTCCATGTAAGTGTCCTCCTGTATGCTTTAGCCTCTTCATGCTGCAATCTGTCTGAACTTACGGTAGTATAAAGGGTGATACTTACAATGATTTTCTCCACCGGCAGAGAAAAACTCAAAGAATGGTTGCGGGTTTGTAACTAACTTTATAAAAGATTGATTTTTGGGGGGATCAGGGTGATGATTCAGCTCATGCTGTATCTGTGACACCAGAGGAAAAAACAAGGAACTTAACATACATATAACTTTACTTTACATGCCTGTAACTTTATTTTACAAGCCTACAACTTTTGATTCGCAGCAGGTCAAATGGTCCTAGCATTGAGGACACTTGAATGAGACCACAGTTCCCCCTTTTAGAACCAGGCTTTCTACCATTTGCCTGTAAATATTTAAAGGATGCACTGTAACAATTGTATTATGTGCATCGCAATGCTTATTAGTGATAATCATTGCTGGTGCAACTGGTTTATATCTTATTTGGAGTTTGTGTTTCCAATATAAATATGGGTTATAATTATTATTATTGTTTTATTTCTTTCCAACACTGTCTGCCACACAAGCTTTTATCACAGCTACTGCTATAGCTACTGGAGAAAAGATAAACTTTACAATTCTGTAATTCTGTAAGAACATTGCTTAGTAGTACACATAAGGCATCATTTTTATCAACAGTTTCTGGGCAATATGTTGGGTAATATGTGTTTTTTTCTTACATTTTTTTAAGGTTGCATATACTGTGTGTTTATGAAGGTTTTCTTTCTAGGCATTATTATTTATTCCATTATTAAACTTGAATCTTCAGCTGCCTCCACAAATTTTCTATGGGATTAAGGTCTGGAGGCTGGCTAGGTCACTCCAGGGCCTTAATGTGCTTCACTCATTGGTTGCCTTGGCCATGTATTTAGGGTAAATTTCATGCTGAAATACCCATCCACAATCTATTTCCAATGTCCTGAATAAGCTAAGGAGGAGCACATTATAAATGTTATTGTACATGGTCCTGTCCATTGTCCCTTTGATTCAGTGAATGTGTCCTGTCTCCTTAACAGAAAAATACACCAAAGTACAATGTGTCCACCTCCATATTTGAAAGTGGAGTGGGGATGGTTTTCTTGAACGGCATCTATAGTGAAAAAAACACATTGCCCCTTTGCAAAGTTAAATTCATGTACTCTGTGCTGCCTTAATCCTATCTATGTCAGTGACTCTGTTTAACCATGGTGCCAGATCTTTGTGCAGCACTCCCCCCCCCTTCCCCCTTCCCTCTGTTACCTCCTCCATGTCTCAACTTCGGCTAACCGACAAGCTTATCATGTGCAGTTGAAGTTAAAGGGCATGTCCACCCCCAAAACTAAAATGTAACCCCTTACTGGCCACATCAAGTAGTTTAAAACAATCCTTACCTTACATTCCTGCTCAAAATAGTTCCCCTGCTGTGCCCCTCCAAAGTCCAGGAAACTGCTGTGTAGGAGCAGTGTGTGACTCATGCTGTGCCTGAGACTTCCTCAACCTCATCAAGGTTGAGGCATGCTCAGTGCAGCCCTCCCTGCCTCTCAGCCAATCACGGACGCGGCTGCCGGTCCCACCCCCTGCTTTCAATTCCATGCAAGCAGAGGGCCTGAACACTGCAGCAGAGGAGAGAGGGCAGGTAAGTAAGAATCGGGGGACTTTCTAACAATTATATTAATGCGGTTGGGGCTGGGGGAGCATGCCCTACCACATATCAAAAGTTAAATTTCGGGGTGGACATGCCCTTTAAAAGTTCAACATCCTGAAAAACACACCCACGCACAGTGGCCAATAGAAAGCAAGCTGTCCTGGAGACACGGAAGAAGGAGAACAGTACAGTTTACGATTTCTCACTTTGTGACCCATCATCAATCAGTGAAAGCTATCAAGAAGGGGGGTCAAGTGCAGCCTTATATATACCATGAAAGCTACCTCTCTCCCCCTGCTAATGCTCTTATATCTATGTTTATTACAGAGCAGGGAGGGGGGATCACATCACAGGGATTTGATTGACAGTCCAATTAGGAGTAAAGGAATTCAATCACATATTCTTCTAACTGGTGTATCTCAGGACAGAGAGGGAATCTGAACAAAGTGATGACACTCTAGGGGTTGTGGGGTATTATAGAACACATGTAAAGAAAGAAAAAAAAGTTCATTTTCCCACTATAGATGCCCTTTAAAGTCATAGGCATCATTCCTCCTTCTCCAAACACGATGAGATGCCAACTAATGACAACACTTTTACCTAGTAAGTTCTCCTCTGGATCATTCAGATGTTTATTGGTAAACTGCCGACGGGCCTTTACATGTGCTGTTCTGAGCTGGGAAACTTTCACTTCTTCACGGTACAATGTGTGTCAGGGCACGGCCACACTGCAACGCAAACACAATCGCATGTGATTTCATGTTCGATGTAGTTGTGTTTGCGCATGCGTTTCTTTCATTAAGTATTGAAAAAAAGCGATTGCGATTTAAAATGCGGAACGCAAATCGCAATGCACCTGAAAACGCGCATTTTCGGTGCGTTGCCACGTTTTGAATAATATGAAAAAAACGTAAGCGCAAACACAAAAAAAGCGCAGCAGTGTGGCCTAGCCCTTACCAATTATTTTCTTTTTGACTATGGTACCAGCTGCCCTGAGGACATTTACAAATTTTCTCCCTGTTTAGTTTTGTGGCTGCATCGGCATTGCAACTCCACAGGATGAGATCTCGCATGGAGCCCCAGTCTAAGGGAAATTGACAGTTATTTTGTATTTAATTTTTTTGTGTGCAAATTTATCGTGCCAACTTTTGTCACCTTCACACCAAGCTGCTTGGCAATTTTATTATAACCTAGTCCAGTCTTGTGTAGGTCTAAAATCTTGTCCCTGACATCCTTGGACATCTCTTTGGTCTTGCCTACCATGGTGGCTAGTTTGGAATTTGATTGATTGCTTCTGTGGACAGATGTCTTTTATACAGGTATTGAAACAAGTTGGGTTTAGGAACACACTCTTATGGCTAGGCCACACTAGTGCGGTTTTTGCATACTCATGATTGCAATTTGTGATCCGTGCCAGCATATCACAATGGGGGTGGCCACATTGTGTGCCTTCATACGTTTTTTACGCATTGCATGCATTTTGATTTCAGAATATTTCACAAATTACAGCGCAAATGGAAGGTAATTTGAGCGCAATTGTTATGCATTTTACTTCAGTCCAATGTGGCCTCAGCCTTAAAGAGGGTGCTCCTAATGCCTGTTCCTTGGATCGTGACCTGTTCTTGACAGTATTCTTTCTTGATTTTTTTTTTGTTAGAATCACCAGAGTCAGGTGGAGATATTTGATGAAAATGTTGCACACATAAGCACTTGGCTTTATCAAGCGGAAGCTCTGCTGGATGAGATTGAAAAAAAGCCAGCCAACCTCAAGGAGGAAACTGTGAAGGTAATGGTTTAGGCAACAAACAGATGGCTTTCTGAACAGTAAATTAATTTATTACCTTGGTCTTACAGTTTAAATTTTAATAATTTATGACAATGTTTGAAACCTGTTCTTATCAGAGTTTATTGCACACACAAGATATATTAGTGGAAATAAGGAATCAATAAAAATGAAGGTAACTAATAAGCTGGCTTTTCTGATTAGTTTTTTTTCTTTTTTTAATTGTTGATGTTGATCCTTAATAGCTGCTTGTTGAATTAAAGATGTCTCTCTTAAACCTAAACCAAGACACTTATTGAAATAATTTACTTAATGATTGTAATACAGCTGCTATTTGTACTAGGGACCCAATATATTTAATTTGTGACACTTTTACTCAAACAGTTATATTACTATTATTGTTATTGAGAGAATTATTTCTAGCCTGTTTTGTTAGGCTGATTAGGAGCATTAGAGTTAATTGAGGTAATAAAATGAGTCCTGCAGCTTCTTGATTTTGTGTTTTGTTTGAAAGTAGTACATTTGGGTGGCTGCATAAAAAATGGGTCTTGTCAATCTCTTTTCGATAGACTGTCTGGTGAGATTAGAAATTCAGACAATATTTTGTGGATTACACTGAGTACTGCAACCCCATCTTTTGTTTATATGGATATTAGAGGCCACAAGGAGTTTTGTGAGCTTTTATATGGTCACTCCTCTATGACTTCTAATATTCTTAGAATTTACAGTGGGGGTATATTATCCAATATAAAATGTACCCCTCCCATAGATCCCGGGAATATTGAACAGAGACACAGGAGATTTAGTCTTTAACAAGTGTTACCTCCAGCTCCAGAGTCCTGTGGTTCCCCCTGTGATTAATCTCTCCATTCTTTCTCTAAAAGTGTTCTCGTGTATTTTAGCACCTTAAGCACTGAATCCAGTCCCAGATCATGCTTACTTGCCAGATGTCAGGTAGGCACTCATGAGGGGAATATGTAAGAAACGGGGGGTACAGAAACAGAGGGTAACTGCTAACAAAAACTCATACCACTGCATATCGCCATACATCTCCGTGACAAGCACTCAATCTTTTTTTGCAGAAAAGTGTTTTTTTAACTTTAAGTCAAGTCTGTGGTGGCAAAAATGCATTAATATCGATATTTCTAGTCTGAAGATGGTTATCTGAAAGGTGTCAGTACATTACTGTGTGTTTTTCAATGCAAATAAGGTCCTAAGGGGAGTGTCAGAGTATTTTCAAAAACGTTTACTTTTCGAGTTTTGTAATTATTGCTATTTCACAATAAAGCCAATGGGCGTCTTATTTTCACATATATGACTGTTTTACTTTAACTGCTAAAGCCCCCCCTTTAAGGGTGTCTAATTCTCGGGTTCAGCTCTGGTCTGGTATTGTTTCTGGTACTGGACTTATCGCAATGAATATGGCAATTTTACCACCACATATCATCGTGGCTTTACACTACATTGATTATAATAAAAATTGATTACAAGTAACCCTGTTAAATGACTAAAATATGGGTAATTACAATAATGTGCAATACTAAGTGTGCAAAGGTCTGGAAAAAAACTAGATAAATCAATATTTTATTGGCAAACTACAGCCATCTTTATCTGTTGCAACATGATGTATTAACAGCCCCCATCTCAAGCATTAAAGGGCATGTCTACCGGTAAAATAAACTTTTCTAATATGGTAGGACACCCTAACCCAACCGCTAGGTTTGTTTGTTAAAAAAGTGTGCAGGACATTTTTTACAATCCTTCGATCTGATCTCGGCCCTCTGCTTCCTGGAACTGCAAGCAGGGGGCCAGATGTGACTGCCGCAATACAGAATGCTGGTGGAACAAAGGATTGTAGGTAAAGTTCTGCACACTTTTTTAACAAAGAGACATAGCAATTTGGGTTGGGATAGGGTGCCCTACCATATGTTTAGAGGTAGGGCACCTTACAGAAAAGAGGGCTCCAGAGGGATGAGGGAGGGGGGAAAAAGGGCTCCCCTGCACATGCCACTGTCCTCTCAGAGGACAGGGAGGAGGCAGAAACCATTCATACGGGAAGACCGCTCCTACTGTTCAGTTTTCTGGACTTTGGACATGCAATGCAGGAGAACCATTTGAAGCAGCAGTGTAAGGTAAGGATTTTTGAACACTACACGGTGTTAAATTGAGTTAAAGTACCTAAGTAGATTGTAAGCTCAAAGGGACAGGGACCTCTTTCCTCATGTTACATGTTTTAAGCACTTGTATATTTGTGATGCTCATACTTATTTATATATTTATGTGTTTATTTACTGCCGCCCTTGTATAACTTTTTGTATTCTATATTGTACATCGGTGCGTCCCCTAGTGGCGCTATATAAATAAACATATACATACATTTTAGTTTTGGGGGTGGACATGCCCTTTAATGCACAGAGCAGACTGGTGGATCCAGGAGTAAAAGAGTATTTATTGGGGGCGTGGCCTGCAGGAGAGGAGACCAGATGCACATGGTCTGAGCTCCTAAGTCCTCCTCGCTAGAAAACCGTGCCAACCAGCCCAAACAACGACCCACTAAACACAAACTAGTGGGAACACTCACAGAGCAAAATGGCAAGAGGAAGAGCTGAAAAACAAAAAGGAAAACCCCAAAAACTTACCTCATACTTTGCCGCAGAGGAGAGACCCGGGAATATAATCCAAGATGGCGCTGGTGTGCAGGCAGACAGCCGCGAGTCCCGATCACCTCCAGCACCGGACCTTACAAAGCCTGTAACACCTTGAAAACAAAAGAAAAACAACAAGGTCAGTGAATTTATCATTAACAACCAAAATACAACATATAAAAAAGTCTCACAAGGACATATAAATGACCTAAAAACGGACATGGCATATAGAATGGACACCCCACAATCCTCAGCTCCTGAAATGGTGGAACAAGAGGTGATAGTGGGAGAAACAACAAACATCACTAATAATGGGAAATATACGAATGACTGCTTCAATAGATTTCCTAAACATGATGAAACAATAACAATAGCAACACTAAAGGAACTTTTGACCTCACCAGGTCAAAAAGCTTTAATAACCGACTTCTCCATATTAATGAATGATCTCAAAAAAGACATATCAGAAATTAGAGAAAGAACAAACCATATAGAGAACAAATTTGAACAATATGTGGAATCATATCCATTATCTGGTGGATTCCCACAACCAACTATCAGACACTGTAACAGAGCTGAAAAACAAAGTCACAGATCTAGAAAATAGATCAAGGAGAAATAATCTTAAAATAAGAGGTGTACCGGAACTGGTTAAAAACAACCAACTGATGGAATACACGCAAAACTTATTTAAAGCACTCCTACCAGATGCTACAGATCTGGATCTAGTGGTCGACAGTATACATAGATTACCAAAATCTAAATATGCTCCACCACATGCTCCACGACACATAATATTAAGACTCCATTTCTTTCAAATAAAAGACAGACTAGTAAAAGAAATGAGGAACCCTACTTCACTACCATGGGTATACCAAAAACTAACATTTCTAGCCGATCTGGCTCCACATACCATCGCCCAGAGGAGGAAATTTACAGAAATAACAAACATCCTGAAAGCAAGGAAAATACAGCTCTCATGGGGATTCCCCATAAAACTCATCATCAAATATGGAGAGAACTTTCACACAACAAATACCCTGGAAGCTGCTACTAACCTGCTTAAAAAATGGGGAATTTGGGAAAACCAAACTGAGAACACACACAGCCTCCAAAGATCCACTAAATCACCACAGAAACTAACTAATGATTGGAATGGAAATATCCCTTGAGGTGAACCTAATACCAAAATTGGCTATCCTAAAACAAGAACTATAACACCTAACCATATATGATGGGACTGGTATCAAGAAAGAAAATAAATATAAGGTTATGTTAAAAAGGATTAAAACTGTTGACAAAAGATGTAAACTAAAGGAGTTACTAAAATTTTGAATATGACTTGTTTATTTGAATCACAGGAAGAAGAAAGTATTATCCTTGAGAGATAGGGGAAAGGGTTATGTTTTCTTTAATAATATGTGGAGGGAGGGAGAGAGAACTAAAAGTATGAGTCATTGCAATTTTTTTTTCTCTGATATGTGGAGAGAGGGAAAGGGATAAGAAAACAAAGATGATATAATAATAGTGGTTTAATAATAATATGTTTTACCTGTAATAGCATTTCGTTGGGAAAACAATAATGATATGTAATGGTTATACTAACTATAAGAAACAACTAGAAAGTACGATTCGACTTTTCTCCCCTCTCTTCGTGGTTTTTTTATTTTTATTTATTTATTAGATATATTAACGATAAGAGACAACTAAAAAGTATGATTAATAATACGATGTCTTACTTACAAAGCATTTATTTGGAAATAATAATGTATAATATGTAATAGATACACATATCTCTTGAAAGAGAAAGTGTTTATGTGAACATAAAAAATGAGTAGATATTTGCTATTGGTAAATCCCTCCTTCCTCTTCCCCCCCCTCCCTTTTTTATTTTTCTTCCCTTATACTTATACAGTGTTACAGGAATGTTAAAGAAATTTCAAAATACATAACATAGATAAAAAAGTTACGTTATATGTGTGTAACCTAATAGTGGGGAATTGACCTCACAAAAAAGAAATATAACTAGCGAGGAGCTAAAGCTTCCTACTTCTAATAAAGAATCACATCGAGAATGGAGAAATTATCCCAATTGTATGTGATGATCTTTCACTCCTATTTTTATTATAATGTATATAGTTTAACTCAAAGTTTACTGTTCAATTTCTTATATCAAAATATAGATAACAAAGACTACGAGTGGTCATGTATATTTTTTTCTGAAAGTAAAACTCACAGACATACTGTGTCTACAGGAAAAACACCTATTAGAGCAACATACTCACCTATTACATCATAAAGTCTATACAAACATATATCATGCAAAATTCCAAAAAAAAAAAAGAGAGGAGTAACAATAGCAATTAAAAATTCAGTAGCCTTCCAAGAAATAAAAAATATAACATATAAAGCTGGAAGAAACATTATCCTACAATATAAAATCAAAAATACACATTATCTCATAACGAATATATATACACCAAACACTGGACAACTAAAATTTATAATAAAAATTATGAATAAAACTCAAAAATATCCAAAACAAAATACACTGATATGCGGAGACTTCAACCTCATACTAGACAACACAACAGACACAACAAGTAAAAATGAATCCAAAACTGACATAGAAATAAGAAAAATTTAAAAAACAGAAGAACTATATGACTCTTGGAGAGTATTACACCCATTAGATCAAGATTTCACTTACTATTCAAAATCCCATAATATTTTTTCCAGAATAGACATGATCCTCACAGAAAATGGCTATTACAAAAAATCTTAAAAGCAAGTATAGGGAACAGAACAATCTCAGATCATGCACCATTAATAATAGAAATCTCAGAAGACAGCTCTCCTCTAATTTCAATTTATGGAGACTAAACCCCACTTACTAAGCATACTTAAAATCAAAGAACAAATTAATTTAAATCTCAAAGAATATTTTATTCTAAATGATGTAGACCAAATATCCCTGCTCTCATTGTGGAATGCCCACAAAGCCTATATGAGAGGAATTTTGATCAAGATAGCATCAAACCTGAAAAAAGAAAGAAACAAAGAAAGATTACAGCTGTGCAACCACCTAAACAAACAAGAGGAAATACACAAAAAAAATCTAACATGCATAGACTTAAAATTAACTACTACACACCAGGTCCCAAAACAAACAAACTATTAGCCAACAAAATTAAAAAACATATATCTAAAACCAAAATATCCTACATACTAGACAAATACAATGGAAAAATTTACAACCCACAACAAATAGCGGACCAATTTGCAGAATACTACTCTACTCTGTACAACATACAAAACAACCCCAATTAAAAACATCCTCGACAAAATCCAATTAAAGGGAATAACACAAGACCAACTCAAACAAATAAACCACCCCATCCAAATATCAGAAATAAACAAAGCTATCTTCTCCCTTCCCAATAACAAAACCCCAGGCCAAGATGGATTTATAAACGAATGCTATAAAACATATCTGGATACATTGACCCCATATTTACAGAAAAGTTTATAACACAGCAATAGAATCAGGAAACTTCCCAGAAGAAATGACACAAGCAATTATACTACCAATACCCAAAGAAGATAAAGACCCAGACCAAATTACAAACTTCAGACCAATTTCCCTACTGAATTCAGATATAAAAATTTATTACAAAATCATAGCTCTTAGAATTCAACCATACCTACCAGAATTAATTGCACCAGACCAAGTGGGCTTCATCCAAGGCAGACAACCTGGAGATAATACAAGAAAACTAATTAACATCATTAACTGGGCAAACAACAAAAACATACCAACCCTCCTAATCTCATTAGACGCCAAAAAGGCATTTGATCGTATTAACTGGACATTTTTAGAGAACATATTAGAAAAATATAACATTAATGGCTGGATTAAGAAAGCAATAATGACGCTTTAGGTAAACCCAATGGCAAAGGTATTCATAGCCAATATGTTATCTTCTTCCTTTAAACTAACAAATGGTACAAGACAAGGTTGCCCACTATCCCCACTAATATTTGACTTAGCCATAGAACCACTGGCAGAAACAATAAGACAAAGTAAATATATAACAGGAATTAAAATAAGGAACTCAGAACATAAAATCATCTTATATGCCGATGATGTTATCATAATATTAACTGACCCAATAAAATCACTACCACACCTCCAAGAAATATTGAAGCAATTTGAGAACATCTCCTACTATAAAATAAATGATAATAAATCGTCAATATTACCAATCCACATCCCCGACACATTAAAGCTCTTTCTCAAGGCAAGATACCCATATAAAATAGAACAAGATCAAATCCCTTACTTGGGAATAAAATTAACAAAAGACACCAAATCTCTATACAACCATGAACCACTCTTGGAACAATTTAAAAAAGATCTAGAATGGTGGAATACTAAATATATATCCTGGATTAATAAAGTAACTATACTAAAAATGCTGTTACTTCCCAAACTCCTATATAAATACAGAACAATACCTATATATATATCCCAAATACCTTCTTT
Source organism: Hymenochirus boettgeri (assembly GCA_019447015.1). NCBI lineage: Eukaryota > Metazoa > Chordata > Amphibia > Anura > Pipidae > Hymenochirus > Hymenochirus boettgeri. Next base: position 81,464,809 of record CM033473.1, on the reverse strand, counting down.
ACCACATTAAACAAAATAACGAACAAATTTATGTGGCCAAACGGCAAACCCAGTATCAACGCACTATTCATGACTAAAACAAAGAAAACAGGAGGAATAACATATCCTCACTTCAAAGACTACTACTATGCAGCCATAATGGACCAATCAAGATACTACTGGTCAGAAAAAAATAATCAAAAAAATGGGTAGAAATAGAAGAAGAAAGTATAACACAGGAATCTATAACCTCAATAATTGGAGCTCTAATCTTCAACCCCAAATTACAAACCTTCCAATTAGACACAGTTAATAATACAATTCAAATATGGAAAGAAATCATTAAAACACACCAATTAAAACAAGCCTTAACAAGATATGTTAATATATCAAGTATACAATTATGCATCCCTGACCTAACAATTAAAAAATGGCAAGAGGGAGGACAAATTTATATCGAAGGGAGAAAAAGTTACAACATTCGACAAATTTAGAAAAAAATATAAAATCCCTCAATCCGGTTTTCTAAAATACTATCAAATAACTAGCCTCATTAAAAAACACATTAAAGAAATAGATAAAACATCTAACCCACTCATAGAACATTTCCTAGACTACACCAATCCAAAAAAATCAATTTCTAAATTTAATAACCTATTAAACAATAAGGATAAATACACCACTCTTCCATGTATGAAAAAATGGGAAAATGACTTGCAAACACATATAACCACAGAAGAATGGAATAATTCCCTTATAATCCCATTAAAACTCACAAGATGCCTCTCAGCATGGGAAACAGACAGGAAATTACTACTCGAATACTACAGAACACCGTATGAAATAGCATCATGGTACAAAGACCAAACCCCCACATGCTGGAGAAATTGCACAGCCATCGGTTCATATGTACATATATGGTGGTCTTGTAGTAAAATAAGGAAATGTTGGTACAATCTTTTTAACTTTTTGAACCAATTGTTTAACACAACAATACTGATCAAACCAACTTTAGCCTTATTGAATATAGGTACTTATATAGGTGAGTATAGTACTTACCCACAACATATGGCATCCATAATCTATCATGCCTGCATGGCGCTTAAAAGATTGATTATTAAATACTGGAAGACCCCAACTACACCTACAATAAAAGAAATTAAATATTTACTAACGGACTATATGTCTTATGAAAAAGCTTATGCCATATCACAACAAAATTTCCCAGCCTTTTATAGGAAATGGGAACACTGGTATATTGACGATAGAGTATAGAAATTATAAACTACCAATGGGAATTGTAATTGTAAGAATTGTAAGAGTTATGCAACTGCTGAATATAAAATTTGTACAACATGATATGTAGACCTATAAGTCGAATAATATCTTTTTATTGTTTCTTTTTTATAATTTATATTTTGTATTATATTTTATAATGTATTATATATATCTGCTATATGTACTTGAAACATATTATAACCTTTGTAATGTGTTATAACAAATGATTCAATAAAAAACTAATGTTATAAAAAAAAAAAGTATTTATTTGTGGGGGGAAAAAAAGATTTAAGATAATTATTCAAACAATGTTTTCCATCCTTATGATTTTAATCTGGGTAATTAGTAAATCTACCTGATGCAGTGTGATGAGTAAAGTGGTTAATATCGTAAGAGGCAAGTGTGAACCGTACCCAAAAAAGCATCAACATTTAAAATATAACACTCATTATTTTCATTAAAATATTGACAAAAATCCCATTAAAAGGTAAGTTTTGAATTTGGTAATGCGAATATGTAGTCCTGCTTATCTCAAATTAACAATAGCATGGAATCCATGTAACAAACATTTGTAGCCTAGCACAATACACTAAAATGACTCTCTTCTTTTGTTTTCATATTCACAGTTTTCATGAAACTGATTAGCCCAATATATTTTATTTCAGCGCCTGCTATCAGAGCTTGATGATGTCAGCCTACGTGTAGACAACGTTCGAGACCAGGCCATAATCTTAATAAGTAGCCGGGGTGCAACATCTCAGGAACTAGTGGAACCAAAACTTGCTGAACTAAACCGCAACTTTGAAAAAGTGTCACAGCATATCAAGGCTGCCAAGGTTAATATTATGATGGTGATTTAGCTGATTTTCTTTGCAGCAATGAATGTAAAAATATTGCACACTATGGGGGTTATTTGTAACGTCATCAAAGTGTATTGATAAACCTGCTTGATGTTTAACACTTACCATAAAGAATGTGTAATTCATTATATACCTTTAATTTAATGGGAAATAAATATACAACCTGTATATATTTTTAACTAAATTACATACATATACAGGAGCTCTAAATACTAGTGAAACTACTTCAGACTCTTAATCACAGCTTGCAGAGACACTATGAAGGCTATGCACAACTAAACATACATAGTATGGCTGCCCTGGGAAGTTCAATAGATTCATAAAAGTAATGCAAAATCTGTACAGTCCAGTTATCTGTAAAGTCCAGTTGACAACAACCCTTATCTACCTGAAGGCCATACACGCTACAATTTTATTGTGCAGTCTGATGATTTTTATTCATAATTTTCATAACAATACCATTTTTCCACATATCTAAATCTTCTTGTTCTGATCTTTGTCTTGGATTTCTCTCCGTGATAAAATTATCATACAATGACACGTCGTTCTATATAGTAGCATGTATGGCTTCCTAAAATTAAAAATGCTTTATTCCTTGTTATAACAGTCTGCATGGCTTGTGTGATTACAGAATGTTTTTATTGTTTTTTTTTTTTTTGCATTTATTTTCATGTATTTGCATGGAAACCTGAATTATACCAACAGTGGAAAAATTACTTTGACAAGGCATGTGTTTAACCCATGTTTAGGCTTCACACTGCTGTGTGACAGACGAGATCAGTAGAGTGAGAGAGAGGAGCAGTGTTACCCACAGGCAGGCAATAACTTCAGGTGCTGTTCAAGGTGTAATTCTCATTATTAATGGTAACATTAAAACTGAAAATGAACACCTAATATATATACTGGCAAAGGTGCATGCGATCAGCTGTTTAAATCACTGTTACAGGACGTTACATGTATTGCCTATTGTTGGGGCCCCACCTCTATTTGAATGTTTGTATAGTACTGTATATGATAACTTAAGGGCATTATTTTTTATCATTTTTCAAATCATATTAACCTTGCCACTTTCAGGCCTTTATTTTGGCTATACACTAGAAATTTACCTCTGTGAACAATGTTCCAACAGTTCCATTGCAATCGATATTAATTTATTGGTAAATAATACGATTCGGCTGGGGAACATTGGCAGGTAAAACTGCTACACCACTTGACATTACAAATGATTTGATAAATGTTTGGCCAGCTTTAGTAAACTGAAGTGAGCCAAACTGGGCCTGGAATGACTAATAGAAAGGTGCTGCAGTGAAGTGGAAAGGCAGGACATATATTGTATTATTGGCAATAGGCGTAACCCTGTTTATAAAAAAAAAAGGCATGCTCACCACTTAGGATTTTTTAATATGTCAAACCAGGACCTCCCTCAACCCCCAACTTTGCAACACTTATCACCAGGGAATTCCAGAAGTATGATCTTCATGCTCCCCAGCACTGATTCTCTTGTTCTGTGTAGTAGCTGTCAGCCAAGGCCGTGATGGAGACATCACTGCCAATGACTTCCGGCTGCTTTCCATGGGTCTCCTACTTTGCACGGTGGAGGCGGAGTGCAAGAAGATTATCATGGAACTTGCTGAAGAGAGGTAACTATTGCAAAATTGGGGGTCCTGGCCTGGCTATCCTTGATCAACGTTTGTCACCTTTTATTTCCAACAGCGTTTATCATCAAATTTCACTTGAATAAGAGTAGAAGACAAAAATGATCTTCTGCTGTAATGAAAGTGTAATTAACTTATAATAATTAGGCATGTTATTTTGTCTCTATGGAGAATGCCTCATCAGAATCAAAGATACAGTTCATCTATGAAAAAAATCCAGTTATTTAGGCAAGCAATGCAATAGGCTTTAGCCTAATCGCATTTAAGGGATATTGCATAAAATAAAGCACTGCTTATCTGGGTATAACCTAACTTAAAGGACAAGTATACTGAAAAACAAATACAGTTTAATTGGTAGCTGAATCGCTAACTAACCTTTCCCCCCCCTTTTTTTTTTAAGGTTTTTTTTAGATCCCTTCAGAATCTACCTGAGCCCATGGAAAGTGCTGGCCATCTTGGAAGATGAAAGAAGTCCGGTAAGCTCCGCCCCCCGAGAGTTTCTGGACCTCCAGAGTTTCCAGCTTGTGTCTAAATCTTGAGTGCCAGTAAGGTCCGTGCATGCGCGCCCCACCCGCCGTGCAAATCACTTCATGGCGTGTGCGACGTGGCGTTAGCACACGCTAGCTCAGGTGATGACATCATGCGTGCACTGCACCGTGCGCACGCTAACATCACGTCGCACGTGCCATAAACCGCGCGTCTACGGACCTAACTGGCACTCAAGATTTAGACACAAGCTGGAAACGAGGTCCAGCAACTCTTGGGGGGTGGAGCTTAGCAGACTTCTTTCATCTTCCAAGATGGCCAGCACTTTCCATGGGCTCAGGTAGGCTCTGAAGGGACCTAAAAAAAAAAAGGGGGGGAAAGGTTAGTTACAAATTTTTTCAGTATACTTATCCTTTAAATAATTTTTCTAAATTATTTCAAAATGTTATAATATTACATTAAATTATGATAAATAATAATTTTATTATTATTATTATGTTTGTAAGTTCTTTATTAAAGGGTATGCCCATCAAAAATGTAAGTTTGTTTCTAACTGATTTACTGAAGACCAGGAGGTAAATGCACTGTCATACCTCCCGTTCTTCAGTAAATCTTACCCGCGGACCCGCTCCAGCGCCAACTTCACTGACAGTCTCCGACGCGTCATCGCTCCTTGGAAATGGCAATTTAACTGTACATTTAAGAGATCAATTACAGTAGAAATTGTAAGCAACAATATTATTTATTCCTTCTCTGTATGGGAGAATGAAAGGCCAGTTGTATCTTGTGTTTAGATGCTGGTAAGTCACCATCCTCACCCACAAGCTGTTGAAGCAGTAGAGGAGTCTGGGAATGCTGAGAACACTGCTGCAGAACTGAAGAATTTCGAAGCTAACCTGTTGGATGTTCAGGAAATTTTGGAGAGGCTTTTCCAGTCAACAGATACTGATGAAAAGGTGACATAGGGTTAGGAGGTATTGTCCTCCAGCTTTTCTACAATTCGACTTTATTACATGCTTTGTGTATATTTTTTTACCTGGCAGTGACGAATCCGCAACAATCATCAGCTGATATTGTTTATAAGAGAGTAACTTGCACCACAAGCTAAGGGTTTTTGTGTACTGCAAGTCTCATACAGAATAATAATGCAAAAGTTGTGGACACAAAACAGATTATGTACAGTATATATTATTTTATACGTTCAGCCTAAACTCATTTTTTCTTAGTTACAGGCCAGAATTTGCTAATCAATACAATGTACAATATACATTTTCTTTCTTAGAAATTCCTAGAAGGTAATATGAACAGATGTGAGAAATGTATTATTTCAAAACAAATAATTGCACCCCCCCCCCAAAAAATGTAATTTTAAAATAAGCACTTTTATTAAATATAGCCATCTTTGATTTCTTTAAAGAAAACTAAACTGGGACCATTCATTTTTTAAACCTCCATATACGAGGTGGCCACACTTATGGTTTCGCAAACATTCAAGCTGTTTAACATCCCTGTTGCTTAAATATTGGACACATGCACTGTATACAAAAGAAGCCTACTTGCAAGGAATCTGTCAGGAGTCCAGAGCTGGACAAGGACAGATCAGTACAAGTTTTCAAGTTTTACAGCTCATATTTTTAAACTGCAGCTAAACCAAACATGTTAACTCCAGTTCCCCCCTCCCACACACCAAATATTCTGCATGAGAAAAATATTTATTTTCTTAGTCTTCTGTTCCTTTAAAATAATAGATGGAGATGGATAAATTTAAAATTTGGCATGTTTTTGTCTTTTTACTAAAGCATGATCTGAAAATAACTAATATGTTATTGTTTTGTACTAATGTAATTCCTTGTGTTGCATTTGTAAATACTAGGATGTATAAATCCTTGTCTATAAAATGATGCCATGCACATTTTTAGTCTATGCTTGGAATATTGAAAATGACTCCGATTAATACAGTGGTGTAGCTACAAACCTAAGGGCCTGATGTAGAATTTGGTACTGGGCCTCCCTGTTCCCACTCTGATCCTTATGTCAGGATCAAAACTCAAGGGCTACCACAACCCAACTACCTCCTTAGACAACATCTCCCCCAACTACTCCACCCTGCATCGGGAGCCTGGACTGGGCAGCACCAACACCCTGCACCCTGTGAGATAAAATACCAAAGAAGGGGGTTGTTTACACTTCAAGCTAAGGTGGTGCCTTGAATCTGTGGAAGGATAGGTATAACATTACATACCCCAGGCCCTGGGTCAGGTGTGGTTTTACACCCTGCTCCCCTGGCAACTTTGCCCCTTTATTAATGTTTTGCCCATGTAGCAATCTGTGCCTTATTTAGTGTATACTTGTGTATAATTCTAAGAAACTTACCACATGGTGGTGTGGGGGACTTTGTTCTTAATTTTAATAAACCAATAGTATTCTGTCAGTCGGACATTAAAACGATATTGACAATAATTTTGGCCACCAACAGTGTGGCCTATTGAAGAATGTGTGGATGGGTTAAATTTGCAGATATGTTCAATCCCTTTTTAACTGTTTTTGTCATTGGAAAAGGATCTGTCTTGAGCGTAATATCAGTCACTATATTAGGCTGGGCTGTTTATCAAACTGATATTCTGTATTGGCCTGTGTGTTACAGCCCTAAGGACTCATACAATTGAATATTGTAACATCTAAATAAATACTATAGGCTACTGTAAAGGCTCTGACTTAGATATCCTCATAAAATCTGTACATATATATCATCCCAATTCTATTAAAAGCATTAATTGATATGTTTATGTAGATTGATGAGGAGAGGGCACGCATTGAGGCAGTACTGCAAAAAGGAGAACATCTCTTACAGTTACCAATGGAAGATACGAAGAGAGAGAAACTACGCCTGGAACTTCTTCTGTTGCAAACAAGATACAACAATGTGAAGGTCGGCTTATATGGACATATATTATGTGCATGATTGATTACCAAATAATTTCACCCTATGTTGGCCTTTGATCATACTAGGAAAAAATTCAGGGTAATCCAATTTTTTCAATAGGTTTTTATTGAGCGATAGATACAATACAATCTGTTGTTCATTTCAGGCATTTTGTTTACATAAGTTGGAAATGTCAGGGCAAAAAAGAACAGAGAGTATGTTATCGCTTTTTTTTCTTTTTTTTGTTCAACTTTTTAACAAAAATATACAAGACAAACTTTAATAGATAACAATTTAACAATTTTTAGCAGCGGTGGAGATACACCCCCCCCCCTTATTACTATTTTCTAATGTTCCATTTCCCCTCTCCTCTCGCTTATATAGCAGTTTTCTACCCTATCGCTAACTTATGGTTTAGTGTGATCTTTTTATGTTATGGTTGTGCTGGTTTGTTTTGATCCTGAGGTGTACCGTATATACTCGAGTATAAACCGTCCCGAGTATAAACCGAGGTACATAGTTTTACCTAAAAAAGGAGAAAAAAGAGATTGACTCGAGTATAAACCGAGGGTATAACCCCTACTAGTGTTTGCCACTTAAGATGTTTGGAAACTACAACTCCCAGCATGCTTTAACTGCTGGGAGTTGTAGTTTTCAAACATCTGCAGAAGCCAATACTTGCAAATAGGGGTAAATCCTCCTTTATTTGTGCATACAGTATGCACAAATAAAGAAGGTTTTACTCTTATTTGTAAGTATTGTGTGCCCTGGTGTCCCTGTGGTATTCTCCTACCTTGTCCGGCGGCCCCTCGCTCCACATCCTCTGCGCTTCAGGATGATGTCACTACTCGGCGCTGCAAAGTGAGAGGTGCCGGGTAGTGACGTCATCCGTAAGCGCACTGAGGATGCGGATCGCGCGGCCACCAGACAAGGTAGGAGAAAGATTGACTCGAGTATAAACCGAGGTAAGATTTTCAGGCTTTTTTTAAAGCCTGAAAACCTCGGTTTATACTCGAGTATATACGGTAGGTTGTACTGGGGTTGATACCGTCCTCTTCCACCATTGCAGAAGTCCATGGGGTCCATATTTGGTCATATTGTTTACATGAACCTCTCACGGTTGGTTTCACTTTATCATTTTTGCACATCAACCAGATTTTATTTACTAATTGGGTTTTGCTAGGGACATTCTGCTTCCAGGTAGAAGCGATTAGGGTTCTAGTAGCAGCACAAAATCTGTGGATCAGTCTGTTGGCTGGTATGGAGACATTGGGTATGGATCTATCGAAAAGGGCTGTCCATGGGTCTGGTTTATTTTTCTTTCAGAAAAAATATTGTTTTGTTAGACGTAAACCTTTTTCTGCCTCAGTTGTAAGCAGTAGATACATTTCTCCTCTTTTATTTATTAAGATTTCTGTGGTGGTGTCTGTGGGGTTGGAGCTGTGGGTGGCTTCTAGTTTTCTCAAATCTAATAGAAGTTTGTTTAATTTGTTTTGTTGTAGTTTCTTTTTTTCGGAAGCCATTTTGATTAGGAGCCCTCGGATCACTGGTTTGTGTGCTGCCCATAAGGTGTCATAGGATATATCAGGGGTTGAGTTCAAATGGAAGTATTCTTTAATGCTGGTTTACAAGTTTTTGATCACTGTCTCATCTATAAGTAGTAATTTGTATAATCGCCATAGATGGGTTTGGTTGTCAGTAGATATTTAAGGGTGGCTGTGACATGGACGTGGTCAGACCATGTAATGGTGGAAATGTCTGAGACCCGCCATGCATCCCATAGGTTAAATAACCTAAGAACATTTTTAAGTGGTTTCGAGGAGGAGGCAGGAGAGGCCCCAGTAGAAAGAGCAGACCTATCTAGAGTATTATCCATCGTGGTGTTAAAATCTCCTAGAATATTCAATTTTCCAGTGTTTATATTTAGTAATTAGTTTTATAAAATTTTATAGAACATTTTTTGCCCTAGAGATGGAGCGTAGACATTTACAATGGGGATTTTTAGGTTGGATAAGTATCCTGTTAATATTATGAAGTTCCCCTTGTCGCTTCTAATACATGTATCTAGTGTGAAGGGTGTGGCCTTATGTATAAGGATAGATGTAACCTGCTTTTTTTACTGTTGCTGAGGCAAAATAGTGTGTAGTGTAGTGTTTTCCCCAGTATTTGGGTCCTTTGCCTTTAAGAAAGTGTGTTTCCTGGAGGCATACAATTTGTGAAGCATCCTTTTCCCAGGATTGGGTGGCTATCTTGCGTTTGGTAGGAGAGTTTAGGCCTTTCACATTATGGATGACAAAGTTTAGTTTGGGCTTTTCTATCTGAGGTGTGTTACTCATTAATTGAGTTGGCTATTCAAAGCTTTCATCTTTATCTTTAGGGTGAGAGAAGAGAGGGGGACTGTCCAGAGAGGGGGACATGGGTATTGGGCTGTTTCAGTTGATTTTGATCTGCTGTATCATATTCATGGCTACAAACAAAAACTATTTGTAACATATAAATTTTAATAAACATAGAAATAAACAAAAATGGAGCAGCTATAAGGTTGCTGCTCAATCTATATAGATTATGTGGCTGTATCTTGCCACACTCTGGGGGGAGATTAAGACCGTGCAAGGCAGGTGGTAGGAGGGGCTGGGAGCTCCTCAAAAAAGAAGAGGGGAGCTACGGGGAGTCAGGTATGTACACTTATGAAGGGCTGTAAGGGCTTAACTTTTTTGCTCTCCCCCCCCCTCCTTTTTTTGAGGGATTTAAGAGTGGTATCCCTATTTCAACCTCATTGTCTCAGAACTATTTTGAATATAGATAGTTTAACATTCTCGACATTAGGAAAACTATATATTGCTTAGTATTTATGGTAAAAGTGGACAGAGAAAGAGAGAAATAGGAAGAAGGAGAGACGAGAAAAAAAAAGGGGGGGGGGAAGAAAGTGATAGCAGAGTAGGGAGGAAAAAGTCATTATTGAAATCATATTTGAATTTTCCTGTGACATACGTGCAATTCCCTGTCCACATCACAGTATAACATAGCAGTTTACCATTCTACCAGGTTGGCTGTATGTAATATTTAGACATCTAGATTTTTAACTTTTTGTATTAACCTTAGTTTCGTTTTCCCTTAATTCTGCTTTTCTGCTTTAAATTATATAACCTTTATTTTAGTTATCATTGGTGCTAGGTTAAGATAGGGATAATGCAAAGAGAAAAAAAGGGGGGGGGGATAGCGGGGAAGGAAGGAGAATGTCATTATTGGAAATCGTATTTGCGTTTTTAATATGGTTTAATAAAACATAACAATATTGCTTGCATAGCAATTTACCAGTAATTATCATTTATACTGAATAAGACTGGAATAGATAGGAGGAGGAGGAGAAAAAAAAAGGGGATAGAAGTGATTGAAGAGGAAGATCATTCTTTATGAGCATACATAAACATAGTCATATGTGAACATGGTCAATTACTTTCCCTCTTGTTTCGCATATATTTATAGCAGTGTGTGGGGTTCGTCTATGGGTGAGATTTAGACACACAGATACTTGTTTCCCCTTCGTTTTATCCCCCTCCATCGCTTACCCATTTCAAACCATTATATACATTGTTGGTGTTGTGACATTATGGTCTTTTATAGTAGTTATACAAATTGTTATTTTCATAAGGCAGACACATTCATGGGGGGGAGTAGTTGAAGTGGTTTGAGGCAGGACTTCCTCCTCTGATTCGGATCGAATTTCAACCATTTATATTGTATTGAGTCTGTCCCGATACGGTGGTGGGGGTTAATACATGTCGGAGTGTTTATACATAGTGCAAGGCTATACATAGGCTTTACAGTTGTGGTGACCAGAGGGAAAGCAAGAAAAGTGAAGAAAGAAAGAGGGGAAAAAATAATTAAAAATAAAAAAAAAAGGGAAAGAGTGGAAGATCATATAGTGTACTCCTATTGTTATGTTCTTTGATTCAAGACATCTCAATATATAGTACATTATAATAGCATAATAAATCATGGTGATGGTTTTTGTGATTTAGTAACTTAGCTCTTGAGGGTCGGTCAAATCCTCTGGAATGGGAGAATTATAGCAGTTTTTAGTACTTGGGGAAAGTAAGCATCTCAGGGACTATTGTCTTTTCCCTTTTGGTTCTCATCTGGGCATTTGTGAGGATTTGCTGGTAGACAATGTGTCCTTTTCAGAAAACTGTCTCTGCGCTTAATGGGTTGCAGTGGACTCATCCCCTTCTTTGCCTGGTATATGGGACCATGTATCCTGTGGTGGATAGACTGTATCCCTCAGTGTCTTGGTCGGTTTAGGCGCCGGTCCTTCTATCCCCAGAGACTGCAATAGGTTTGGGGCTTCTTCCAGAGAGGTGATAGATAGGGTCCTGCGGTTGTGACGAATGAGCAAATGAAATGGAAATCCCCAGCTGTAATTGATATCCTTTGATTTAAGTATGTCCAGTATGGGACGTAGTTGTCTCCTTCTTGCTAATGTCCTGGGTGCCAAGTTTATTTTTTTTAAAAAGGGATGGTAGATGTTTACAGTAAAAAATGGTACACATGGACTGTTCACAGCTCCTAACTGACTTACAATATTATGATTTGTAATCTATAATTTAGAAGTACTGGAATCCATTTGTCATTTTAGCAACAGTTTTCATGTTAAAATAACCAGTGAAAAATGATTGATTTTGCCTATTTTTTTTTTTTTTGGGGGGGGGGTGTGTTGGTGGGATCAGATGCCTGGTGAAGATTCATAGTATTGACTCTTTAGTACAGGTTGGTAATGTTTTCATTGTACTGCAAGTGTACCTAATATATATAGGTTAACAAACTGTAGGTGTGTTTCCATGATTCTGTGCACCCAATTACTAATAGTCTTTTTATAACAGGAGCTTCGAGCTGTTCGAAGGAGAAAGGAGATGAAGGTATTGCCAATGTCTACTCAACAAGAGAAAGTGAATGAGAACTTGTTGATTTGGATGAACGAGACAGAACATCGCCTCTCCGGTCTCCATGAGGCAGAAGATGACAAGAAGCTGCAAGTAAGGGAAAAAATAGCTTTAGATTAAACATGAAATATGTATGCTTTTAATAGAATTACTTCACTATCACTATATATCACACCCAATGTATAACTGCAGAGGGGGATGTTGGAGGTTACATTAAATGGCAATTTGCCAGGGAGAAACTGAAGCGGTATATGATGTAAGGATTTGGCATCTATTTATTATATAAATCATCTTCTATATATTTTTATTTGTCAAATTAGTTTTGGGGAATTTAAGATAGATCAAAGAGATAAAATGTACTATTAGTAGGGATGGGTTTTGTGTTTGCTTCGTACCCAGTTCTGATTTGAAAATGACGGTTTTCCAAGTTTCCCAGAAACGTAAACTTTTTGGAACTTTGTGTATTTGATACCAATCATTGAATATTCTATAGCGATTATTTAATATTCAAAACATCTAATATCCCACTTACATTGACTTCTATTGTGTTTGTTTCTGATTTTTCTAAACTTTTCAAAAACCCGATTTTGGAACAGCTCTAGTAATTAGGGCAATAAACTTTTATAAAATAATTTGGTCAAGTCAATTCATTTAAAATATTGACCTTAAGGCTTTAAGGTCCCACTATCACACAGCATTTTTGTAAGTAAGAGTGGCCACTAAAGGGGAATTGTGGTATCCATACAAAATGGCTGGGTAAATTCTATTGCTGTTTCTGTTTTGATATACCATCCTCCAATGTAGTGCTATTCTTCATAGGAGCTGTTAAAAGAACTGGAGGAACACAAAGAGGAGTTTATTGCCCTGCAGAAGAAGAGTGAAGCAAGCCAGCATGGTAATCTAGTAGAATTAGATGGAGAAAAAGTGAAACAACGTTGGGAAGAAATTGAGAAGCAGTTTGCTATTTATCTTGGAGCACAGCATTATAGTACTGTAAGTAATTTGTGAGCTATTATGGTTGCAGATATCTCCATAACATATTAGGAGTGTAACAGCTGAACTATGCACAGAGTATGGTGTTCAAAATGATTTAATAAATGTTCAACTAATAAGTTACCACAATATAGTTAAACTGGAGGAACACAATCATTGCCTGCCCTAGACAATATTAAAGGGTAAGTCCACCCAAAAATAAACTTTTTTTATGTTCTTTATATAATAGCACCTACCTCAAACGCCTTGTTCATTTTTCTAAAAATCATTTGCTTTGCCCGATATTTAATGAGATATATATCAGGCTGCACTTTCGCTCCACTTCCTCTTTAGGTGACCCCGAGCTGCAGCTTAGAAAAAAAAATATTTTCTTCCTTGCCGGACGGAAGCCAATCAGAACCCAGCATTCACGGATGTGTGTGTGTGTCTGTTTGTGTCTGTGCGTATGTGTCTGTGTGTGTCTGTGTCTCTCTCTCGAAGCCGGCTGGCTGCAGCATGTTGATCCTGGATTTCTTCACTACATATAACTTTACAGCTGCGATTGGTTGAGAGGGATGTTAACAGACATGCTCAAGAACATGAAAAGAACAGAGGCAAGGTAATGTAACCTGTCTCTGTTCATCGCTGTATTGGTCCATGCTGCAGGATTAAGCCAGCTACAAAGGTCTGTAACTTTTGAACCACTGGACCGATTTACATGCTGTAAAGTTTGTTTTGGAGCACTTATTTGGGCCAAATAAATATAGAAAATTAGTTTTGGGGGTGGACATGCCCTTTAATTGTAAAAGTGGAATGGACGAGAAGCAACTTACAAACAAGTTTATGTGCTGTATGTTGTTGCATTTATTATAACTTAATGCATTTGATTGATAGAATTTAATTCTTAGTCAATACATTTGTCAAGTGCTTTAACAGGTAAGCTACCACAGCACATACAAAGTATTAAGGTACATTTAGAAGCTTTATCTTTTCATAGGAACAGAACTAAAATCATCTGAACATGTTGTATTGCCCCAGACTGTATGCAATTTAAGCTGGCTGGTAAATAAACTGCAGGATAAAAAGCAGCTTTTAAAGTCTTATCAGAGACTTCCATGTTGTTGTGGAGACATCTGTATAGAAAACACTCTGTGCTTAGAGACAGTGAATACTTGGGTCATGGGCGTGACACTATGAAGACTACATTGCAGTGTTGGACTGAACTGTTAGGACTTACCAGGAAATTTGAGACCAGTGGCCTACCAGGACCAGTTTCAGATCTCTATTATCACTTATTTACATATCTATCTTACTGCTACTGACTCTTATTGTTAATTAAAATGCATTTTTTTACTTTCCATTTGGCTCTGTATTTAAATATGAACAGTTATCCCTCTTTTCTTAGGTTAATGGGCTGTGGGCCTGCCAGGGAATTCCCCTGTAACCCTGTGGGCCAGTCCGACAATGCTACAAAGGCTGTGAGTTGTACTGGAAACAACATGGAAGCCTTCTTAGTTATAAAATATATTGCTTGCTAAATGCAACTTACTAGAAGAGAATTATAGATGTTCGGGGGAGAAATGCTTTTGTGTTAATTCAGTTCTGCTTTAAAATCATTAATCATTACAGTGTGTAAACTGGCTGGCTGGATTGCATAGTCTCACACTGATTAAGTCATATGGTTGACAAAAGAGTGATCAGATTTTTAAAACACTAATGTTTATTTTGGACAATATAATAATTATTGCATGTTTTCTTTAAGGATGTTATGGATAAAAACCTGGATTTCAGCACCTACTCCACAGAATTTACTTCTTCTGTACTTCCTTCAGACTACTTAGTTGAGATAAACAAGATTCTACTTTCCATAGCAGATGCTGAGCTCATGTTGAATGCCCCAGAGTTAAATAGTGGAGAGTATGAGAACTTCTCAATGCAGGAAGATTCACTGAAGGTAAAGTAACCTGTTACTGGTTTACAAGATTTCTGAAAAGATAGGAAAATGTTACACAAATGCTGGAATATACCATATATACTCAAGTATAAGCCGAGGTTCTTATTTTTACCTGAAAAACGAGTAAAACTGATTGACTTGGGTATAAGCCGAGGGTTGACTTTCTTCCATAGACAGCCCCATAGAAAGCCTTATACACAGCCCCATAGAAAGTCCCATACACAAATAGGTATCTAGAATTTGTGAAGAAAAGTTTCTGACGTTTAAACAGAGCATCAAAATGTGGAAGAAAGTGGATTTAAGTAACTTTTGAACATGGCATGGTTGTTGGTGCCAGAAGGGACAGTCTGAGTATTTTAGAAACCGCTGATATACGGGTGTACACACAACTTTCTCTAGGGTTTACAAAAAATGGTCCAAAAAAGAAAAAAATATCCAGTGAGCAGCAATTGTATAACTTAAAATGCCTTGTTAGAGTCAGAGGAGAATGATTTTAACTGGTTTCAGAATATCAAAAAGCAACACAATTTATAACCACCAAGGTATGCAGAATACTGTCTCTGAACACACAACACGTCAAAACCTTGAAGCAGATGGGTTAGAGCACACTGAGTGCCACTCCTGTCCAGAACAGAAAACTGAGGATACAATTTCAGCTGTACACAGCATGTCAACACAGGCTGGTTGTGGTGGCATTATAGTGGGGGAAAATTTTCTTGGCACACTTTGGGCCCTTTGGTACCAACTAAGCATATTTTAAATACCACAGCCTACATGAATATTGTTGCTGAAAATGTTCATCCATTTATGACCAGAGTGCACTTCTCTTCTGACTGCTAGTGTCCTTTTAGTGGGTTTAGGCCCAAACACTGGTAACAGCTTTGTGATGGATTTATTGGCCACATATAAAAACAACAAATGATGATACAATTACCCAACACCATAAAAATACATATATAATGGGGCAACCCCCACAATATCTAACATTGGAAGAGCTGGGAACATATTGTCCACAAAGTCCACAGCAACAGTACCTTGTACCTGAAAGGGGAAGTTTAGTGCAAATACATACACTTTAAAAAAAAAAAGAGGAGCAGTATTTTTCCATCCTAATGACCTTAACATGCCCATTCAGCATAAATAAATGCTTCCCAAATACTGACTTCCTGATTGCAGAACCCCTAATAGAGACTGTTATGGCCTTGCCCTTGACCCAGCACCTGGTTTGATTCCGTTACTCAGTAGAGATCTGAGCATGTTTGACCCATCCAACAGCCAATCAGTAGAAATTACAGTTAGGAACATTCTAAGGAAGTGTGCATTCTGGGAAGAAGAAGGACCTTTTCAGAATCTGAAATGTCAGCTCACGAATGTCAATAGCAGGCAATAGCAAAGGGTATAAATTCAGCGGATTTTTCAAAATTAAAGAGAATATATAGAACAGAACAACAAAGTATGCATAATATAAAGAAAGAATTTTAAAAATAATGATATTTTCTACTGAACTTTCCCTTTAAGGTCTAAGAAAAAAATCAAGGGGGTAAAAATAATGATAGAGACCATATTTCCTGGCCCCATCACTCCTGTTGGATGCTGTCCCCTGTGTTTAAATTGTATGTACCGGTATACTGAAAAAATTACTTCACGCCATCTTAATCTATAAATAAATACATGTAAGTAGCACTTACTCTGAGGTGTGTGTGTTGCTACATGTCTTCAAGTTTTTTTGTTCAGGCTCTGACATGACTATTTTCTCCCATACCAACTGTCAACTGTTTAGATATATATAAATGGTACAGTGATAGTTGGGATAAATTATAGTTTCCACTAATGGGCAATTTAAAAAAAACACATTTTCCAGTGTATATATCCTTTAAGCTACTGCCTCTTCTGACATTGGCCCATGTCTGCAACCTTGTGCTGAATCCTCCCAGATTTATATAGATCTGTATTGCACATGCACTTCGGGCCATTAGCGACTGTTCACCTGTTTAGTAGCATACTGTGCTGGGGGCTTCTTCATCAATCCAGCTTTCACCATTTATTGGGGATCCCTAATGAGATTTGCATCTTTGTGCAGCCAAACAATCGCCACCAACAATGTGATGCTATTATGTCAATATGGACAAAAAAACTCTAAGGAATGTATATTCATGCTACAATGATTTAAGGCAGTTATGAAGTAAAAATGGGGTCCAGTGCAGTTCTAGCATTGTGTACCTAATAGAGTGTCCAGTGAGTGTATATACTATACCTACCTACAAACAATATTTCCAATCGTGGGGAAGCCAGACTAAACTAGTGGAATCGTTTCCTAGTGTTTTGTACACTGGGGGCAAAAACAGTAAAACTAGTCAGATTTGATAATTTGGCATTGAGCTTTTAATTAGATAAATGGTGAGCTTAGATGGTTTACTAACCTGAACACTTGTAATGGCCTGAACACTGTAATGGCTATTATGGTATTGTTATATAATACATAAGTGTGATATTTTATAATGTGAACTGCAGTGGTATATGGCATTATAAAAATCACTCAGCTATGTCACTAAGTGACTCATTTCTTTTATTTCTTATATACCACTACCTCGCCCATTTCAGTGTTAATACCTTAAATATGACTCAGCGCTTTTTGCAGTGTTTAACTTCACTAACTAAACCTGCTGGAGCCGCTTCCTGTTACTTCATAACCAATGTCTCTCTTCTCCTCTTCAACTCAATTTGAAGATTGTCAGAAGCTGCAAAGCTTAAGAAAGTGGCCTTACCATGCAGTGTACCATGCCAGCTTTTTTACAGCTAAAGATGCGGCCGCTGGACGGGAGCAGAGGCAGAGACCGGAGCTGACGCAGAGACCGGAGCACGGGGGTAGTATGACCAGACCAGGTGCAGGCACGTAGGCGCAGGTACGTAAGTGCGCGTCACCTGAAGCTTTGCAGGCAGGTTTACACTTCTCATGTCCTGTTAGTCTGCACAATGGAGGACCCTTCAGGGAGCTCAGAAACTCCTGCTAGAGGTGGACATGAGCTAGAAATACTACTCTGTACTCTGTTCTCTGTAATTATAAATTCTGCTTGAAACTGTCACTCCAGATGTATAGAAACTACAACTCCAGCAGTCAAAGCATGCTTAGAGTTGTAGTTTCTTAATATCTGAAGTGGCAAGAAATTGGGGTTACTGGATTTTTAGAGTGGTGGGCAAGAGCATTTTTTGTTGTTGTTGCTTGCAGGGCTAAAATTATTGATTTATTGTTGCTTGTTGCTTGCTTGTTTAGAAACTACAACTCCCAGCAAATAAAGCATGTTGGGAGTTGTGGTTTCTAAACATCTGGAGTGCCAAGGAATTGGGTGTTATGGTACTGGATTTGGCTAGGGTATTACCGTGCTGGTATTTTGGCACCAATACTGTATGGGAATTATAGTATTAAAGGTCTAAAGACTCAAACCCATACTGAATCAGAAGGCAGAACGCCTGTATATAAAAGCAGTAATCAGTGCGTCACTTCTAATTTTAATTAGAATCAGAATCTTGAAGAAAAGTTTGTCGTTCCACCAATTCATTATAAAACAAAGAAAGCTTTATAATTATGACCTCTGAAGTATGGGAATTATGGATGAGACAGCCATGACTTTTGATCTTCCAAGCAACAGAACCGTGGCATCCTTGGGAGAAAAAACTATTTTCCTTAGAACAACAGGGAATGAAAAAAAAACATTTCACAGTGGTTATGGCATGTTTGGCCAATGGAGTCAAGCTGTGGCCTGTTATTATATTTAAAAGGAAGACTAAAAATTTCAAATTCCCCTCGCGAATTACTGTCCGTCCACATGTTAAAGGCTGGATGAATGAACAAGGAACAAAAAAATGGCTAGAAGTGATTTGGAATGGACGAGTAGCCTTAAAAAAAAAACCTTCATTGTTAGTTTGGGATATGTCTAGAGCCCATATATGTGAAGATGTCAAAAAAATGGCTACGTTATTTCAAATGACCCTTGGCTGTTATTCCAGGCCTCTAGATTACATCCTCTAGATGTGTCTATAAAAAAAAATTTAAAGACCGTGTGCGAAAAATGTGGCAGAGGGTATTGAGAAATTTGGATGGATGGATGTCGTCAGGTGAAGCCAAATTGACAAAATGTGGAAATTTTATGAAGCCTGACATAGAATTAGTAGCAAAGTGGGTACGAGATGCATGGGAGGACTTGCCAGAAGACATCATCAAATGTGCTTTTAGAAATGCGGTATAAGTAACGCCATGGATGGTAGCAAAGTTGTTTTGTTTCAGCACAGCAGCAGCAATGAAGATGATGTAAATATTGATGATGGAGATGATAATGTCTATGCAGATGACATTACACCAGCTGAATTTGAGGCACTATTTGCACAAACTGATGATGAGGAATCTGATTTTGAAGGATTTTAAATATGTTTCATATTGCTGTTTAAGCCATTGAACTTTGATTCAGTAAAAAGGTTTCCCAGTTAAAATATTTACCATGCTTTTTTGTGCTAAGCCCGTCACCCAATTACAGTGCTAGTTACCGTAGTTACAATATGTACCGTATATGTAGATGTTCCTACATAGTTTTTGAATGCATATACCGGTAGTTACTACAAAACAGGTTGTTTTTATTTGAAAATAAATACTTTTAAAAAAAAAGCATGGACCTCCTCTTTATTCTTGTTTATTTTCTAATCACTTTAGCCAATTTCAGGTTTGCAGTAGTGGTGATAATTTGTACCCTCGACTTATACTCGAGTCAATCAGTTTTTACAAATTTTTCAGGTAAAAATAGGTACCTTGACTTATCCTCCGGTCAACTTATATTCGGGTATATACGGTAAGGACATTAGTCCACCTTGGAGTTCCCTGCCCTGTATAAAAGTGCTTGGCCTGCGGCCTCATTCTTCTATATGGTCAGGGAACTCCTCGGTGGTGTAATATCCTTATGTCACACTGTAAGGGGCACAATAATATATACAGTATGCCTGAAAGGCAGCAACAAGCAAAAATGGAAAGTACCTGTGGCAGGGAGGTAGGATTGATTATTCCCACCTCACAATATCACTTTGTTGAGGAGCTTCAACATGTAAAGTTTTTATTTGCCAGGTTAGTCCTGTAGTAAAGGGAAAGTTCAGTGCAAATACACATGCCTTTAAGCTTTTAAGAAAAAAGAGCAGTATTTTTCCACCCTAATGACTTTAACCTGGCCTCTCAGCATTTTGTCTGTGTATAAATAAATGCTTCTGAAATACCTGTTTGCAGAACCCCTAATAGAGACCGTTATGGTCTTACCCTTTACCCAGTCCCTGGTTTGATTCAGTTGCTCAGCAGATATCTGAGCATGTTTGACCCATCCAACATTTCAGTATAAATTACTGTTAGGAACATTACATGTTAGTGTGCATTCTGGAAAGAAGGACTATCAGCTCAATAATCACAACTGCAAGGAATAGCAAGGGGAATAAATTCAACTGATTTTTCAATATGTAGAAAATGTAGAATAATTAGGTATGGATGATATAAACTAAAAATTTCAAAAATAATATTTTGCACTGAACATTCCCTTTAAAGGGGAAGTTCAGTGCAAATACATATACTTTTCAGAAAAAAGAGCAGTATTTTTCCATCCCAATGACCTTAATCTGCCAATTGAGCATTGTGTCTGTGTATAAATAAATGCAACCGAAATACTGACTTCCTGTTTGCAGGACCCCTAATAGAGACCGTTATGGTCTTGCCCTGCACCCAGCGCCTGGGTTGATTCTGTTGCTCAGTAGAGATCTGAGCATCTTTGACCCATCCAACAGCCAATCAGTAGAAATTACTGTTACGAACATTCCAAGGATGTGGTGCATCCTGGGAAGAAGGACCGTTAGAACCTAAAATGTCAGCTCACAAATGTCAACAGCATGGAACAGCAAAGGGTATGAAATCAACTGATTTTTTAAAATAGGAGAGAATATGTAGAATAACTAGGAAGGCATTACACAAACTAACAATTTAACAAATATTGATTATTTCCACTGAACTGTCCCTTTAAAGATAGCGCTGAAGCCAGGAGGCAGACTGACAGAATCAGTTTTCATTGGGCTAGTCTGTCTCACAGAAACAATATTGGGAGGTAAGAATTACTAGTCCTATACTCCTGTCCCAAGTACTTTTCATTTTAACTGTTTTTTAAAAGCACTGTTGTTCTCCTTTAAATTAAAAACTAGTGCAAGTTAAAAAGTAAATGACGCACCTAAAAGAAATACAAAGAATTCACAATAGATGCTGACAGGAAAATATAATTATGGTTGAACTTCCATTCATCCCATTTAACTTGTCTGTGTGCAATTTACTTTACCTTTTACAGAGTGGAAAACATCAGGATCAAAGTTGCATAATAAAATCAGTTTATTAATTACATACCTCACAACTTTTTACTATATTTTATCTCATTGTTAAGGAAAATACTATAAACTAGCGATATTCCACATAAAGTAAGCAATATTTCCCTTTATTCATTAGTCTAGCTAGGCTTTAAACAACTGCTCATACCATTCCTCATAAAATGTATGTGGGTACAACAAATTGATCAAATGTATCAGCTGAGCATGTCTCAACAGAGCCTCGGGTTTGTGTTTTTATTACTTAAAGTGTATGTATACTGAAATAATTACTTTGCTTCATCTCAATCTATAAGTAAATACATGTAAGTAGCACTTAGTCTGAGGTTTGTGTGTTGCTGCATGCCTTCAATACATTACTTGTTTTGTTTAGGTTCTGACCACCAAACTGACTATTTTCCCACATACTTCCCCCAACTGTCAAACCATTCCAACTACAGCAAAACTGTTTATAGAAATGCTAAAACGTAAGGTGTTTCAGATTGGATATGTAAAAGAAATAGGGAGCAGATCAACAAAAAAAGGGTACAGTGATAGTTGGGATGAACTATAGTTTCCATTAATGGGCAATTAAAAAAAACAACACATTTTCCGGTGTACATAGCCTTTAAGGTTTTAAAATAACATATTTATGGCTAAAAACAGAAAAAAAATGGTTTCAAATGAATGCAATTCACCCTTGGTGGTATTATGATTCTTTTAGAATATAAAAGATGTTCTGGACAGACTTGGAGAGCAGATTGCACTTATTCATGAGAAACAACCAGATGTTATCATAGAAGCCTCAGGCCCTGAAGTCATTCAGATTGGAGACTCTCTAACCCAGGCTAATGCTGAGTGGGACCGAATCAACAGATTATACAATGAACGCAAGAGGTAGGATTATTTTTTAATATCTGTTCTGTGTAGTTTGAATGACTAAAAAAATTGCTAGACAAAAAGAAAGGCAAGAAATATGCTGTACAAATGAAACGTTCAGTGGCAAATATTATTTTTAAAACTATTTAATTTCCATATTTCTTAATAATTGTACATACTGTCTTCTGTTCTGAAAACTCAACTTATTTCAAACCCTTTGCTATGCTCTGCTGTGGTTGGTAGTGAGCTGCCATTTTTAGGACTTGCAACAGGCCCTATTCCCAGGATGCCCACTTCCTTGGAATCTTCCTAATAGTTGCCATAGATGTAGCATTATTTTCAGCCAATACCCAGTATTGTACATTAATTGTTTCATTAGTGGAGTGCACATATGAAATTGGGGCAATAAAATTGTCCTGTTTTTCTTATTGGGGTTGCCGAACTTTTGGCTGATTAATCCACATTTGCCACCTTTTTGGCTGTTTGGTGGTTGCAGTTGGTATTAAGCTGCCATTTCAGGACCATTCTTTTTCCCAGGATTCTTACTTCCTTAAAATGTTGTACTGATTTTGCTAAGCAGCTGGGCAGACCAGGGAGCTAAAGTGAAAAGCCATAGTACACTGTTATTATCCTGGAAAACAGTACTTGGATGCATTTATTAATGTACAGACAAAAAGTGCTTCTGCCTCTCCTCACCCCCCTCTTCTCACCCCCATGGGCATTGGAAGGTGGGGGTGCATTGGAGGTGAGCCAGGATAGGAGATACAGCAGTCGGCTTAAAAGTTGATGTGGAAGACAGGAGCAATTTGCTTCTGTCTCCCTGAGAAATATAGATTTGTTTGAAACAAGGTTTATTGTTTACATACCTTTTATGGTGATTCTCACTATTGTCAATAAAAACAATTTAAAGCATTTTATCACCATCATTTTCTGTGAAATTTATACAGGGCACGCAAAACACATTATCAGGTGCATTTACTGGCAGCCAAATCACCCTTTTTTAGGGTTAAAGTCCAATATCAGAACGGTTAGCGCAACTTTAACCTATAGGTTTCTGCAGCTGCGTATTGGAACAGCCACTTGCGCAACCAACAGAAGCCTATTTACCAGAAGCTGGGGGGCTCCTATAGTGTAAGAACTATCAGGGTTATTCAATAAAAGTTTTTAGCGTTTAAAATGGTGCTAATTTTGCCACAACCAATCAGATGTTAGCTTTCAAATGTTAAATAAGAACTTATTGAATCTCCCTGTATGTTTTTAGTGTGAGTTACTATTGAACATACAAGGCCGGGTTTACAGGGAGGAGGTGCGCATGTTTTAGGAGTTAAATTTAGCATGATTGTAACTCCTTTATTGTGCCAGCTGCACAGGTATTTCAAAGGACACCCGTGCACATGGTGCAATGAATTCAATAAGCAACTTGCGCCTATTTTTCCATGACTTTTTAATGCCAGCTATTAGCTGGTGTCAGGGGCGTAACTACCAGGGGAGCAACCGCAAGGTGTCCCAGGAGCCAAGGGGGTCCCATCTTCTTATTTTTCTTATGATAGATATATCCTCCTCCCAGAAAACCACTGTAGATGAAGCATGGATAGAGGTCACATCATCCCATCATATATCGTTTTCTCCAATTAAATTTGTTGGAAAAATCTTTCAAAATTTTCTACCATGTGCTGTCAATTTTTCTGCATATTTCCATGGGGACTGGAAGATGAGGTTGACAGAAAATGTTCCACCCAACCTGATCTTTGTATTTCTAATAAATCACTTGATATCTTTAATTTATTGAATTGTTAAAATATTGACCCCATGTAGGGTATGGGGTCAATATTTGAGGACCATCCATTGGATACCATGTTATATGCTTCTGCAGTCATGAATTCTGCATAATGGATTGTTCAGGCGTGTGTACACAGAACTTAAAAGTCTTGTAACAAACTCTGTTTATTTCCCTTACTCTCCAGCCGTTTTGAAAGGTCATTTGAAGAGTGGAGACAGTTCCATTCTGACCTGAATGATCTTATAAAGTTGGTTACAGAAGCAGAGAATTTGCTTTTCGAAGCTCACACCCCCGCTGGTCATTTAGATTTGGAAAAGGCACAAATTCATCAGCAGGTAACAAGAAAATTGCAGTTATTGACATGCTTCGCTTCCAGTGAGCTTTTAACTGATATATACAGTTGTGTTCAAAATTATTCAACCCCCAATGCTGTAAAGGGTTTTAGGGAATTCAGTGTACATTTGTAATTGTGTTCAGAATGAAATATTACAAGGACTTTTTAAAGAACCAAATGCAACTAAAATGACTAATTGTTTTTGTAATACAGTATTAAATGTTTTTTTGTGATTTCTTCATTGACACAATGATTCAACCCCTTAAAGACTACCACTCTTAAGAACAGAGGTTCATTCAAGTGGTTTCGATCAGGTATTGAAAATACTTGTGGATGTCATCGAGCAGCAATCAAGCATAATAAGCACCAATTAGGCAGATTTAAAATGACTGTGATACTTAGCTCCTTCTAGACATTTACTGGTGTGTTTACAAACATGGTGAAGTCAAGAGAATGGTCCAGGAAGACAAGAGAAGTGGTGATTTCTCTTCACAGGAAGGGCAATGGCTATAAGAAGATTGCAAAGATGTTAAACATACCAAGAGACACCATAGGAAGCATCATTCACAAATTCAAGGCAAAGGGCACTGTTGAAACGCTACCTGGTCATGTCAGAAAGAAGATGCTGACTTCGATTGCTGTGTGCTACCTGAAGCACAAAGTGGAGAAAAGTCCCCATGTGACTGCTGAGGAACTGAAAAAAGATTTGTCAGATGCAGGTACTGACGTTTCAGCTCAGACAATAAGGCGCACACTGTGCAATGAAGGCCTCCATGCCAGAACTCCCAGGCGCACCCCCTTGCTGTCTCCAAAGAATAAGAAGAGTCGACTGCAGTCAAAAGTCATGTGGACAAACCACAAAAGTGTTCTGTGGACTGATGAAACAAAATTAGAACTGTTTGGGCCCATGGATCAATGCTTTGTTTGGAGGAGGAAGAACAAGGCCTATGAAGAAAAGAACACCTTGCCTACTTTAAAACATGGCAGGGGGTCAATCATGCTTTGGGGCTGTTTTGCTTCTGCAGGTACAGGGAAGCTTCAGCATATGCAAGGTACCATGAATTCTCTTCAGTACCAGGAGATATTGAAACAAAATTTGATGCAGTCTGTCACAAACCTGAGGCTTGGGAGACGTTGGACCTTTTAACAGGACAATGATCCCAAGCATACCTCCAAGTTCACGAGAGCATGGTTGCAGATTAAAGGCTGGAACATTTTGGAGTGGCCATCGCAGTCACCAGACTTAAATCCGATTGAGAACCTCTGGTGGGACTTAAAGAAAGCAGTTGCAGTGAGCAAGCCTAAGAATGGGACTTAAAGAAAGCAGTTGCAGCGAGCATGCCTAAGAATGTGACTGAACTGGAGGCTTTTGCCCATGAAGAATGGGCTAAGATACCCGTAGATCGCTGCAAGACACTTGTGTCAAGCTAGGCTTCATGTTTAAAAGCTGTTATAACTGGAAAAGGATGTTGTACTAAGTACTAAGAATGAATGTCACTTGGGGGTTCAATAAAACTGATAATGATATGAGCACAGAAAATACATTTGTGTTTATTTCATTATAAATGTTATGTTATATTTGTCTGACTTACAAGTGTCTCTTTAATTTAATTGTAAACAAGATGACTGAAATTATCAAAATCAATGTCAAACTGGCCAAAACACTTAATTTCAGTGGGGGCTGAATAATTTTGAACACAACTGTAGTATCTATGTAGTTAATCTAAAAAGAATAAAAATCCCCCAGGCAAATTTTGTATACCCAGACCTAAAACATTAAAATAAAAGAATTTATTTAAACTCTTGCTATAAAACTATTCACTGTGTGAAATAGGTAATTAATATTCTTACAGTGCATTTATTTGTCTGTCCAAGATAATTGTATGAGACATGTATCAAATAGTAGTTGGCTGTGGGGTTTCAGCTATCAAAGAACATTGTTTAGACAGTCATAATAAGTTTTTAAGTTAAACATTATTCCCTGTGACAATTTCTCATAGAGTAAATGTTATTTCCTTAATTGTCTTTGTTACAGTCCCATGTCATTTTAACTTGTGAATCCATCTGTGTATCTATCTGGAATTTTTTTTACTATAGAATCAGATAGCTTTGAAAATAACAGTGAAACATGGAGAATAACTCACATTTGTATAATCAGTTTTGTGCCACTGTTCTAGTACTGGCAAATGCATATAGATTGCTGTACACAACCCTGCCTGAAAGTTTTATATATGAATGTAACTGCAGGATCTTGAAGAGTCGGTAAACAGCCATCAGCTCAGTTTTACTATTCTGAACCAAAGTGGGGAAGGAATTGTACAACACCTGTCTGCTGCAGAGGGTGATTTCCTACAGGAGAGGCTCAAGGGGCTTAACAAACGATGGAATGCTGTGAAAGCTGAAATTATAGACCGACAAAACAGGTAAGTTATGTTTGGCCCTTTTGGTATTGTGAGAAAAACATATATTACAAATTTAATACATTGGAACCCAAAATGGCTCATAGTTCTTCGGTCTGTGCTATTTCTGTCTAAAACTCTAAATTGGGCATAATTATTTGTTTTTGTTTTGTACATAGTGAGCTTTACTGCCCCTTTAAGGGCTGGAAAAGTAAATCAGGTACTAGTTTCAAATGTAATTGCTTTGTTTAATGTGGTACTGACTTTTGTGTTTAGGCTGAAAAAAGAAACTCCTGCATTTACTGAATATAAGGAGAAAATGGATGAATTTCTTATGTGGTTGGAAAGATCAACCTCTCTTTTACAAGGGACCCCAGCCACAATGACTAATGAAGAAAAGCTGCAAGAGTTAAAAGTAATTGTAATTTATATTTTAGTAAAGTAAACAGAGTTCTGCCATGCTTTTCAGGAAAAATAGGCAGTCTTGCAAAGAGATAATGTATTATTTGTCTTCTTAAGTAAAAACCTTTTGCAATGGCAAATTATTTGGTCACATCCCTTACATCTTATATGTATTTTTTTGTCTGTAAAGTTTGTTAGTCATCCAAATATTCAGTACAGCTGCAGTAAGTAGTAGGAACATGGCTTAGCATAATTTTGGAGGTGTATGTTAGTTGTTAATAAATATGCAATTATCAAGTGTTGTTTAATTGTATTTCAAGTATCTGAAAGTTTAATCTTTAATTCCCCACCCTGGGTTTTCTCCAATTTGACGAAGAGCACTTCCTTTATTTTACACCTGCATGTTCTTTATCCACACCTGACATGTTATTCTTTTGACCCCCCAAAAATTGGACCCAAACTGATGCATTTCTCTATCTTGCAGAGTGATCCATAAACCTTTTTAACTTGTTATCCTTCTAAACATTTTTGTGTCCCTAAAATGGCCATATGCAGGTCTGTATTTAACCAGTACTAAAGGCCTCCTGCTCAGGCCTTGTATGTTGGGATAGGCTTTGATGACTGGAGTCAAGCCTCCATGTAGTACTGTTAGGCAGTCCTCCTGCCTGCTGATCATTTTGCTTTGGTGTGGACCATGTTTTTCAGGTCTGAACTTCTGGGTTGGCAGTTTATACACACACAACTGGGTCTGCTGCTAATGATGCAAGGTGCAATACATTAGTACTAGCAAAAGGGCATGAAAATGTGATTAGGTCATGCATGAGCCAAACTTCCTGATCACCTGACCTGTTCAGCTTTTTTAGCTGCACAGTAGCAGCCACATTTCTTTTGGTGCGCAGAAGTACTATTGCTCGTGTATTCTGGCTTTGTAAGGTATTGTCTTGGGATTTACTATTTTCTGGCTATAGGAATATGCAGTCTAGGAAAATTCATCCTCAAGAATTGGAGGAGAAAGCAACAACTACAGTTCTGAAGTCAAGACAATTGTCAGCTTCTAGGCAATATACTACAATAGTCTAGTACATTTGAGCATTTTTTGTCTTTGCTTTGGAAAGCTTACATTCCAAAAATCCATCTGTGGTGCTTGTAGTTAAAGGGCATCTATACCAAAAAATAGGTTATTTTAAATTGACCATAACTGGAAACTATAATTCTTCCCAACCACCACGGTATTATTTTTTTGTTGATCTGCCCCCTATTTCTTTAGGTATCCAATCGAAAACTTCTTATATTTCAGCTGTCAATCAAGTTCCTTGCTCTCAAAAACTATTATGTGAGCAGTTTTGCTGTAACTGGACTGGTGACAGCGTTTTGACAGCTGGAATGCTGTGTGCAGGCTTGAGTTGGTTTGTGGGAAAAAAGTCAGGTCGGATGGAAGTGGGAGTCGTTAAAAGAGGGAGGGGGGATACTGCTCCTAAATAAAATGTGTGCTGGATTGAAGGCATGCAGCAACACACACACATTAAGCACACAAAGTTGCTTGCTACTTACATGTATTCAATTATAGATTAAGATAAGGAAAAGTAATTTTTTCAGTATAGTGTCCCTTTAAGTTCCTGTTTGGGATTACCGTAATTACATGTAACTTGAAGGCCAGATTTTTGCCATCGCTTCCATTACAAGAATTGACTGAGCAAACATCACTGTAGTGCAGAGTTTTTCACTCTTTCTTAGTACATGGCATACTTGGAAATGAAAATGTTTAAATCGTGTGTACTTTTTCTTTGTTGGTGGAAGTAGTACTGACATTATTTTGTCCTACCCAAGTATAAGTGAAACAGAGGAATTTGATACTTTAAACCTTGTCAGAGACATATCCTGTTTAGAGATGTAATGTGGTTTCAAATAGAACCCAGTTTCAAATCGAATCTGAGCGTTTTGAAGTCACTACAAAACTTTCGGAACTCCCGAATTTCACAGAATTTTTTGAATTTCCAATTTTTAGCGAAAATAGACGATTTTCGAAAAGAGATAATCGAAAGTAAGTAATTTTCGAAAATCGAAAGTAGACGATTTTCAAAAATCGAAAGTAGATGATTTTTGAAAATAGACGATTTTCAAAAATCGAAAGTAGACGATTTTCAAAAATCGAAAGTAGACTATTTTCGAAAATAGAAACTCGAATTTTCGAACTTTCGAAATTTCTGAACATTTACAAGAATCGAAAACAGAACGAAACTCAACAGTTTCGAACATCTCTAGTCCTGTCTTAACTGGTCTGGGCAAGAGCAGACCACCTTGGTGAATGCTACCATGAAGGATTACTGGAAAACATAATTTATTGTTCTATCTTTTCCTTTAATCTTGCCACATTTTTAAATATATATCCGTTAATAGTTCATGAATACATGAGTGATGAAATAGCTGTAAAATTACATTTTTGAAAGATTAGACATCCTTTTCTTATTAGCATGATTTGCAATCAGAGTAAATTGTGTCATGTTTATGTTGTAAAACACCAGTAAATGTAAAGAGAAGGGCCAGATCTTTACTGGGATGCTTGATGATCGCAGGCAATTAAGCAATTTCCCTGGTCTGTATGTAAACAAGCATTTGGCCTGTATCAATCATTTTATTATTATTGTAAGTAGTGATTATGAACATTCTTCTTACATTAATATTGTTATACTGTAGTTACGAGAGAAATTTTGGCAACTATAGCAAGTGAACCAACAATAGCAAACTCACATTTGTGGTCATTTCATTCTGCAAATGTTATGTTATACACATTTGTGATTTGTATAACAAATCTCAGTAACATGTATTCATAGGCAACTGTCCTCTCTCCTCTTCCCTCTTTTAGGCCCTTTCTAAGGAGATGGAAATGCATAAGGAAAAGTTGAGCTGGTTGAATAATGTTGAGTTGCTGGCTCATGTAAATGTCAGTCCAGCAGAGAGAGAAATGCTTACTTCTAGACTAAGAAGTATAAACTTAACCTGGAAACAGGTATGTTAAAACATATGGTCTGTTTTATTACAAAGACTATAACAACCTTTTTCAGCTTTAGGTTTTAAGTGCCATACACAAAATAGATTAAAGGACATGTCCACCCCCAAAACTATAATCCCCCCCACTACTGGCCCCATCATGTAGTGTAGTTTAATCCTTACCTCACATCCCAGCTCCATATGGTTATGCTGTAGTCCCCCCCCCCCCAAAGTCCCAAAAACTGTCCACCAGGAGGATAGCAGAGTCCATACAGGACTCTGCCTCCTACCTGGCCTCCGGGAGAAGTTTGGCATGCGTACTGCAGCCCTTCTCCCCCTCCCTCCCCCTCCCATTTGGATTCCCTCCCCCTAGTGTAAAACCTTTTTAGCAAACATTGCCCCTGTCCCCCCGCCCCAACCGCTATGTTTGTAATATCAGAAAATGCCCAGAACATTACTTACCTGCCTCCGCCGCACTGAACTCCCGGCAGCTGCGTCCTTGAATTGCTGCCGCTCAGTCAATCACAGACGAGACTGCCGGTCCTGCCCCTCTGCTTGCATTTTCTCGCAAGCAGAGGGCCGGCAGCACGGCAAAAGGGAAGGTAAGTAAAGTTCTGGGCATTTTCTGATATTACAAACATAGCGGTTGGGGCTGGGGGGACAGGGGCAATGTTTGCTAAAAAAATTTTCTGAAGGTTGGACATACCCTTTAAGGGATTTTTGTGTTCGAAGGACATTACTCAAATTTGCATTTGTAAGATTTATGAAATATTAAATACTCTCAAAAAGAATTCTGTGAAGATTTACTCACCTGCCTCTGTCCTACTTCCCTTGTTATGTTTACTCGATTCTGTAGCTGCACTGCTTGCTCACCAGTCTCTCTGCTATTGTTAGGGATAGAGCAGAAGACAAAAGCAAACAGAGCAGCCACATAAGGGTTTACAGTGTAGAGAAGTGCACAGGAAGTAGGTTCAACGGTCATCCGAATCCTCTTCATAAGCACTGCTTGCCTGATTTAGGAACAAAAGGATAATCTTACCTGTGCACTTTTATTGTAATTTTTTTTTTGTTAAACTTAAAATAGATTTCAGAAACGGATTTTCCAATTGCACTTTACATTGGTGTTCTTTACCTTGCAGATCTCTGAAGAATTGCCTGAAAAATTAAAGAATCTTGAAGAAATGTTATATTCTCCCTACTATGCCACACAATCAACTTTACCCAGTAAGCAGTGTTTTTTTATATAGACATACAGTCTATTAACTGGTTTTATACTGTTTCTGCTAGTGTTTGATCAGTAAATGTCAGAAATCTCCATAAGACTCTACATTTTGTGATGCTAAATATACTCCTGTAGATTTAAAGGGCATGTCCACCCCCAAAACTATCATTTAAGCCACTACTGGCCCCACTGAGTAGTGTAATAACTCAGTGGGGCATAGCTGCTCCAAATGGCTGCCCTGCAATGTCCCTCCAAAGTCCCAAAAACTGACTACCAGGAGCCTGGCAGAGTCCATATAGTACTCTGCCCCTGTCTCCTCCGGGAAAATTTTGCCATGCATGCTGCAGCCCACTCCCTCTCTCACCCGTTTTGCTCTCCCTCCCCCTAGTGTTAAACCCCTTTGCTGTAGTGTAGGGCTCCCTCCCCCAACCCCAACCGCTATATTAGTTTTTACAGAAACTCCCCCGATCTTTACTTACATTACCTCTCTCCCCCGGCGTTCTCCACTGCCAGCAGCTGCATCCATGATTGGCTGCCTCTCAGCCATCACGGACGTGGCTGCCGGTCCGGCCCCCTGCTTGCAGTGTCATGCAAGCAGTGGGCCGGGACAGTACGCCGGAGGAAAGAGGTAAGGTAAGTAATGATCAGGGGAGTTTCTGCTAAAACTAATATAGGGGTTGGGGGAGGGAGCCATACACTACCCCAAAATTTATAAAAAGGGGTGGACATGCCCTTTAAGACTTTGTGTGAGAGAGAGAGAGAGAGAGAGAGAGAGAGAGAGATATACAGATTTCTATTGGTTCCCATTTAAACACTAAAGGGCACTAGATTGTCCAAAACCTGGTTTAAAAATGTTTTAATTTCCTCTGACATAGGGTGAATGTGAGACCATGTCAGTGGTAGGAAGTGTGTCATTTAGGGTAGGAGCAGAGAGCTGTCAGTAGCTGCCATCTTTAAGATGTTTTTTTTTTAAAGGGCAAGTCCAGCCCCAAAATGAAAACTTACATACAGGTAAATCACCCCCAAAACACTTAACGCTAGTTTGAAATGTGAAATATATAAGTCTAACCGGAAATCCTGCACAATATCCTGTTTCCGCTGTTTCTGCTTCCTGGTTCTTCCAGTTGGCAACTGTCCGTTATGGATTTGACAGTTGACATCACAGCCAATGACTGAATGTTAATCCCCTATCTGCCTCTTCTGAGCATGCCCAGGCTCAGTACAGGTTTCTAAATTGCTCAGTTTCCATGTGGCATCCAGAAACATTGCAGGCATACAGTAATGAATTCATATATCAACATATTTTAAAGAGGCCATTCTTTCTAAAAGATGTTCTTATGTGGGTGGAGTTGTCCTTTAAGGTGTTTTCACTTAACAGGAAAGTAAAAATTCATATACTGGGAGATTCAATAAAAGTTCTTATTGTTAAAAACATTGCTAATTTTGCCCCAACCAATCCGATCTTATCTAACATTTGAAATCTAACATCTGATTGGTTGGGGCAAAATAAGCACCATATTTAACAATAAGAGCTTTTATTGAATCTCTTTGCAACTATATCAATCGATTTACAGATAAATGGAACTGAGGGGAATGCCATTTAGTCACTTCAGTACCAACTATTTTTTGGTAGCTTTAAGATTAGGCTTCTTCTGTTTTCATAGATGTAAAAGTTATAGAACTAATTGCAATGCATTGATATTAGTAATTTTTTTTTTTAAGTAACATTTAGCCAATTCTTTCTTTGGTAACAGGCTACCCTACCATACAGAAGGTGGTTTTGTCTTCATCCTCTGAAGTTCATGGTCTGCCCAAGCATGTTTTTGAGATTCCTGCCCACTCTGATCTGGATAAGACAATTACAGAGCTGGGAGACTGGCTTGCACTGATAGATCAGATGCTCAAGTCCAACATTGTTACTGTGGGAGATGCTGAAGAAATCATGGCTACAATAGCTCGTATGAAGGTGAAACTGAATACAACATGATAAGCAGCTATAAAAAATATAGATATAAATATCAAACAGGGAAATGGCAGTTGGACACATTCAAGCACTTTCATTCAAACTTGCAGTGGTGTAATAAAGCCATTGTGACTAACACTGTTTGACATTAGCCTAGACACCTGAAGTGCCCTATTACTTGCATGTATATTGGCTGTGATTTTATGATTAATTGACTATATTCTCATTGATAATAGTAGTAATCATGGATTCAGAAACAAAAAACAAAATTAACAATACATTTAAAAAAAAAAAGATATTAGAAAATGTAGTGCATGTACAGTAACTGCTTTGGCCTGTTTGTAAATAAAGCAGTGCTTTTATTTAGTTTAAGCCTTGCTATGTTGTTAGGTTTAAATAAATGCTGTGTAGTTTCTATCCTATTATAAGCGTGGGCTATAAAACATTGTGCGGAAATAGGTTTTATACCAACATTGTTGCTTGCACCCTTGAGTCCTTGGGAGAACATATTTATTGTAGTAACCTTATCCGTGATCGAAATGTTGTATAAAACACATTCTTTTGTTTAGTAGTTTGTGTCAGGTCAGTAATAATCATTATTGAATGTATTAAATGTGTATTAAAAATTTCTATGCAACATTTCTGGGTGACTCAATATGGTACAGTATGAATATTTAATTCTATTATTATTCTGAATTAAACTGCATACTGTTTACTCATTTTTTTTCTTTTCTGTGGAAAACCCTTAATTGTCATCAGCTATCTACTTGAAAGACTAAAAATAGATTAAGCACTATTTCATTTGTTTCCATCAAATACATTGCTGATACAATTACATGGGACATTGTTTCTGGCTATGCTTCGTGCTGATCAGTCAACAAAACTTCCACACTGGGCAGCTTTCCCATTACAGAATATTGATCAGTAGTCCGGTCTGGTATTATTTCAAGTAAGAAATTTTCTTTGGTTTTGCAGTAATACAGGTTACCCTTAAAATATTTAGTGGAAGAACTAAGCAAATAGTTGAATTGTTTAATGATTTTAATTATCATTAATAGATTACCAAAGAAGATATGGAGCAGCGTCACCCACAGCTGGAGGCTGTTTTGACATTGGCTCAAAATGTGAAAAACAAATCCTCCTGTTTAGATGTAAGAACAACCATAACAGAAAAATGTAAGTGAGAAAAATGTAAGAGTAAGTGCACTGATGGTGCATTGACAAATTACAACTAATTTCTAAAACGTGTGAGTATTAGTTTAATTTTCTATTTTAAAAAGCCCTGAAAAAGAGACTCAGGTTTAGCTGTGCAAGTGTTTATTACAGTGTCCATGTGACACAACAGGTAACTGGCAACTTTAAAAACACCAAGAACTAAATTAAATAAACAAATAGACATAATGCAACTAAAAAGTCACAACCCCTTATATTAACCCCAATGTCAGCAGTGATATAATTATAAGAGTACATTAAAAAGATTTACAGCTTGGAAAGCCCTGCCCAGTATAATTGTATACAAATTATACACAATACCTTGTGTTAGCAAGCACTTTTTTTATATATAAAACTCTATGTAGGCTCTGAAATTGAGTGTTTTGGCCAGTTTGACATTGATTTTGATCATTTCAGTCATCTTGTTTACAATTAAATAAAATTAAATACAATTAAAGAGACACTTGTAAGTCAGACAAATATAACGTAACATTTATAATGAAATAACCACAAATGTCTTTTCTGTGCTCAGATCATTATCAGTTTTATTCAACCCCCAAGTTAGTACAACATCCTTTTCCAGTTATAACAGCTTTTAAACATGAAGCCTAGCTTGACACAAGTGTCTTGCAGCGATCTACGGGTATCTTAGCCCATTCTTTATGGGCAAAAGCCTCCAGTTCAGACACATTCTTAGGCTTGCGCGCTGCAACTGCTTTCTTTAAGTCCCACCAGAGGTTCTCAATCGGATTTAAGTCTAGTGACTGTGATGGCCACTCCAAAATGTTCCAGCCTTTAATCTGAAACCATGCTCTAGTGGAGGTATGCTTGGGATCATTGTCCTGTCCTGTTGAAAGGTCCAATGTCTCCCAAGCCTCAGGGGACTGCATCACATTTTTTTTTCAATATCTCCTGGTACTGAAGAGAATTCACGGTACCTTGCACACGCTGAAGCTTCCCAGTACCTGCAGAAGCAAAACAGCCCCAAAGCATAATTGACGCCCTGCCATGCTTCACAGTAGGCAAGGTGTTCTTTTCTTCATAGGCCTTTTTCTTCCTCCTCCAAACATAGCATTGATCCATGGGCCCAAACAGTTCTAATTTTGTTTCATCAGTCCACAGAACACTTTTGTGGTTTGTCCACATGACTTTTGGCATACTTCAGTCGACTCTTCTTATTCTTTGAAGACAGCAAGGGGGTGCACCTGGGAGTTCTGGCATGGAGGCCTTCACAGTGTGCGCCTTATTGTCTGAGCTGAAACTACCTGCATATGACAAATCTTTTTTCAGTTCCTCAGCAGTCACACGGGGACTTTTCTCTACTTCAGGTAGCGCACAGCAGTCGAAGTCAGCATCTTCTTTCTGCCACGACCAGGTAGCGTTTTAACAGTGCCCTTTGCGAATGATGCTTCCTATGGTGTCTCTTGGTATGTTTAACATCTTTGCAATCTTCTTATAGCCATTGCCCTTCCTGTGAAGAGAAATCACCACTTCTCTTGTCTTCCTTGACCATTCTCATGACTTCACCATGTTTGTAAACACACCAGTAAATGTCTAGAAGGAGCTAAGTATCACAGTCATTTTAAATTTGCCTAATTGGTGCTTATTATGCTTGATTGCTGCTCGATGACATCCACAAGTATTTTCAATACCTGATTGAAAACACTTGAATGAACCTCTGTTCTTAAGAGTGGTAGTCTTTAAGGGGTTGAATAATTGTGTCAATGAAGAAATCACAAAAAAAACATTTAATACTGTATTACAAAAACAATTAATGTCATTTTAGCATTTAGTTCTTTAAAAAGTCCTTGTAAGATTTCATTCTGAACACAATTACAAATGTACACTGAATTCCCTAAAACCCTTTACAGCATTGGGGGTTGAATAATTTTGAACACAACTGTAGGTTTACTATGAACCCCTTATGACTATCTAACACACATTGAATGGTGGGGGTGCCGTGGGTGTAAAAACTAATATATGAAATAAAACAACTTAGCAAAGAAGCTAACAAGTAACCCACTGTATTCCAAACTGGAGGCTCTTAATATAGCATATACACATGGGGAAATACATAGTCAACAAGTAAATATACTTGTAGACATAATTGAATATACAGGAAAATTCCACTATTCATAAATAAAAACCATCATTATACATAATCACCATATACAAAAACAGTTAAAATTTAAAACCCCCATCTAAAGCATCCTAAACTGGGTGTCCCCAGTATAAACAGGGCCGACATGCACCTACTAAACGGTAGGCAAACAAAGCAGTTAGTAGCAGCAGTTATGTGAGCATTAGCAGACAAACAGACGTACCCCTCCGCGCAACCCTCTTCCTCCTGGGTCGGGGTAAGCACACCGCACAAGATTATAAGCATTAGCAGCTATAAAGCAGAGGTAGAGTCAAGCGGATAAATGGTTAGTGATTGCAACATTCAGCCCTGTATATAACAGATCAGAATTACAGCCGATACATTACCGCTCCTGTGTTACTCCCGCACCTCCATGAAACAGAGTTCAAACAAACCGCCACCGTCTATAGAAACACGCCGTCCCTGTACAGACCTACGCGTGTTTAGGAAGTCCCGCCTTCCTTCTTCTTGCAGGATTTACCTTTTGTTACATCTAACCATATGGTATTGGGATATTCACCTCAGAAGAATGTCAGGACTCTATTTGGATATACAATAGCTGCTTCCGGGGACGCCCAAGTATTTTAGATTTTAGATACAAGTATTTTATATATGGTGTTTCTAATAAAGTATATATTGGTAATTTGGTATCTAGCTATGGTGTGTGGCCTTCAGAATGGAAGGTAAAACAAGTCTGATTATCACTTAGATAATAGGGCCACAAGGGTCAAGAGTGCTATACGAAGGGTCTTTTTGGGGGGTTCCGTTCCCTAGTTTGGTTTTCAATAGTTGCATTTTATATTGAAACTAGCAGAATACCCAATGTTGCCCAGTTTATCTAAAGACCTGACCCGAACCTGCATCCAAAATTCAACAGACCCGCAGCTTTCTAACCAAACGTGACCCATTCAAACTCACTGTGGGTTAGCTGATCTGCAAATCTGGCACCAACTTTCCCTTTAAGGCATATCACACCAACTTCCCCTTAAAGGCATATCACACCAACTTCCCCTTAAAGGCGTATCACACCAACTTCCCCTTTAACGCATATCGCATTAGCTACCCCTTTAACACGTATCACACCAACTTTCCCTTTAGCGCCATATCACACCAACTTCCCCTTTAAAGAGTATTGTATCAACGTCCCCTTAAGTGCACATCACATCAACCTACCCTTTAACAATTTGGCACAACATCTCACATTAATTTATTTTTTACTGCAATCAATCAAATTGAATTATTGACACACAGTGTCCCCCAGAAAACACAAATCAGATGCCACATAAAATTTATGCTTGCAAAAATGACACATGGAAAAGAAAGGTGAGTGAAAAGAGTATGTGGCCTTTAATACTGAGGTTTCAGTAGTTTGTTGGGGAAAAGAGACAAGGTGTGAAGTAAAATGAACCCCTTACAGTGTAGTTGTATTGCAGTGTGGGCAGTGTCATCCCATTTACAGCTCTTATTGTCTTTAATTAAGTAAAACTACAAATTTCCTTAGCTGCCTTCTTTGACCTCTGCACAAGACAGCTGCAAACTTTCATCTCCATGAGTAGCTGCCTTCCCAACCCCCAGTACAAGACACTTATCTTGGATTGGTCAGTTTACCTCTCAATCTTTACTCTGGATGAACCACAAGTGAGAGAAGGTGACTGAGTGTGTAATCACATGACATTGTTTAATTAACTTAAAAAATGTTGAAAAAAGGGGGTACAGAGGCATTATTTAAAGTAGTAAAGTAGCCTATGCTTTTTTCCAGGTCCTTAAATATAAGTATACCAAGCTTCATGAAAATTGTCCAAGCCATTTGGAAGTTTTTCTTGAAGATACAAACATACATACATTGACTTTTATATATAGATTTTACCTTCTTCCTCTAAAAGCCTCTCTACCATGTAATAAAATATATCTATTTCTTCCCTAAATTTAACAAAGCAATATACGGTAAAATGGGTTGTGTTAGGCTGTGCACACATGGACTACCTCTG
Source organism: Hymenochirus boettgeri (assembly GCA_019447015.1). Classification (NCBI taxonomy): domain Eukaryota; kingdom Metazoa; phylum Chordata; class Amphibia; order Anura; family Pipidae; genus Hymenochirus; species Hymenochirus boettgeri. Next base: position 81,426,086 of record CM033473.1, on the reverse strand, counting down.
GCCTGATATTCTCTTCAGACAGGCTACCAGGGGAGCAGGGGGAGCAACCCTAGGGGGGCCTGGGAGCCAAGGGGCCCCATCTTCTTATTTTTCCTTGGGCATATAGAGCCTCCTACCAGAAAACCACTGGGGATGAAGCATGAATGGGGCCCCATCATAGTTTTGCAGGGTGTTCCAGAGATACCTTGTAACGCCACTGAGGCTACCATTCGGTAAACCACACACACACACATAAATTATGACATAATATATATTGCCATACTGCTTTGACTACTAATGAATGGCTGCAGGCTACTTAATGATGATTGACATGTTCTCTGATTGTCTGATCAGTATTATAAGTGAAAATTTTATACACTGATTTCTCTTTTGTTAAGCTGGTGCCATTTTTAAGAAACTTATGATGTAACATTTCTAATTTTTAATTGCCACAGCGGAAAAACTGAAAAGCCATTGGGATAGCACCGAACATGGAGTTGAAAAGCGCCAGCAGCAACTACAAGAGATGCTTAGAGACAGCACAAAGTGGAATGAGCAAAAGCTGGAGATTGGAAATCTGCTGGAGCAGGCTGATTTCCGCCTTTATACTATCACTCAGACCTCTAGAGATACTCCAATGAAACAACTGGCTGAAAGCAAGGTACAGGGGACTTCTTTTTATTTTTTTGGTCCATTCAAATTTATTATTTTTGGACAAGTTTGGCTAAAGAGTGTGGAATGTCTTTTACTCATATATATATATAATTATATATATATTATATATATATATATATATATATATATATATATATATGAGTAAAAATGAACTGTTAGGTACTCATCTTTTAGTATAGCGAGAGAGAGCGAGAGAGAGAGCGAGAGAGAGTTGGAAAAGGTAAAAAGGGAGGAGGCTGTTTGGAACAGGTAATTGTTTTTGTCCTGCTTGAGAAAGGGATGTTGTATATCCTCGAAACGTCACATTATATATGTGGGCAATAAATTGAAGCAAACTTGAAAAAGACATTCTGTGTGCGGTACTATCTTCTATACCTGTACATTTTGGGGTGGAGAGCAATTCCCCATTTGTGCCAAACCAGCAACAAAGAGATTAAACAGTGGTGTGCTGTATAACCAAAAATGAATATAATATATATATATTATATATATATATATTATATAATTAAAAGATGAGTACTGTAGGATATGTACTGTGGAGTACCTTTTGTTAGATGAAGGCTCTTTTTCATTTTCATCTCTCTGGGGGCTTTTTCCTTCTCTATCTTTAATTCACCTTAATCTATAAAGCTAATCAGTATCCTTTGCACCCAAGTCCTAACCCCGTAGCAACTGTAAATCTGGAACTTGCTGTGGTAAATACTAATAAGTATAAACCTAGCATGTTAATCTGGATCCTGTTCAGAGTCTCAGGTTACCCAATGGTGCTGTTTAGTTTAAAGTACACATTGTGGCAGGATTGCCTGGGTCTATTCTCAGACCTGCAGGATTATTCCATTTATACTCTCTGGATTCTAGCGGGCAGATATACTTTTTAAAAGTATAGCTTTTCTGAGAGCTGCAATGGAAACATGGAAATTAAAATACTGTTATTTATTTACATATACTGAAAGGGACCTGCAAAGCATTATTCTCTCTTATCTCCTCCATATCTCCTATCTTATTTAATTTATTATTGACGTCTAGATGCTGGTAACTGTCTGAATAACAGTTTAAAATATCCCTGTGTGAAGATTCTATATCCACTGTATCTACACATAGCAAAACATACACACACATTATTATCAATGTGCACCAACAGGCACACTTTTGCTAGTCTATCTATCTTTCTATCTATCTATTTTTAAATGTATGTTTAAACAATACTTATCCAGCAACACTGGATTACACACTTAAGGACAGTAGAGGGAGCCCAGGCAATTGTAGTTCTTTGTCCTCCATTGTTTGACTGTTTTTTCACGTTAAAGTTGTCCAGTTACTTAAATAAACTAAATGCAGTAAAGATCTTTGATGGCCTGTACTGTCCTTGCACATTTTTAACATACGCCAAATCCCTCTCAGAATATTTTTACTGATGTATGTTTACATGAATAAAACCACTTATGTGTAAGCCTCTACATTAGTGTTTATATATAAACGATTGCCATTTTCATATCCCATATCAACCAGTCAACAATCCTTTATTATGTATAATAATTATTAAGACGGTATATACATTAGTCTTTTTCTCCATTAATACAGTTGATGTATTGGGAACACGTCTCCTTTCTTTCCAGCACCTCATTAGATGTCTTTATTTCGTCTGGAATCTTTTTTCAGTTGTCTGCACATTTCTACATTAATGGAATATTTCTCATTTTTTATTTATACAAGTTTTGGACCTTGGGCTACCAAATCCCCAAAATGGCCAAAATAGATCTTACAGTATTTCTTCTGTGGTGCAGGAAACTGTAACATTATTATAAAGAGATACTTATTCTAAATATGTACTTTTATTCCCAGCATGTCACAAGCTTTGGGTTTTTTTTCCTCCCTATAAAATGTGTTTGGCCAAGTAGTTTTAGAAGGTGGATAATTTAAAATATATATTAATTTAAGATTTAGTTTTGTCCCATTTCCCATAAAGCCATCTGCTGTGTCAGTTATCTGAACTTTCCATTTCACATAGGCACTAGTGCAAGACCTGCATAAAGGAGAGATTGTTGTGGATGCTTTTAATGACCTATCTAACAAGCTGCTTCGGGATTACTGTACTGATGATACAAGACAAGTAAAGGAAAGCAGTGACCAGTTGTACATGACTTGGGTAAACATGAATAATAGGTAAGAATTTATTTTGGACACTGTATTTTGTAGCTGATTTTTGAAAGAAATTTGCTGATTTTTATTTACCTCACTGTTGTAAAAAGTTTCAGTACCTGTGGCTTAACACATTTAATTTTGCAAGTGAAAATAGTAAACGGCTACTACTCTAAACAGTGTGTTGGAAAGAAAATCATTTTCGAAATACTAATACTTTTTCCCTGAAAAAAGGAAGGATTGTGACATGTGAAAAAAAAATCTGTATTTAAAGGGCATGTCCACCCCCAAAACTATAATCCCCCCCACTACTGGCCCCATCATGTAGTGTAGTTTAATCCTTACCTCACATCCCAGCTCCCAGAAGGTTCTCCTGTAGTCCCCCCCCCAAAGTCCCAAAAACTGCCCACCAGGAGGATAGCAGAGTCTGCCTCCTACCTGGCCTCCGGAGAAGTTTGGCATGTGTACTGCAGCCCTTCTCCCCCTCCCTTTCCCGATCCCTCCCCCTCTTAAACCATTAATGTTAAGATTCCCCCTGGCCCCCACCCCAACCCCTATATTTATATGTTAAGAAAGCTCCCCAAACTTTACTTACCTCTCCTCTTTCCTCCGCCGAAGTGAGCTCCCGGCAGCCGTGTCCGTGATTGGCTGCCGCTCAGCCAATCACAGACGCGGCTGCCGGTCCCGCCCCTCTGCTTGCATTTTCTCGCAAGCAGAGGGCCGGGAGCGCGGCGGAGGAAAGAGGGGAGGTAAGTAGAGTTTGGGGAGCTTTCTTAACATATAAATATAGCGGTTGGGGCTGGGGGGCCAGGGGGAATCTTATATTAAAAAATACATTTTAGGGTGGACATACCCTTTAACAACACAGGTCACGACTTGGAAGGGGCGAAGATTGCTAACCAGATTGTTACATTGTTAATTGATCTGTGAGTAAGAAGCAGCATTTTTTTGTTTGTTTCAAAAATGTATCCAAGTCTGTACTGTGATTGACAGCAGCATAGAGAACTGTATCAACATTAACCCTGCAGCTGCTTGAAGTGATTGCTGAAACAGGGTTTATATACATTACTTACTATACCTTCTCCACTGTGTTGGAGCTTAGTGAGCAGGAATAGGAGACATTAAGAAATCCTTGAGGTGATATTATAGCTGGCTGCTAACATTGTGTATACCGTATAAGTCGATCTGAGTATAAGCCGAGGTACCTATTTTTACCTGAAAGATTTATAAAAACTGATTGACTCGAGTATAAGCCAAGGGTAAAAATTACGACCACTACTGCCTTCTGATTCAGTATTGTATTGTGGCTTAAGTTTCCCTTTAAATGGACAGCAGAATTCCCATACATGAATCCCATACAGTAATAGCCAAATCCAGTACCAGTAACTTCCAATTCCTTGGCACTCCAGATGTTTGGAAACTACAACTGCCAGCATGCTTTGTTGCTGGGAGTTGCAGTTTCTAAACATGTGGAGTGGCAAGGTTCAGTAATCTTTTAATTAAGCTTACCATCATTTTATGGGAATTCTGCTGTCCATTTAAAGGGAAACTTAAGCCACAATACAATACTGAATCAGAAGGCAGTAGTGGTCGTAATTTTTACCCTTGGCTTATACTCGAGTCAATCAGTTTTTATAAATCTTTCAGGTAAAAATAGGTACCTCGGCTTATACTCAGATCGACTTATACGGTATACACAATGTTAGCAGCCAGCTATAATATCACTCAAGGATTTCTTAATGTCTCCTATTCCTGCTCACTAAGCTCCAACACAGTGGAGAAGGTATAGTAAGTAATGTATATAAACCCTGTTTCAGCAATCACTTCAAGCAGCTGCAGGGTTAATGTTGATACAGTTTCTATGTGCTGTCCATCACAGTACAGACTTGGATACATTTTTGAAACAAACAAAAAAATGCTGCTTCTTACTCACAGATCAATTAACAATGTAACAATCTGGTTAGCAATCTTCGCCCCTTCCAAGTCGTGACCTGTGTTGTTAAAGGGTATGTCCACCCTAAAATGTATTTTTAATATAAGATTCCCCCTGGCCCCCCAGCCCCAACCGCTATATTTATATGTTAAGAAAGCTCCCCAAACTCTACTTACTCCCCTCTTTCTCCGCCGCGCTCCCGGCCCTCTGCTGCGAGAAAATGCAAGCAGAGGGGCGGACCGGCAGCCGCGTCTGTGATTGGCTGAGCGGCAGCCAATCACGGACACGGCTGCCGGGAGCTCACTTCGGCGGAGGAGGAAAGAGGAGAGGTAAGTAAAGTTTGGGGAGCTTTCTTAACATATAAATATAGGGGTTGGGGCTGGGGGGCCAGGGGGAATCTTAAACATTAATGGTTTAAAGCTAGGGGGAGGGAATCGGGAAAGGGAGGGGGAGAGGGCTGCAGTACACATGCCAAACTTCTCCCGGAGGCCAGGTAGGAGGCAGACTCTGCTATCCTCCTGGTGGGCAGTTTTTTGGTTGGGGGGGGACTACAGGAGAACCTTATGGAGCTGGGATGTGAGGTAAGGTTAAACTACACTACATGATGGGGCCAGTAGTGGGGGGGATTATAGTTTGGGGGTGGACATGCTTAAATACAGATTTTTTTTTCACATGTCACAATCCTTCCATGAATCCCATACAGTAATAGCCAAATCCAGTACCAGTAACTTCCAATTCCTTGGCACTCCAGATGTTTGGAAACTACAACTGCCAGCATGCTTTGTTGCTGGGAGTTGCAGTTTCTAAACATGTGGAGTGGCAAGGTTCAGTAATCTTTTAATTAAGCTTACCATCATTTGCAATTCACTTGACCCCCATATAGTAAAGGGCCCTCTTTCCCCATATAATAATGGGCACTCTGACCCCCATAAAGTAAAGGACTCTCTGACCCCAATAGTTAAAAATGTCACTTGAGAGTTGTAGTTTCAAGCTGTCATTTACACTGAACTAGCAGCTGTTTTTTGCTCCAGACTGAGGAGACCCATCAAATTTACAGCATCCAGATGAGCAGGGACAGTGCTGAGTGAGCCCAGCAGCCAGACTATAGGAAGCAGGAAGTGTAAAGGCAGATCAGCTCCTGTAACTTTCTATGCAGGTTAACACAGCCACCTACTGGTAACTATCCGCAATTGCAGAATTTGGATCTAAATTAGGACTTGACCTGAGTATAAGTCGAGGTTAGGTTTTCAGGCTTGCATCCGTGCAAAATACTTTATTTTCAGTACATCTACGCTTTTCGACGAAGATTTACGCCATCCTGAGGTCGGCGTAAATCTTTGCCGAAACACGTAGATTTACTGAAAATAAAGTCTTTTGCATGGATACAGTCCCACAAGTGCTTCCTGATATAATATAATATAGATATATATATATATATATATATAGATATATATATATATAATATATATAATAATAATAATACATATTCTATATATTATATTATATAAAAAATATTTTAATATATATAATATATATAATATATATATATATAATATATATATATTATATAATTAATAAAAGCCTAAGCAGAGTCCGTGCTGTGGTCCGTGTGTGTGTCACTGCCTTTCCTATGGACTCACCACTAGAGGGAGATGGTTGATATGTCTCTGCAGTCTATTGACTCACCACTAGAGGGAAACACACAGGAAACACCAGGTCGGAGGGTATATAACACTATTACACATAGGAAAGGTCTATATGTATGAGTGTAATTATCACTATTTAATTAAAATCACCATAACAATATACAAAGTATAGTACTACTACTTACTACTAAATTACAAAACAAATGATATACAATCAATAAATTATACTTACTTTACTTGACACTAAGTTTGAATGGAAAACTCAAAATGATAGGTCTAGCCACACCTCTAGGAGTTCTACAGTGTCTCCATGTAGACACTAAAAGGAATTGGAATTTTACTACTGTAACATCTAATGAGAGGTTCTGATCTTCCACTGTTGGCAAATCAAAAAATTCTCTAATGCATTGTACATGACAAGACAGGAAGTGTAAGGAAGTTCCCGTATTACACCCAGTTATGTGCTGTTTGTAAAACATGTAACAGTCTTAGCCAATTAGAAAAATCTTCAGACTCTCACATTTACTCCCCCATCCCTTCTCCATAGAGAGTAATGAGACAATCCAGTTTCTGTTTGCTAGACAGGAAGTGATATCTGTAAATGATTAAATGACTTTGCATGTCTCTGAAACTACCCAGCATTCTTAGAGAAATGGCCAGTTATAATAATTACTCTGAAGCTGTGAGGTACCTTCTGTTATAAGAAGGCTCTACTTCATTTTATACCCTGTGGGGAGCTTTTAGCTCCTTTATCCAAACCTCTCCCTAACTTGTAAAGCTAATCAGTATCCTGTGTTTCCAAGTCCTAACCCCATAGTAACTGTAAATTTGTAACTTGCTGTGGTAATTACCAATAAGTACGAACCTAGCGTGTTATTCTGGATCCTGTATAGGGTCTCAGGATGTCCAATGATGCTGTTCAGATTGAATTGCACATTGTGGCAGGATTGCCTGGATCTGTTTTCAGATCTGCAGATTAATACCATTTAGGCTGGATACATATAACACTATCAGTGCCCCAACTGAGCATCTGCTTTGAGTGAGAGCTCTGCCAGGACAAATGACTGTTGTTTACAGTAACAGTGGCCAGCAGTGCATGTGACAGACCGATCATGTGGTCCCATAGGGAACTGCATGATATGCCGTGATTTACTAACTGACCGTTTTGTCTGATACGGGCTACTTAACTCGGTCGTGGCTGGCTGCCCCACACCATCAGATATTTCCAGCCGACTGATCCATGGCACTATCGGTTGCTTACTGGTGTTTACCCAGCCTTAAGGTTCGTACACACAAATGCGATCACGGGTGTCAACCCATAACGCACGATGTAAATGAATGGCCGATAATCGTACCATGCATGGTATAGTATGTATTTATTGTTCGAAATGGCCGCTCTGACGATACATGGCGCGATTATCGTCCGAAAAGGCCACTCGTACACGCCGTGCATCGGCACCCGCGATTGAACTTGTGTACGAAACTTATGCATAAAGAGGCACGCAACCTCTGGTAAATTACTTTGCAATGGCTGCACGAGTGCCTCTTCCGGTATTCGCGATGCCGCCGCAAAGCGAGCCATAACGTCTCGCCAACTGATCGACCCATATAATGCTTCCCTAATCCAATAGTCTAATAGCTATGGATGTAAGGGAAGGGCAGATGAATCACTTGCATGTTCAAACCCTTGGGTAGGAAGCGTTAAAGCACGAAAGTGAGCTTTTAATATCTGTAAGTCAGGAAAATGTCTTTATTCCAGGATGTAGGAAAACTAAATTTTCCAGAATTCTGTGCAGTCAGCGAATGCTGGGAGTTGTAGTTTTTAAACATGTGAAAAGTTCATTAAGAAGAAACCAACTGTAAAACAGAGAATGCTGGGATTTGTAGTTTTTAAACATGTGAAAGGTCACAAGCTTAGGCTGTATTAGATCTAGACAGATGCCTTCTTAGCTACAGGATATTAAGAAAAAACTTAGTGCAAACAGAGAATGCTGGGAATTGTGGTTTTCAAACACGTGAAAGGTCACAAGTTAAACACGCCTGCTCTATACCATTAAGTTGTATTATATCTAGACACATACCTTTGCCACAGGCTATAAGTCAGATACTTTGCATGTCCCCACCCATTTCTTTAAGTGAGAAATATGTGTTTATATGTTAGATTATTAGGGCAATGCTCTTATAATAACATGATTCTATGGGGTACCTGCTGTTATAAGAAGGCTCTATTTCATTTTATACTCTGTGTGGAGCTTTTAGCTCCTCTATCCACACCTCTCCCTAACATGTATATTCAATCTGTATTTTGTGCTACCAAGTCCTAACCCCATAGTGACTGTAAATCTGGAACTTGTGGTAATTACTAATAAATATGAACCTTGCATGTTAATCAGGATACTGTATAGGATTTAAGTTGGCCATACATATATCCGATTTTACTTACCCAACCAAGCGCTCCTATAATATTAGATCGATCCTGCTGGAACCGCCTTTCCCATTCTTCTATGCCACCGACAGGCAGTTCTGGCAGGATCGGTCTAATGTCACGGGAGCGTTCGGTCGGGAAAGTAAAATCAGATAAATGTATGGGCAGATTTATTCCACATAGACCCTCTATATTCTAGCTAGCAGGTACTATAGGTAAGGGGAGTATATGTGTGTGTTTGTTCATTTAATATGATGTGACTGCTTGGTTTTTTTCAGGATCTTAAGTCTAATTTTATTAGGGCCCCCCTGGATGTTTCCTGGTGGTTCCTGTGAGCACTGCATCTATACATAGCAAAACATACACACATAATTTCCACTGTGCACCAACAGGCACACTTTTGCTAGTATAGATAGATTGATAGATAGATAGATAGATAGATAGATAGATAGATAGATTAAATATACACAGGAGTGATTGTTCCATATATACTTTATACAGAATGATTGTTCATTGTGCCCATACATGGTCCGATTTATCAGCTCCTTCTACTGAAATAAAGGGAGCCTGTAATGAAAAATTTCCATTTGCATGACAAGTCCCAATACCAACAAAATCCAGAAAATTCTGTCAGATCCCATCAGTGTCACAGTTCTGACTTTGACACTAATGTTAATATAGTGCAAATGTGGATTTCTCAGTAAAATAGAACATTAGGCTTGGTACACACGGCCAAATTTTTCATTCTGACATTGTTTACAGCCGCTGCCACTGAAATCACCACAGATTTTTGGCCCGACTGACCAATAAATGGAAATATCTTCCAGTTGGCCCGAAAAGTTTGTTCTTGTGTACCCACCCTTAAAGGGCATGTCCAGTCCAAAAATAACTCTAGCTATAAATGTTCTCCACCCGCGCAGACCCCACTTTCATATTATCAATAATTTCCAAATAGGCCCCTGAAGTTCTTTCCACAAAATACATCAAAACTATATTCATATAGGACCCAAAATAAGGGGGAATAAATACAACATTATATAAAATCCATGGAACTGATCCCTGTTTGAATCTACAGAGTAATACACATAAAGTGTAGTGATACACACATAAATTTACACCCCTTATAGTTTGAAAAAGATTATGCTTTTCATCTGGGATTGCAAGGAATGCACGTTTAGGATTGCTGTATACCTGGATTATAGTAGCTCACACTAAGGGGTTTAGAACTGAATTCAAGGCCTATGCCTAACAATCTATAGAGATAATTGTTTACATCTATATTCCTGGTATAATAGTTTGATCTTTTTATTATTTTGATGATATTTTTTTTAACGCGGATTTTTCATTACTTAATCTAAATGAATTTTCACAGACCAACATAAATGGAAATAAGGGCTATCACTATGGCTTAAGATTTTTTATATTTGTGTATGTCGGATATTCATAAGGTTCATTTTCCATTGATATTCTTACACTCATATGGCAGTCATAGACATGGAGAATGATTAATTGATTTTATCATGTTAATTGATTGGTTTTGATTGATTGATTATGTTTTGTTTTTACACTTCACATAAGAGTGGTTATGTATATATAGTTATATATATCTATGTTTTATTTAATGCTGTATTTTAGATGTTTTATATTCAAAGTAGTGGTCCCTGAGGGCAGGGAGTCAGGACGCCTGGTCTCCTTGTGCTCCTGTCGTTGCACCATCAAATGTCAAGAAAATATAGTGAAGACTCTGGACGTTCAAGCTGCAAACAGATTTATTAGTGCAATATACACAACATGTTTCGGGTGTAAAACCCTTTCTCAAGTGTAACTTGAGTCTTCACTATATTTTGTTGATTTTAGATGTTTTGTAATGTATTGTTGGCTTATGCACTATGCCACTTTAAAACTAGGAGCTGGTCATTTTTGTTTATATGCACTGTCACTTTAATTGATGAATTGCATTGTGGGTAATGTTCACCTTTAAAAGCACATGTGGTTAATATAAACGACCCCCCAATGACTAAGAGCAGCAAGCTAGAGAGTCCTGGATATGATTAAGCTATTCAAGAAAAGTTGTGTTTACCTGTTTGATTTGAAGACCTAGGGGCATATTTATAAATGAGTGGTAACTTATCGCGGCCGAGTTTCCCGCCATTTTTGCTAAAATAGTTAATAACGCGATTTACAAATGCGAGAAACCCGGGCCCGAAAAGTTAACACCTCATTAACTTCGCATCAGTTACCGCTCGCTTCTATTTATAAAGCGGTGGTAACTGATACGCCACGTTAATCTCATCCATTTCACTTTGCCGCCTTGAAGGTGGGGAAAACAGGCAAGATTGCAGGGGGCTGGGAGGGGATGCTGGGAAAGGATCGCCGAGGGTGGTCAAATTGATCAGAGGGGCGCAGCGGGGTGGTACGCCCACCCTGCCCTCGCCCCCTGTGGCGGATGTGACCACCCACCGCGACCCCTTCCCAGCAGCCTCTCCCAGACCCCCTCCCCGTACCCTCACGGGGGGGGGAAGGGCCCGCTGGAGGGGTGCCGAGAGGTAATTTTACGGTGCTATTATCGGCCGTTTATAAATATGGCCCCTAATGTGTGTTTTCTTTCCGATGTGCGCAAGTGTCTCTCTTTGTGGGAAGACTGAAGTTGCTTACCTGACCTGGTCCCTCTCCGCTCCTCCTCTGCTCTATGGCTGACAGCTGCTCCACTTCCTGGTTGCGGCTGTCAGTAAAGGCATAACATGACGTCATGCCCAATCACCTGGCAGCTGCAACCAGGATAAAGAGCATCTGTCAGTGCAGAAGCCCTCTGTTGTTCGAAACAAGCTTGCAACAGGAGCAGGAGGCGGCACCTAGGCAGCAATGAACTGGGTCAGGTAAGTCACTAATCATCAGACTGGATTTCTCAATTCAGTGAATAAATATTCAGTTCTGAATTGAGAAAGCCAGTGGAATGACTAGTGAACATCTTCAAGAGCTTAACTTTAAGTCCAGTTAATCTAACTGAATTCCACAGATATTGTCTTTTTGTTACCTCAGATTTTACTTAGCCTTACATGCTGTTCTACAGTATACATACAGATGAAGGAATGTTAAAAAAATAGGTGAATATTTTTTTTACAATGGGAACAGTTTTGGAATCTGTAACATGGTCTTTTTCTTTGTTTTTTAAAAAAAAATTCTTTCTTTAAGGGTTTGTGAACGTCAGAATACTCTGGAAAAGGAGCAGAGAAATGTACAAGCCTTGCTAAAGGAACATGAAAACTTTATGAAATGGATGCAGGAGGCTGAAACTACAGTAAATGTTCTCATGGATGCATCACAGCGTGAGGGGATTCAACAGGATGTTAATCGACTGCACCAGCTGAAATTACAGCTCCAGGTAGGACTATCTGAACAAACTAAACAGGAATACATTCCTGGGCTATTTAAAAAAAAAAAAAATAGAATACAGCATCCAGGTTACACTGACATAAAATATTTACAGGGTTATTCAATAAAAGTTTTTTTGCCCCAACCAATCAGATGTTAGCTTTCAAATGTTAAATAAGATCTGATTGGTTGGGGCAAAATTAGCACCATTTTAAACGATAAGAACTTTTATTGAATCTCCCTGTTAGTTACTTTATTACTATAATGTGACATGTTCATGAAGAAGGTTTGTTATAGTATTGAAACTATAAATTTCTCGATGTTTTAAAACTTTGTTATTTATTTGTTTTTAAAGAGCCTAATTTCTGTTCTTTCTGTTTCTTCTTCGTTATCTTCTTTATTCTTCCAATTTTTGAGACTGAATCTCCTCACACAATTTTTAAGCTAGAGACAAACAATTTGGTACAGATGTGTGGGACACTAGAAATCTGTGGAAGCGTTTCCATGGCATCCACAAAATTCTGGCCATTTTTTCCATTTACTATTATGGGTCCATTCCTCAAACATGAACATTCCAAGGTTTTAGGATCATGTGATAACATTCTAACTGTCACTTTCTTAATGAAATACACCTGGGTCAAAGGCTACAGGAACTACACTGTGTCTCTCTGACAGAAACACACACAACTAAACATACAGTTTCAAAACAAAAGTTTCAATAATTATATATAAAGCACAATGTCTGTTTTATGTATTTAGAATGAAGTATAAATGGCCTTCTAGATGTTTGCAAACTACAACTCCCAGAATATCCTGACAGCCACCTGCTGTTGGTGAATGTTGAGAGTTGTAGTTTTTAAACATCTGCATAGCCACATGAGAGCCACTCAGATACAGGTGCACACACCTACTAATACACACCCAAACCCTGTTTCCATGGCAAGCATAACTAAATCATCAAATAAGTCTGTTTTACATTCATAAATACAAAACCATACCTCTTAAACCCACAAAGACACAGGTACACACACCTACTAATGTACCCCACCCACCCTTCTGTTCCAACGGAAACCATACTTAACTAATAATAAAATAAATATTTCTTAATTATTCAACAACACAAAAAGACTACTTTTTGTGCCTAGTGTATCTGTTTACCTGAAAAATATAATCAAATTCATATTGAATTAAATACTGGGTTATAACATTCAATTCACTCTGAATGTATAGTTCCAATTTTCCAACCTGCTAACATGACAGCCTTTGACCTTTAATCCAATTGGTATAAGAACCATAATGTCCATGTCTGAGGTAGAAATCGCATGCAAAATAACAAGTAGCCATTAAGGTTATGGTTTGGTGGGTTTAAAGGAGCCAAAAAATTCTCCACAGAATATTAAATGCTAATTTTTTTTATAACAGTATAACTGTATATTGATACTAGCAAACCTCGTGGCAATAAAATAATAATAAATGTTATGCTAATTGAAATCGGCATTTTAGCCATGGAAATCACACATTAGGAGTCATCCTAACTTATGAAAAGGCTTATATTTTAGGGTAATTCTAAAATGTTGTCTGCATGCATATAAATTTACCTGCTACAGTATGCTTATCAATACACAGATAAATAAGCTTGACAATGGACAGCCATAGGTCTAGTCTAGGGCTTTAGTGCTTACAGCATAGTTAGTAAAAACATTTTGCGGGTCCTCACAATTGGCAGTATTTTTTATGAGCTGTGCTTTTTTATCTCACTGGGGTGAAGCATTTTCTCAGGTTGTTCATAACTTCCTCTATGAAAATGAAGTGGTTGAAATAATCTATTTCTGTAATAGTTTGGAAAAGCATACGCAATGCTATAAAACAACAGTTCAGCAGCCTCTCTCACTAAGATTTCATTTGGATTAAACTGCAGTAACTTTTCCATAAATTCTTACTGGCACTGAGCTTTATTTACTACAGTGCTGAATGTTTTGTGTTTTTGTTTTCAGTATAGATTATATTTTGTGTGTCTTTGGTATAGTATGTGTGTATCTATCTAATACAGGGATATGAAACCTGCAACCCTCCTGGAAAGGAAAACTTTTTGCAGCAAAAAGGATCTTGCAGGTCAGTGTAGACTGAAAAGCAAACAGCAACAGAGAGCAATAAATACAGTGATACAAAACAGACTCAGACAGTGCAGAAGTCATATTGTGGTTACATATTGTGGTTACATACAATGCAATCGCTGCCGGGTAGGTAATTATAGGGTTGCGCCTTCCTACTGCTCAGTATTTAGAACCAAAAGAAGTAATCAGGGAAGGGGACGCCATGAAGGAATACTGCAAACACTTCGTGTTTATTGATCAGACATGTTTCAACCCACAAACGGGCCTTTGTCAGGTGACAAAGGCCCGTTTGTGGGTCGAAACATGTCGGATCAATAAACACGAAGTGTTTGCAGTACTCCTGTGTGGCGTCCCCTTCCTTGATTACTTCTTTTGATATTGCGGCTACAACTACAGCTGGCAGCTGAGAGTAATTGCTGTTTTACTACATTAACAATTAGTGATGCAAAGAAACTTTTTGCAATTTTATTACTGGATGAAAAAACAAATAATAAATAAACAAATAGAGATTAAACAAGTCAAGCACTAATGATGTACAACAAAAGCACTCTTAAACCCATGGGTATATGCAGACTGAAGCTAAGAAATCCTTAGAAAAAAAGTTACAGGCTTGAAGTTACCGTGGTAAACAACGAGGACCATATTGCCATATTGCGCTTCTGGGAGTGAAAGCCATTCAAGGTATGGACCTGATAAAAGTACAGCATCACAACATCTTATCTATGAACATCTCTCAAGAGACCTGCTACCGAACAAAGCCCAAATGGCTATTTTGATTTACAAAGTATAAAAGCACATTATGCAGATATATTTAAAGGTAGTGGGTGCCTACAAGGCACATACAAACTTGAAATTGACTCAGCAATACAGCCCACTAGATTGCCAACTAGGAGAGTGCCAGTAGCACTAATGCAACCACTAAAAGATGCACTAAAGGATTTACAATCCAGATGTATTATAGAACCAGTAAACAAAAACCCAGACCAGATAAGCAGTTTAGTGATAATAAAGAAACCATCAGTTAAACTTAGAATATGCATGGACCCTAAACCACTAAATAAAGCCCTGAAACAAAACCATTACCCCATGTCTACAATAGAAGATATTTTGCCGGATTTGTAAAAAGCTAAAATCTTTTCTGTGTGTAATGGAAAAGATGGAATTTGGCACCTGAAGCTTGATGATCATTCAAATTACTTGACAACAATTTTAACTCCATTTGGATGATATCGGTGGCTTTGACTACCTATAGGATTAAGTCCTGCTCCAGAAGTTTTTCAGCAAAAGCTAAATCAAGCCCTGAAAGACTACCAGGTATGAAGACAACAGCAGATGATATATTGATAGTTGGAGAGGGGGATGACATTGAATCTGCAACAAAAGATCATGACCAGAAGATGATACAATTCTTGAATAGATGTATAAGCAAATTAAACTAAACATGGATAAATTCCAACTGAAAATAAAGGAGGTACCATACATTGCACATCTGCTAACTTCAAATGATTTAAAAGTAGATCCAGAGAAAGTGTGAGCTATACAAGAAATGCCAGCTCCTATAGATGTCTGGGGAGTTATGCGATTTCTGGAAATGGTTAATTACCTCTCCAAATTCTGCAAGATTCTTTCAGATATGTGTGAGCCTTTGCAACAGCTAATCCATAAAGATGTGTTCTGTGAGTGGACAGACATACAGGAGACCAAATTGGTAAAAAAATCTTTTGCAGACACAGCCAACCCTCAAATACTTTAGCCCAGATGAAGCAGTTGTACCCACATGGGTTAAACCATGATTATGATCTTTACCTGTTTTTATAGGGCCAGTGCCACAGGTTCATGCACATATGAGTTGTTTGTTATTACATTAAATATTGTGTATTTTTCCATTTCCTCCATATGCGGATTGTTTTTCATCTTGTATATAGTCTCACCCAGTCTAGATTGTCCTGTATTATGGTTTGTGTGTTGCCCCGGGTCTGTGTACATGATTACCATGCTGCACATGTGGTTTAATGTGCACCATGGTTCTTGTGTGTTCATGCCGTGGTGCTTCGCATGGGAGCCATCTTTGCTTGTTTTTTTCAGGATATGATGTAACGGGGTAGGAGATGTCATTTCCTGTTTTACCCTGTAAATACTGTGATTGTACTATTGTGAGTTACATATGCTTTTGACTTGAAAAAGGAACCCAGCGTTCCGAAACGTTGTCTGTGTGAAGTCATATGGCGACAATATAAGCTTTTAATTGCAAAGAGAAATTGTGTGCGACATGTTTATTTCTTGTCTACCCAAGGGAACTGTCCTATTGGGAGATGTGCACCACTAGGAGCCATTGGGTTGGAGTGCTACCATTTTTCCAGATTTTATATATATATATTATATATTAGAGATAGTTAGGCCCTTCCTTCACTGAGGCGATGCCTGGGTGCAGACCCAAAATATCTTGAATATTAGTAGATTATTAGTAAAATAAACACACTGCCAGGTATTGTAGTGACCAAACAAATTTATTCAAGCAGTTAATATGTTTCCACCCCATCCGCATATCCACGTTATAGTTTGCTCTTAATAATATATAAATAGCCTTATAATATGCAATTTTCCATTGTCTCCCTTCCTAATACTGGAATGCAGAGACTGGTAAACTGTTTATTGCTAGTATGCTAGAAGTTAATTTCATGTGTGTCATGAGTTTTGATTTAGATGAAACAGCCTTGTTGTGTTTTACATATATATATTTTTTTTTTATATATATATATATTTCAGCCACTTTTACGTCATTTTCTGTTGTGTAACAGTCTGCCTGTGTTTGTGATTAATTAGCATTAGAGCAGCTATCCTTTATTCTCCCGTAGTCTCAGTGAAGATTTATGCTGCTTGTAATTCTCGGTTGTGGAGCTGCATTCAGTCAGAGACAAGCTAACAGGGACAAGCACATTCTTCAGTGAAGAGCGCAAACCTCCCCCTGTCCTTCATTGTACAGCAGCTCCGTGGAATTGGCTCTGCTTTTTATATCCACCATCCCTTCTCTAAGGGCTGCACATTGCTTTGCAGTTATTCTGTTATGCATCCTAAAGTCGCATCCTATTGAATGAGTTTTACCAGGATAAGCAGGCTTTTGTTGGAAGCAGGCTGGCTCTGTTGCTTGTCTTTAGCACAGAGACGCAGAGCCCCTGTGTAGCTTGCCTTGTACAGATTTGGTTTCAGGAAATCAACCTTTGGAGATGAAATCTACTTCTCCATTTGAAATCAGGGTGGGCTTTGCTCTGCTGAAATTCTATTTTTCCCCCTTTGGAAATAAGCATGCCCAGACAGCTGGCTATTGGTTGTCCAGTGACTATGAGGGGATGATTGCTGCTTTAAATTTATAATGCAAATTCTGTGGAGCCTGGAGAAGTGTGGCAAACTTGAGATGATGGCTGTGGTAAGAGCATCTCTGCAGAAAGTTGTGGTCCTGTTACATTACTTACAAAGGATGGCTGTATCTTCCCCACGTTACCAGAAACTGTGCAAGGTGAGTGAAGTCAGTGTGGTCCACTTACACAGACACCCCTTGTATATTGTTTAGCTATCTGAAAAGTTTGTAAAGGTTGTTGTGCCCACACAGACTGGATATTTTGTGTGGGTTGTAATTGTCTCAGTCAGTTATACATTAAATATTACTCTTACAATTTTTGGTAAATTTAAAAATTCAGTTTCATATATTGGGCTTGTGTGTCTCCTACTGTTTATATGTGATGGAGAGCAATGTGGCAACTCTGATGTCTGCTGTTGATAGTTCAACCATTGCTTCTTCTTACCCTTGGTCAAGCAGTTTTGAACCTTGCCTGTCATTGCCTTGCCAGTATGATCGATGTATTTAATCTGTGCTCTGATGGGTACTTACTCATTTTAGGAAATCGGTAAACTCAGTATAAAGATAACTAATTTGTCTCATTGTTATCTTCCACGTGCTGCCCATGAAATAAAAATCATCTTTCTAAAATCTATATATTTCTAGATTATGGCTGTAAAGAAAATGTCTTTATTCTTTAACTACCTTCAGAGGGGTCCCATGGCCATAATATGTCATCCATGAAATAAAAAAGCAAAAACTACCGTCATCCAGCCATTTCTGACCTGCAAATCTCATCACCCCACTCGCAGTGAATAATCATCATTAATGGGAGCTTAAGTTCAGCAAAGCTGGAAAGTTTCCAGTTAGAACTCCCTGGCATGTATATTTGTTCCCAAGATAGGGCACAGCCTTTTTCCTTTCTTCCCAACCCCCCTGGGGTTTCTTATTCAGTGGTTTCAAACTATTTCAGACAGTGGCACACTTGGCAATGCAAATTTCTCTTTTAGCACACGTGATTTTAATGTAGCCTAATATTGCATTTACCTTTATTTTATGTGTATATAATTGCATTTCATTGTAAATAAAGCAATGTAAGGTTACACTGCACCGATTGCACTAACATTTTTTTAAAATATTTTTGAACTAAAACTAAACAAAAAAATGTTGGTGGTCCAACTTTCTCACTAAAGATGGCCGAAACTGGTAGAGATTTGAAAATCTGAAAACGTCACGTACTTTCAGGACTTCGAAAGCTCGTTTCTGATGATTATTGAAGGCTCCAAGACTATGTTCTATAATCCTCAAAAATACGATCGGAAACTGTTTTTGAGTTTCCAATTGTATTTTTGAGTATAATGGTATGTTCAAGGCTACTTATGAGTATTATCGAAAATAGCCTTGAGCGTTCGGTAATCTTCGAAAATGTGCTCCGAAGTCCCAAAATCTGAACGATCTGCCCAGTTTCAGACAGAACATTATTATTTCGGAACTGAGGGGTTCCGTGTCGGACCCGGATCCTATTTCTACTTCTCACTTGTCTGTACCAGTTTTCAGTCTAAAAAACCTGCTGTAAGGGCCAGTCTTAAACTAGGAAATCATTTTGAATGATTCCAGACTGATTTTATGCATGTGTTGATATTTATAGTAAAAAAAGGCAAGTTCCTTTTTTGGCTAAAGGGAGACTTGATGGATTGTGCCATGTATGTTACTGAATTGGCTGGTTCATTTACTGTAAAATAAACAAATTTAACAAAACAGCAGATTACATATAAACTTGTTATCCAATTTCAGAAAGGTGTTTATAAATAAGGTGATTGGTTGTATAAAAGGAATTATTTATTAAATTGAAAGAATCATTATTTTATTTTTGGATTTCTCAGAGCACTTTTTCTTTACAGGCTATTATTTAGTGGATAGTTTAACTACAGTATATACTGTAGGTATACATTGCAGCACTGCTGCAAACATACTTTTACAGAAAGAATAATTGTCCTGTTACCATTTGCTTAGCTGAAATGTATACATCAGTATAAGACATTCTGTCTTTTTAATTCACTGTACTTTTTATTCGGTTTTTTATAACTTTCCCGTATTATTGGTAATTTTCCACTCAATATGAACCCTAAACAATTGTTTTAAGTTGATTTATTTAATATCCCGCCTTTACAAAAGAGTATTACCAGAGACCCTAAAACATTTAGGTAATGTTACCTAATTCTATTTCTTAAGATCACTTATACAATATAATTAACATTTATTATATTCTCATGCAAAATCACAAAAAGTGACATTCAAGACAAAAAAAAACCTTTCCAACCAAAACCTCTGCAGTTCTGAATGCTTAATCCTACCAATACCCATATATTTTATTTGCCAATCTTGATTTATGTATTAAAGGGCATAGCAATCCCAGAAAGAAAATCTGTACTTACTTAACATAACATAATAGTTGCTTACCTCCCATGATCCCTGAAGCCCATAATCCTTATCTTTCACCGCCATGTGTCCCCTTACCTCCTCTGTCAGCTCAGGGAGCTTTTGCAGTGGTGGCGCAAAGGACAGGTGGAGCGCCAAAATGCAGTCAGTCATTTGCCATGACATCACCATTACTGTGATAGACTATTGCAGTGGAGAAAGGTAAGGAATATGGGCTTCAGGGACTGCATGGAGTTAAAGAACTATAACAACTTTGTGGTTTGGGGGGATGGGAAAGGTAAGTATAAATTTTAATTCTGGGGCTTGACATACTCTTTAACCACTATATTCATCTTTTGCATTTTCACAAAGGGTAAGTTCTTATTGACACACTTTAAATTTGGGCAAATAACTTAAAGGACAACTCCACCCTCATAAGAACAACTTTTAGAGAGAATGGTCTCTTTAAAATATTTTGATATATCATACTTTGTCCTATGAATTCATTACTGTATACCTGCTATGCTTCTGGGTGCCGCATGGAAACCAAGCAATTTTGAAACCTCTCCTGAGCCTGGGCATGCTCAGAAGAGGCAGGTAGGGGATTAACATTCAGTCATTGGCTGTGATCTCAACTGTCAAATCCCTTACGGACAGTTGCTACCTGAAAGTACCAGGAAGCAGAAACTGGCAACAGGACATTGTGCAGGATTTCAGGTTAGACTTATATATTTCACATTTCAAACTATTACCGTTTAGGGTTTTGTGGGGTGATTTACCTATGTGTAAGTTTTCAATTTAGGGCTGGACATGCCCTTTAAATCATTTTACTGAGTATACTTTTTGCTTGTCAATTAATATTCAAGTGATAACGTTATTTCAATGTAACTGGTTGTGCAGCATATTAAAATCATATGATTGACTGTGTGCCAATAACTGACAGTTTTTTTAAGCTCCTCATCCTCCTTTATTAACATATTCTCAGTGACAATGATTGTGCTAAGAACCAGAAAGAAGTTTGTTACTACATAAGTATATTTCTCCTTTAATCAATTTGTTAGTTTTTTTATAGGAATATTCAGGATGAAATTTGCTCTGGTCAGGTATCCACCAACAAGCCAGTAAGATACTGATTCTGTTCTGATGTGGAAATTCTGTTCCACAATAAAGGGTCAGTCATACGATATCAGATGATCGCAGGATTATGTATGGTTGATCACTCGATCATTGGCTAATTTTCATCCATATCAGGAAATAAGAATACATTTTATCTGACCAATCCCGATAATATGATTAGGATTTGTCTGAGTGTGGCCTGCTTAAAGCACGTTGCTGATTATTGGAAAATACATTTGAATCCAATGGATTTTGCTCATTATTGGCAAATCAGATGGCTAGTGAACTACCACCATTGGTCATTGTGTTGGTCATTCCAGATACAAAAATTCCACCAGTTGATCTAGGCTTCATATACTTCATATACAGGTGTGATAAATAAAACAATCCTTTCCCTAGTACAGAGGGGCAGACTTTTAAATTGTATTTGCAAATTATGCACACTTATGTCACATTCCAGTGCAACAGTCAAGTGTGTTTAGCCACCTTAAGGCTGCAGCTACACTGACAGCGCACGGTAACACGTGTGAAATGTGCTATCACAATGAGATTTGCAAAAAATGCTGATCGCAGACACTGAAGGCAGCGCATACAATGTCCACCTACATTGTAATGCACTGGCATGCGATTCTCACACCCTAGCACACCCTAACGCAATCAAATGTGTGTGAGAAATGCACACTTGCCCTTAAGATTAACAGGGTGGATAGTCTATCTTATAGAAAGACTGATTACAACAATACATCTCAACTAAATGTGTTCACTGTATTCACTTTGTGAACCATTACAATGTTTTACACCAAGCCCTGCGTTTACCTCTTTACATATATATGGCGATCCTCTCTTTTTCTCTAATTAACTAGATTTTTTTTTTGTTTTAGCTTCAGAACCCGATAATACACATATTGTGCTCTGTAGTATTGAAACTAGTACAGTATGAGCATTATCAAGCACTAAACTTATAAATATGCTTTTGTGCTTTTATCTCTTGCCAGGCATTTAATATTGGAAACATGTAAAGTGGTATGAGTAATCTTTTAGCATTAGCAGTGAGCTACTCAAACTAATCACTTCCCCAGTTACTGTATATTAACAGCCATAATGATCAGGGCTCTATTTCTGTCTGACCCTGCTGTTAAAGGGATATGTTGGCAGAAAACACCGCCAAAGTAACTATTGATTAACTGGAATGCTTCTGTTATATGTAAAATAATCACTAATATAGATTTTTATATATCATTTATTATGAATAAAACCAGTTTCCATAATGTTTAATATCAAGTGAGGAAAAATACAGAAACTGAGTACTGATGCTGAAAAGGAAAAATCCAGTAGGAATTGCAGATGATAAATTAAGGAGGTTAGGAAATCATTTTTCACAGTGGTTGTACAGACAAGACGTTGTGTAATCTTCATCATGGAACAAAATGGCCATGTTTGCTATGAGTGGCATTTATAGGCTGCTGTATTTTCTCCCAATGTCTAGTTTATTTGTAGAAAGCTGGAACGGTGGGGGATTCCCTGTGGGCAATCAGAGCTGATTCTTAATATGCTGAATTTTATTTTTCTGTTGATTAAACATTGTCTCAAGACAGGTTGCTATAAAACACTGTCACTGCTAAGAAGTTTTACTTGTTTTTGTTGTGCATAGAAGGGAAGAAAATCACCTGCTACCTATTTGCTGGTACGTCATGTTTGTGGAGCACCTGCAGGTGTCACTAGAATTCAGCATCAGAGAGCAATTGATGGAAATCACTTGCTCCTCCCTTCCAGCTTTATAATTCTATTTAACTTAATTTTTAAGACGTTTGTTTTCTATAATCTTAGGATCCAGCTGCAAATGGGTGTAACTGTTCTACTTTGTCACTCCAAATACACATTTTTCATTATAGATATTTATCTATAATTATAGTGGAGGCAAAATAAAAATCAATGATTATATTAAAAAGTGTCATTAAAGAGTAAACAAAGCATACCTTCCACCATTTTGATGGCATAGGGGCCTATACCTGCCTTGCCCTAACTAACCAGTTCCTTCTTTTAACTACCCTTTATTCCTTGGCCCCACCCCACAGACCATCCAATCTCTTCACATCCTGTGACAAGCCTCGACAGACAAAAATAGTAGGACAATCCTCCTAAAACTGGGTTGTCCTAGGCAAACAGAGTCTCTTGGGAGGTATGAAAGGAAAAAGCCAGGCACTGAGTTACCTCTATTCAAAGTGAATTTAAGATGCACAAATGATTACAAATACTGAAAAATTATATAGGTGTGGTTTGCTACTGTTTGTTATTGATAATGAAGTGGTGATATTATTCATATGCTGTTTAAATGTAATTTCTGAATCACATGGAACTGCTGTTGCCATGCCAAAAATAATTATAATATTTTAAAGTCAGGGTTAAAGCAACTTATTTTCTATTACATGTTTTAGTTTAATTGACAGCCATTGTTGTGTTTTTTGGGTTTTTTTCATTAGTTTTTCACGCAGCATAAAATTCTGAGAGTATCCTTACATCATTTTTGTGTGATTAAGAAAGGCCACAGTATGCATTTAGAGAGGCTGGTGGATTCCATGTTTATTGCACTTTGGCCTGTACCAAGGTTTACTTTTTCTCCTTGTAAACACTTGGTTCCAGTGCCCTCTCTTTTTATTATTAATCACTATGATACGATTGCTTTTCTTTAAATAAGAAAATAAAAGTGAGATTTGATGACTTTGCTGTGTGGGAAGAACTAAAAAAAAAAAAAAAAAAATTTAAGTAATTATAAATCTCACTCTTCACTTCACCTGAAAGAGCTGCCAGCAGAAGGAGCTTTTCTTCATTCCATCTTTTTAAAGCACTTTCATGGCTGTGTTATAAAGACAGGTTGTTTATTGCCTGATGCTAAAGATCTTCACAGCTGTCATTGATACTGTACATATTTGCTAATTTTCTTCAAAAGGAGTGACATAAACCTACGCACCCAGCATAACTTTGAGTTAAAATATAAGCTTGTGTATGTATATTTAAAGCTTGAAATTCAGTACTTGTTTCTGAATAATTCATGGCAAGATAAAGTCACACGATGCTTTAGTAGATGCATAAAACCATGCACAGAGAACAATATGCTTGTGGGCAGCAAATCCCCTTAGGGATGTTTGCAGGTAGATTGTGGAAGAATTTCTGTTGATCTTCCAGATAATTATCTACATTTCGACAGATTGGTCTGTGATAGCTTATTTATTTTTTCCAGAAGGCTGGGCTCGTACTCCATATTATGTTCTACATAAAAGTAATAAGTACACAACATGATGAAACAATGTATTTTATACTCTTATCTGCTCTTTCCCTTAAAGTAGGTCACAGAAATATATTTATTTGTCATGTCCCTAGGGACCTTTTAGCATTTAAAATGAAGTCGATGCTTGAGTAAAAATGCATTGCAGAAAATGTCTGTCCCTAATCTCCGCTAATTTTGTGGAAAATCAAAAGGTGATAATTTCTTCACCAGATGCTGATATATGCAGCTTACACTTATTTGGTGCAGATACAGCAGTCCAACTCCCCTACCATCCCATTTAACTTGATGCATGGCTATGATTAATTATCTACAGTATGTACAGTAAGTATCTGTTTTTGTAACGTCTCTAGAAATGTTGGCTAGAACACTGAATCAGGGGGCAAGTACTGCAAGTCTGGCTAGCTGAAGTCTAGCTGACATTAAGGGTCAAACTAAGGTTGAATCATATTTTTTGTTACAAGTTAAATACAGGGTTTATTATGTTTTTACTTGTTACATTCTACTGGACTACTTGTTACATTCTAGCCTGTAGTGTGGCTCTGCACATATTTTTTCCTTTGTTACAGCTATAAGGATTATACCAAGTACTGAATTATTATTCATGCCTTAACTTCATTGGTTTTAAAGCCTTTATTATTGAACACATAATCAACAAACCATTGTCTTTAAAACTAGATCATCTCAGCTTTTTATCGTTCGGTCATTGATGTATATATAGCAGAGCGGGTGCTCATTTGCAGCAAATCACTATAATCCTTTCTTCCAGTGTGAATGAAGGCCATTTTCTCTTTTACAAGACTATGAAAATAAAATAAATAAATAAAAGAGTCAGCAGATGTCTGGTAGTGAATGAGAACTTTACTTAGGCATTTACATTTCTTATCTCCCTTACCAAATGTAACTATATAAGATTGTTTGACATGATAAATCAAAGGGTCTCCAGATGGAGACAATCATGTTTAAAATAGTAAACTTCTTCCACAGCAATGTTAAAAGAATTTGATTTAAACATGTTCAATAAACAAGGTTACAAACAAGATGTGTTATTTATGTAAAAAGGACAATTATAGTTCCAAAACCACTTCCCCTGGGAGGTAGGAGATAGTACACCTACCTTAAGTCTTGCAATCTAAGCTTTGTGATAAGTTGTTAAAAAGTCACATACAGGTCTCCTGGTCCTCCCACTTCCTCCGGATTTGACTTTTTCCCTTTGTAATGGAGTTATGCATGTGCATTCCTTAGGGGGAAGGGGTGATTGGGAGAGCTTCCAGCCACTGCACAATCAGTTTTTTTAAAGCTCACTGCTTGGCTTGGACAGGAAAACAGAGGTTTTAGGAAATGTCATTTTAGGAGGGAAATAAAGATGTTATTTTGGAAACTTCCTTGACTCACATCAAAAAAAGCCTTGACAATGTCTCATTTACTTCTTTAAAAAAAACAACTATATTAAAACATACAAACACGTATTAGGAGTAAGTTAGGACAACATAATCCTGTATAATTATACAATCATAGTACATTTTGTTATTTTCTTATAAATATAAAAATGTAAGTAGAATGGTCCCTTAAAGGATAACTATAGTTTAAAAATTAGCTATTTAGAAATGGAACGTACCTGGGCCAGGGAGGTAGGATTGGTTATTCCTACCTCACAATATCGTTTTGTTGAGGAGCTACAGCATGTACAGTTTTCATTTTCCAGGTTGGTCCTGGACTAGTCTTGTGTTAAAGATACAGTCGTGCTGAAGCCAGGAGGAAGACTGGCAAAATTTTTGGGCTGGTGCTGCTCACTGAAACAATGTTCGGAGGTGGGATTATCAGTCCTATATACCTATCCCAAGTAATTTTCATTTGAGGGTTTTATTTTTTTAAAAAAAAAACTTAACACACATTGTAGTTCTCCTTTTAGAAGATTTGAAAAATACAGATATTTTGTATGGATCCCAATTTGTGTTTTGCGAGTAAAAATGTGCAGGTAGGTTGAGGCCACACTACAAGGGGTGTTCCCGGTGCAAGTACATTGGGATAGCCCAAAGTTGCAAAAAATGTGCATCACATGCGCCCCAATTAACGAATCGCATGCACATTGCACTAGTGTGGCCACATCAATTGGGCCACACTAGTGTGGGCTTTTAAAAGTGCAATCAGATTGCGCTTAAAAATTTAAATAGCCCATTAGTGGAAACTATAATTCATCCCAACTATCACTGTACCATTTTTTTTTTGGTGATCTGCCCCTTATTTCATTAGATATCCAATCTGAAACATCTTAGGTTTTAGCATTTCTGTAAACAGTTTTGCTGTAGCTTGAATGGTTTGACAGTTAGTATGCTGTATGTAGTTTGTATTTGTATGTAGTTTGTTTGAAGTATTGTATTGAAGGCATGCAACAACACACACACCTCAAAGTAAGTGCTACTCACATGTATTTATTTATAGATTAAGATGACCCAAAGTCATTTCTTCAGTATACATACACTTTAAGTCTAACCTGAAATCCCGCACATGTCCTGTTGCCCCTCTTTCTGCTTTCTGGTTTTTCCAGTTAGCAACTGTCTGTTATAGATTTGACAGTTGACATCACAACCAATGACTGAATGCTAATCCCTTAGCTGCCTCTTCTGAGCATTCTCAGGCTCAGTACCAGGTCATTAAAGGGCAAGTCCAGCCCCAAAATGAAAACTTACATAAAGGAAAATCACCCCCCAAAACCCTAAACGGTAATAGTTTGAAATCTGAAATATATAAGTCTAACCTGAAATCCTGCACAATGTCCTCTTTCCCCTGTTTCTGCTTCCTGGTTCTTCCAGTTAGTAACTGTCGGTTATGGATTTGACAGTTGACATCACAGCCAATGACTGAATGTTAATCCCCTATCTGCCTCTTCTGAGCATGCCCAGGCTCAGTAGATGCTCAGTACAGGTTTCTAAATTGCTCAGATTCCAGAAGCATATCAGGCATACAGTAATGAATTCATAGGACAAAGTATGATATATCAAAATATTTTAAAGAGGCCGTTCTTTCTAAAAGATGTTATTATGAGGGTGGAGTTGTCCTTTAAATTGCTGAGTTTCCATGAGCCATCCATAGCATAGCAGACATATGTTTTAAAGAGGGATTTAAAAAAAAAGAAAAGATGTTATTATGAGAGTGAAGTTGCCCTTTTAATTAACACCACTATCAACCTTTTACTGTTTCAGAATTGATAATGCCCATTGCTGTTTTTTAAGTTGTCCTCACAAGTAGGGATGGCCGGTTCGCGGATCCGAACTTGGATCCGCCGCAGATTTATCCCGTTCGCGAACGGCGGATTTTTCCGCCTTCCGAACCGCGGATTTCTCGGATTTTCGAAAATTTTCGAAATTACGAGGATTACCCGTATTTTCAAAAATACGTATTTTAGAAAATTTTCGAAATTATGAGATTTCTCGTATTTTCGAAAAATTTCGAAAACACGTATTTTTTAAAATTTCCGAAAATACGAGAAATCTCGTAATTTCGAGGATATTTTTCATTTTAATGGGTCCGCTCGTGGATTTTCGAATTTTTTTGAAGATTCACGGATCCGTATTTTGCGAAGTTCGGACATCTCTACTCACAAGCACTGGTGATTTAGTATTTATATGCATTCTGTGCATATTGGTTAAAGCATAATTGGGTGAGTTTCAAAATTTCATGGAATCTGCATGTTAAGAAAATCTTCTGACATTAGATGGTGTTAAATAAAGGTGCAAAACACCCATCCAGAATGCTGTCTTAGCATTAGGGGCCAATTGGCTGATTAATCATAGTTTCCCTGTGTTAGCCTCAAGGTTAGTGCTGGATCATCTATTTTTGAGGAAGAAAATAAGATTAGATGCCATAAGAGGAGCTGAAACTTGACAGTAGGGACCTTAACGTGAATAATCCGTGAGCATTTCCCTGTGAGTAAAGTCCCGTGAGCAGGTGCTGCAGTACCAGCAGATTAGGGTCATAAATGAATTACCCATGCAGAATCTATGCCTTTCTGTTCATTGCATCTATTTCCTTTGGCTCTTAAAAGTTGGAAGCATCTTCTTGTCCTGCCACAAATCTTTGTGATCTTTGGAATTCAGTGCATTACCAGGGTCAAGGGACGTGGTCAGTAGGTGTAAATCTAAATAAGGCTGTTTAAAGACTACAACGACCATGCAATATGCTGTTAGAAAACCAACATGGCAGCCTTGTTGGTTGCAGAATTCAGCTCTCCGGTTAGTGCAGTTTAATGAAGTTTACTGGTGCTATAGCTTCAAGTCTACTGGTGTACTAGAAAGGAATGCTTTTAGATTAATCATTAAGAATGTAGATTTAGTTCTTTAATTTTACATTATATCATGTAATAGGGCAAAATGGAGCAAAGATGTTAATTAAGCAGAGTTTTCCACTAGTTTGCAATGCTAGATATGTAGTGGCCTGTAACTAGCTTTGTAAAGCAAAGAAAATGTGTTCCCAGTTAAATGGACTTCAGATTAAATACATTCTTAGTACCTCAGAAACTGTACGTGTTTTGTCTTAATACATTGCTTGGTAGGTCTGTCATGCTACTAAAGCCGGCTCTTGTTAGATTAATTGAAGAATATGAGGTAAGACATAGCTCCTTTACCTCTTGTTTCTTTAATTACATTAATTAATTGCAAAATGAATGAATGTATTAATTAATAGATTAATTGCAAAAAATAAATAGTTCATTTTATGCGAGAACTGTTCCATTGAATACACCTTTAAATCTCAGTATGGTAAGTAACAAGCCTAAAATATACTGCATTCTTCAGTTAGTTTAAAGGACATGTAAACTGTGCCAAATCATTTCCCAACTGATCATATTGTAATAAGGCTTAAAGGACAATTATACTCACCTTCCCTCCACTCCTATTCTTTGTTCATTACCTTTTTAACTACCACAAATCTTAAAGGGCATGGCCAGTCAAAAATAATCTTTTGCTATAAATGCAAATGACCCCCCCAAACCCCAGTTTCGCATTATACATCCCTGCCAAATATGCCCCTGAAGGGACTTACCTGACCCGGTCCCTCGCCACTCTGTGGCTGACACTCTCTACTTCCTGGTAACTGTCAGTTAAAGGATAACTGTTGTGTGTATAAAGTTTATTTAAAAAAATAGTTAAACTGGGATAGGGATATAGGCAGAAGTACTTTATTTTGGTTGTTAGATTTAGTGGCATATTTATAAAGGTTCATTAACTTTTTGCTGACATTGCCACCTCCGTTCTCCCCAAATTCAGACTTAAAGTGTATCACCACTGGTAAAATATTTTTTTGTAGTCGGTTTTATTGAAGAACAGGAAGTTAAAGGGCAAGTCCAGTCCCAAATTGAAAACTTACATACAGGTAAATCACCTTCCAAAACCCTAAACGGTAATAGTTTGAAATCTGAAATATATAAGTCTAACCTGAAATCCTGCACAATGTCCTGTTTCCCCTGTTTCTACTTCCTGGTTCTTCCAGTTAGCAACAGTCAGTTATGGATTTGACAGTTGACATCACAGCCAATGACTGAATGTTAATCCCCCGTCTGCCTCTTCTGAGCATGCCCAGGCTCAGTAAAGGCTCAGTACAGGTTTCTAAATTGTTCAGTTTCCATGAGGCCTCCAGAAGCATAGCAGGCATACAGTAATGGATTCATAGGACAAACAATGATATATCAACATATTTTAAATAGGCCATTCTTTCTAAAAGATGTTCTTATGGGGGTGGAGTTGTCCTTTAAGGAGCGGTGTCTTACCTCCCTTTCTTCAATAAAAGTGCAGAAGCCGGGAACCAAGTTAGAGAACTTACCTGATCTCTCGCTCCTCCGCCGAGTCCTTGGACAAGTCCCGACAGGCTAAAACTGACTACAAAAAAATGTATTTTACCAGTGGAGATACCCTTTAACACAATTTATAAAGCTGCGATAACTGGTGGCATAAAGTCATTCCTGACGCCACCATTTTGATTATCGCTGCAATAACCACTCAATTCTAAAATGGTAATAAGTGTGTTGTTGCATTAAGTTCGGCCATTAAAATCTGAGGTGGTGATAGAGGACCTAACACAATGAAAATGGCGATGTTGCCGGCACACACTTCTGTTACTAAAGTTGGACATCAGCTTTATAAATAAGGAGAAAATAATGATATTTGCCATAGCAATGTCCTGCGAAATGGCAAAAATATTAGCTAGGTGGAAGACTTAAACAGCCCTGGAAACTTTGTGCACATCTACTGAAAAGTAAATTGACCACAGACTTTAGATTAGTAAAGAGAATTCATCATATGCATTTATTAAGCCCCTCACTAACATAGAAATATGTTTCTTGATTGCAGTATAACTGAGACAGTTAGTGCCTGATTACTTCCAGTAATAAAACACCAGCTCTCGTCTTTCCTCATTCCTTTATTATCTGCTGTGCTTAGTTATATCTTTAGGCCATTTGCCAGTTCATGATTAAATGGATGAAGTATGGATTCATTCTATTTCTTTTTCATTTTATGTAGAGTACATAAGGCACCAAAATGAATTCCACTGTAAAACATTGTAGGAATACTTGTTTGTTACATCATTTTATCAGGGATTCATATTTCAAGTTGTAAAATTACAGAGATTTACCTAAAAGGCATCCTTGCAGTTAGATGCCTTAAGCAGGCCATACACGGACAGATTTTTATATAGCTTGATATAACATTTGATTGGAAAAAACAGTAGAAATTTCTCGCCTTGTGCCGTCAACAGAGGGGTCAACAGGAAATTTTCCGTCTTACCTGAAAAATTGAGCGGCCAATCAAAAAATCCAAAAACAGCCATCAATATTTCAGTCAAAATATTGATGCTGTGTATGGCATGCTTTACATACATATCAGTTCTTTAGGATAGAGGGGTAATAATAAGACGCTTTTCTCCATGTTACAATATTACACTTTCTACGTATAAACAAACTGTTTATTTCTGTAGGTATCATTTCAGCACTTTTATCTACTATTATGTCGTTTGTCATCATTAGTTGGTGCAAAATGGTCATCCAGTTCAGTGCCTCAAGCCTTAAGTTTTATTTATTTACTTTTTTCTAAAGATAAACATTTTAAGCCAGAATACATATTTATTTTTACCTCTCACTGGTACAAATATGCCAAAAAAAGAAAAAAAGAGTAGTTTGGAAACCTACATGTCTACATGTTAGTAGACATTTTCATTGTTTGCTTTTTGCGATCTTATTATGCCAATACTGGATTGCAATATTGATCGTATTATGATTGGGAAAGTTTTTATTTTTAAGTCGATTGGTTAAATGTTCGTAGTATTTTCTGCAGTTCTGATTAAATATAAATGTAATGTAACCTCACAATAATCAACATTAGACATTAATCGCCAAACTAATTGAATGTCAAACAATATGCATGGTACATCTTCGTACAATTAACATTGCACATCTGTCTGTCAAAATATAGTTTTTTGTTACCATTGCATTTACGATAACCTTTTGTAGTGTATGGCCAGGTTAAGCATGAATAATTTACCCCCATGTTTAGTATAATTGGTGAGGTGTTATTTTCCTGGGGTGTTCTTTTTTTGTTTTTGTTTTATTTCCTTTTTTAGAAGTTAATTTGCAAATTTCAAATCCTGAGACTTGTTTCTAGGATGCAGGAAATGTGCACTTCTACTCTAGAATCTGCCAAATCTTTCTAAGTGTCTTTTGCAGTCTAACAAGAGTTTGATTTGCCTTTCTAGCAATCCAATATATTTTTTTGGTCTGCCAGACCTGATCTTAAAGGGTATTTCCACCCCCTATATGAAAATTTTGTATTAGCTCGGAAAAGACTGTAAACCTCGACCTCACGAGCTTTACAGCTTCCAAAGATGCCTCTAAATCTACTTACCAGCCTTCATTCCCCCGATGCCTTCTGCTTGACTTCCATGCCTTTTTCGTGCACGGAAGTCAAGCAGGAGTGGCTCAACCGATCGCCGGGGGAATGAAGGCTGGTAAGTAGATTTGGCGGCATCTTTGGAAGCTGTAAACCTTGCGAGGTTGCGGTTTACAGCCTTTTCTGATCCAATACTTAATTTTCATTTAGGGGGTGGATATACCCTTTAACCTTCCACCCTGCTATTTCTTAATAATATTATGAACTGAGGACACATTTACCAAAAATGCATTGCTTTCCAGGTGTGCTGGTTTCATTGGCGATGCAATTCACTTTTTGGGGCGCATGTGATCACAATTTTTTTTCGCTCTGATAACAATATTATGGGGATTCCTGCGCAAGCACACGAAACGCACGTGCATGAGCAGTCACATGCATCGTAGTTTGGCCCTAGCCTAAGGACTCGCATGTTACATAGCGCATGCCAATTGGCGTGGCTGCACTAAGTGTGCTGGGGTCTGTTGCACTGCGATCCACTTACCGGAGTGCATTCAATCACAATTTTTGTGAGATTCGCATGCACTCTGATAACAGAATACAACAGGGATCACAGCACAAGTGGACAACAACAGGCACATATAGTGCATTGTAGTGTGGCCTCAGTCTAAGGAGATCAAGGTATGAAAGTGGAGATGACACCAGTAAAACCATTTCAGCAGTGTTTCGCTCCAGTCAACTTAGGGAGCTGGATCATGTGCTGTTGGACCTTGATAGCTTGTATTTCATTTTAATAAAAATAACATATTAAAAAATGAACTCATTGGCTGTCACTCTGTGGTGGCATGCTTTGCACAATTGTCTAAAGGAGAAAAGCTGGGAAACAGAGAGAGAGAGGCACTAGTGTTCATAATCAACTTTAACTGGGTGTTTCTCAGCTTCTTCAGAAGAACAGGAGGTAGGAATACTTGATCCTGTATGCCTTATGACTAAACAAAAAAGATAGACCTTAAATCAGCATAAATATATGTATAGCATAAATGCTTGTGTGATGCAATAACAAATAATCCGTGTTGTACAATGCTGCAATCACCCATTCAATAACTTATTAAATAAAAAACAAAATTGTATGTATAATTTATATGTAATTGTAAAATTTGTAGTTTGTATATATAATTTGTTACATTCTCCTCTCCACCTGATCTTGTTGAGCTTAGTTTAGAAAATAACACAAAATAAACATTTCAGCTATATCAGTGAAACTAAATTAAGTAAATAAACATAAACATCTAGTTTGATTCGCTAACTGTAAATAGATTAGACTGCAGAGTGTCACAAGTAATGAGCTTTGAAAGCCTTGTATATATTTTCTTTCCTGTCCCTAGAAAATTGTTGCATTGCTAATTTTAATACATTAATTATAATATCAGACTTTTTAAAATCCTTGGCTGAATTTCTGCTTAATTACAGGGTTTGCAGAATGCCAGTTATGACCAAAATTACCAAGTTCCAGAGACCATTTAATTAACATGGTGATTTGCCATGGTTTTGCTTATGCAGGGTCACTGCATGCTTCTGTAGACTTCACTTTGTTAATGAGACAGCAGCAGCCTTAACAGCGTATTAATTGGAATTTTATTCCATCTTTAGCAGATGCCCTCTTTAGTCTGATCAGATGAACAACTATTTTAAGACCACTTGTCAATGTAAATCATTTTATTCATCTTGTTTATATACTAGATAAAAGGTTTTTGTCTTATTTGAAAGTATGTAACCAGTTGAAAAAATAATGTAGTGTAAGTAACACTGTATAATTGCAATTGTTTCCTAAGAACAGAAGAGTAGAGTGAAGCATTAGGGGCCCATTCACATTTGCCTGCATTTCTGTTTGTTTGTACTGTAGGAAGCCATGTCTTTCTAAAAATAAACATTTTTTTTAGCCCATTAGGAAAGCATAGTGCATTTTGCTTTAAAGGACAACAATACCCAAAAAAACAACATCTCCCCCATTACATGTCCCACAGTTCCAGCAGCTGAAATCACTCTCATTTACAACCGTGCAGCCTTCCCTTAAATATAACACAGCAAAGATGAATGCTAAAAGCCCGCCTCCTAGCCGGCCCAGGGCCATGATTAACATATCACTTGTCATTGGCTAGTCATTGACTCCTCCTCCTCTGCCAGTCAAACAAACTTGAACTGTTTGGTTGCTAGGATACAGCCTACATAATCAAGCTGATCAAGGATGGGTGGAGAAATGTTTTCTCACATGCTAGCTTTCAGTGACAGTTGCAGGCAGACATAATTGTTACTCCCCCTTCACAGTGTGGCTAATTGAAGGCAGAGAGAAGCTTGAAGTCAGGAAAAAAAACTATAGGGAGGGCTGCATACCATTACTCTTTTGAAAGCAGTTTTTAAAAAAAATGCATTAAGGCAATACAGTTACCCTTTAAGGGTGAAGATGCCCTTTACAGTTCATGTTTTTTTTGCATTTCACAAATTTCGGTACAATACAGTCATATTTTCCTCAACTATAAGTGAAATGAAGTGGTGAAATGCAGCTTTAGGGGAACTGCTTTTATAACTGCAGGTCTGTAACTTAAATGGTTGTTGAGGTTTTGAGAGGTATAATTCATAGCTAAATGTGCAGTGTAAAAAAATCCTTACCTTACCTCTCTGCTCCAAATGGTTCTCCTGCGATGTCTGTCACAAAGTAAAGACCAGGAGCCTGTCTGTGAGTGAAAAGGTTTCCACCTCTAACCCCTTTCTGGCATGCACAGTGAAGCCCCCTTCCCTCTGGATCCCTCTTTCCAGCCTCGTGCCCTTCCTCTAAATGTTTACATTTTGCTGTAGTGTAGGGGAGTAGTCAGAATGGCCCACAGCACCTGTGAGCAGGAGGGTCTTAGGCACCCACAAGTGGGCGGGGCCATGGCACCTGCGAGTGGGCAGGGCCAGGGGCATCCACGAGTAGGCGGGGCCAGGGGCACCTGTGAGTAGGCGGGGCCACATGGGGCTGTAAGGGAATGGGCCAAGGGGGGCCTGCAACTGGAGGGACCATGGGGTCCATGAGTGGGAGGGACCAGGGGGGCTGCAAAGGGGAGGAGACACTGGTGATGCTGCTGCCATATCACACACAAAAATGTAAATATCAAAACTATGCAAAATAAACAATGGAAATAAATAGCAAAAACTCTCAGGAGAGCAATTCCTATCAATTTACCTGAAGTCATTTTTGGACCACAGTTCCTCTTTAATGTCTGTGGTTGGCTGCCTCTCAGCCAATCACAGACACGGCTGCTGGTTCAGCCCCCTGCTTGCAATTTCCTGCAAGCAGAGGGCCAGATCAGAACGCCAGGGGATAGAAGCTCGGTAAGTACATTTCAGATTATTTTTTTTGCAAGGAACATGGCAGTTGGGGGTAGGATAGGGTCCACTACACTGCAGCAGTTCCACAGAACTGCACAGTTTTAGAGGTGGAGATACCCCTTAAAGGACTAATAGTAATTCTTAGGCCCATTCTTCATATTAACTTATATGTAGTATACAATTGAATTGTGAAAATTAATTTTTCCATTGCTAGAAAATATAATGCTTTTTATTAGAACACAGTTTATAATAAATTCATTTGTATGATGCTAAGCACAGAAAATGCCTGTGAGGCTAAACAATACATTGGAGACTGAATAAAGCAAAAATATTTTTGCATACAGCAGATATGAAATGAGTGTAATTGGAGAGAACCGATAACGGCATAATATCAGTATATCTGTTGTATTCAATTAGATCAACTTGGACTTGAGTTTAGTTCTTGAAGACGTTTCGCTAGTCATCCAACTGGCTTTCTCAATTCAGAGACATTGTACAAGAATCTGTGGCAATTATGTACCCTGGAAATCCCAATTAGCATATCACAGCCAGTGTTAAGGGCGTGATTGGATAGTGCTAAGAGGTGTTATAGGAACGCCCAGAGTAAGGTGTCAAAACAGCATTGTACACATTGTTATATCAGTAATGCTATCAAGAATAGCACACAATGCAATTTGCAGCCATTTACCCCCCCTCCCCCCCCCCGTAAGTAGCTCTATCTTGCTTTGTTCTTAGGTTATGACCACTTTGAACATGATTTCCAGTTCGTTGTTGTTTAAAAACACCTTATGCTATGTTACATTACTCAACAAAAATGCATGAAAAAAACGCAGTAAATTACATTGCGATTTATGCATTTTTGCAATTCATTTATGCATTGCATTTTATGTGTTTTTATGGAGTGCGTTTTAGTGCGTTTTTGATTATCGTGTAACTCATATCGGATGAAGGTAGGTGCATACTCACAGGTGCTCTACCCCTATGCTGTCCGGCGGCGCTCACACGCTTCCTGCACCTCCCGACCACGGAGGCCTCTGATGAAGTGACTTACGTCACGAAACGCGTCAGGCGCACCTGTGTCCTACGAGTCTGTCCATTTGTTTGTATCCAGTGCCATGTGGTTTTAAGGATTTATGTGAAATAAAGGATTTATTTTAGCTACTACGTGCGTGCAGCCTGCTTCATACAAACTCGATATTAGTGCGTTTTTGAGTTAAATGGCAAAAAACGCTTAAAAACGAACAACGCATAAAAACGTAAAGTACAAAAACGCAGTAGTGTGCATGGGGTTATGACATTCCTATGTGAAATGTATGTACTTTCCCTCCTAATTCATGCCTTAAGAAACGCTCCAAAAAGTAATAAACGCATCTAGTGCGAACAAGTCCTTAACCAGTTATGCACACCTTACAAATGATTTGTAAATCATTATCCTTTGAAGTAAATAGAACGACAGTGCAGTAAAGGTGTTCAATCTATGATTCGGCAGCAAAATAAATAGAGAATAGTTCTGATAAAAATATGATGTTGATACCCTGCAAGTACTGGCAATTTTAGGATGAAGAATATTGACATTAAGTGCTAAATTCCTGAATGTGCCCAGTCAGATGCACCCACTTACTTGACAATAAGGGCCCAGGATATTTTGCAGGCACACTGAGTATATGGAAAATTGCTCAGTTCCAGAGCATATCAGGCATACAGTAATGAATTCATAGGACAAAGTATGATATATCAAAATATTTAAAAGGCCTTCTTTCTAAAAGATGTTATTATGAGGGGGGTGGGTTGTCCTTTAAATTGCTGAGTTTCCATGAGCCATCCATAGCATAGCAGACATATGTTTTAAAGAGGGATTTAAAAAAAAGAAAGATGTTATTATGAAGTGAAGTTGCCCTTTTAATTACACCACTATCAACCTTTTACTGTTTCAGAATTGATAATGCCCATTGCTGTTTTTTAGTTGTCCTCACAAGTAGGGATGGCCGGTTCGCGGATTCCGAACTTGGATCCCCCGCAGATTTATCCCGTTCGCGAACGGCGGATTTTTCCGCCTTCCGAACCGCGGATTTCTCGGATTTTCGAAAATTTTCGAAATTACGAGGATTACCCGTATTTCAAAAAATACGTATTTAGAAAATTTTCGAAATTATGAGATTTCTCGTATTTTCAAAATTTCGAAAACACGTATTTTTTAAAATTTCCGAAAATACGAGAAATCTCGTAATTTCGAGGATATTTTTATCATTTTAATGGGTCCGCTCGTGATTTTCGAATTTTTTTGAAGATTCCAGATCCGTATTTTGCGAAGTTCGGACATCTCTACTCACAAGCACTGGTGATTTAGTATTTATAGCATTCGTGCATATTGGTTAAAGCATAATTGGGTGAGTTTCAAAATTTCATGGAATCTGCATGTTAAGAAAATCTTCTGACATTAGATGGTGTTAAATAAAGGTGCAAAACACCCATCCAAATGCTGTCTTAGCATTAGGGGCCAATTGGCTGATTAATCATAGTTTCCCTGTGTTGCCTCAAGGTTAGTGCTGGGTCAATCTATTTTGAGGAAGAAAATAGATTAGATGCCATAAGAGGACTGAAACTTGACAGTAGGACCTTAACGTGAATAATCCGTGAGCATTTCCCTGTGAGTAAAGTCCCGTGAGCAGGTGCTGCAGTACCAGCAGATTAGGGTCATAAATGAATTACCCATGCAGAATCTATGCCTTTCTGTTCATTGCATCTATTTCCTTGGCTCTTAAAAGTTGGAAGCATCTTCTTGTCCTGCCACAAATCTTTGTGATCTTTGGAATTCAGTGCATTACCAGGGTCAAGGGACGTGGTCAGTGGGTGTAAATCTAAATAAGGCTGTTTAAAGACTACAAGCTACACGACCATGCAATATGCTTATGAAAACCAACATGGCAGCCTTGTTGGTTGCAGAATTCAGCTCTCGCGGTTAGTGCAGTTTATGAAGTTTACTGGTGCTATAGCTTCAAGTCTACTGGTGTACTAGAAAGGAATGCTTTTAGATTAATCATATAGAATGTAGATTTAGTTCTAATTTTACATTATATCATGTAATAGGGCAAAATGGAGCAAAGATGTTAATTAAGCAGAGTTTTCCACTAGTTGCAATGCTAGATATGTAGTGGCCTGTAACTAGCTTTGTAAAGCAAAGAAAATGTGTTCCGTTAATGGACTTCAGATTAAATACATTCTTAGTACCTCAGAAACTGTACGTGTTTTGTCTTAATACATTGCTTGGTAGGTCTGTCATGCTACTAAAGCCGGCTCTTGTTAGATTAATTGAAGAATATGAGGTAAGACATAGCTCCTTTACCTCTTGTTTCTTTAATTACATTAATTATTGCAAAATGAATGAATGTATTAATTAATAATTAATTGCAAAAAATAAATAGTTCATTTTATGCGGAACTGTTCCATTGAATACACCTTTAAATCTCAGTATGGTAAGTAACAAGCCTAAAAATACTGCATTCTTCAGTTAGTTTAAAGGACATGTAAACTGTGCCAAATCATTTCCCAACTGATCATATTGTAATAAGGCTTAAAGGACAATTATACTCACCTTCCTCCACTCCTATTCTTGTTCATTACCTTTTTAACTACCACAAATCTTAAAGGGCATGGCCAGTCAAAAATATCTTTTGCTATAAATGCAAATGACCCCCCCAAACCCAGTTTCGCATTATACATCCCTGCCAAATATGCCCCTGAAGGGACTTACCTGACCCGGTCCCTCGCCACTCTGGGTGACACTCTCTACTTCCTGGTAACTGTCAGTTAAAGGATAACTGTTGTGTGTATAAAGTTTATTTAAAAAAATAGTTAAACTGGGATAGGGGATATAGGCAGAAGTACTTTATTTTGGTGTTAGATTTAGTGGCATATTTATAAAGGTCATTAACTTTTTGCTGACATTGCCACCTCCTTCTCCCCAAATTCAGACTTAAAGTGTATCACCACTGGTAAAATATTTTTTTGTAGTCGGTTTTATTGAAGAACAGGAAGTTAAAGGGCAAGTCCAGTCCCAAATTGAAAACTTACATACAGGTAAATCACCTTCCAAAACCCTAAACGGTAATAGTTTGAAATCTAAATAT
The DNA here is from genome assembly GCA_019447015.1 of Hymenochirus boettgeri. Lineage (NCBI taxonomy): Eukaryota > Metazoa > Chordata > Amphibia > Anura > Pipidae > Hymenochirus > Hymenochirus boettgeri. Next base: position 81,386,285 of record CM033473.1, on the reverse strand, counting down.
ATAGTCTAACCTGAAATCCTGCACAATGTCCTGTTTCCCCTGTTTCTACTTCCTGGTTCTTCCGTTAGCAACAGTCAGTTATGGATTTGACAGTTGACTCACAGCCAATGACTGAATGTTAATCCCCCGTTCTGCCTCTTCTGAGCATGCCCAGGCTCAGTAAAGGCTCAGTACAGGTTTCTAAATTGTTCAGTTTCCATGAGGCCTCCAGAAGCATAGCAGGCATACATTAGGATTCATAGGACAAACAATGATATACAACAATTTTAAATAGGCCATTCTTTCTAAAAGTGTTCTTATGGGGGTGGAGTTGTCCTTTAAGGAGCGGTGCTTACCTCCCTTTCTTCAATAAAAGTGCAGAAGCCGGGAACCAAGTTAGAGAACTTACCTGATCTCTCGCTCCCTCCGCCGAGTCCTTGGACAAGTCCCGACAGCTAAAAACTGACTACAAAAATTTTTTTTACCAGTGGAGATACCCTTTAACACAATTTATAAAGCTGCGATAACTGGTGGCATAAAGTCATTCCTGACGCCACCATTTTGATTATCGCTGCAATAACCACTCAATTCTAAAATGGTAATAAGTGTGTTGTTGCATTAAGTTCGGCCATTAAATCTGAGGTGGTGATAGAGGACCTAACACAATGAAAATGGCGATGTTCCCGGCACCACTTCTGTTACTAAAGTTGGACATCAGCTTTATATAAGGAAAAAATAATGATATTTGCCATAGCAATGTCCTGCGAATGGCAAAATATTAGCTAGGTGGAAACTTAAACACGCCCTGGAAACTTTGTGCACATCTACTGAAAAGTAAATTGACCACAGACTTTAGATTATAAAGAGAATTCTCATATGCATTTATTAAGCCCCTCACTAACATAGAAATAGTGTTCTTGATTGCAGTATAACTGAGACAGTTAGTGCCTGATTACTTCCAGTAATAAAACACCAGCTCTCGTCTTTCCTCATTCCTTTATTATCTGCTGTGCTTAGTTTATCTTTAGGCCATTTGCCAGTTCATGATTAAATGGATGAAGTATGGATTCATTCTATTTCTTTTTCATTTTATGTAGAGTACATAGGCACCAAAATGAATTCCACTGTAAAACATTGTAGAATACTTGTTTGTTACATCATTTTATCAGGATTCATATTTCAAGTTGTAAAATTACAGAGATTTACCTAAAAGGCATCCTTGCCGTTAGATGCCTTAAGCAGGCCATACACGACAGATTTTTATATAGCTTGATATAACATTTGATTGGAAAAAAACAGTAGAAATTTCTCGCCTTGTGCCGTCAACAGAGGGGTCAACAGGAAATTTTCCGTCTTACCTGAAAAATTGAGCGGCCAATCAAAAAATCCAAAAAACAGCCATCAATATTTCAGTAAAAATATTGATGCTGTGTATGGCATGCTTTACATACATATCAGTTCTTTAGGATAGAGGGGTAATAATAGACGCTTTTCTCCATGTTACAATATTACCTTTCTACATATAACAAACTGTTTATTTCTGTAGGTATCATTTCAGCACTTTTATCTACTATTATGTCGTTTGTCATCATAGTTGGTGCAAAATGGTCATCCAGTTCAGTGCCTCAAGCCTTAAGTTTTTATTATTTACTTTTTTCTAAAGATAAACATTTTAAGCCAGAATACATATTTATTTTTACCTCTCACTGGTACAAATATGCCAAAAAAGAAAAAAAGAGTAGTTTGGAAACCTACATCTACATGTTAGTAGACATTTTCATTGTTTGCTTTTTGCGATCTTATTATGCCAATACTGGATTGCAATATTGATCGTATTAGATTGGGAAAGTTTTATTTTTAAGTCGATTGGTTAAATGTTCGTAGTATTTTCTGCAGTCTGATAAATATAAATGTAATGTAACCTCACAATAATCAACATTAGACATTAATCGCCAAACTAATTGAATGTCAAACAATATGCATGGTACATCTTCGACAATTAACATTGCACATCTGTCTGTCAAATATAGTTTTTGTTACCATTGCATTTACGATAACCTTTTGTAGTGTATGGCCAGGTTAAGCATGAATAATTTACCCCCATGTTTAGTATAATTGGTGAGGTGTTTATTTTCCTGGGGTGTTCTTTTTTGTTTTTTTTATTTTTCCTTTTTAGAAGTTAATTTGCAAATTTCAAATCCTGAGACTTGTTTCTAGGATGCAGGAAATGTGCACTTCTACTCTAGAATCTGCCAAATCTTTCTAAGTGTCTTTGCAGTCTAACAGAGTTTGATTTGCCTTTCTAGCAATCCAATATTTTTTTGGTCTGCCAGACCTGATCTTAAAGGGTATTTCCACCCCCTATATGAAAATTTTGTATTAGCTCGGAAAAGACTGTAAACCTCGACCTCACGAGCTTTACAGCTTCCAAAGATGCCTCTAAATCTACTTACCAGCCTTCATTCCCCCGATGCCTCTGCTTGACTTCCATGCCTTTTTCGTGCACGGAAGTCAAGCAGGAGTGGCTCAACGATCGCCGGGGGATGAAGGCTGGTAAGTAGATTTGGCGGCATCTTTGGAAGCTGTAAACCTTGCGAGGTTGCGGTTTACAGCCTTTTCTGATCCAATACTTATTTTCATTTAGGGGGTGGATATCCCTTAACCTTCCACCCTGCTATTCTTAATAATATTATGAACTGAGGACACATTTACCAAAAATGCATTGCTTTCCAGGTGTGCTGGTTTCATTGGCGATGCAATTCACTTTTTGGGGCGCATGTGATCACAATTTTTTTTTTCGCTCTGATAACAATATTATGGGGATTCCTGCGCAAGCACACGAAACGCACGTGCATGAGCAGTCACATGCATCGTAGTTTGGCCCTAGCCTAGGACTCGCATGTTACATAGCGCATGCCAATTGGCGTGGCTGCACTAAGTGTGCTGGGGTCTGTTGCACTGCGATCCACTTACCGGATGCATTCAATCACAATTTTTGTGAGATTCGCATGCACTCTGATAACAGAATACAACAGGGATCACAGCACAAGTGGACAACAACAGGCACATATAGTGCATTGTAGTGTGGCCTCAGTCTAAGGAGATCAAGGTATGAAAGTGGAGATGACACCAGTAAAACCATTTCAGCAGTGTTTCGCTCCAGTCAACTTAGGGAAGCTGATCATTGCTGTTGGACCTTGATAGCTTGTATTTCATTTAATAAAAATAACATATTAAAAAATGAACTCATTGGCTGTCACTCTGTGGTGGGCATGCTTTGCACAATTGTCTAAAGGAGAAAAGCTGGGAAACGAGAGAGAGAGGCACTAGTGTTCATAATCAATTAACTGGGTGTTTCTCAGCTTCTTCGAAGAACAGGAGGTAGGAATACTTGATCTGTATGCCTTATGACTAAACAAAAAAGATAGACCTTAAATCAGCATAAATATATGTATAGCATAATGCTTGTGTGATGCAATAACAAATTCCTTGTTGTACATGCCATCACCCATTCAATAACTTATTAAAAAAAAACAAAATTGTATGTATAATTTATATGTAATTGTAAAATTTGTAGTTTGTATATATATTTGTTACATTCTCCTCTCCACCTGATCTTGTTGAGCTTAGTTTAGAAAATAACACAAAATAAACATTTCAGCTATATCAGTGAAACTAAATTAAGTAAATAAACTAAACATCTAGTTTGATTCGCTAACTGTAAATAGATTAGACTGCAGAGTGTCACAAGTAATGAGCTTTGAAAGCCTTGTATATATTTTCTTTCCTGTCCCTAGAAAATTGTTGCATTGCTAATTTTAATACATTAATATAATATATCAACTTTTTAAAATCTTGGCTGAATTTCTGCTTAATTACAGGTTTGCAGAATGCCAGTTATGACCAAAATTCCAAGTTCCAGAGACCATTTAATTAACATGGTGATTTGCCATGGTTTTGCTTATGCAGGGTCACTGCATGCTTCTGTAGACTTCACTTTGTTAATGAGACAGCAGCAGCCTTAACAGCGTATTAATTGGAATTTATTCCATCTTAGTCAGATGCCCTCTTTGTCTGATCAGATGAACAACTATTTTAAAGACCACTTGTCAATGTAATCATTTTTTCATCTTGTTTATATACTAATAAAAGGTTTTTGTCTTATTTGAAAGTATGTAACCAGTTGAAAAAATAATGTAGTGTAAGTAACACTGTTAATTGCAATTGTTTCCTAAGAACAGAAGAGTAGAGTGAAGCATTAGGGGCCCATTCACATTTGCCTCATTTCTGTTTGTTTGTACTGTAGGAAGCCATGTCTTTCTAAAAATAAACATTTTTTTTAGCCCATTAGGAAAGCATAGTGCATTTTGCTTTAAAGGACAACAATACCCAAAAAAACAACATCTCCCCATTACATGTCCCACAGTTCCAGCAGCTGAAATCACTCTCATTTACAACCGTGCAGCCTTCCCTTAAATATAACACAGCAAAGATGAATGCTAAAAGCCCGCCTCCTAGCCGGCCCGGCCATGATTAACATATCACTTGTCATTGCTAGTCATTGACTCCTCCTCCTCTGCCAGTCAACAAACTTGTGTTTGGTTGCTAGGATATCAGCCTACATAATCAAGCTGATCAAGGATGGGTGGAGAATGTTTCTCACATGCTAGCTTTCATTGACAGTTGCAGGCAGACATAATTGTTACTCCCCTTCACAGTGTGGCTAATTGAAGGCAGAGAGAAGCTTGAAGTCAGGAAAAAAACTATGGGAGGGCTGCATACCATTACTCTTTTGAAAGCAGTTTTTAAAAAAAATGCATTAAGGCAATACAGTTACACTTTAGAGGGTGAAGATGCCCTTTACAGTTCATGGTTTTTTTTGCATTTCACAAATTTCGGTACAATACAGTCATATTTTCCCCAACTATAAGTGAAATGAAGTGGTGAAATGCAGCGTTTAGGGGAACTGCTTTTATAACTGCAGGTCTGTAACTTAAATGGTGTTGGGTTTTGAGAGGTATAATTCATAGCTAAATGTGCAGTGTAAAAAAATCCTACCTTACCTCTCTGCTCCAAATGGTTCTCCTGCGATGTCTGTCACAAAGTAAAGACCAGGAGCCTGTCTGTGAGTGAAAAGGTTTCCACCTCTAACCCCTTTCTGGCATGCACAGTGAAGCCCCCTTCCCTCTGGATCCCTCTTTCCAGCCTCGTGCCCTTCCTCTAAATGTTACATTTTGCTGTAGGTAGGGGAGTATTCAGAATGGCCCACAGCACCTTGAGCAGGAGGGTCTTAGGCACCCACAAGTGGGGCGGGGCAGGCACCTGCGAGTGGGCAGGGCCAGGGCATCCACGAGTAGGCGGGGCCAGGGGCACCTGTGAGTAGGGCGGGCCACATGGGGCTGTAAGGGAATGGGCCAAGGGGGGCCTGCAACTGGAGGGACCATGGGGTCCATGAGTGGGAGGGACCAGGGGGGCTGCAAAGGGAGGAGACACTGGGTGATGCTGCTGCCATATCACACACAAAATGTAATATCAAAACTATGCAAATAAACAATGGAAATAATAGCAAAAACTCTCAGGAGAGCAATTCCTATCAATTTACCTGAAGTCATTTTTGGACCACAGTTCCTCTTTAATGTCTGTGGTTGGCTGCCTCTCAGCAATCACAGACCGCTGCTGGTTCAGCCCCCTGCTGCAATTTCCTGCAACAGAGGGCCAGATCAGAACGCCAGGGGATAGAAGCTCGGTAAGTACATTTCAGATTATTTTTTTTGCAAGGAACATGGCAGTTGGGGGTAGGATAGGGTCCACTACACTGCAGCAGTTCCACAGAACTGCACAGTTTTAGAGGTGGAGATACCCCTTAAAGGACTAATAGTAATTCTTAGGCCCATTCTTCATATTAACTTATATGTAGTATCAATTGAATTGTGAAAATTAATTTTTCCATGCTAGAAATATAATGCTTTTTATAGAACACAGTTTATAATAAATTCATTTGTATGATGCTAAGCACAGAAAATGCCTGTGAGGCTAAACAATACATTGGAGACTGAATAAAGCAAAAATATTTTTGCATACAGCAGATATGAAATGAGTGTAATTGGAGAGAACCTAACGGCATAATATCAGTATATCTGTTGTATTCAATTAGATCAACTGGACTTGAATTTAGTTCTTGAAGACGTTTCGCTAGTCACCACAACTGGCTTTCTCAATTCAGAATGACTTGTCAAAATCTGTGGCAATTATGTACCCTGGAAAATCCCAATTGCATATCACAGCCAAGTGTTAAGGGCGTGATTGGATAGTGGCTAAGAGTGTTTATGAACGCCCAGAGTAAGTGTCAAAACAGCATTGTACACATTGTTATATCAGTAATGCTATCAAGAATAGCACACAATGCAATTTGCAGCCATTTACCCCCCCCCCCCCCCCCCGTAAGTAGCTCTATCTTGCTTTGTTCTTAGGTTATGACCACTTTGAACATGATTTCCAGTTCGTTGTTGTTAAAACACATTTATGCTATGTTCACATACTCAACAAAAAATGCATGAAAAAAACGCAGTAAATTACATTGCGATTTATAGCATTTTTGCAATTCATTTTTATGCATTTGCATTTTTATGTGTTTTTATGGAGTGCGTTTTATTGCGTTTTTGATTATCGTGTAACTCATATCGGATGAAGGTAGGTGCATACTCACAGGTGCTCTACCCCTATCTGTCCGGCGGCGCTCACACGCTTCCTGCACCTCCCGACCACGGAGGCCTCTGATGAAGTGACTTACGTCACGAAACGCGTCAGGCGCACCTGTGTCCTACGAGTCTGTCCATTTGTTTTATCCAGTGCCATGTGGTTTTAAGGATTTATGTGAAATAAAGGATTTATTTTAGCTACTACGTGCGTGCAGCCTGCTCATACAAACTCGATATAGTGCGTTTTTGAGTTAAATGGCAAAAAACGCTTAAAAACGAACAACGCATAAAACGTAAAGTACAAAACCGCAGTAGTGTGCATGGGGTTATGACATTCCTATGTGAAATGTATGTCTTTCCCTCCTAATTCATGCCTTAAGAAACGCTCCAAAAAGTAATAAACGCATCTAGTTGCGAACAAGTCCTTAACCATTTATGCACACCTTACAAATGATTTGTAAATCATTACCTTTGAAGTAAATAGAACGACAGTGCAGTAAAGGTGTTCAATCTATGATTCGGCAGCAAAATAAATAGAGAATAGTTCTGATAAATATGATGTTGATACCCTGCAAGTACTGGCAATTTTAGGATGAAGAATATGGACATTAAGTGCTAAATTCCTGAATGTGCCCGTCAGATGCACCCACTTACTTGACAATAAGGCCCAGGATATTTTGCAGGCACACTGAGTATATGGAGGAATAATCTCTTTTATCATTTCTGAGCAATGCAGCAGTATTTTCTGTAAAGAAAGCAAAGTGTACTGTTCGAAAATACGTATTTTTGTAAATACGAGAAATCTCATTTTTGAAAATTTTTCGAAAATACGTATTTTCGAAAATACGAGTATTCCTCGTAATTTAGAAAATTTTAGAAAATACGTATTTTCGAAAATTCGAGTAATCCTCGTAATTTAGAAAATTTTAGAAAATACGAGAAATCCTCGTAATATCGAAAATTTTCGAAAACACCGTATTTTCGAAATTTTTTCAAAAATACGACAAATCTCGTAATTACGAAAATTTTCGAAAATACGAGAAATTCGCGGTTCGGAAGGCGGAAAATCCGGAAAAATCCTCAGCGGATCCGGGTTCAGATCCGTGAACCAGCCATCCCTAGTCAAGATTTATTTATTTATTTATACACAGTCAAAATGCTGAATTGGCTGATTAATAGCATTGGGATAAAAAAAAAAAACTGCTCTTTTTTCTGAAAAGCATATGTATTTGCACTGAACTTCCCCTTTAATGCGTTTTAAAACAATAAAGCCAAACCTCTCCTTGCCAGTAATATTAAACATATAGGCATTTGCCAATGACACCCTGGGATAAATTGGACATTTATATAGCAGAACATTTCTGATTTTCTTGGCTGTCGAGAAATATATTAAAAAATTGTGGCTGCAACTAACTGAACTACCACCATGGGGTAGTTCATACACACTATAAATAGTAAAAATAATAAAAGGCATTTGACGTGCATGGGAAACAAAACTATTTAACAGATTGTGTGTATTTATGATGCAAATTAATAATATTATTTCAGATTTTATGTGATATTTGTTCAGATGCTGTTTAAATGAATAACGTGGTGCACAATCTAATCTTTGATCGGTTTGAAAATAAAATACATCATAGCAAAATGAGTATTGTGCTGCACTACCTATTTAAGATGCTAATGCCTTAACTGATGAAGAACTGAGAGAATAGCTAAAGATCAAGAAAACCTACATGACCTTGACAGAAAGCCAGTCGGAACAGACATTCCAGTCTCTAGGACTGATGGATTTAGAATTGAAAGATGTTCAGGTTACATTACTTTTTCAACTTTGTATCCTCACTCTTTTTTTTTAATTAAATGTTAAGCAGCATCTCATATGAATTTGTGTTTTTAGCTATTTCTGGCAGTGGTGGTACAGTGCAAGTTGGCATTTCCCTGACACTCTGAAAATGGAGTTTCAAACTAATGGGATAAAATTAAATGTCCAATGACAACAAATATAATAATATTATAATGATTATGGTAGATGCTTTTTTGTTAATGTTCAATTTCTGTACATCAAAGGACAAAAGTAATAATAATAGAAATTATATTCTAGTTGGTTGTATGTGGTTATTTGGCATCTCTAAATGCACTAGAGCCTCCTATGTAGAGATTAATGAATCTGCAGAATCTATTGAAGTTCCAAAAAAAATCCATAAATAATATTTAGCCTTTTCAGTTTTCTAATATGCAAGTTTGGAGTTTTCAAAAGTTTGAAAAAGCTAGCTCCCTGCTTTGACAATGCTTCTTTTTTTTTGTTCATTTATTTTTTATTGAAAGGTTTTTAATACAATTATAAACCAGTTTGCTTTTGTTACATGTCTATATAAGACTATTCTTATACATATTGTATTAAAATAAATCAAGAAATAAAAAATATAAATGTATAAACTTGGGCTTAACAAATAATAAACTGAGCATTAAAAGCTTTTTCAGATTAATTTATAATGATCCTTTGTTGAAGTGGTACAATCATTAGAAGATCCTTAGGGTGAAAATGGTTGGATTCGAACCTTTGTAGATTTATATATACTCTGTTTTTGAGTATTGGTTCGGGGACCCGCCGCCCGGGGAGCCCGTCATCTGTATTGGTTGCTGTGCTTGTGAAGGTTCTCATTCATCCAGGTCATGGTATATCTGTTGTATTCAATTAGATCAACTGGACTTGAAAGTTCTTGAAAATGTTTCGCGTAGTCATCGACTGGCTTTCTCAATTCTGAATTGAGAAAGCCAGTCGGATGACTAGCGAAACTCTTCAAGAACTACATTTCAAGTCCAGTTGATCTAATTGAATACAACAGATATTGGTTGCTGTCTTACCGTGGAGACATTTTCAGTATCCATATATCCCATGTTTGGGACCAATTTTTAAGATTATTTGATAATGTGTGTGCAAAGTACTCACAGTCGTGTATCCACCATATCTTGGCTATTAATTTAGGTTTGGTTAGTTCCCCTCCCTTCCATGATGCGGCTACCAAACTTCTGGTCGCTGAACAGATATGTGCCATTAGGTGGTTGCCCTTTTTGTTGAGGTCTTGACTTGGGAAATTGAATAGAGCTGTAAAGGGTGATAAGTTGATGGGTTTTGAAAATGTAGGACCTCCCTGAAGATTTCCCAAAATTCGTCTACTTTTCTACATGACCACCAACAATGTAATTGGTCTGCTGGTCCACATCCCCTAAAACATATATTTGATATTGATAAATTGATCTTATGTAAGAAGGCCGGGTGGTGTACCAGTCATACATGATTTTGTATGTTTTTTCTTTCAAAATTATATTTGAGGAGTATGATGCTGACTGTTTACAGACTAAAATCCATTGTGTGTCGTCTAATGTTTGTTGGAGTCTCGTCTCCCACTTAATTACCGATGAGAATTTAGTGGGTTGTGTGTCATGCCAAATTATTTTGTATAGAGTTGATATTATATTTTTTGAGTATTGTTGGCGCTGAGGGTTTCGAATTGTGTGTGGAATTTTAAGATTTACATTTATTTATAAGAGCTAACATAATTAAGAAACAGGTGTATGTATACCATTTATTTCGGGGAGGCTGTCTTCCTATGTCATAAGGGTTCCCTGATGGTGGCATATATCGTTTATCTTGGCGATTCCTTTTTCAGTCCAGTAGTTCATTTCTTTTTTTATTGTGTGGCAATTCTTCTTTGACATCTTTGTTTGCTTTTTAGTTGCTATAAAATTACCATAAACAGCATTTGTGGCATGTACTGATTCCTTTTCATAACTGCATGAATTACATAATGACTTGCTATGTTCTTATAATATTGTTCTTATTGCTATTTGCCTAAAGAACCTTTTAGTACTAATAAATCATTGTGAAATGGTACTAAATTATACATATCTGTCTTTTGAATTTTTGTTTTTTGAAGGCAATATTGGACAATTTGTGCTTACAGTTACACTTAACTGGATGAACTGCTTGAAATTTGCCACCTTGTGCCGCAGATCTTCAAGCTAAAATCTACAGAAGATGAGGTAGACTGGAAATTTTCCACCTGACCTGATCTTAATTTTTTTCCAATAAATCACTCAATATGGTTGAATGGTTATGGATAAATTGGAAAAAAATGTTGATATTTGTGCTCATTCGATCAAATTTGCCGAATCAATAAATATTTAGATGCCATGTATGTATAACATGTTTATATGAAGTTGCTTGCATATAAATAGACAGAATATTTTTCATTCTAATACAAAAAGGCAAAAAAAGTGTGTTCCAGTGCTATTTTAATAAAACCCACTACATTCTATCTCAAATAATAGCAGTTTACTTTATTCCCTGTTACTGAAACATGTTTGATAAACAAAAAATCATGGGATTTATTGGTGCCTAGATTAATATTTGAGTAGTTTCCTAGTTTTATACATTAGATTGTATCAGTGCAGCTATGAGAATTAATCGTGTTTCATACCCATTATTCAGTTATTTCCCTTGGTGAACACTGCTGAACTCAATCTAAAATAAAACATGAACCACATAGAGTTTAACTGTGGGCATGAATTAGAAATGTATATTTGTTAGCATTGTGTAAAAGCAGTGAATAATTGACAGTGGCACCTTTGTTTAGCTTTTTACGTGCCAAGAAATCTAAAGACTCCCAATCCCCATATCTGGCAGGTTTTATGGGGAGCTATAAAGCAGGCAAATAACGGAATTCTTATTCCAGTAAAATGATGTGCAGCTTTCATGCTTGCATACATTACTTTATAGCTTTTTTGTAAGCAGTTAGAATAGGGTTACGTAGTAACACATTGTTTTTTACCCATAAATCTGAATCTAATGTAAATGTAAAAAACACCCAAAAACTTAAATATCTTCCAATTTGGCCTGTATTCTCTTAGCTGGGCTGTGACTTACAGTTTTTTGGGATAGTTGATAAGTCTTTAAGATCCCTGATATACCTGAGCATATGCTTATGAAATTTCTCATTCATCCAGGTCATGGTATATCTGATGTATTCAATTAGATCAACTGGACTTTACTGGAGTTTAGTTATTGGCACAGATTCTTGTACAAGTCATTCTGAATTGAGAAAGCCAGTCGGATGACTAGCGAAACGTCTTCAAGAACTAAACTTCAAGTCCAGTTGATCTAATTGAATACATCAGATATACCTGAGCATATTACATTTTCCTACCTCCTGACTGCAGTATTATATGAAACCACTTTTTTTTATTTAGTGAAATTTTTGGACATGAACATATTAGCATAATGATGCTGCATAAAAGATCTATTTTGATATAGAAAATTCATGCATGCAAACTGCCCCTAATAAATATCTCTGTCATTGCGTCACTGGAGTGACAACAAATTCTATGACTACTATTCAGAAAGTTTTGAACTAACCTGCTTTCTGATTGCAAAGCAGACATCTGTTCCAGATGTGAATGGATTTTGTTGTTATCTCTACATTGTAATAAAATTTCCTAGCTGGGAACTGGATTCCAAACAGGTTGAACAGATCTTTTCTTGGTAAATATATTTAAACAAGCATATGGTTAGAAAGCAGAGCCTTTTCTTTGAATGCTGTCAAAATCCCCTTTCCCCATTCCATTTTGGAGAAATGTCATGTTTTGTTCAGTGAGTCTGCCTGTTGAATGTGTGTATATACATTTGATCTGCCATATTGCTTAGCTGAAGCTGAGTTCACACCATCCAATAATTCAGCCCAACATTTCAGTGTATCGGTCGTTCAGGACGAAATATTGGAGGGTTCCTTTGTGCAGCTGTGACTGACCACCGACCGTTTGTTCGTCCATCCAAATCGGATGAACAGATGCATATGAAAAACCACACCCGATTATGCGGTCCTCTAAGGACCAGTCCTGGCCGACCGGTTGGAAGTGCCGAACGTTTGATCAGGGCTAAGAATCTTCATGTGTGTACCCAGCTTTAATTTCACAGGGACAGCATGCTGCCATTCTGTGAAAGTTGTTTGAGCTGTCCCCTGTTGAGTAGCACTAGCAAAAAACACATGTAGGGGGAGATTTACTATAGTTCCTGGTAAATCTCTAATTTAATATTAGTTTTGCTCTTGTGATAAATCCTGAATTATTGCAGAGGATATCCAATAAGAAATATTGATATAGATATACAGTGTACCTGGCTACTACTGATTTAGATTCATGCTATTTCATAAAGACCATTGCACACCAGGATTCTTTTCATGGTGTTTGTTCCACCCCCAGTGTAATTTCTGGATATATTATATCTTTGTACTATATATATTTCTATAAATACATTTCTATTTAGAAATTTTAGATGCCCTACCAATATTAAAACAGTCAGGCCAAGCACTGTAAAATGGAAAAGCAGCTGTTATAGGTGATCCATATATCAATAGCAGTTGTGGCTTTGTTTAGGACATAACAATTTGGCCTTAGAGAAAAATCTGCAAAAGTTAGCTTGACAATATCCTAAAGCCACAACTGAAAAAAGTCAGTGGTGCATGGGACCACACAGACCAGAAGCATGGCTTAAGGGCTAAACAGAATGCACACCAGGCATTCAACACAAATAATTCACTTACTTACATTACATTTTATAAAACAAACTAGGGTTAAATAAAATCCTCAATAAATATTAAATAACCCAACACTATATTTAAATCCGATTCAGGTGCTACCTCTTGTTTATTTTTTTTGCAGGCCTACCAACTTTTAACTTTTGGGGATGATATATTTTTTTAAACGTAACTTACCAGACTGCGATCCCACATTGCTGTAAATCCCTTTGCGAGATTTACTGTGTTGCAGGATCCCGGTCAGGTAAGACATGGGTTTACACCTCCATTAAAAAGGCATTAAGTTTTAAGCAAAACTAACGTAACCTTTTCTGCATCGCCTGCACAATGCTATTCCTAAATAGTTTTGGAAATGGTGCTGCCACCAAAGAATTAGTGTAAATCTTGCGCTAATATAATACATAGTGTAGGTTTTACACTACAGTAATTTGGCCCAATTGCGGACAATATAGCATCGCCCTCTTAGAATACAATGTAAAATAATGTAAAAATAGTCAATAGGAGCTCAAGTCAATTTAAAACTTTTATTATGCCATGCACTATAAGCAACTTTTGGGGAACACACTGCCTCTTACTTTAAAGGCTATGTCCACCCCTAAATTGGAATTTTAATATTCCGCTCCCCCATGTCCCCCAGCCCCAACCGCATATATTTTGTTCAGAAAGCCCCCCAAACTCTTACTTACCTCCCCTCGATCCTCCGCCGCACTGCCGGCCCTCTGCTTGCGAGAATGCAAGCAGAGGGGCGGGACCGGCAGTCGCGTCTGTGATTGGCTGAGCGGCAGCCAATCACGGACGCGGCTGCCGGTCATTCAGTGCAGCGGAGGAAAGCGTAGGAGGTAAGTAGAGTTTGGGGAGCTTTTTTAAAAAAAAAACATGCAGTTGGGGCTGGACATGGGGGAGCAGAATATTAAGGGGGTTTAATGCTAGGGGAGGGATAGTAGAACGGGAGGGAGAGGGAGGGGGGAGAAGGGCTGCAGCACGCATGGCAGGAATCTCCGGGAGGCCAGGTAATAGGCAGTGTCCTATATGGACCTGCTAGCCTCCTGGTGGTCAGTTTTTGGAACTTTGGGGGGGGACTACAGGAGAACCAGATGGAGTTGGGATGTGAGGTAAGGATTAAACTACACTACATGGTGGGGCCAGTAGTTGGGGGGATTATAGTTTTGGGGGTGGACATGCCCTTTAAAGTTTATGTATACTGAAAAAATGACTTTGCATCATCTTGTTCTATTAATAAATATTTGTAAGTAGCACTTAGGTGTGTTTGTTGCTACATGCCTTCAATAAAGTAATTTTTTTGCTCAGGCTCTCAACACTGACCTGACTTTTTCCCCTCAAACCAACTGTTAATACTGCATACAGTATACAGCACACCAACTGTCAAACCATTCCAGCTACAGCAAAACTGCTTACAGAAATGTTGAAATGTAAAATGTTTCAGATTGGATATCCAAACAAATAAAAAAAAGGTACAGTGATAGTTGGGATGATTATAGTTTCCACTAATGGGCAATTAAAAAACAAATTTGCTAGTGTACATACCATTTAAAGAAAGTCCTGCAGTATTCCCTTTCATCAATACATCCCTAGCAGAAGCATCTGAGAAATTATATTGCAGTTAATGTTTAAACTTTCTGCTTCCAGTAGCATAAGTGGCATCACCTGTCCCCCAGAACTTAATGCTGGGAAAGACCGTAATTGCAGAAGCTTTTAAAAAATTAACAGTTGGTTACATGGCTGCAAACTGCTGAAAGCAGGAAGTGTTTGTGATATTATATAAGGGACAGGGCAACACACTGATGGATAATATTTGGTCTGCACCCATTTTGTCACACTCGTCTAACCTTGCTTCCTTTGTGCATTTCCTTGGAGGAACGCAGCTTCATTCTCCAACCTAATTTAACAAGTGTTAATGGTGCCTTTTATTATTTTTCTCCACAGTTAATTAGACCTCTAAAACCAAGCCTATATTGTTGAAGAAATGTACATATAAAGGATAATTTAAACTAACACATACAGTACATGATTACTTAAAAAATAAATAAATAAAGCAATTATAGCCACAGCCATCTTGTGAGGGCTCACACAGCACTGATCTGCAAATACCATGTGCTATCTTAGGTAGAGCAATTCCATTTTATTTACAAAAAATGTCATAAAAATTTGAAATATTCATACAAGAATGCAATAGCAGAAGAGTTGTATCATCTTGATGAACTTGCTTAAAGGCCAACTGTGCTCTCCGAAAAAGTGCCTAGAAATGGATCACACCTTTAGGTAAAACCTGTAAGAAGCTATATTGCCAAAACTTTTAAGGAAGTTAGTACTTTATATACAATTGTTTATGCATAGACAAAATGCTGGATTGGCAGATTAAGTTTATCGTAATGAACATATTCTCATTCGTTCCTAAAAGCATATATATTTGTACTTTGCTTTTACTGAACAGGTAAGTTCAACCCACATGTGTAATATCTAATTACATACACTGCATATGAAAAATGTAGTAAACATTAAATAAAAACTAACATTTATTCAACAAAAAAAGTAGTACAAAATAGTAAGTAATTATCACTATTTCTTTTCTACCTTCATGTGCACTGTAACAGATTTTTTTACCATGAACTGATGATGAAGGCCTAGCAGTCTACTGTCTTCTTACATTTGATCTGAGGTTGCCATGTTTCTTGCCCAATTTCTTTGTTAAGAGCTAGGTAACCCACAGTATGGATGCTGTGTCTTTTAACTCACATCATTCCCAGCCTGATCAAAGGTGCTGCCTTTAGCTCTGATAGAAAAGAGAAAGCTAATTCTCTCATCGCCTCTTCACAAGGTCTCTTAAAATATAACCTTCACACAGTATTTATACTTGAGTTATTTGTTAGAAACAGAAAATGGAAAATGATAATATGCTAACACTAAGACTGCAAAAAAAATAAAAAATTGTGGTTTTATTTCTGTTTAGTAGCGGTTATATAGCAAGGATTTTAAACCAGCACTGTGCTGTTTAGCTTCATTAAAAACATTGAGTAGCTGCTTGGGTGACCATGGATTATTATTTTTTTGACCTTGTGTCCACATACTCTGAATTGGGGTAATGAAACAGGTGCTATAACAGGAATTATTTATAGCCTTTCCTTGTAGGTTAGGTGACAGATTTTTTAGGACATGTAAATCACAGAATGAATTTTTTTGAAATGGTTTGTGGCTAGTAAAATTTTTCAAGCAAATCTGACAAGACATGAAGAATGTTAACAAATCAATAATTAATGAAGCATTTAAAAGTTCACTGTTTTGAGTTGCTTTATTTTTGATTTATAGTTTTCATTTTGACAAGACATGGCTTTTTTTCCCCACGTAGAAATAAATATGAAAAGTATTTTCTGTGTACATAATAAGCAAGTGCAAGTTCAGTGCAAATACCTATGCATTAACTCTCACAAATGCACCCTTGACTAATTTTTTGTGGTGTTTCAGTTGCTCATTAGAGATCTGAGCATATTTAACAACCAATGAGGTAAAAATCACTATTAACAGTACAGTAGAATTGATATTTCAAAAAGAAAGAAAATATGTTTGTGTATATAAATAATTTAACAAGCCAATGTTTTTTTTTTTCCACTGAGCGTCTCATTTAAAGTAAGCGACGGTTTGTGTGTCATATTTTATAATATCAGTCACATACTTTGATTTTTGTGTTTAATTAATGTTATATAGCACTTTCCGGTAATTGAGTTTTTTCCCCCATTAAACAGTTTAAATTCCCTAGCATGCTGGAAAGTAAAAATGCTTTATTTGAATGCTGTCTCATTTATTGTTAGATGAACAGATTCAATGATCTTGTTAGCACACAAGAAATGTACAAAACTTAGTAAACACCCTACCAGTAAAATCATTAAATGTTCTGTTTGGGGGAGTCTGTGGGTATTGGTATGGTAACCAGTTGGTTGGTTAAATTTCAAGTTGCATTTAATAAACTTAAAGCATAATATGACATTAAAATGTTGTTTTTAAAGGGTAACCTTAACACATTAACACACTCACAATTATGTGCATGCTTTTCACTTCATTAATTAGAAAATAGTTGATAAAAATTCCTCAAGCAACATTGCCAACTGTTATATGTAATATTTTCAATATTTGCCCAAATTATCCCATGTGTTTTTTTTGTTTTTATTTTTTATAACTGACCACCTGTGCAGAAGTCTTGCTCCTTTTTACCTTTTGCTATTCCTTTTTTTTAATTATCTGTGCATAATTGCAGCTCCAGGAGAATCTCATGTATATTTACAGTATGTGTATGTGCAGACATTCATAATGCAGTGCAGACATTCATATCTTTAAAACCTTGACCTCTCCTTTAACCTTATTTGCTGAATTACCACACCTTTCAAGAATTTGGAATGTGAGAACAGGGCTCTTGTTGCAGAAAAAATCCTGATTGTGGGAATATTGCACTATGCCAGATTAGAGGAGAAATTGTATTGATGGTTAGCAATGAATAATTTCACATAAAGAAACAGTATGCACCTTCTTTGGTGAAAATTCACTGTGGTGTGTTTCCATATTAACTTAACCCCTTTAACAACAAGGTAGGTCCTGTACCTTGCAATACAAGGAAAAAAGCAACAGCTTTATCCTAAACTGAGAAATCCAACAGAGGTAATGAGGGGTTAAAAACTTTTGAAACAAATAAAACTGGAATATTCCCTTTAATCAATATATACACATACAATAATCTATATAGACATAACATAGATCCCACAAAAAGTATCAAACATGTGTGAGGAATCCCATATAAATAAGTAGGTCATAGGCCCACTTTAGGACCGAGTGCTCCAATAGTCCAATATAATGTCTGTGAATAACAAGATGTAAAGTGCAAACAGTACCTTAATAATCGTGCCCGTCCACAGCGCACCACAGTGTACTCAATCCTTTAATGCACAGGTGTCAAACTTGCGGCCCTCCAGATGTTCGAAAACTACAACTCCCAGAACCCCACAGGTACGCACTGCAAACAAGGAATGCTGGGAGTTGTAGTTTTCAAACACCTGGAGGGCCGCGAGTTTGACATCCCTGCAAGTTTAATGGTTAAAAACTAAATTCTAAATTGGGAATCTTCACCTGAGCCATTTTCTACTTTGCAGTCTACAGCCTTCTGTACGTTCTCTGTTCCAGTATCCTGTAAGCTCTCCCCTTATAATACCCACGTTGTGTGCCTGGACGGAGTGTAACCACTTGGAAAGATCCTTTCCCTCTGTGTATCCATCGGGCAGAACGGACTGCTATGTGATCAGGTGGACGGGGTCGGGAACTCGGAGGCTGTTGGCCTGACTGAGGAGTGTGCCGTGTGGAAGTCCTGTTTGGAGACTGGGAGGAGGTTATTGATGTCGATAGCTTTTTCGGACCTGGTGGCTGTTGTGAAGTCCGTAGGTAACCTGGCTGAGGGAGGATTTAGTACACTGTGGTGCACTGTGGACGGGCGCAATTATTAAGACACTTTACATAAGTGAGCCTGTGACCTAGTTATTTATATGGGATTCCTCACACATGTTTGATACTTTTTGTAGGATCTATGTTATGTCTATATACAGTTCCTGACAAAAGTCTTGTCGCTTGTGTACAAATAGACATGAAGTGCTGCGTAACTCTATAATTCTAATGCAGATTTTTTTTAAGAAATGGTTCATTTTACCCCATACAGCTTTTGTAATAATGTTTCAATGCAAAACTAACAAAAAGTATTCTAATATTCACAGATTGGTAAAGCCCATTGAGTCAAATTTTGCAAAGACACATGGGCTTCACCTGTGACTAATAATGGATCAATTAGGTGTCAGGCAAACATGCCTAAGATTCACCCTGAGACTAAAGTGTTGATTATCAAGAGGCTAAAGACCAAATCCTCTGCTGATGTGGCGCACACCTTCAATGTCTCTCAGCGTCGAGTTCAGAGGATGAAGAAAAGATTTAAAGAGACTGGAGAAGTTTTCGACAAGCCCAGGTCAGGCAAACCCCGCAAGTCAACTGTTCGAGAGGACCGTTTGTTGTCTCGAAAATCCAAGGCAAGCCCATTTTCAACTGCAGCAGAGCTCCAGGAGACCTGGTCACCTGAAATCCCTGTGTCAACCAGAACAGTTTGTCGGATTCTGTCTCAAAATTGCCTCCATGGTCGAATCAGTGCCCATAAGCCAGCACTAAACAAAAGACAATTGAAAAACCGTGTGGCATTTGTCAAGTCCCACAGCCTGCTAAAAGGATGGACGCTGGAAAAGTGGCAAAAGGGGGATTTTTCAGATGAATCTTCTGTTTTACACCACAGTCGCCGCAAATATTGCAGGAGACCTACTTGAACCTGCATGGAGCCGAGATTTACCCAGTAAACAGTGAAGTTTGGTGTTGGCAAAATCATGGTCTGGGGTTACATCCAGTATGGGGGTGTGCGAGGGATCTGCAGGGTGGAAGGCAACATCAATAGTTAGCTAACTCATATATTCCCAACCATAAAAAAGGCCAAATTCTGCAGCAGAATGGTGCTCCATCGAATACTTCCACCTCCACATCAAAGTTCCTTAAGGCGAAGAAGATCAAGGTGCTCAAGGATTGGCCAGCCCAGTCACCTGACATGAACACCATTGAGCATAGGTGGGGTAGGATGAAAGAGGAAGCATGGAAGACGAAACCAAAGAATATTGATGAATTCTGGGAGGCATGCAAGACTGTTTTCTTGGCTATTCCTGATGATTTCATCAATAAATTGTATGAATCCTTGCCAAACCGCATGGATGCTGCCCTTCAAACTCATGGAAGTCATACAAGATCTTAAATTTGAATCTCACAGCACCACCACTTAATTTGCTGACATATTTTTGGATTGGCTGTAAAGTAGATCATTTTCTGTATAGGCGACTACACTTTTGTCTTGCAACATTTTGACCTTTCTGTCTTAATTAAATGATCTTTTTTCAGTGAAACTATTTTTTACCAGTACATTTAATATTATTTGGGAGGGCTATTTCTAACACCAATTGATCAATTAAAAATCAGGTTAATAGCAGGAGTTACTGCAAAATACACAAGCGACAAGTCTTTTGTCAGAAACTGTAGATAATTGTATGTGTATATATTGACTAAAGGGAATATTCCGGTTTTATTTGCTTCAAAAAATTTTAACCCCTGATTACCTCTGTTGGATTTCTTAACTGCAGATAAGTTTCCTGATGGAGTTTTATTTACATAGCCTTGCTTAAAATTCTCCTGAGAGATGTACAGAAAGTGTTTGACATCAATTTTCTTTACTTTAAGAGATTGATCTGCTGTGTTACCTAATTAACATGAGCAAGCCCTGATTTGTTAGTTGGAATTATATCCTGTGGTACTGTATAAAACACACATTACACATCCCTGTGAGAAGTTATATTGCAGAAAATGTTAACGCTTCCTGCTTTTGGTAGCTTGACTGAAATCACCTTCACCATCTGCTTCTCACCTGAACAAACGTCTGATGAATAATATCATCAGTACCTGATATGTATGCATCCATGTAATTGTAAAGCTCTGTGGAAGATGTTGGTGCTATAAAAATCTATAATAATCATCAGGCCTGTCCAAAGTTTCTGTCATGAGAAAGTTAACACTTTCTGCTTGCACTCTCTCCTCTCTGGCCGGAACAGAGTGGAAGCCCTCTGCACTAAAAGCTGCTATTAAGCATATTACAAAAAAAATCTTAATTTACAAAGACAAATATACCGGTAGAATGCATATAGCATGGCTCTACGTAAGTTTAAGTAAAGAATTATCAATATTATTGGTTAAATAAGACTGATAATTCCTTGTATGCTAATAAGCCTAGCCTCCGATCTTGCAGTGGGGCCGTACCCCTGTAGTTACACCCCTGATCAAGATGGCTTACCTTGAATTCCTCTGGTCCCTCGCTGCTTTCTGAAGCCTACTTTACAGTTTTGTTAGCTTTTAAATCAGTATACAGTATGTTCTAGATCTTTATATAACAACACAGAGTAATATGTAATTGTCTTTTATGTAGAGTTGTACCATCACATCCATTTCTTGCATTATCCTGCAAAACAATAGTGTATGCTTGTGTAAAAATGCAAATCGATTTCCCATTCATGCTTCTTTACAACTATAATCTATAAAGTGATATGTGGTGGTTAGTTATAATGCTGTGTAATATGTCACTAAAGGAATGAAGGTAGATTGAATCACACAGATTGGGGAATAAATCAGGTGGCATATTGCTAACTGAAACATGTTTCACAGCAAAGCCCTACCAGTGTTTACATTTGAAAAAAAGTTATTTATCTAGAATTCCCATGGTGAATGGGATAATGTAGCTTCTAGTTTGATATAATTCTTTAACTCTTGTTTCCTGAAATACTGTCAAATACAAAAGAACTGACTTGTAAAGATAAATACTCATTCTATTCGTATTTTGTCATAGCAGTTATCTGCAATTGTGCAGCTTGCACTTGTTTTTTCAGTTTGTTATTGGGTGTTTTCTAAGCAGAGGGAAAACCAGATAATTAGTTATAATAATGTATAAGTGCTTCTCATCATGCACCTGTGTGCCAGCAATGTGATTGTGTTTTTCTAAAATTCACTGTATTATAAATTAGGAAACATTGTGGTCTTGCCCTTGTGATTACAGCAAAATGCTTCCAGAATTCCTGTTCATTATCTTCTGCATAACTGGACCAATAAGAGGATATTGATAAAGGAGTATTTAATGTTAAAGTGAACTTTGGCTGAAAGGGTATTATAATTTACAGGAGAATTATGGTGCATTCAAAGGTTTTTATATAAAAGTTAAAATGAAAAGTACCTGGGGATTGGTTATTCCTACCCACCAATAGTGTTTCTGCTAGCAGTACCCGCATGAAAAAAAACGCATCTGCTAGGTTTACTATGTAAAGCACTATCTTTACTTCAGGATAGTCCAGGACACTTACCTGGCATATTGAGACTATACCCGCTGGTGCTCCTCAATGAAATAATAATGGGGGGGTTTAAGAATAGTTAATACTCCTACTTTCTTGCCATTCTTAAAAAACAAACAAACAAAAAAAAAAAACATTTTGCTGCATAACATGTTAGTCAAATGCCTGTCAGCTTTCTAACTAGTGTGGTGTTGGTGTTTGGGGAGGGTGATTTACCTATATTGGTATTTACCGAAATATTTTCCATTTGAGAGGGTAATATGTCATTATTACTAAATATTTGGAGAGTTTAAGGCAGTAAACCAGGGTGCAGGATGGTTGCATTTTAGAGTTTTTTTAGTTCCAAGCTCTGTTGGAAATTACATGGCTTCACTTAGATTGGCCCTTACATTGGTCTTGCAGCAAATGTCATCGGGCACATGCACAGACAACCTGCCCCTTGTGCTATCCGAACATGTGAACAAGGGAGAACCGCACTTTCAATGAAGCCGGGTGTCAACCGTTTTCCAGCTCAGTGTGAATGTTAAACATATCAATCAGTAGTGATCATTGTTTTATGTTTCCTAATGTTTCATTTTTTATTTACTAAAGCGACATTCTTTTCTACTGATGCTGTATGTATTCTCATTATTACATGAATTTTTTACAGGGGACTAGAGATGTCCGAATTTCGCAAAATCCGGTCCGCTCGAGGATCCGCGAATTTTCGCAAAAATTCGAAAATCCGCTAGCGGACCCATTAAAATTAAAAATACCCTCGAAATTACGAGATTTTTCGTATTTTAGAAAATTTTCGAAAATACGAGTTTCATGTATTTTCGAAAATTTTCGAAATTACGAGGTTTCATGTATTTTCGAAAATATGTATTTTCGAAAATCCAAGTAATCCTCGTAATTTCGAAAATTTTCGAAAATACGTATGTATGGAAATAAGAGAAATCCTTGTATTTTCGAAAATTTTCGAAAATACGTGTTTTTCCCCGTATTTTCAAATTTTTTTCGAAAATACGGAAAATCCGCGAATCGGAAGTTCGGAAGGCGGAAAATCTGGAAAAATCCGCCGTTCGCGAATGGGATAAATCCGCGGCGGATCCGGGTTCGGGTCCGTGAACCGGCCATCCCTACAGGGGACCAGCAAATTGTTTTTTCCCCAGATGGAAATTAATTTAATGGATTTTTTTTTGCTTAAATATTTTTGTTGTAGTGTAGGCACCATTCTGGTATATAAATAGGAATGTAATTTAGCTGTTTTCTCCTTCTCTTGTAAGCTCTCCCTTTAAATAGCTTAGAATTTTAGTTATGTGCAGTTTATTAATACATTTCTTTAAATATGTCTGCTGCAGAATGTTTAAAGTAGAACTAAACTCTTTTTAATCCTAATGTAAAAGCTTTTCTATACAGTGTAAGATGCATTTCCAGTATGTTTCAAGTAGATTCTGTAACATAAAGTCATCAAAAGGCCTTGTGAGCATGGACACATATGGCCGAGCCCCCGAACCCCACAAGACTTTAAATCCCCAGACTTTTCAAAACTATTAAATCTCTCTACTGTGTCTGAGATGCATGGTCTGCTGTAAAACGATTTGTGCCTAACAAAGATGGGTCACCGTGCTGTAATATTATTGACTACCAGCTTCTAGGGGGACAAGGCCGTACCTTCTGTGTACTAGAGAGCATGTGAATTGTACTGAGTAAACTAAAACAAAAGGAGGATTATGAGAGCTGACCCCTAATATCCACTGGTTAATTTTATAAATCAACAGCCACATTATAGGGAAAGGGAGAGACAGCTTGCTGTATCTTTGTTATTGTGCTCTGTCTATTGTGACAATATTGTCTATCAACTTAAGTTCCCTTTGAGAAAACACAGACAAAGACACAACCTAGAACATAAAATATCTACTTAAAGTGCATGTCCAACCCGAAAACTAAAATTTGCCCTAGTGCTGGCCCCACTGTGTAGTGTTAAAAAATCCTTACCTTACTCCTCTGCTCCTTATGGTTCTCATGCAGTGCCTCCTGAAAGTCCCAAAAACTGAAGAGTAGGAGCTGTCTGTGTGTCATCCAGTGCTTGCTAACTTCCTTATCCTCACTAAAGACTCTGGCATGCACGGGGAATCTCTCCCCCCTCCTTCTGGATTCCCTTCAAGCTCCATCACCTTTTAGCAATAAAAAAACTTTTCTGTGGTGTACCTGGCCTTGTTCCCTCTGCTCTCTCCATATCACAGACGTTGGAGTGGAGATACCCTTTAAGTACCTGTTTATACATATATCTAACTGATTTTTAATTTATTTTTATTTCCTATAATACATATAATACATAATTCAAAAATGTTTGACTATTTTATTGAACATTGATATAATATTAATAGCTTAATGTAATCTCTATAGGACATTAACTACCCACCTTCATTAAAACATACACAGAAAATTAGAAATTTGTTTTTCTACAGGCAGGTGTTTTAGATAAGTTTTCTTACTTTAGCTAGAACTGTTTGTATGGAGAGCTGTATTAATCCTTCTTGATATTCCTTTCTCAGCAATCCATCCTATGAAGATATTTAGTCCTTACTTTGACAGCTGGAGGGAACATTTACTTTCCTGGCCATCCTCCACCCTTTCGTAGTATAATGGCATCTCTGTTGTATTCAATTAGATCTACTGGACTTGAAGTTTAGATCTTGAAGATGTTTCGCTAGTCATCCGACTGGCTTTCTCAATTCAGAATGACTTGTACAAGAATCTTGTACAAGAATCCCAATTAGCATATCACAGCCAAGTGTTAAGGGCGTGATTAGATAGTGGCTAAGAGGTGTTATAGGAACGCCCAGAGTAAGGTGTCAAAACAGCATTGTACATGGCAGACAGATGGTGTCGAACCCCCCCCACCTCTATTTAGGCTTGGTTTCTTTATTTTCACATAAATGGCCTCCTTAACACCTCTCTTGAACCAGTCACGTTCCTTTGCCAATATGTTAACATTGCAATCTTCAAAGGTATGTCCTTTATCCTTAAGATGCAGGTACAAGGCTGAGTCCTGACCCGAGGAATTGGCTCTTCTGTGCTGGGCCATACGTTGATGCAGTTGTTGTTTGGTCTCCCCCACATACAAATCAGAGCATTCTTCACTGCACTGCACTGCGTATATGATGTCGCTTTTCTTGTGTTTCGGTATTGGGTCTTTCGGATGTACCAATTGCTGCCTCAGCGTGTTGCTCGGTTTAAAGCAGACAGGGATACGGTGTTTTTTGAAAACTCTTCTTAGTTTCTCAGAGACCCCTGCTACATATGGGATGACCATGTTCTTTCTCCTGTCTTGCTTTTCACCTTCAATGTTGGTATTCGTGTTCTTTTCTTTCCTTCTGCTTCTTTTGACAAAGGCCCAGTCTGGATATCCACAAGTTTTAAGGGCTCCTCTGAGATGTTTCATTTCTTTAGCCTTCGCCTCTGTGCTAGTGGGGATGTTCTCAACTCTGTGTTGCAGGGTTCTTATGACCCCCAGCTTGTGATCTAAGGGGTGGTGGGAGTCAAACATCAAATACTGATCTGTGTGTGTTGGTTTTCTGTAAAAAGTTTACCATTCTCCCTGACTTCTACCAAGCAACTTATTATGTGTCAAATAAAATCTCCATTATATGTGCAAAAATATGTCTGTGAAAACTCCTACTCTCCCCAGAATTTGGGGGGCCATGACAGTGTTGTTTTTGACCTTGAATCCTTAGCAATGCTGCTGTTACACGATTTCTACCGGCTGAGTCTTCAAAAATAGTAAAGTAAATAAATGTATTCCTCTTGTTATTTATTCTCTCTTTGTACTATTGCTGGTCTGACTCACAGTGAGTGGTTTATTTTATCCAATTCTTAGTGCTTTTTATTAGTTATTTAAATAAATTGGGCATAGGGCAAATTTGTGCAGGTAGAAGTCAGGGAGAATGGTAAACTGGAAGTAGAGGTTTACAGAAAACCAACACACACAGATCAGTATTTGTCTCCCACCACCCTTTAGATCACAAGCTGGGGGTCATCAGAACCCTGCCACCAGAGCTGAGAACATCCCCACTAGCACAGAGGCGAAGGCTAAAGAATGAAACATCTCAGAGGGCCCTTAACTTGTGTATCCAGACTGGGCCTTTGTCAAAAGAAGCAGAAGGAAAGAAAAGAACACGAATACCAACATTGAAGGTGAAAAGCAAGACAGGAGAAAGAACATGGTCATCCCATATGTAGCAGGGGTCTCTGAGAAACTAAGAAGAGTTTTCAAAAAACACCGTATCCCTGTCTGCTTTAAACCGAGCAACACGCTGAGGCAGCAATTGGTACATCCGAAAGACCCAATACCGAAACACAAGAAAAGCGACATCATATACGCAGTGCAGTGCAGTGAAGAATGCTCGATTTGTAGGTGGGGGAGACCAAAACAACAACTGCATCAACGTATGCCCACACAGAAGAGCCAATTCCTCGGGTCAGGACTCAGCCTTGTACCTGCATCTTAAGGATAAAGGACATACCTTTGAAGATTGCAATGTTAACATATTGGCAAGGAACGTGACTGGTTCAAGAGAGGTGTTAAGGAGGCCATTTATGTGAAAATAAAGAAACCAAGCCTAATAGGGGGGGGGGGGTTCGACACCATCTGTCTGCCATGTACAATGCTGTTTTGACACCTTACTCTGGGCGTTCCTATAACACCTCTTAGCCACTATCCTAGAATCACGCCCTTAACACTTGGCTGTGATATGCTAATTGGGATTTTCCAGGGTACATAATTGCCACAGATTCTTGTACAAGTCATTCTGAATTGAGAAAGCCAGTCGGATGACTAGTGAAACGTCTTCTAGATCTAAACTTCAAGTCCAGTAGATCTAATTGAATACAACAGATATACCATGGCCTGGATGAATGAGAACCTTCACAAGCATATAATGGCATCTGATCTTCCTCGCTTTGAAGACAGCATTAGAATTTTCAGTATACAATGCTTTATACTCTGGTATTGAGCTGGCCATATACTTACAGTATGTATCACCTTAGCTTTCACTTCATGGGTGTTTTAGAACACTCTGGGCTAAAACCCAAGGGTTAAATATATTGTGCAATAAGTTTCTTTAATTAGAACCTTTCAGCACAAGAAGCTATTCATGCTGTTAAATTACTTAATACTAGGGAGGATGAAGAAAAATCACCCTGTCCAGGTTATTTTAGATTTGCTGAAACAAGCACTATAATCATTGGTTTGTGAGCCCTGTTGCCAAGAGCAGCTCTTTCATTCTGCCAGATTAGGCAATCAATTGTATCGTGACATGGCTGCATGAGAGTAGTGAGTCAATGTCAAATCACCAGTTGGACCTACATATTAATTTCTCCTGAACTGAATACAGTTATGGGGGGGAGGGGGGCATTGTAGTAAAAGTAGTAGAATAGCTACATTTTTATTAAAGATTCTAAATTAGGACTTTGTTGGTAAAAGGTTTATTATAGCCACTAGGATTAACATGTTATACAAGGTCTGTATATTGCTACAGACATTTTTTAAGGGATTACCTAAGATCCATTTATTTTAAAACTATGATCCTATAAATCTATTTTGTTGGACATTTTAACCTCCAAATAGTGACACCTTTCAATTTATACTGTTGTAAAGCACAAGCTTCTTATACTAATTTTTAGTCTCTAATTGTTTACAGAGTAGTGGCTTAAATTCAATGCATGTGTTTTGAACATTATATTAAGTGCCCCGAATATCAAAGGGCCACATTGGCTGACCATACACTGAGCCTATATTACGCCAATTTGTCATTCAATATGACCTGACCTTAAAATCGATTGTAAAATTGGGTGCAACAGTGCTGCCTACTAACATTTCAGCAATGTTTCCTAGCATTATCATGGTTTGTAATGTCTGGCTAAAATGATTGGGCTGGGTCCTTTTCCAACATCGTGTCAGAAGGTCAGCTTAAGTCTTCTAATATAGGTAAAGGCACCCAATTATGTTATTAATACACCCAAAAATTTTGTTAATAGTGCTAAAGGCACATTGTGTTTTTTTGTTAATTTGCCATGATGGACCAGAAGCAACTCCTAACCAAGCAGCCACACACTGAAATTGTTGGGCACAGAAGATGTTGGTTTGATGCGTGCCAGCTGCTTGTGGCCAGCACAATCGTATGTCTGTACAGGCCTTAAAACCTGGTACGCACAGAACAAATTTTCAACCTGTTTCTTATTCTAACTTTTCCCTTTTCCCTATTCTGCATGGTTCATACTGTTGCATCTCCCTTAAATTAGAACTTAAATGATTGTTTGTTTTAACCTATTATGTGTCAAATAAAATGTCCATTATATGTACAAAAATATGTCTGTGAAAACTCCTACTCTCCCCAGAATTTGGGGGGCCATGACAGTGTTGTTTTTGACCTTGAATCCTTAGCAATGCTGCTGTTACACAGATTTCTACCTGGCTTAGTCTTCAAAAATAAGTAAAGTAAATAAATGTATTCTCTCTTTGTTATTTATTCTCTCTTTGTACTATTGCTGGTCTGACTCACAGTGAGTGGTTTATTTTATCCAATTCTTAGTGCTTTTTATTAGTTATTTAAATAAATTGGGCATAGGGCAAATTTGTGGTGTATAACAATACTTTTTTCAAACTAGAGTGTTATTTTAAACCTTTTGTGCTATATGGGAAATTGTATATTTTTTATGCATATTGCATGCAAGACAATTCTCCAGGCATGGGGAGGTTAAAACAATGATCATTGTGTTTTTGTTTGAATATAGTTCAATCCATTTTCAAAGTACCTGGAATTGTGTTTGACCTGATTGGTGAGCTTCCAATAGTTATGCTGAAGAGGGCTCTTATGTAACACCTTCAATTGGGCAGGGAAGTGCTTAAGGTCTCATTGTTTATTTTCAAAACTACAGCATTGAAATGCACAGTGATGTGGGATTATTTGATGCTGGTAATAATAGGTGAAATGTAGTAATTCATGTTATTTTAATCATTGAAAAAGTTGCATACCTCCCAACTTCTCAGTTGTAATGGTGGGATGTGGGTAGGGCCTATACATATCGACGCCCCCAACACAGCTCAGCCCATAAGACGTCACCCATCAAAAAATGTCTGATGTTTGAAGGTAATTTTGCACCCTTATTGACGGTGGAATGCCTGGTATGGATTCAGTACCTAATCCACTGTCCATGCTGTCTTACAAAAAATGTTTCCTTTATAAGTCTAATATGGAGGATACGTCTTACTGTTTTACTGGTTTTATTTGTAGAAATGTACTTTAAAAACAGAAAATCATACTTTTACCTATATTATTAGCCGAAAAGGGGGTTCAATTAAGTTACAGTGCATGTATGGAATTAATAGATTAATTCCATAGATTGGTCTTTCTATAGAAAATGGATGTTTTAAGGAACAGACAGATTAGAACATTTTGTTAGTAACATTCCAGAATATAAGCATGATGGTAGGATCCTTGAATGCTAATAAAGTACAGGCCAGCCCGAGAGAACTGTATGCACACTACTTTGTTGATTTAATATCCTTATCTGATAAGCGATCTGCCTGATGGAATGATTCCTTCTTTTTTCTGACTACAGCAGTTGGCAACTTAATGATTAAAAGTAGCAATAAAGACCAAGAGATATGATCGCTAGTACTGCAAAATTGAATATATAGCAAGTAGTTAATGTTAGCATCCATGTCTTAAAGGAATAGTTCACACAAAAAGTGAACTATTCCTTTAAAGCAGTGATTGAAGACCGGGAGGTAAAGGACCTATTCCTTACCTTCCGTTCTTCAATCACTTCACCAGGATCCAGGACCGAAGGTAAGTTTAATTACCTCCCGCACGATCCACCGTGGCTTCATTGATAACTGCCGACTCTTTCCTGGTTTAGTTGCACTATATCGCGTGCTATAGTAAACTAAACCAGGAAGCAGTCAGCAGTTATCAATGGAGCCACGGTGGATCGTGCGGGAGGTAATTAAACTTACCTTCGGTCCTGGATCCTGGTGAAGTGATTGAAGAACGGAAGGTAAGGAATAGGTTCTTTACCTCCCGGTCTTCAATCACTGCTTTAAAGGAATAGTTCCCTTTTTGTGTGAACTATTCCTTTAATGGGTTTCTCCATTGCTAAAAAATACTTTGGGCTATTCAGTTTTATTCAAAAATGGGAGGTAAAGGAGCTATGTCTTACCTCCCATTCTTCAATAAAATCTGCAGAATCTGGAAACAAAGGTAAGGAAATTACCAAGTCTCATAATTCTCCGGTCCCGATGCACTTACCTCTTGTTCTTCAATAAAACTGAATAGCCCAACATCTTTTTTAGCAGTGGAGATACCCTTTAATAGGGTCTAACGGGGTTAATTGTTGAGTTATTGAGGCTTGGTTCTCCTTACTAGCATGCTGTGCTTCTGTGCTTTTTTTGCTTCTTGTGTGTACATTTCTATGATGTTAATTTGAACCCTTTTCAACTTTTTTGTACTGTTTGAGGACTGCATATTCTACTTTAAACTACTAACAGTGAATTGATTTTCTGGTTATTTGCAAGATGATTTCAATGGAGAATTAATTTTCTCTTTTGAAAGCTTGACATGTTGTCTAGTAGCATACAATACTGAACAGATTGCATCTTCTAAATAGCAAGTTATTTAGGTTTAGTAGTAAGTTGGGTGGAGATGGGCAATTCCCTTTTGAATGATTGGTCATATTTACATGCTGGGTAACCTATTCACTGTACAGTGTGTTTAGAAACTGTTGGGCATTAGTTTATATTAATGGAAATTAAAATGCCCCTGCATGCTACCAACATTAATAAAGCCAAATTTTTATAGACATCTGTATGAAAAAAAAGATTAACTGATTGTTTTTAACTGAATATTACATTTGTCATGATTACAAATTCTGTCTCTTTAAATTACTTTATTAATCTTTCATGTTTAATAAATTAACCTTTTTAGCTAAGCCACACATTGAATTGTATTAAATATCAATGGCACACTTTTATGTAGCATTGACTGCACTTCAAGCTAATGTGAGAGGAACCTTGGAGCTGTATATTTACAGAATTTAGCCTATGGCAGTGAACAGTAACTTTTTTTTTCATTTAATTCATGTACTGGAGGTGGAACTGCTTATAGATTTCAGGGTTAGTGTACTTGCTCATGAATGAGTGAAAATGTCTGTTGACTTGAGCGTCTCTCATTTTCATTGCAATGCACCCTTTGATTCTGCATTACTTTTCTGATTATGTATTAATAAGATTTGCTTTCGGCCAGGGGTGAATTACTTGTTTTTCCTCATATTTTCAATTATTCGCTTCATTGCATTAATTCTCACTTTGAGTTTTCATTGCTATGTGGTTTCTTTCCAAATAGTCTTTTACATGGAGAGCATTGAGAGTGAAAAGTCATTTTCTTTATGTCTCTTAGTCTTTAGCTACATTACTCAAGGAAGCAAATCCTATTGTGTACAAGGATACATATTTATAGCTTCTGTGTTACATTCACCTTGTTGGCATTTTCATTGGAGAATCAAATTTCAAAAATAGCAGGGATTTTAATTATCTCTATTTATTGACATTTTATAATTTTATATGTAAATCATATGCATAAACAGCATTTTCACTTAAGACAGGGAGAAAAGTATTCTTCCGTTGCCAAACACTTTTGCAGAGGTTTGGCAACGTTGAACCATAGTTTATCTAAACATTCAGTGGCAACATCACCATTACTAGAGATAGCACAGCATACCTACTGTTCTGTAACACCTCATTACTTCCCTAAGCATGGATTTCAATGAAAAAGAAAATCAAACAATGCTGACTAAGTTTACACAGGAAATTTCATGAAAAACCATGGTACCTGAGACTTTAGCCTTCAGGAACCATTATTGGTCTTAACTTAACTAACAAGTTAGTGTTAAATGAAAGTATGCAATCTTTTCTAAAATTAGCCCTGGATCACATCTCTAGCTGCCACCTGTGAAATATTATATTATGGTCAATGTTTAAATTTCATACTTCCAGTTGGTTGAGTGACATCCCCTTAATCTCTGCTCCTCCTCTCCGCCCCAGAGGAGAAGCATGGTCACTTAAGACTTAATGCTGGGAAAAACGGACATTAAAAAAAATGAGAGTTAAGAAGGGGAGCCTAGTAGTGCAGGCAAAGATGGTTACATTGTGAACAAAACCCCTCTTATCCCTGGTTCTCACGTTATCCTGTATATGGTGTGCTGGGAGTGTCAAAAGGTTCCTCTCTCAGTAGACAAATTGAAACGGTGTGGATCTCCCGTACCACCTGTCACAAGTCAAGAATTACAGCAGACTTTTTTCTATTTTAAAAGCTTCTTTATTCCATGATTCCGGTACACCATTGACACAGCTATACAGAAAATTACATAATCTTATGCATTTTGGGGGCGCGATGCCCTGACTCATAGACTCAACAATCAGATCCCACCAACTATTTAAAAACAAGCTCCAGTTGATTGGTTAATTAATAACTTAAAGTTTTTAACTCTTTGTATGTTTTCTATCTTAAATGGCTATTTCACCTTTATCTTGGAGGTACATATCTCTACTTGCATGTTTTATCAAAAGAGAGTAGAGACTACGCTAAGCTTCTTAGACTTCTAAATGGGCAAAGCAGTCTTCATGTTTAAATGTGTAGCTTAGACCAATATACACTTATTTTTCACAAAAGAATTCGCTATGCTGCTTAAATGTTCCCATATTTGTTCTTTTAAAGGACAAATAGGTTGCCCTACATATTGTTTGTTACATGTTATCTCTTCTCTTTTGATAAAACATGAGAAAATATGGAAAATATACAAAGCATATGTGACTTTTTGTATAAGGATTTGTACCTGGGTCACTGGTTTACTGGAATCATGGAAGCTTTTTAAATAGAAAAAAGTCCTCTGGAATTCTTGACTAATGAAAGGTGGTGCAGGAGATCCACATTGCTTCAAAGATGGTTACATGACTAAAAGCTGAAAACCAGATGTGTTCAAGCAGTAAGTAATATTGAACCTTTCCAGAAATAACATCCCACAAATTGTACCCTGAGATGTGATTTAGGATTTATTTTGAAGGTACAAATGAAGGCTTTTTATATTTGTGTTATTTGTTATATTTTTT
Source organism: Hymenochirus boettgeri (assembly GCA_019447015.1). Lineage (NCBI taxonomy): Eukaryota > Metazoa > Chordata > Amphibia > Anura > Pipidae > Hymenochirus > Hymenochirus boettgeri. The sequence continues at coordinate 81,352,900 of CM033473.1, read as the reverse complement.
ATATTTTATACTTGTTTATCAAAGAAAACTCAGTCAGCCATACATTGTATTTTGTCCAGATGTATAGCAATTTAAAGGCAAACAAATAGTTTATAATTATTCCATTGCACATCTAGAACCGTGGGCGCTAAACTATTCTTTGACCTCAGGGTCTCACAATCTGGAATTCAGTATGAATAATAGAGAGTAACACCAAAATCTGTGGAGCAAATGCATCAAACACAACATTTTGGTGGAGACCCCTCTCTTCTCCAGGTAATGCCAATTATCTATAGCATATGTTTGAGGTTAAATACTGGTTCATATAGAGGTTTCCATCCCACATCAAAGGAGCATTCCACCAATCTCCAACAAGATTAGGTTCCAAATGGTAGATGTGGAGAAACCAAGCACAGGCTAGGCTGTGAATATAATAGTGTTTATTTACACAAATGCATGTCTAGCCTGTGCCTGTACATGGTTTCTCCATATCTACCATTTGTAACATTTGTTATATTGAGTTATTTTGGAAAACATTGCTGCCTGCTAAAACGGAGATACTTAATGTACATGATGAAATGCAGATTCCTTAAACTCAAATTCAAATACTAAGAAACAAGAAAGTTTAATTTCAAGTGGGTTTATAATATAGAATTGCAGAAAAAAGGAACATTGTTGCAACTTATATACTTTCAGAATTATGTGGAGAAAATAACAAGAACCAAACCATTCACCATTCATCATGCCCAATGTTAAAAAAGTTACATGCCACATTGGATAGTAAAAAAGGTTTGAATGTTATTATACACCAATACTGTACAAGACACTGTATATTAATGTTGGTCTGTACTCCCAAGAAACAGTGATCCAGTATAAAATATACAGTAATGCCAGTACAACCCCATTTATCTTTCAAATCTGTAAGTATGGGAGGTATGAGTATTCCTACCTCTCAATCTTTTTTCTAAACTGAGCAGTGTAGTGTTGCACTGCTTCTTAACAGCTGGTTAGCGAGTCTCCCATCTTTTAATTCATGTGCATACTACGGAATGACAGATTGCAGTTGGGAATGAGAAACTGCAGATTTTTTATATTGTTTGCCCTCTCCTGGGAGGTAGGAATATTTACTCCTACTTTCTATACCAAATAAAAAGTAAATAGATTTACAAATGTATTGGCAGTTTAAGAAAGGATCATAATTTATTTAAAATAAGAATAGATGCATTAATAATACAAATAATTAGTACTCCATTGGATTATCCAGTAAAAAGCCTCTAGGGTACTAAAACAAGGTATATTCCAATCACGCAACTCCTATTCCAATCACTAGTGCAAAAAATATTGCTAAAAATTTAATTTATAATACTAATAATAAAACTGAGAAAGTTAATAGAATTGATGAAAAAATTGTATTAAAATTCATAGTAATTCATCGAAAAATGCTAACTTTTTCTCTGAAAATTTATAAAAGGATTGCTGTACTAGAAACAAATAATCTATTGATTTTAATGTATTTTTTTTTATAGCATACTATAGAGATGGTTCAAGCAATGCTGGTATTTGCTGGTAATGTTTTTCACTTAATTAAACCTGATATTTATATTTGCCAAGTTATGGGTAGACTAGACTAGACTAGACAGTCCACATTAGCTTCCTATTATTTCCTCTGCACTAACATCAATCTTCCTGTATTATACAGTTTATTGGACCCCCCCAGTAACTACACTCTAGAATTAGCTATCTTCACAATATGGTTGCAACCACTTGCCATCACTCTGGTCAGCACTATTTAAAATGCATTTCAGTAGAATGGTACTTGGTGACTGTACATGGACCCCTGACACTCTGGAAAGGCAATAAACCGGTAGAATTAGAGGTGATTCATTCACAATTTTGCCGATATCAGAGATAAGATATAGCTATTTGTTAGCTGTATACATTCTTGCATAGTACAATGTATTCAGCATTATTTACAATGTAGCTTTAAGCTGGGTACGCGCAGTATCACTCTTTGAAAGAAGACTGCAAGATTCTGTCTGTCTCATTTTCAAAGATGTTGCTACACACAGCCTTGAGTTTTCTCCATATACTGTAGAAAGTATGGGGAGAATGTTTGGGACTAACAAATTACCTACAACTGCGGGCGACTCCATATACTTTTGTACGGGGGGCCGACAGTGGGTAAGGGAAATTTTTGGAAGATAACGATCCTTGCAGACGGCTTTGAAGGCTTTTCGAAGGAATCGCCACTTAATTATTATATGTATGTACCCAAATACAGTTCTCTTTTAATATACATTTGCTTAACCAAACAATATCCCTCTGTCAAAATTGTAATTTATTTGAAACTTATTATGTATTATTTTTCATTTGTATAAACTGAAAAATCTAATTATACTGAATAGAATATCAATAGCTTAGATGGTACAAAAATTACAATTGGCATTTTATTCTCCATAATAAAATTGCAACTTGGCAAAGTCCACATGAACTTCTATTCAGCTCATCTAAGTACAACTCCTACATATAAAAGGGCAGATCATTTATTATAAAATAACCCTTTGTCTGTCTACCAGAGTTTATTATTTTTATGTATATAACAAGATCTTTCTTCTCTTCCATGGAACCTATTTGGCATCTATAAATAGCTGTTTTATTGTAATCAATTTTTCTTAAAATAATAAGGGCAACTATAGTGAAAAAAAAAAACTTTGTCTACATACAATGTACAGATCACTTAGTATAAGCTGCCTTACTTTCATGTTGCTGTGTGGCTTCATTTCTTCACACTGGCAGAAGTTTGTACCAAGCTGTGTAGTCCCCCTCCCCTCTTTGTCTAGTCTCCCTCATTCAGTAAAGGGCTGTATGAAAAGTCTGGGCATGCTCAGTTAAAAGGACTTTAAATTAAGTGCTGACATTATGTTGACCCCTCCCTTCCAGAGCTAGACTGCAAGCAAGCAAAGTGTGGGAGAAAGTAGCAATGTGCTGAAGGGAGGGGCAGAGGGGGAGAGAGGAGGACAAGTGGTGCTGAGATTCTTTACAAGTTACTGAACTCTGCCTGTTCTCTAAGTTTGCTAATTGTTATTTATTTTTGTACCTAAAGTTCCTATCTCTCCCCCTGCTTAGCTGAGATCAGAATAACTGAGGAGAGAGTCAGTGTAGCAGCAGTTGTAGTGAGAGACCTTCACAAACATAGGGAACACTACTTGTTGTCCTGATACATTTCAGTTGCTTTAGTCTATATATTTCATAGATTGCACTGTGTGTCTTGTTTGGTATATAGTCTGTATTACTGTATTATTATATACTGTATTACTGTATTATTATATATACTGTATTGCAGTATTACTATATATACTATATTAGTGTTTACTTGGTGATGTCCATTTGAGTCACTGGTTTTGTATGTATATAAGATGTTTTTTGGGGGGGAGGAGCTGTTTTATAGTGTGTTATGCTCATATTGCTGGGTTAATGGTTTATTAATTGTGTTTAGCACTATGCATTTGAATGTATTGCACATGGTACTTATAGTGTGGGTGAGGGAGTGTGTGACAGTACTTCACGGGAGCTTTGGATTGTGTGGGTGTGTGCCTTTGAGTGACAGATGAGGTGTAGCAGCTCCTACAAATCACAGCATATTCAAAGGCTTATATCTCGGGGACTATGAAGAATTTAAAGAAACTTAAAGGTACCCTGGTGGTTGTGATGACTTATCACTATAATTGCCCTTTAAGAACTATGCTGTGAGACTAAACCAAATGTTTACAGACAAGCACTTGTTTTTTGTCCAGTTGAATGGTTACAAGGTTAAATTTCATACAAAGTATCTAACCTGGAGATTTAAAAAAAAAAAAAAAAGCATATTCTATTTTGGCTTGCAGAGGCAGCAGCATCCCCAGATCCCATGCACTTCCTGCTCGCTCTGAAACCATGTGACAGTCCCTCTTCCCTTTGTCTCCTCCTCCTCATGGGACCCCATGACCCCACCCCTTGCAACCGCCTCTGGCCCCTCCCACTTCTCCTTCAGTCACTGTAACTCTATCTCTTCCTGGTTTCTTCTGCTTTCTCCTGCACTTAGCATGTGCCAACCGCAGAGCAAATTAGAAGGAGGAACTAGTATCTGTGACCGCAGATTCAGATCCTCCCACCCCCGTTGTACAGCAAGTAGAGGGGTGGTTGATAGCTCATTTAAGGTTGGAACCTGGTCTTGTTCAACTTGTTGACCACAGTTCCTATTTAAAGAAATAGTTTAATGAAAAAGTGAAGAAGGTAAAGGAGCTATGCCTTACTTCCCATTCTTCAATCAATTGTACAGGATCCAAAAAGGGTGAGTAAATTTACCTTGAGTAAATCCACCCTGCTCCACTGACAGGTCCCGACTGCTTCCAGCTTCACTTTAACTGAAGCGCTTGCTTCCAGCTTCAATTTAACTGAAGCGCTATGCAAGCTTTCAGATTGAGTATAAAAATGTTGGTCTCGTTTAAAGGGCAAGTCCAGCCCTGAAATGAAAACTTATATACAGGTTAACTCCCAAAACCCTAAACTGTAATAGTTTGAAATCTGAAATATGTAAGTCTAAACTGAAATCCTACACAATGTACTGTTTCTGCTTCCTGGTTCTTCCTGTTAGCAACTGTCAGTTATGGATTTGACTTTTGACATCATAGCCAATGACTGAATCCTAATTCCCTGTGTGCTTCTTCTGAGCATGCTCAGGCTCAGTACAGGTTTCTAAATTGCTCAGTTTTCATGATGCATCCAGAAGTATAGCAGGCATACAGTAATGAATTCATAGGACAAGGTATGATATATCAACATATTTTAAAGAGGCCATTCTTTCTAAAATATGTTATTATGAGGGTGGAGTTGTCCTTTTAAAGAAGCCAACATTTCTCCTAATTGTAAAATTATTCATTGCAACATATTTTGCGGAGAAAAAAATCTTTTATTTTCATGTCACACATTGCAAAACTTTTTTCATTTTTACCAGATTAATGGTTAAAAAACTACACTGCACTTGATGGAAAAATAGCCCTGAAAGTGTAAATGTTAGAAGATGAATTATTATTCCTGTATTGTGCCAGTGTATGGCCAAGGGGGGGAATTTTTATACATTGAGGATAGGCGTTACAGAGAAAGGAACTTTCAAACAGTGTTTTCATAAGCCAACTAGTTGAATAAATGTCATAGGACTGATATTATAGTTTAGAATAGTGCAACATTTTGTGTTTGTCTACTTGTCATTTCGAAACACACTTTAAAGTCTACATCATATTATTTCTATGTAATTGCTATAGCATTTTTTTCAGCAACCGAAGTGGGCCCCAAATGTCAGCCCTGCCAGTTGCCCAATTTGATCTTAGTCCATCTGACTCCATTTGCAGATGTTCTTAGAAATAGCATAGCATTATACAATCACCCTTGGTAGCACAAAATTTAATGGGGGCCCATATAGGGACTTAGGATCAGTGCAAAGAGGAACCTCTTACCTTTCCTGTTTGTCTTATCTTTAAAATGAGCCTAGGATCATATCTCTAGGTTAAAATTTTGTTATAATGCTGAAAAGGTTTAACAATATACCTTCCTGCTTTTAGCAGCTTGTAGCCTTGCAACCAGGAAACTTCTCTGCATGCTTTGTGTTTTTCTTTTCCCTGCCTTTGTAAACTTTAGGCAGAAGCAGTCGCAAATTGTAATTTTGCTGGCTTTACTGTCTTTAAACGGCATCAATAGTGAAATTTACACATTGCTCCAATCCAGACATAAAAAAAGGTTAGTGTATGCTGCTCTTTTCCCACAATCCTCGGTGGCTAGTAGTTTGCACACAGTCTGATTTACTGCAGAGCTCCCCACTTCCCCTTCCCTCTCCTCTCTGGTCATTCCCCCATTTATATAATCTGGCTGTAAACCAAGCCGTTCATGTGCATTAATCCTCCTACACGTCACTCTAACCTTTATAAAAAAAACAAAAAAATAAAACGGTATGTAAGCCTGTAGAGAGGAAGTGTCTCTGTTGTTCTAGAGATAATTGCAACATAAGTAGCGGGAGGCAGGTGAGTTAGGAGCAACCCGAGTCCTGCCTTATCACTGCAGCACTTACTTATAGGCATATCCAACGGACACACAGCTCACCCTTTAATTATCAGAAATTCTATAATTTATTGAAAATTTGATAACCCTTGAATGTACTGTTTCAGTGATAACCCTCAAATGTGGCGTTTCAAGGATATCCCTCGAATGTATCATTTTGGCGATAACCCTCAAATGTAGCATTTCAGTGGTAACCCTTGAATGCAGCGCTAACCTTTGAATGTAGCAGTTCATTTGGTAACCCTTAAATGTATCATTTGATAACCCTCCAATTGCCGATAACCCTCGAATGTAGCATGCAGAAATCCGACAATTGCCAGATCATGGGGAAAGTTAGTTTTTAAACAAGGTTTTGGTTATATGGGCATGTTCCCCAGACCATTTTCCAGGTGCCAGAGCCATTTACAATAAGTTACCAATGATATTTTATTTGTAATTAAAGGGTAACTGTGGTCTACAAACAAGTTGAGTTTAAATGAAAGGACAGTTTCCTACCTTTAAAAATGAGCCATCAACCACCTCTCTACAGGGAGGCTGACATGTGACATACATAAGGCTGCTCCTCCACCTCGCCGCTGGCGAGCACAGCCTCAGACTTCAGTGACAGAACAGGAGACATGAAGTCCTCGCCGCGTGACTTCTTCCCAGCAACCCCTCCCTGACCCTTGCCCCATATTCTCGTGGGCAGGGGAAGGATGGGACCCGCTGGGAGGAGTGGAGGGACCCTCCAGCAGGGGGCTCTAACAAGCCTTTTGGGGCTTAGGGGGTCCCGCAGCTCGAACCGGAACCCCCCTCCCTGGCCCTTTCAGGGCCTTTGCGGCTCTGACAAGAGTCCTTTGGGGCTTAAGGGGAACCGGGACCACCCTCCCCGACCCTATCTCTCAAAAGGCTGTTTTCTATAGGGGGGTCTGAGTGGCCCATGGCACCTGTGAGTGGGCGGGGTCACGGCACCCACGAGTGGGCAGGGCCACGGCACCAGCGAGTGGGTGGGGCTAAGGCACCCGTGAGTGGGGAACATGGGGCTGTAAGGGAAGGGACCAAGGAGGGTCCTGCAAATTGTGGGTCCATGAGTGGGAGGGACCAGGGCGGCTTGCAAGGGGAGAAGGGGCTGCAGGGGGAGGAGTAGACACAGGGCAGATTGACTATCATCCACTGACATGGTTTCAGAACAGGAAGTGCAGGGGACCTGGTTATGCCACTGCCATCATACACAAAGATGTAAATATCTTCAAAACTATGCAGAATAAACAATGGAAATAAATTGCAAAAATTCTCCTATTAATTTACCTTAAGTCATTTTTGGACCACAGTTCCCCTTTAACTAGAACTAGAACTATTTTCTCCCATTGACTTTAATGGGTTAGTAACAATAGAACTTTAGAGCTTTCACTTAAGTTCTATCGTTCGGAAATGAAACAAACTTTAGGAAGTTTGGCCACCTCTAGTTTTGTGTTAACAAGCACTTACTAATAGGCATATCCACAAAGCTCACCCTTTTAAAGAGTACATGGGAGGAGCCAATGAGACAAATTCTACATATCTTAAAGGGATTGTAATCTTAAAGGGATACAAGCATTACAACATATGTAAAAGAAATTAATTAAGAAAACAACAATTATACATATGGATACTCTAATAATCACATAAATTCACATTATATATGAACAGCGGGGAGAAAACCCACAGAAACCCCCTACAATTAGAGCAAATAAGTAATACTAATATGTTGTAGGAGTATGGCCCTAAGTACATATGTGGCTTAATACAAATTGGCGTGCACGTTTCTAGTGCATTACAGTGAGGCCTCACCCTAAAGGCTCATACAGACGTACGATCCTGTGCACGACCCGCAACCCCCCACCACGACTGATGCACGTGACGAATGGCCATTTCGGGCGATAATCGCGTGTGTGTACGTTTGTAATCCCCCATAGCAGATTTACGAACGACCCACGACCGAACGCATACACATGCACGAATATCGCCTGAAACGCTGTCCGTCGTGTGGGTAATCTCACTCGGGGTTGCGGGTCATGCACAGAATCGTATGTCTGTACGAGCCTTAAGTCTTTTGTAAGCATGCTTGGACCTGGGTACAAGGGAGAAGTGTCACTCAAGCTACTGAAAGCAGGAACTGTTTTGAGCAATGTGTCAGAGGCTGCAGATCCAGGATTCATTTTAAAGGCAAGGCTTAAAGTTTTTATTTAACCCTAACTTGTTTTGAGACAACAATTTAATGGAAAATAATAATAATTAATTTGTGTATACAAATATACATTTGCAAAGAAAATATTTGCCTCTATGTTTCTTTTGGAACTTAAAGGGCATGTCCACCCCCAAAACTATAATCCCCCCCAATACTGGCCCCATTGTGTAGTGTAGTTTAATCCTTACCTCACATCCCAGCTCCATCTTCTTCTGTTATCCCCCCCTAAATTTCAAAAAAAACGCCCACCAGGAGTCCATATAGGACTCTGCCTCCTGTCTCCCCTCCAGGAGAAGTTTGGCATACGCACTGCAGCCCTTTTCCCCCTCCCTCTCCCTCCTGATTTAGATTCCCTCCCCCTAGCGTAAAAACCTTCCTATATACCTAACTGTCCCCCCATCCCCAACCGCTATAGTTTTAAGTTCAGAAAGTGCTCCAAATATTACTTACCTTCCCTCTTTTTTCCGCCGCACTGAACTCCTGGCAGCCGCGTCCGTGATTGGCTGCCGCTCAGGGTCACTGTGGGGCACTTTCTGAACTTAAAACTATAGCAGTTGGGGATGGGGGGACAGGGAGAATATTATATGAAAAAAGAGAAGGGTGGACATGCCCTTTAAACTCTCATATTTTATTAAGTCTTCTGCACTTTAATTATATATTTGGTATGTTAGCAGTTGTGATTTTATTTAGTACATATTCCCATTTAATTTGACTATTTCATGAGCCCTAAGATGTAAAAGAACCTTTAGTCTTGGAGTGATGATCCTCTCTCACAAGGCCCTCTATGTTCCACAAGATCAGTGCTTATGTTGCAGAAGTCAAAATCAATTAGATTTCTTGTATTAGGCAATTCTTTACCAATACTTGACTTAAATGTATGTTATCCTGCTCTTTAAAGTAAACATTGGTAGCTTATAACTTCAAGATTGCAGATGTGAAAAAAGGGCAGCAGTATCTCAGTCTCAAAAAAGTAAATAAATATCAGTGGCTTTGAAATATTCAGTATTTAACGGTATATGCAAATGATAAACTGATGTAACAACCTCTTTTAATTTGATTTTAATGTAATTAGGATGTTACATGGCATCGGATACAGGTTAACATTTTGATGGATATATTTCAAACCAATAAACTCAAAACATAGCCAAAACATAGCCACTACACTAAGCAAGATTTTATTAGCCAAGACTCGGTTCTGCTAATAAATATTAATGGCTGTTCTTTACCTCCAACACAAATGATGCCTAGGGGTGATTTATACATTACACAAAAAGCTTCAGCACTCAACTTTACATATAACTATAGACCTGTGCTAAGTAAAGCAGATAAAAGAGTTTTGCCTACATGCAAAAAATGAAGGGTAATCACCTAAAGGTATAAGTGAAGACATTTAGTTACTTCCAATATAGTGGCCCATTGTCTGTTCTAACCTGTTGAAATAAGTACTGGGGGGACCAAGACCTAATTCAAAATGCTTCCATTTCTTTATGCATTACTATGTACTGTTGTGCAGTCCCTAAATATCCAGCAATACCTCGGTTGTAAGGCTATTAGTCAAAGCAGGACCATACATACAACCCTTATGCAATGCGTAAAAATGATGCTTAACACATTGATTGCTTACCTCCTGACAATGGGACCTGGGAGTGGGACAAAACCTTCCTATCGTGTCCAAATCCTGATTGAATGTCTCCAGTTTTTACGTATTTAGATGGATTTGATTTTTAAAAGTGATATGTACAGTACATGTTTGTTAAGCTTGGGTAAGTTACAGTAATTGCTAATATAAAATGGAATTTTGAAATATGAGTTTGCTCTACATTGAAAATGTCAGTGTTTGTTTAGATAATCAAGCATTGATTGTCTTTTAAAATATAGTATTGATTTCCTGGCAGCTCTGTGATGTTTAGTGCAGTTTTGGCATTCTATATATAGAATTGGGTGTCTTTTATATAGGATTAAATGTTTCACATCACAAGTAATTAAAAAATGCCATTTAAACAGGTGAACCTGGGTCTAGTTATATACTTTATATTTAATAGGCTTGTGGACTGTGCTGTGATTTTAGGTTCTACTGCACATTCTCTATGAAGAAGCAGCATTGAAGATGCTTACAATTGGTTTGTGTGCTGTCTCTAGAAAGATGGTCATACAAAAGAGGAGATTAACAAAATATACTGCATCTGAATTAAACATCACAATATTCCTTACTGATTTATTTTTGTTATGTATAGCACATTTCCCAGCATCTTTGCAAAGAAAGGTTTAGCATGTTAACCATGCAGCAAAGTTAAGGTGAGTCAAAGGTGAAAATTATTATGGTACAACATTCATCTTTATTGAGAATCCATACAAAATCAGAGAAAACAATCCCCCATCTGGGTATTCGCTTTTAGCGTTTTGTGGGAGGTTCCATGAAACGCACAATGCAAATACCTAGATGGGTTGTTGTTTTCTATGATACAGGCTTGATACAGAAAGATTTAATTAAGCTCCAATCCTAGTAAACAGTATTGTACATGCCCTTCATTGTGTACCAACTCAAAACTCCTCCACTGGACAATATGCTGCTAATCAACTTTCCATAAATCATTTTCAATAAATGTCCCAGGAACTGCAGATCTTCATTGTAATAAACACAAATAACTTATGTTTCATATTTTTTTCTTTTCCTGACACTGGTTTCAACAATATTTAGGAAATATTGATGGCTTTACACAAAGATATAAAAACCCGAACCTATTTTTTAATTGAACATAGTCATTTGCATATACTACAGTACTTTACACTGTTTGTAGCCGCCTATGGCCTTGTGCTTTTATATGTTTGGGAACTCCTCTGTGTTGTAAAATATTTCTAATACATCAAATGGGACACATTATCACTTTATATAGAGTTCTGTTTGTGTCTGGCTATTAAGGATATTTTCCATGCAAGAAAATGGGAAAAAAAGTCACCCATGGTAATTTGCAGCAAAGATTCAAGTCTTTTAAATGTGACACATAGGATACCTATTGCAATGATAAGCTTTTCTTCTGGGTAAGAACAACAAAAGGGTGCTGTGGCTAGAGATGGCCGTACTATATAAAGTTCGGTCTGTTTTTGAACTTTCGAACTTCAGTAAAAGTTCGAAAGTTCAAATTCGGATCCATTAAAGTCAATGTGGGAGTGATAGTTCGAAAAGTCTGGGTCATTTACAGCTAAACTAACAATGGTAACTTACTGTAAATGGCTGTGGCACCTGGGAAATGGTCTGGGGAACATGTCACTATCACCAAAACTTTTTAAAACACTTCTTAAACACGAGAGGGAAATTGTCAGGTTTTGCGCAAGGTACATTCGATGGTTTACGTCCAATTCGAGGGTTACCGAACAATACTTTCAAAGGGTTAACAAAAATAGAACCATGAATTTGAGGGTTACCAAAATCGATTGATACATTTGAGTATTACCGAAAACGGACGATCCTTTCAAAGGTTAGCGAACGATACATTTGAGGGTTAGTGAAACCAATCCATACATTCAAAGGGTTACCGAAAACGAACGATACTTTTGAGGGTTACCGAAAACGAGCGATACATTCGAGGGTTAGCGAATGGCCCATAAATTCCATGGGCCATTGAATTTACGATAGTTATCGAAAATAAAGCCGCGAGTCTGGAAAAATGAACTAGTTCGAAAGTGAACTAGTTCGAATACTTCGAGTGCTTCTGAACTCATGAAGGTTTTAGGTTTTTACTAAAACAATGTGGAATTTATTCACTTGCATATAGTAATAGGCAAATTAGGTGGGCCACATTGTGATTTTCTACCCAGTCTTGATGAAAGACCTGCATGCTACACTCTTACAAGAAGCAGGTCAAGTATTAGCTAAATAGATGGGGTGGAGCAGAACTGTACAGAATGAGTGTGTGGGAATGTTGCTGTATAAATACAAAGCACTCGACAGAATTTGAAACCATGTCATATCAAGGAAGCTAGCACTATGATAAATCAAATTACACCTTTAAAGCAAAATGTAGGACTAAAGCTAAAGATACTGTGAACAATGGTAAAATTAATTATACTGATCAGCAGTCATTTTATCCTTTGAAATGTTGGACACTTAAAAAAAACACTTTGCTAATTTCAATCTATAAATGAATACATGTATGACTTTAATCCAGTACTTGTTTTGCTCAAGCTCAGACCTCCAGTCCCCTTAACCCCCTGCCAGACTATCTGACTCTCTATGAGGGCAAGCATGCTCAGTAATCCCTATGAGGCAGCATTGAGAGAAGTGAATTTCCCACCATGCAGTCACCATTCCAGCTACAGCAACTACTATACACAAAAGACTTTACTATTCTAATGCAGCTGAAATGTAAGATGTTTCTGGCTGGATATTTAAAGAAATAGTGGTCAAATCAACAAAAAAATTATACAGTGATAGTTGGGAAGAATTATAGTTTCCAGTAATGGGCAATATAAAACAAAACTAATTTTCCAGTGTACATATCCTTTTAGATCTCTATTAACTAGAAAACAGATTTTAGCCCAAATTTATTTGAAAAAGTAAGTGTTGCATAGATTCATTTCTGTTTAAACTGTGCAGAATTGAATAGTATTTAAAGTGATGACCTGACTGATCTGCTTTATTGAAAGGGTTAAAGTTAAACTCTGAAATGCAGATTTATTCTAGGGTTTGCATTTCTAGCCTTTTTCAGCCTTTTAATTTACAATCTTACACCCCCCTTAGTTCTCAGGTTTTTTCCCTTCATCCTGCTACCATCAGGCTCAGGCATATAGTAGTCTAATCGGGAGATTCACCCAGAGGTGCAAGCTCTCTGGACAAATCTCCCGTTGAAGATTTAACAGAGGCTGTGCGACTCTGGGTGAATCTCACCCCCATTGAATTATTTAACGCCAGCTATTAGCTGGCGTTAAATATTTATGCGCAAAGAGGCACGCAGCCTCTGGTAATTTAGTTTGCAATGGCTGCAAGAGTGCCGTTTCCGGTATTCATGCAGCTGCCACAAAGCAAGGCTTAATGTTGTAAATCAGTTAGCACGAGGTTAAGACCTGAAAGGAGCAATGCATATCCACAGTGCTCCTTGGTAAATAAGCCTGTAAATGCACTTAGAATAGGGCATCCATTCTTTGTTTATAGACTATGTGCATGCATGGGAAGAAGAGAGGGAAAACAGCTGAGGCACTTCAGGTAGTGGAGGATTTCTTGTTACTAAGCACAAAATGGAATTTAAGAATACTTATTCTTTCCTCATTATTAATTATGGAATCTGCGTGCATTGTATTATTGACTTGTATTGTATATTGTATTTTAACTATAGTTCTTCTTTAAAAACTGTACAGTTTAGAAAAATGCAGGATGCACTAAAAGCTATACAGTCCTACATTAGATGTGCTCTCCCGTCCGTGTCCTTTAAAGCTATATAATGAAGCCCCTGAAGTGTTTCTGAACAATGCAATGGAGGTTTTGGTAATTGTACCATCTCTGAGAAGGAATGGATCCTTTTGGACTAAGGGGACAAACACATCTAAAAGGCCTTTATTGTGTGAAACAAGGCAGGAGAGCAGTCTAATGAATTTATTTAAATAAAAACGAAATAAAGCAAAATTGATATACTTATATATGTATATATATTATATACATAAACTGTGGTCTCTCCCCCCTCCCGCCAAGAACACCAATAAAACAGTTAAAATAAAAGGTACCTGGAACAGAAAGGTAGAAACGGTACTTTCTACATCCCATGAGCAGTGGCAGTACTAAGAAAACTGCTTCTGTCAGTCTTCCTGAATGCTTCAGCACTATCTTTAATACAGGAAGGCCCAGGGCCTTAACTGGTCATATGAAAACTGTATGTGCTGTAGCTCCTCAACAAAATAATATTGAGACGTAAGAATAATCAATCCTACCTCCCTGCCCCAGGTACTTTTCAGGATCAATAGAAAGAACCTGAAAACCTAGACCTCACAAAAGCTAAACCGTTCAACTGTGCTCCTAAATGTACTTACCAGCCCTCATTTTATTGGATGACTTCTGCTACTTTACGTGCCTTTTTCCTGTATGGATTCAGCAGAGGGGGCCGGACCAGCAGCCGCATCAGTGATTGACTGAGACATCCCGTCTCCATTCTCCTGTTTTATTCTCTGTTTTACCTGTGTTCTTACCTTATTTTTCTCTCAATTTTAGTCATTAATTCCTTCTTATTCTTTATTTCACCCATTGAATATACTTTTCTTTGGATTTTCTACTACTTTTCTTTGACCTTCTTGCTCTTCTGCTTTCCAATTACCCCAACCCCCTTTCGCCTCCTTCATCTTTTTTTCCCTTCAGCCTCATTTGTTTTTCTTTCTATTCTTTTTTCTTAATGTATGCATTTTTTTCACTCAATTTTAATTTCCTCCCCACGTCTATACATTCATCTACTCCATTATGTTCTTTCTCTTTCTCCTTACTCCATTCTATTCTATTCTGCCTATATTGCTGAGTAGGTTGGACTAGATGGACATATGTCTTTAATCAACCTCAAATGCTGCTATACTAATTAAAAAGAGAATAATTGTTTCACCACTCAACGTTATTTTGGAAATGGCATGTTTTAGTCCAACCAATGCATGCATTTGTATGCCACAGCTTGCTTTTTGGAACAACATGCTCCCATTACATGCTGTATACCCCATATATAACACAAATGATTTGTCCTTAGACTTCAGTGTCAAGAAATACAATATAAGATATTTTTACAAGGGGTATACTTTCCCATTTGGTTGTCCAGGTTCTTAATCTTTGCTGCTGAACAAGATTTCCCTTTTAAACTGCACAATAGCTCTTCAGTGTTCCCAGGAACAGATGTTTTTCTATCACTAGAAATGTTTGTTATTTTGTTAATGATGGATGAGGCTTAATGAGTTTTGACAATCAGGCCTTTTGCCTGTGACAGAGAAATTGTGTGACTTTGTGCACAGCTGGAGTTGAACCTGTGATTGTCAGCTAAGTAATTGTCCCTTTGTCCTTATTACCAAAGTCAAGAAGCTCAAAAGGGAAAGCCCAACTGAGTTTTTTAATTCATTACATTATTAACAGTACACTAATGGCTGTTATTCCTCTACAGTCTGACACCATTGGCTACCACTGTTTATTGATAAATACAATTTATGCTATAATATAATACAGAGCACATCTTAATACAAAATGTGCTTGCAGGAACAAATTATTGTTTAAATGTTTTTATGTTGTTACTATTGTATGTTATCAATGGCCATTCAAAGGGTATTAAAAGAAATTACCGGTGGTTACAGGGACAACACTAGGGTTAAACAGATGTGGAGTCTAAAACATTTCCCTCCCATGTTCCTGTGCTGTTTTCATTTTAAGGGGAGACAGGAGGGAGGGAACAGGGTGTTGCATTTGATTTCAGGTTTCTACTACATTTTACTCCTGAGGCACTGAAGTTTAGCAGAGATTGAGGCCTCAGGAAGTGGGAGTGTTTTTAGTAGTGTGGAATAGTATATGGGGAGGGGGGTGTAAGTAGAGAACGTTGAATGAGGAGGGAAAAAAACAGTTCATAATAGAGAGGTTTGTATTCATATTGTCTGTAGAGCATACTTGGACCAACCAAAAGCTGAACAGCTACAGAGATCACGTTTTAAGATTCGGATAGAAAGTCTTAAATGGTCTATCTTGGGCTTCTATTTGGTTTAATGACAGCATCTCTGGATATGTCAGAGAACGGATTTCATTTGGCCTGATCCTTAAAAAGTTAAAAAGATCAATCTGCATTTAATTTTTGGATTACGTTGCAATTTTGACTTGATAACTAGTGTTTTCTTTCCAACTTCATCATTTTGTATCCACTGGATTTTTTTTTTGTATTTTAAATGAATGGCATTTACTTTTTTTGTCCTGCAACAGAAAGCTGTTCTTTCTTAACCTGTATGTATAATTAAAACCAATACATGAACTCTGGATTCTGAATCCTTTATTAAGGTGAGAAAACATCACTAATGTCATTCCCTTTGGTGGATGTACAATGGCATAATAGATCCTGGGTAGTAAAACACCAGTGGCTGGCCATGCCCACAAAAAAAACATTTAACCCAACAATGGATTTAGTGAAACAGAGCTCTAAAATGCTTTAATGTGACCTAATGGCAGTGGGCAACTGTGCAGGGTAAACTTACTTTAATGCAAAGCTTGGAGAAATATTTCTGTACTTGATATGATGGAGACATATAGGCATTGTACCAGGAAGATGTAGCCCACACTGGATGTTTCTTACAATGATTGGTATGAACTACAGCTTGCAAGAGATGCTGATTAAATTTGAGCAGGTATCACACACTTATACAGTTTCAAAATTAAAATACAGAAAAACCACAATGTCTGTTTAGCAGTGGATATTTATTTTGTTACCATAATATGTATTTGTTTTATGGATGTAAATATACAAAAATGGTGCTCTTATTAGTGTGAATGTGTATACAAATATGTGCTGTATATGTAAAAATATAAAACATTTATGCCAAGATGTGCTGGAAGATTTAAAAAAAAAAATATATATATATATAAAAATAAAATCCAGATGTGAATTGTAGTGCTGGATTAGTTTGCATAATATTACTCCTTATTGTATGTACATTACAACCATGTTTTGTAAAATAGTAATGTTATATTAATGTGTGGCTAT
Source organism: Hymenochirus boettgeri (assembly GCA_019447015.1). Lineage (NCBI taxonomy): Eukaryota > Metazoa > Chordata > Amphibia > Anura > Pipidae > Hymenochirus > Hymenochirus boettgeri. The sequence goes on along the minus strand of CM033473.1, from coordinate 81,335,932 downwards.
ACCGTTAATAACGGTATATATCTGTATAGAGAAGTTATTATTCTTAAGTGTATAATCAGTGGGGTAACACTAATGCATCTATACAATAAGGAGTAAAACTATGTACCCTAACCCAGTTACGGTTATATAAATACGTTATAGTTACATATACATCTAATATTCTAATTCTATTCTAATATTCTCAGCCACATGATTTATAAACACTGTTTATAGTTTGAGATGCATAATTCTGATGTTCTTGGAAGACACTAAAACATTATATCTAAACTTGCATAATGGCAGCAGTGGTGCAGCCTGTGGTTTCCAGATAATGGGAATCATGAAAATAGGACCAGCAACTGCTTGAAATAACTAAGTATCTATTAGCTAATAGTAGTTTTCCTCTGTGACAAGCTGGTTGAATGAAGTTGGAAAAACATTTAATAACTATATAAATGAATGAATATTGATAATTGTGATACAATAGCATGGACCAGTGGTGTTATTTATATGGCCCATTGTTTTTATTTATGACTTTGGTTCCACAGTTCTGTATTGTTGATTTTTTTTCTTAGAATGTTAGTTTTTTTTTTAATAACAGAGCTCTGACACAGTAGCATGTAAGTTCCCCATTTTTTGGAGGTTATTGACAGCCTTACTGAGCCATGATAGCTATTTGCCTCTAGTAGTTTACTACAACTTTCAGCCTTGCATGACATCAAAACTAATCTGATTTTGGTTATTGACAGCTCTAATGGCAAGGTTTAAACAAGCAATTTCCTTTAGTTAACTGAGTAAAATTGTATAGTATTGTATAGTTTATAACTGAGTAGATTATAATATTTTATAGTACATAAATGAGAATATAGTATTTGTCAGTTTCTTCTTAGAACAGGTAATGTTGCACTCTTGGGGAGTCTTAGGGCAAAGTGTTAATTAAATAAAGTTAATTTCCATAACTATTTTTTTTTACTGCATTAAACCAGTGAAAATCATCTGATTGATTGCTGTAAATTTCTACCTATATATTTCTAACTTTACAAATGCTATTGGTTTTATTATGTGTGCAGCTCCTCCTCTTCTTCCCATCATATCCTGATGGTAACCTGATATCACCATCCTCAGAAGATGATGGGTAGGGTTTATGCATAAATGTTACATGAAGATTAGATTTAAGTTCTTCTTTAAGACACAGAAGCATTATTCTTTGTGAAAGTCTACCATGATTATGAGTCACAGTTTTCATTTGAAAACTGGAATTTGGCTTGTGTTTTATACAATAATTGAGCCTGTGAGCTACATACAGTGATTTCTACAGACAATCAAGGGAAATGACTGGCAGCATGTTATTAGAGAAAGTTTGCTCCCAGGAAAACAAAGATTATTTTTTATGAGGCATACATTACCTCATGGCACCCCACCTTTAAGCATTCCTGCAGATTGAACTAACAAGTAAAATGTCAGTCAGACATGGTGACATTATCATGTCAGGTTGCCAGTAAGATCATTCACTGCTTTCGGGGAAGCACCTTTTAAAATAAAGTCTGAATATTAAAGGGCCAGTTCAGTGGAAATTATCAATATTTGTTAAATTGTTAGTTTGTGTAATGCCTTCTTAGTTATTCTACATATTCTCTCCCATTTTGAAAAATCATTTGATTTCATACCCTTTGCTGTTCCCTGCTGTTGACATTAGTGAGGTGACATTTTAGGTTCTAACGGTCCTTCTTCTTCCCAGGATGCACCACATCCATGGAATGTTCCTAACAGTAATTTCTACTGATGGGCTGTTGGATGGGTCAAAGATGCTCAGATCTCTACTGAGCAACTGAATCAAACCAGGCACTGGGTCATGGGCAAGAATACGTCGGTCTCTACTAAGGGTCCTGCAAACAGGAAATCGGTATTTCGGTTGCATTTATTTATACACAGACAAAATGCTGAATTGGCAGATTAAGGTCATTGGGATGAAAAAATACTGCTCTTTTTTCTGAAAAGCATATGTATTTGCACTGTACTTCCCCTTTAAGTTTCATTGGTATTATACCCTCCACCCCAGTTAAAAGTACCCAGGGTGAGTACCTAAACTGCAGGGACCAAACCACTGGGTCTTACCATTTTGCTACAAATGATCATAGTCACTGACTGTGGTAGGGCTAATAAATGGGAACATATTGCATATTGCTCCTTTTCATTGGTTGAATACCGGGAAGTGAATGGGATGTTCCCCTTCAGTACATACAGTTCAAAATTTTTATCCAGGTATTTTTCTCAATGACACTTTTTATGCCTTTGGTCTTACTCCAAAATGAGAGAAAATACATTTTCTAGAAAGAAAAGAAAACTGAGTTGGTGCATTCCTTTGGATCACTTGTTATGTAGGCATCATTGTTAGGGTAAAATAGTTCAGAAACATGGACATGTGTCTTTGTGCAAACCAAAACCAAATATTATAATGTTTCTTGCTTGCTAGTTTTTTTTGTAAAACAACAATAAAAAATTGTAATAAAAAATGATTTATTCCTATCTTAATTCTTGCAATAGAATTCTAGCAATCAATAGCCCACATTTGCCCATGTGCAGATGGGAAATACAGTCGGACATCTGTCAGCATGAACACATTATATTAAAGGCAGACTTAAAATCAAAGATAGAAAAATTTGGGGGAAACTCTTTAATGGTAAGATGTGATGTGTCATCAGAACATCTAGAAAAAAAAAAGTCTATCACTGGTCCAATAGTTTTCATGTCTGTGTGACAATCTTGTGTAAATAATGAATTCAATTAGCCTTAAAAGCTCTGGTCTTTTACCAGTTTAAACATTCTACAATATTGCAGCCTGAGACACTGTTAACTGGTTTATGTGTGTTTTTGTTTTATCAGAATACTAAACATCATTTCAAGAGGGTGTTGCACAATTTTTTTTTATGAGTTTTAGAATATGGCAGTTAGTTTGGGCTATGTTATGGTTGATTTTATTATACAAATGTGACAATTACTTTAAACCTGCTGTAGTTTGGCATTTGTTGCAGCCCTGTACTTTCTCTCACAGCTTTTTGAAGGTCCCTAAGGCAGCTTTTTTGACCAATTAAGAAACTCAAGAGGTGCTTTCAGCCTTCCAGGCAGCATGATGTCACACACACCTAATAAAGTTGGCGTCAGTCTCTTAAAAATGAAAAAGTCTTTCACAGTTAAATGGTGAATGCTATAGTTATTAAGCTAATAGCTATAAAAAGCAAATTATTATAATATATGTTATATTGTAATATTAATAGGAGTGTGTTGATGTGGTATCCATGCATGCATATATCACATTATCAGTATAGCAGACCATGTGAAAGGGGATAATTGTTGAAGCCATCTTCTCACAGTTTAATTGGTTTAAAATCACAGTATTTTATCCAGTATAAATGTGCGAAAGGGTGTTTATCATAGTGGACAGAAGCACAAGTACCTATCATTAAATTTACAATATTACTAGCTTTCACATTACACTTCATCTACTTCCACTTTTGTTATATCACAGAGTTGCATGTTAACAAGCTAATCTTGGTGGGCCCCATTAAAAATTTTAAGCAAACCAAAAACTGGAAAGAGTGTTAATATGAATCTATCATTTTTGTCATTTTAATCAAGGAGAAAATAAAATAGTATGAATACAGCAATGTGTCATGAATTAAATTGTGCAGCCAAGCTAGTAACTGGTAAAGAGTGTAACTAGTGGTTAATGCCACACACTGTGAAACAGCCAAACATCTTTAAATAACTACATTCATACTTGATAGCAAGTTGAACTGCCATCTGTATCGTGACACACATAGCTGTCTTCCTTTGATTCTTTAAACAGTTTAATTTCAGCAAGCACAGAGAGACCAAGACTTCCAAGCAAGTGTGCCTCAGGCATAACCGGCATAGTCCCTTTTTTTTTTTAACTTCATCTAAAACATCTGTTCTTTCTCTTTGGTATTAAGCCACGCTTATGGGAGTTGTGAGGAGTAACGCTAGATTGTAATGAGGAACACAGATGCATACCCTATAAATGAGACTCCGTGAATATTATTTTCTTAAACAAACCCACATAACCTGTTATATTTTAAAGGCCTTTCTAGAATTGGTTCTGCAACTCAGAAGAATGTTGTTGAGTTTAAGTATATGAATGAGTGGCTACAAACACCATTTAAGCAAAAAATATATTGTTTGTTAGGCAGGGTACACACAAGCAGATTCAGTTAAAGGGTATGTTCTCCTCTCATGCTAACTTTCCCGTTTCCCCTGAGTCTTTAAACTCCTCCAGGTCCCTCGCTGCTCTCTTCTGCCTACCTGATGATGTTGTGAGCACGCACAGTTGAAAAAGCAAGCAATTAGTGCAGTCATCATTGGCCCTGATGTCACAGGCTTGACAATTGTGTAAGAAGCACAGTTTCATGTGTTCCCTTGTTTTCTGTTTTCACAGGAAAGATAATATGTTATATGTAAGTTTAAAACCCACGCTACCCAATCTACTATCGGGCTAGCATGAGTTTCTGGTAGGCTGGCTGACTAGCAGGACTGCCTTTCAAGACAGCTAAACAGAATATTGGCCTGTGTGTACACAAAAGGCCAACACAAGGGCAAGTCCAGACCCAAAATGAAAACTTACATACAGGTAAATCACCCCCCAAAACCCTAAACGGTAATATTTTAAAATCCGAAATATATAAGTCTAACCTGAAATCCTGTTTCTGCTTCCTGGTTCTTCCAGTTAGCAACTGTCAATTATGGATTTGACAGTTGACATCACAGCCAATGACTGAATGTTAATCCCCTGTCTGCCTCTTCTGAGCATGCCCAGGCTCAGTACAGGCTCAGTACAGGTTTCTAAATTGTTCAGTTTCCCTGAGGCATCCAGAAGCATAGCAAGCCATACAGTAATTAATTCATAGGACAAACTATGATATATCAACATATTTTAAAGAGGCCATTCTTTGTAAATGATGTTCTTATGAGGGTGGAGTTGTTTTTTAAGGATGTCATACAAATTCCATCATATCTATATCATCAAGAGTGTCATCAGGGTGTAGAAGCAAAATGACTCTTAACAATGCGGACAAACTACTAATATCAGCATCACGTCTAATCATTCCAGACAGGACATTTTAATCTGATCATTATCCCCCTTACTACAGTAACAAATATATTACTGAACGTAAATATTAATAATAAAGAGTATACAGAGTATACAAAATGATCATTCCTGCCTATATGAGAATAAGGGTACATTCACAATTAGGTTCTGATAGAATCTGACATGAATTTGCAACCTTAGTCGCATGTGTATGGGCTTTAGTGATCCAGATCTAGATACAAGTCTATCACAATAACTAAAACTCATTTGAAAAATCTAACAGTAGTTGTTGAACCACAGTAAATGTATTCCCCTTTTACTTTAAAGCCTATCATATCAACTTCCCCTTTAACTTTTAAGTGTATCATATCATCTTCCCATTTAACAATGGGCTACAAAAAGTGCACTAGTTCTATATGGATTGTATATACAGTATATATATATAATTTATCTGAAGGTGTGAGTGCCCACCTGTTTGACTTCATGATTTCAATGCCATTGTTCCCTTTTGCTCTTTGCCTTGCTAAATTAGATAATAATCATTATTTTTTTCTGAATGTGCTGAAAATGCTTAATTTTTGAAATTCTGATTTCATTGCATTTACAAAAAAAAATGATCTCATATGTTATGTTTTGTTTAGCTCATCTTGCATATGTTAGCCTTTCAAACCAAGAGTTTAACTTTGCATAGGTTGGAGTATACTTCATACTGAAGGTGGATAGTTTAATAATTATAGTTTAACTGGGATAGCTGGAATTTGAGCTCCTAAATTGTCTTTTCCTGTTTTTGTCAAGGATATACAGGCAGAGATTGATGCGCATAATGATATATTTAAAAGCATTGATGGAAACCGGCAAAAAATGGTGAAGGCTTTTGGAACCCCAGAAGAAGCAGCACTCCTTCAATCGAGACTAGATGATATGAACCAACGATGGAATGATTTAAAGGCTAAGTCAGCCAATATAAGGTAAACCATGCTTTGACAGAGGTAGCTGTGATTTATTAGCAGACATTTCCTTTTTGTGCCAGGGTCAAAGGGTATCATTATCCAGTATGGGCAGTGTCCATGAGTCACCATTACTAATGAATCCCTATGGTGGCACACTCCTGCAATTGGGGGCATGTGGCTGTAGGAATCGCTTGTGAAAGGGGTAGTGCAGAAGCCAATTCACTCCGGGTGCTGTTCCCACTACCAGCGTCACTGATTATAGCTAACAAGAAAACACCAATCGACAACCCCCGTGACACACACCCCAATGCATCCCTCCCTGGCACATTACACACACCCCAACACATCCCTCCCGGGACATTACACACACCTCCAACACATTCACCCTATCCCCTCTGGCACATCCCCCTTTGCTTGTCCATCCCCTCTGGTGAACCTCCGGGTTATGCATTAGTGCAGTGTGTCCATTGTGTCCGTAACTAAGGGTTAGTATATAAGATATTCCATACTGATCAACCAAAATATCAACTGTGGAGGTCAACTGTACTGAATTCTATCGACCCGTGTGTACCTAACCTAATTTTTCTTCCATGGCTCTGGCTAATGTACAGTGTAAGTTACTTATATTGATTCCACATAATGTAAGTACTTAGACTAAAAGTAATAATGCTGCATGGAACTAGAAGTTTAACCCCTTTGCTGTGATTGTAAATATATTCACAGATATAAGAGTTATATGGTATCTGTAAATGAATATTCATGATATTTGATAATGATAAATATACTTATTTTAAGATTATTGAATTACATTATTTACTTTGTATTCAGCACCACAGAACAAATTAATAATCTATTAACATCTGTCGCATTGATTTTATCATTGCCACTAGATAAAATGCTGTATAAAATGTTTTCTAGCAGCAAAAGATCTAGAAACGCCAGTAACATGCTCGGAAAAGGATCACAAGTTTTGCTATTATTCATCAATTAAATCCCTACTGATCAATCACATAGCCCTATTTACTGTTAACTGAAACTGAAAAGAGACTGAAAAGCCTCAGTTGATGATTGTTTATCAGTAAATGTTGACAGGCATCGGCTCCTAGGACATATTCCTTTTAAGGTCCGTACACACATCCGATACTTCGGTTGACCCCTAAGGGCAAGGCTGTTTCAGGCAATTATTACATGTGTGTATGTGTTCTGTCGGGCGTCTTTCATTGATCCACCATGGTGGATTGCCGAACAACGCCTGACTGAACGCATACATACGTGGGATTATCACCCATTATGGCCATTCGTCATGCACATGATCGGGGGTCGTGTGTACACGCATTTTGACATACCTTCTTCTACAGATTTTATACAATTTGCTCTGCCATTTTTAAAATACCATAGCTTTGGGGCAACATAGCATTTAATTTACGCTATTTTTTTCTTTTTCTTCATACATCAAGAAGAATGTGACAGAATGTCAATAAGTAAAGCAATTTGTAATATAATCTTAAAGGGCATGTACACTGTAATAACAAGTTAGGCTAATTGTATAGGTTTCGCAGGAAAAAAGAGTAGCTGAGGGTCGCACTCCAAATCATAAAGAAATTTTTATTGTGAACCACACATATTCACGTCACAACGTTTCGGGGGGATACCCCCTTCTTCAGGTGAAGAAGGGGGTATCCCCCCGAAACGTTGTGACGTGAATATGTGTGGTTCACAATAAAAATTTCTTTATGATTTGGAGTGCGACCCTCAGCTACTCTTTTTTCCTGCGAAGCCACTGGTTCCTAAGGGAAGAACCTAAAGAGGCGTCTGCACCCATAGTTGGGTAGAGTGCACCTCCACCATTGTTTATCCTAATTGTATAGGTTTGCCTTTAAATATAAGGTGGCGGTCTTTTTTTTTTTTTTTACAGAATATATAGTAGTAACCTTACAGACCCTAACTTTTACTGTGATCTTGCTGGGCTCCCTTCTCCACTGTATTCCCGTTTTTAGCTTCGCCCCTCGAGATTTTCAAATCACCAACACCCTGTTGGTTAGAGAATTCTACAGCGTGTCACGTGCATGTGACGTTGCCGCAAGTGTGCAACCCTGTGACATCATTGCTCCGCACCCAATATAAGAAAGCATAGTGCAATGACATCACAGAAGCGCACACTCGCGGCAATGTCATGGAGTGTTAGTGATTTGCAAATCTCGAGGGTCAGAGCTAAAAATGGGAGTACAGTGAAGGAGGGAGGCCAGCAAGATCACAGTAAAAGGTAGGGTCTGTAAGGTTACTATAAAAAAAAAAACACCACCACCTTATATAGGCATACCTATAAAATAAGCCTAACTTGTAATAAGCCTGACTTGTTATTACAGTGTACATGCCCTTTAAGAATTCTTATAATATATCAAAAAATATAAAAATATAATATATCAAGAAAGAAAATTCCCATCGACTTTCTTTTGATTTATTGCAGAACACACTTAGAAGCAAGTGCAGAAAAATGGAATCACTTGCTGAGATCCCTAGAAGAACTCATCAACTGGTTAGATTTAAGAAATGAAGAACTTAAAAAGCAAATGCCTGTGGGGGGAGATGTCCCCACAGTACAACAACAACACGACTTCTGTAAAGTAAGTAACCTGTTGTCTTATCCAATAAAAAAATAAGGGGCATTCTCTGAATTACTGCATTTCAATGTGTAGCTGATTTGAAACAGACGCCTGTGAATATAATTCATTTGTTAAATATGATTGCAAGTAATTAAAAGAGAACTGAATATAAAATATACAGCATCTCACAAAAATGAGTACATTTGTACACGTGTGAGTATAGTATTTTTTATGTGCAGGTGTGTTTGGCTTGGGGTAAGACGGGGGGGGAAGAAGTGCACAGTTGGTAATGTACGTCATGTATTTAATAGTTATGAGTTGAGGAGGTGACATTGCTTGAAGGAGATATAGCACATATGTTAGCAAAACTTTATATACAACATTATCAGTTTTTTCACTTGGAGCGTAAATATACAAATGTTGTGGTGAACATACTACATGGAATTTGTCGTTGGTAAAACATGTTGATTGCAATTGAATATTGCAGCACTTGAGTGACTGATGGGCGTCACTGTCTCTGCAGCATGTGACGCGTGGGATCTTTGTCTGTGTTGTTAAAGCCGGGCTTCATTCTGTTGCGCTGTCTGAGCTCTATGTGTTTTTATTAGGAGTGCTCTATTTTTTGCACTTTAGTTAGCAGTATGTCACTTTGTTTGCACTTTAACATTATATCCTTGCACAAGGACCACTTTATGTTAACTATTAGATCCCAATCAATAAAGTTTCTTTCTGGTCCGAATTGAAAGTGCTATGATGTCTTTGTTCTTTCAGTTGTATCTTTTAGTTCTATCTGTGAAGTGTGTGACATGTGGGCAGTGTGAGTCTGGTACTTAAGTCCAGGTAATGCAAGTAATTCCCATGTAGTTCATACCCCCCAACAGTCCCGGTTTGAGTAGGTGGATGGGGCATGTCTGTGATGTTGCGGTGGGTGGGGGCACAGCATTCTAGGGTGTGGACGGTCTGGGGGAGTGTCTGGGATGTTGTGGTGTCCAGGAAGCTTGCACGTGACATTTGGTGGTTGCAATATTTGGGGGCATGGCCATGCTGTTTCAAAGCATGTGTGTGGCCATGCCATTTAGGGGCATGGGTATGATGTTTTGGGGCATGGGTGTCAAGTTTGATTGTGTGGTGTTTGAAAGTGTGCCAGTGATGTTTGGGGGCATAGACAGGATATTTGTGGATGTGGCAATTCACCAACAAATACAAATGTGGGAGTACGAAACGCAGGAATTATACTGCAAACATGGTTTATTCAATGCGACATGTTTCGGACCTAGTGTGCAAGCAGGAGCACACATGAATAAACCATGTTTGCAGTTTGAAACCATATACTGAATAAGTAAATAACGTGTGAGTAGCCACAATTTTGTGTTTTGGAACTGTTTGTGGATGTGGCCATGATTTTGGGATGTACCTGTAATGTTTGGGGGTGTGGCTATGATGTATAGGGGCAGATCGTAATGGTTTGGGTGGGGGGGTTACCACAATATCTGGTAGCATGCTCACAACATTTTGGGGCACGGTTGCAATGTTTGGGGGAATGGCCTTGATGGTTGGGGTATGAGCATGACCGTGATTTTTGGTGGTGTACCTGTGACAGCAATATCTGGAGGCGTGGTCACATTTTAGGAGGCTCTGCTTCAAATTTCTTAGCATGACAATAACCACAAATGTGGTTCATATCACCAATATAGTCTTTCCATAGTTTATATTTGTATATAAATGTGGTTCATATCACCAATAGTAACACAGTCTTTTCAGGGTTTATATTTGTAAATAAATGTGATTCATATATTCATATAACCAACAGTAACATAGTCTTTCCATGGTTTATATTTGTATATAAATGTGATTCATATCACCAATAGCAACATACAGGGTTATTCAATAAAAGTTCTTATCGTTTAAAATGGTGAAAATTTTGTTTCAACCAATCAGATATAAGCTTACAAATGTTAAATAAGATCTGATTGGTTGGGGCAAAATTAGCACCATTTTAAACGATAAGAACTTTTATTGAATCTCCCTGATAGTCTTTCCAGGGTTCATATTTGTATATAAATGTCATTCATATCACCAATTGTAACATAGTCTTTCCAGGGTTTATATTTGTATGTAAATGTGATTCATATCACCAATAGTAACATAGTCTATCCAGGGTTTATATTTGTATATAAATGTGGTTCATATCACCAATAGTAACATAGTCTTTCCAGGGTTTATATTTGTATATAAATGGGGTTCATATCACCAATAGTAACAAAGTCTTTCCAGGGTTTATATTTGTATATAAATGTGATTCATATCACCAATAGTAACATAGTCTTTCCAGGGTTTATATTTGTAAATAAATGTGATTCATATCGCCAATAGTTACATAGACTTACCAGGGTTTATATTTGAAACCCTCCAGGAGCAAATTGTGATGTCTTATAGACCTTAAGGGAAATGTCTTGTTCCCTCTGTTATAGAAGCTGCAAGTAACGAGCAGGCTTTTTATTGGTCAAACGTGCTGTGTCCAGAACCCACAATGTAAAAGTTAGTAATGTGCAAAATAAACAAATGGTTTCTTCAAATTACTGTGAATTACTGCGTGGGCATGCAATTTGGCGCCATGAGTGTCAAGTTTGGGAGTCTGGGCGTGGTGTTGGGGTGTGTGCCTGTGATGTTTAGGGGCATGGACATGATGTTTGTGGATGTGGGCATGATTGGGGGGCATACCTGTGATGTTTGGGGCCATGGCGGTGCTGTATGGAGGCGGGCTGTAATTTTTTTTGGGGGGGGTGACCATAATATCTGGGGGCATGGTCACATTAGGGGGCATGGTTGTGATGTTTGGGGGCATGGCAGTTATCTTTTGGGGGGGTGGCCTTGATGGTTGGGGTATAAATGTGACCATGATGTTTGGGTGTGTGGCCATGACAGAAATATCGGGGGGTGTGGTTGCAAATTTGGGGCGTGGCTGTGACCATGCTTTTTGGGGATGTGGCCATGTCTTTGGGGGTGTGGTCATGATGTCTTGGGTCATTTTTCATTGCTACAGCACATTCCAGAAAGCTCTTCTTGAAATTTCTTAGCATGAAAATAACTGAAAATGTGGTTCATTTCACCAATAGCAACATAGTCTTTCCAAGGTTTATGTTTGAAAACTTCCAGGAGCAAATGTCTTACAGACCTTAAGGGAAATTTTTTGTTTCTTCTGTTGTAGAAGCCAGGTGTGATGCTGTTGTTTTGTGTCTGCAGCTCTCTGCTGTAGCTGTACATAACGTGTCAATGATATGGACTCTTTGCCTGTGTTGTTGAAGTCAGGCAGTGCATGGAGCCCAGTCCCTTCCTCTGAGTGGCTGAATTGGGGCATCACACTCTGCAAGTGACATGCAGGCTTTTAATTGTAGAACTTGGGCTTTCAGAGGGTGTCGCCGATATGTGGATGCGTTCGGGTGTGGCTGTGGGGTGAGCACATACATACATACTCACAAGATTTCTACTTTTATATAGTAGATAGATACTGAAATTTGTTAGTTAGCAATTATGGTATACAATCCAGAGTCGCTTATATTTTAGGTTTAATTTTCCTTTAAAGGGACCATGGAAGAATTAGGATATCAATATTATCTTATGGTCATTGTTTACTGAACCATTCCTATATTGAAGCATTTTTTTCCCCAGTTAAGAACAAATTCATATCTGTCTAACCATACTCCCTACTCCATACTGGAGAAAATCCATCACACAGTTTAAAAATAATTTAAGTCTGGATAATATTAAATTCAGATACATACTAGGTGAATCATGATGAATATATATAATATATAATTGGGAAAAAATCCTTTCTCCATTCTAATAAAAAGTTTTTACCCAAGGCCCACTATTATCCCATCTATTCAGAAGTGTTTTAGTAGAAACTATTTTTGTAAGCTTATGTTTGTCTGTCTTTTGATCCCAGTCTCCTTTACCAGTGAATTAATGATTTTCCTGAAGGTGAAAGGAGAGGAAATATAAAAGAAAGATGAATATAAGGGGCAAGAAAAGAAGGTAGGAACAGGTAAAAGAAAGTAAGAGAAGGGTGCGTGGAATGGAGAGATGGTATAAACACTTATAATAAAAATGTGTGCTTGTTAGCTGTTACCAGCTCTTAGACAGGCAATTAATTTAGAGGGATGTCATATTATATTTTTAAAATTAATATTTCATGTAGGTTGACAATTTGATTAGTCTGATGTAGGTATGTTTAATAAAGTTGTGACTGCTAATTTAAGCCGAATATGCAGTTACTTATTTTACAGTCTGATTTTATATTTGTGTTTTTAATTTACACTAATAATATATGGATAATAATAATCTTAATCACAGGTAATCACAGTTAATGCAGCATGAAAAGCATATGGTATTTTCTGTTTAGAAAATAAAAGGAAAAGTCTAAAAGTTAACTTTTGAGAAAGATAAGGCAATAATCCGGCACTTTGCATTACTGCCTTAAACATTCCAATAGTTAACTTTTTGGATGGGAAAACCGTAGTAGTTTCTCTGGTGCTCACAGCTCTATCTGGAATGGATTCTGTTTCACCCCAGTAAAAAGTCCAACAGCAAGTGGGACTGGACTAGGGCCAAGAATGTGCCTGCTCTTCCCTGTTGTCCTTTGGCAATTTCCAATGGAGCAGTCTATATTTGTAGCCTGTTGGTCAGGAAAAAGAGTATGGACAATATTTTGCCCTGACCAACTGTACAGAGATTGTATTTGAGATAATTATTAATATTTTTTGGAAAAAACCTACCGGTCATTTCAGAAATCACCAAAAATTATGCACCAGGTCATAACAAACAGTTATAGTGCTAAACAAAAATACTGGTTAGAGATTCTGCATCATTATCTAGGGCCACCAAAATTCCCTTGTCCCTAGGAAGTAGTCTTGTTACTGATTTGTCTTTCCCAAAGTAACATATTTTAAGTCTTTTTTTTTATAGAAAATTTGATTTAACAAACTGTATCCTCTTTAAGAAATAATTGTGCGATGTTATATTAAATGTTTAAGATGTTATATTAAATAGCCTGTTTGTAAAGAACACATTATTTTATTGAATATAAAATAGATAATTATAAAATGAATTAAAATCATGTATCACCTATAATTTTATGTTCTGGATGAAAAAACAATGTGTCGTGCAGAAGTTCTTTTCCTGCCTTATAATCTAGTGGAAAACTGACCATATACAGTATACTCCAGTTTAAATTTTTCAGAAGTCCACGATGGAACCCTGTGTGAAGAGTGTTGGCAGACAGCCATTGAAAAAGCAGATTAAATATAAAGTGTAACTAAATTGGCACTGGGATAAATTAAAAATCAATTGTGGGAAAGATCAAAATATGTATACAAAAACTGTAATTACTGTATATCAATACTTGTAATCTCATTTAAACATATTGTTATTTTTGCCAGACATACTCATTGTTCACTCATGGTTTCTACTAAAGGCCGGGTACGTAGCTATTAAATCAGAAGAAGCAAAATAGAATTTAGAGAATTTTAATGCCAGACAAAGGGGGGATGTCCTTACAACTATGGATTCCACAAACTGTGCGTAATGGAGATCTGCTTTTCTGTGAGAATTTGTATAAATATACAGCAGATCTAATGATAATTTCTCCAGGGTATTGCCTTGTAATACTTGGTTCAGTATCTCAGATATATCTAAAGGTTTTTATATCTGCGGATTCTGTTCAACTATCTTTCAGCAGTGTTGATAGAAGGAAGGCAGCTCGTCCAGATGAGATTCCAGGGAGGGTGTTAAAGAATTGTTCCACTCAATTAGAAGATGTTTTCAGTAAAATATTTAATACCTTGATGACACAAATGTACTGTAGTTCATTTGCTCTGGTGTGATAGGGAATGTTTACTTGAGTGGGGTGGCTGCACTGCAAGTCGTCCAATGAATTAGTGGCGTAGCTATAAACTTATGGGCCCTGATGCAAAATTTGGGGATGGGCCCCCCAACACTGCCGCAAACACAAATCGGCACTGTAAACCAAATAATTATTGGTAATATGGTTTGTATAAAACCACTGGTAAAATAGTTGGCATTAAGACTGGTTAAATGCTTGGCATGCAGACACTGATAAACTGGTTGAGAAACTGACACTGCACACAGCCAGGCACTGGTTACATTTTTGGCACACAGACAATGGTAAAAATGCTTTTAGTTGTCACACAGACTAGTAGTTTTGGAAACTTAATCACACAAATGGGGCCCCTTCTTGGCCAAGGGCCCTGGTGCGGTCGCATCCCCTGCACCCCTGGTAGCTACGACCCTGCACTGAATTGTGTATAAAATCTTTAAAGGGCATGTCTACCCCCAAAACTATAATGTAACCCACTACTGGCCCTACTGAGTAGTGTATAAAAATCCTTACCTTACATCTCAGCTCCAAATGGTTCTCCTGTAATGTCCCCCCAAAGTCAAAAAAATTTGCCACCAGGAGCACTGCAGGGAGGGAAATTGTTTCCGCTTTTAAGGCTTCCTCTCAGAGGTTTTTGGCTTGCTCAGAGCAGTCCCCCTCCCCCCCACTCCCTCCCCCTAGTGTAAAAACCCTTTGATATGTAATAGGTCTCCCTCCCATAGCCCCAACAGGTATAATAGTTTTTCCAGAGACTCCCCCGAACTCTACTTACCTTACCTCTCCCCCAGCGTTCTGTGCAGCCGCCAGCCGCATCCGTGATTGGCTGTCAATCACGGATGTGGCTGCCAGTCCAGCTCCCTGCTTGCAGTTTCATTCCTTGCAGTTGCAAGCAGAGTGCTGGGCAGTACGGCGGAGGAAAGAGGGAAGGTAAGTAACGGGGGAGTTTCTGGAAAATCTATTCTAGCGGTTGGGGCTGGGGGAGGGAGACCTAATACATACAACAAAAATTTTTTAAAAGGGGTGGACATGCCATTTAAAAGTTTCCTGCTTGGGTTTAAAGTAGAGTAAGGGGTAAAAACAAAAAATAAATCTAAATTGGTTAGGATCATTGTCTTTGTAAAAAAAAAAATCAGTTTAAAATGACACTTCCATATATTGAAATTCTTAAAAAACTCACTTATGCCTATCCACTACTAGGGGTAATGCAGGCTTTATTTTGTGCTGTTTTGAAGTTTGCTTGGTCTGTATAGCTCCCAAAAACCTCTGCACACAGGAATAAGGTTGCTGATAAACTTTATTAAAGCAATTAAAAACAATAAAAAAAACCTTGCAGAAACAGTCCATCAGGAGGTTGTTGAAGTTGCATTTCTCTGCTATGGTGTGGCCTCTTTAAATCGTGGTGGTCTTGTGATAAGGTATAATCCACTTGGAGATTGTTTGTGAGGTAGTTCATACATGTTTTGCTGTTTTAATCCTAACAGCTTCATTTGGGAAGCTGTAAGGTTTAAAACAGTGAAACGCGTAGGAACTACCCCACAAGCCATCACCAAGTTAATTATACCTTACCACAAGACAAAAGATATGTTATGTAGAACTAGGTCCCATTTCTTCTTTTTTGAATGTAGGGGTACCACAAGGTTGTGTTCTAAGCCCTTTTTTATATTCCGTGTATTCTTTTGATAGAAATTTTTGACATTATTGCTATGTTGGGGATAATCAGCAACAGCTATATGACTGCTTATCGGGATAGGGTTGCCATGCTTACTGATTGGTATACCAATAAAATGCTGATTACTGAAGAACAGGAGGTAAATGCAAATCTCTTACCTCCCGTTCTTCAGTAAATCTTACAGGAGAGGAGACACTTACCCGTGGACCCGCTCCAGCGTCCTCGCTCCTTCGCACTTTGAGATGCGCCGGCGGCGTTAGGGATTTCAGCGCTGGAGCGGGCATTTACCTCCTGTTCTTCAGAAAATCAGTTACAAACAAACTTACATTTTTGCTGGACATACCCTTTAATGTTTTTTAACCAAAGTAGCATTTTGTGTAGGTATCAGCAACACTTTGTTAGGCCTCACAGTGAGGGGAATTACAGTATGTGATGGTGCACATCATATTGCAAAGCATAACTCATTTTATTGAATCAGCACCACTTTTTTCCAGGCCCCACAAAACCCACATCTGGCATTACATCAAGCAAGGCAGGCTTTCTCTGGTTTGGGCTATAGTGCCTGATATTATATCTTACATTAAAGTATAGGACCTGTACCAGACAATTTTATTATAGGGTTTTTATTCCGTAGAATTATAAAAATTTTCTATATTCTAACAGGAAAATGCAATACATTTTGTTAATGAGGTGTAACACAATGTAATATCGGGTTAGGATGGGTTTTAAAGGGACACTAAGCCATATATAGCCACCTGCATAATATAATGCCCGGGGAACACTGCAATATTTACTTTAGTGGGGCTCCACTCGCGGCTCCTTCTCAGCTGTCAGACGCGCTGTCCCTATTTTTTGTATTGGCATGCATGCGCCGAAGATAGGCGCTCGGTTGGTACAGCATGCCTGACAGCTGAGAAGGAGCCACTAGTGCGTCGGTAAGTTGAGTGTTGCATTGTTCCTTGGCATTCTATTATTCAAAGGGAGGTGGGAATAAGCATTCTCACCTCCCTGTGAATAATAGATACAGATTTCATGTATTAACAAAGTACATGAAATCTGTTCAGTGTACCTTTAATCTCATTTTACGGCACCTGTGCAATTTCTGAAACTTTTCATTAATTGTGAAATACACATGATGCAATATTAAAGGGGAACGGTGGTCTCCAAACAGTTTCCTACCTTTAAAACAAGCCATCAACCACCTCTCTACGTGCTCCACAGCCCAAGATACACAGAAATGACTGACCAGAAAGTTAATGGGTGGGACATTCCTGAGGCTTCTCCTGCACAGTGCCGCCGGCGAGCACAGCCTCAGACTCCCTCAGTGTGTGAGGGAGACAGGAAGTCCCTCCTCCTCTCTGCTGTGTGAAGTCCTGACAGAAAAGGTAAGGGAATCTACAGCCCTTCTCTCTCACAGTGTGAAAACAACCTTTTCAGGCAGAGTTCTCACTCTGTTCTCACTCTACCTGAAAAGGCTGTTTCCACAGAGTTTTCTGGGGAGGGTCAGAGTGGCCCACAGCACGTGTGAGGGGGGTCCCTTAGGCACCCGCGAGTGGGCGTGGCCATGTCACCCTCGAGTGGGCGGGGCCACAACAACCACGAGTGGGCAGGACCAGGGCTGTAAGGGAATGGACCAAGGGGGGCCTGCAACTGGAGGGACCATGGGGTCCATGAGTGGGAGGGACCAGGGGGGCTGCAAAGGGGAGGAGACATGGCAGATTGACTGACATGGTTTTAAAACAGGATGCAGGAAGTGCAGGGGACCTGGTGATGCTGCTGCCATATCACACACAAAAATGTAAATATCTTCAAAACTAAAAAAAAATAAACAATGGAAATAAAATGCAAAAACTCTCAGGAGAGCAATTCCTATCAATTTATCTAAAGTCATTTTTGGACCACGGTTCCTCTTTTAAGATTGGAACAAAACTAAACAAGGATTATTTTGGGGTATTACAGCCTTGCAAGGTGCCGTTCCTTACTAAAGGCAAATATATACAAGGTTATTCAATAAAAATTCTTATCGTTTAAAATGGTGCTAATTTTGCCCCAACCAATCAGATTTTAGCTTTCAAATGTTAAACAAGATCTGATTGGTTGGGGCAAAATTAGCACCATTTTAAACGATAAGAACTTTTATTGAATCTCCCTGATATTTTAGTAATACACAGTAAATTAACCCATTGTCTAGAAACCTAGGACTGTAATCTAAGGCTTTTTACTCACAGACCATTTTATTAGACATAATCTTTAGCAAGAAATTCACTTTCAGGACGGTAGTACACTGATTATGGCACATAATATTGCAAGATGACATTAATGGTAGGTTACAGGACAGAAACTCTTGATTGTTTACAGCAGTGATTTTATTATACACTACAAATAGAACTGCTATTGCTTCAGGATATAACATTTTGTAACTATTAATGTACCACACTGGTATTAGAAGTCACAGTTTTCTGCACCATGTTCCCTAACTTCCCTAAATTGAATTCATATTCCACCCCTCCATACCAATGTCTCAACTCTGTTTATACTGTATATCTCCTTCTCTTCTCTCTACCCATTCTTTCTGCTCCCATATGTTATATCAGCTACTCACTAACATTGCACCCTCAAATATAGTTTAAAAATCCACTTACAAATCCTCCTCCCACCTTATGTCTCTGTTCGTCCTCCTACTTCTGTCTGCTGGTGATGTATCCCCAAATCCTGGGCTATGGAATATCATGATTTGCAATCGTCCACCCCGTCTTACCCTCTCACCTCTCGTGGTTTAATTCCCTTCTATCTATTCCTCTTAATTCCACCATCATGTCTGCCCTTCTTCCTCATTTCCTCATTTGATCTTCAACAGTGGATGAACGCTAGTACTCACAAGGATGGCCACTTCCTGAATCTAGTGATCACTAAAAAAACTGTCTCTTCTTTTGAATTGAACCCCCTACCCACTTCTTCCACTCTGATCAGTATCTTATCACGTTTCAGCCTCAACACCCTCTTCTTCCTGCTGTCCCTTCTTCTTGTGTGTCTGTTCGTAATACTAGACCCATTGATCTCCCAGCACTTGCCTCATCTCTCTTGCCCGTTGATGACCTTGACTCGCTTGCTAATTCCTATAACTCTAACCTGACTAACACAATAGACTCTTTTGCCTCCTTGCATTCCTGCAGTCGAGGGAACTCTAATCCTCGTCAATGGCTCAACCCCACTTCCCATTTTATACGCAGGTGCACGCGTGCTGCTGAACGTGTGTGGAGAAAGTTCCATACAAAAGTTGACTTTATGCATTGCAAGTTCATGCTTCAGTGTCTCGACTCTGGGCTCCTGCTAGCAAAACAGAACTACTACCGGAAACTTATAACTAACAACAAATCAAACCCACATCGCCTGTTCTCCATCTTCAACTCCCTTCTGTGCCGCTCGCCCGCAGACTCTCTCCTTCCTCCAAACTCTCCCTAGGAATTTGCGCATTACTTTCAACATAAAGTGGAATCCATTTGCATGCATCCTAGGGATGACTCTCAGATTATGTTGCCCTCTCCTTCCTCTGCTATTCTCGGATCTTTTACTCCTGTGACCCATTCAAAAGTCTCTCGCCTGCTTTTGTCCTGTCTGCTTACAATCTGCTCTCTTGATCCCATGCCCTCTGTGTTACTGAAATACTGTAATCATGTGCTTACCCCTATGCTCGCCTACATATTCAGTGCCTCCCTTACATCTGGAATTTTCCCTTTCATCTTTAAAATGCACAAAGCTAGGCTCTGGAGGGACATAGGTAAAAAAAAAATATGGCAATGGTATTTTTAAAGCTGCAGCTTCCAAATGAACATAACTTGATTTTACAGTGCACTTATCCTTTAAGCATTGCACATGTTAAACCAATATTAAAAAAGCCCTCGCTAGACTCCTCTTATCTAGCTAACAACCACCCAATCTCTCCCTCTAAACTGCTAGAACAATCAGTCTTCTCCTGTATCGCTAACTACCTCCATGCTCATAACCTATTGGATCCTTTGAAATCTGGATTCCATCCTGCGTATTCCACTGAGACGGCCCTGTGGAAGATTGTGAATGATCTTCAGGTTGCAAAGGCCAATGGTAACTTTTCTATTCTTATCATTCTTGAACTCTCCTCTGCTGTAGAAACAATCGATCATTTCCTCCTTATGCAAATACTTCACTCCTTGTATATTCGGAATGAAGTGGCATCCTAGTTTCTATCCTATCTCTCTAACCGAACTTACTCTGTATCTTGTGCCAATAAAACCTCTTCTCTCGTTCCTTTTACTGTGGGGGTGCCGCTGGGGTCTGTTCTTGGACTCTTATTGTTCTCCCTCTACACTATTTCCTTGGGAGATGTCATTAGCTAACTGGCTAAGTATCACTTATATGCAGATGATACACAAATCTACTTGTCCACCCCTGCACTAACTCCTGACGTCCAATCACGTGTCACCGGCTGTCTCCTTGTCATCTCCTCCTGGATGTTGCAATGCTGTCTCAAACTGAACTGATCATTTTCCCACGTAAACCTAGCCTTTCCCATCTTTCTCAATTTCTGTTGATAATACCCCCATTTTCCCTATCCAATCAGCATGCTGCCTAGGGGTAATTATTGTTGCTAAAACCTGGCGATTTTTCCATCCCAACATTGCGAAAATCTGCAGGTTCCTCTCCGCTAATGCTTATGCATGCTCTCATCGCGCCCAGACTATTGTAACCTACTACTTACTGGTCTTCCTGCTACCCACCTCTGTCCCCTTCAGTTCATACTAAACTCTGCTACACATATTGTTTTGCTGTCTAAAAAACAGGATCCCAAATTACCTCTGGTCCAAAAAACAACCTGGCTTCCCATTAAACAGCGCATTGTATACAAAATCATTCTCCTAACATTTAAATCCCTTCACTCTGCTGCACCTCCTTATATTTCCTCTCTAGTGTCCCCGTGTGTTCCCACCCGATCACCACAGAACCATCTCCTGTACAGACTCCCCAATTGTACTGCTTCCTCTCATCTTAAACCTTTCTCTCTTGTGGCTTTCATCCTCTGGAATTCTATTCCCCTCTCTCTGCATCAAGAACCCTAATTAACAGGTCCCCTTTAAAACATCCTGCCTATCTGGTAACCAGCACAGTATATGAATATATGATTGTTTTATTTGCACTGCATAAGTCTCACTCCTGCACTTATACCCTTTCCTTTGTATCTGTATGTTACCCACCTAATTAGATTGCTAGCTATATGGGGGGGACCTCCTTTACTCTTGTGGCAAAGCTCTAGTACTTATATAAATTTATATATTTATTTGCTGAACTATTTATTTATTCCCCTTGTATGACTTTTTTTTGTATTTTGTTACTGTACAGCGCTACGGCACTTTATAAATAAACTATACATACATACATACAACTAAGTTCAGAAGCTTTTATTCTTCTTCTAAGTTTTATATTTTATATTTATACGTTTTCTTCGTTTACGTGATGTTAAATATTGATGCCATTTCTGGTATTTTGGTTTCTTGTACTTGGGAATAGTTGTTAATACATTACCATTATGCTGTTGTGGTTTTGATGATATTTGATTTGACATTAGGGGCCAGTCAGATTTTTTTTAGCTTTTCGGTATCACATCTGTAGCTGCAGTAAAAGCCATGAAAATGTTAAAATTCTTGCTGTATTGCCTGCTGTGACATCAGCAGATCCCTCTGAACCGCCCATCTTGCAGGAGTGCAAACATTACTGCTGGGGCAAAGGGGAAGCGGTCTCCACTGATAGCTGATAATTAGCATACCAAAATTCTAAATATTAGTATATAAAAGACACAAAAATGTCTTGAAAATTCCTGTTTGCCTCTGCCTAACCCTAGGTACACACAGTACCGATCTTTGAAAGATGACGGACTGAATCTGTAAGATTTTGTCATTTTTTTCCTAAGATGTGGCTATACACAGCCCCAAGAGTTCTCCCTATATAAAGTATATACCTCTCCTACCACCATTGTCGGCTCCCTATACTTTAGTACAGGGTGCTAAACGCGGCCGAGGGAAATTTTCGAAATGTAATGATCATTCCCAACGTCATCAGTAAACGTCAGTGTTGGGAACAATCGTGTAAATGGTACACTTTACTGATAAATAGGCGATTTAGTCAGATCCCACGGAATCGTCATTTTATCTTTAATGTGTACAGCTTTAGATATACATAGGTACTGGAAGGCAAATATACATTTTATAGCCAGCTATGGTAACTTGCAGTTATCAGTGGAAAATACTTTCGGTTTGTCACAGCAGGAGAGTGAGATTCTGGAATGTGTCTATCCTTGCTCTATTCTTACGTTTTTTGGCTTTTTAAAATAATTATTTCTTTGCCAGCAATGTCATGGTTATCATAACCATAAACCTATTACAATATATTAAAAAAATGGGCTGTTGTACATCCATATTAAAGTGCAACTAGAGACCAAAAATATAATACATACAAAAAATAGAATTCTAGTGCACAAACAATTCTAATTGCATATTGGCTACCTCCATAAGGTTGCTACTACAAACAGTCTGCTAAACCCTGGATAAATAAAAGCAATTAGTTCCATAAATTGGCCAAATTATTTTAAGCCCAGTCACCATGTCAAGGTTGCTTTCTTTAACTGGGTCCTTACGTACTGGTACTTGCCTTTTTTGGCTACATGAGCTGACAGCTTCTCCTTTGTGGCCTGGATGCTTGAAGCTGACTCTCTAGTTTAAAGTACCTTGCTCAAATGAGCACATGACCTAACTCTGGGTGGAGTACAATTTCCCAGAAGGCTTGGTCAAACCTTCAATGTAACACACAATATATAGAAAATTGGATTGTTGTACATCCATATTAAAGTGCAACTAGAGACTTAAAATATAATACATACAAAAAATAGAATTCTAGTGCACAAATAATTCTAATTGCATATTGGCTACCTCCATATGGTTGTTGCTACAAACAACATGCTTAACCTTGGATAAATAAAAGCAATTAGTCCGTAACCTACTGGTACTTGCCTATTTAGACAGCTTCTCCTGTGTGGCCTGGATGCTTGACTCTCTAGTTTAAAGTACTTTGCTCAAACGAGCACATGACCTAACTCTAAGTCTAATAGTGACTATTCTAAATAAACATCAAATCAAACTGTTAACAACCATTTTAAAAGTTCTCAGTAGTTACCACTGCTTTTTAAACCTGAAGTTGATTGTAATGCTTTCTGATATCTTAAAGGGCAATTATAGTGAGAACATTTTTTTTTTAATTTCTTCTAATGTATCCTATAAGTCATCCCATCCACCAGGGTACCTTTAGTTTCTTTAAATTCTACATAGTACCCGAGATATAAGCCTTTGAATATGCTGTGATTTGTAGGAGCTGCTACACCTCATCTGTCACTCAAAGGCACACACCCACACAATCCAAAGCTCCCCTGCAGTACTGTCACACACTCTCTCACCCACACTATATGTACCATGTGAAACATATAGCCAAATGCTGTAGTGCTAAACACAATCAATAAACCATTAACCCAGCAATATGAGCATAACACACTATAAAACAGCCCCTCCCCCCCAAAAAAAATCTTATATACATACAAAACCAGCGACTCAAATGGAACACTAATACAGTATATATAATACAGTAATACAGACTATATACCAAACAAGACACACAGTGCAATCTATGAAATATATAGACTAAAGCAACTGAAATGTAACAGGACAACAAGCAGTGTCACTGTGTTTGTGAAGGTCTCACTACAAGCTGCTGTTACACTGACTCTCTCTTCAGTGATTATGATCTCAGCTAAGCAGGGGGAGAGATATGAACTTTAGGTAAAAAGTAAATAACAATTAGCAAAGTTAGAGAACAGGCAGAGTTCAGTAACTTACTTGTAAAGAATCTCAGCACCATTTGTCCTCCTCTCTCCCCCTCTGCCCCTCCCTTCAGCATATTGCTACTTTATTCCACACTTTGATTGCTTGCAGTCTAGCTCTGGAAGGGAGGGGTCAACAGAATGTCAGCACTTCATTTAAAGTCCTTTCAACTGACAATGCTCGGACTCTGTATACAGCCCGTCACTGCTTGAGGGGGAGTAGACAGAGAGGGGAGGGGGACTACACAGCTTGGTACAAACTTCTGCCAGTGTGAAGAAATGAAGCCACACAGAAACATGAAAGTAAGGCAGCTTATACTAAGTGATCTATACATTGTATACAGACAAAGTTTTTTTTCCACTATAGTTGCCCTTTAATAAGATAAGTTTCTAAAACTAAAAAATATTGAGAATTACTGGTACTAAAACATATACTGCAGTTCTGGTTGATCCAGGGATACTTTCCGATTGCCATTTGGAGTCAGGAATGAATCCCACCCCTTTTTAGCCATTTTCTTTTTTGCCTTCCTCCTGGGGTTAAAAAGGAGGGTGAAAAGGTTGGACGTATGTCTTTATTTAACCTCAAATACTATGTTACTATGTTTGCAGGCAACATTTCGGGCAGTACTCCACCTTTTCTCAAGCAAGGATTTTGCCGAAACATTGCATTCTTATGTCTCATAGCATGGGTGAATAAACTTTGACCCTTTTTTTTGCAACCATTTGTAGTGTCTATTACATTTTTTCTTTGATATTGTATTTTTTGGCTGAGGGCAATACAGCCAGCATAGAGATGCTCCAAATACAGAGGAAAGACTGTGTGATAGCCCACATATTATATTGCCACTTGAGAAAGGCTACATAAAGCATTTCTCTATCAGCAACCGTCCGTGAACTGCTCAGGAGACTATTCAGCAAATGGCATTTGTCATTCGTCTGAAAGTAGCCTTATGCCTCTAATTATTCCTAAATTGCAGGCCCTACAATTATGTGCCTGTGTGCATATTAGTTATATAAGTACAATTTCCAGACAGGCACAGAAGCCAAAAACTTTTAACATTATTTACAGCAGCAAAGGAGAATAGCTCAAAGTAAAAATGACAAGGAAACATGCACTATAGTAAGAAGAGCTGTATAATGTTTATTCAATGCATTAAAAATTCATATGCTAGAAAGAGAGATGCAAATGTAAGAACTGTTGTCAAGCAAACTCAGTATTAGTGTGCAAACATGTCTGCTCTTAGACATTAACAAAAACTGATATTTTTATTGCTGGATTGTTTCTCTAAAAGAAAATGAATGTGCAATTGCACATCATGCAACTTTTCTAGAGGAAGTTGAATGCAAATTATTGCTGAAATAGAAATTGTTCTCCTGTGACATGGTTTATTTTAATAAGACTCACAATATGCATGAGAACATTTGCATACTCTACAGAAAGAAAGATTTCCACAGTAGGAAGCTTCTTTTTATTGTAGATATTAATCTTCAGAGTAGCTCTTGAACCAAGGAATATGAACTCAAAGAGAACAGTAAAATCCAGTCACTTTATAATGCAATAATAAGGACCTGTATTGAATATGTGGTTCAGATTTGAGATACATTTCACTGCTGCAAGAACATTGATTAAATCAACTGATCAATAATCTTTTATATAAAAGGATAGGCCCCAGTTTAGGTATGGCATTGATTTGTTATGTGAAAGTTCCCACTAGATGCATTGTTTTACTTTCTGATATTAAGGTGCATGCATTAACCATGCATTCACCTTCTTGGTGTGGATTGCATGTGTTCCAATATTAGGGATAGATATAGGAATGCAAATACATCTCTAGAATCACAAAAATAACCACAGAAACACAATGTGGGAGATTCACCCAGAGTTGCAGGCGCTCTGGGCTAATCTCCTGGATGTGATTCACCAGTGGCTGTGCACCTTTTGGGGATTGGTTGCGCGTGCACCCAAATATTAGAGGGAGCCGATGGCATTTCTTCATCTGTGCCACTTTGTTCCCTCTATCTTCACAATACTCTGCAAATTTCATTTGATCCGACAGGATTTGTAGGGTATCTGTAATGTGTATACCTTAGGTCCTGTATGTCTACTACGTAATCTGTGACCATTGTATGTGTATGGCCATGTTTATGCTTAAAGGGCATGTCCACCCCCAAAACTATAATTACCCCCACTAATGGCCCCACCATGTAGTGTAATAAAAAATCCTTACCTCACATCCCAGCTCCATAAGGTTCTCCTGTAGTCCCCCCCCCCCAAAGTCCCAAAAATTGCCCACCAGGAGGATAGCAGAGTCCATATAGGACTCTGCCTTCTATCTGGCCTCCGGGAGAATTTTGGCATGCCCACTGCAGCCCTTCTCACCCTCCCTCCCCCTCTCGTTTTGCTATCCCACCCCCTACCATAAAACCCCTTGCCCATATAATAGAATAACTTCACCCAGCCCCAAGCGCAAAAGAAATAATTTTAAGTCCCCAGAACTCTACTTACCTTCCCTCTCTCCCCCGGAATTCTGAGAAGCCGGCAGCCGTGTCCGTGATTGGCTGCCTCAGTGTCTTGCAAGCAGAAGGCCGGGCCGGGCATCGGAGGAGAGAGAGAAGGTAAGTAAACATCTCGTCACTTTCTTAAATTAATTTTATAGCGGTTGGGGCTGGGGGACATGCCTTTTAAGAAAACTATGTTTGGAGACACCATTTTTTTAAAACAAGCACAAGGGGTGCAATAGATGCAGAAATTTGCCAGATCCATGTGATAATATAGTTTAACTTTCATTTGTTTTTTGACCTAGATAGCACAAAGTAATTCTAACTTTTAGGCAAAGAGGCCAGAATTATAAGCTATAATTGCTTATAGGAAAATGAAATGGAACTCCGTTTTGAAAGGTCATTGCTGCTTTACTAAGGCAATCTATTTGAAAGAACTCTGACATCTATAAGTGCGTTGTGATGTAAAATACTATAAAGGTGCTGGTTGCACATCCTTATAAACACATCCTTATAAAAGTGCATCTATACCAAAAGCCAATGTTGTTAATATACTTAAAAATGTACATGAAAAAGAAAGACGTTTAAGATAGGTTTACCAGGTATAGTCTGACTGAAATATGTTAATGTAGAATTATTTAAATTAGTCTGGTCAAAAATAGTCAAGGGCAATCAGGTTAGTGGGGACTTTTCAGTCATTTTGCAAGGCATGTGCCAAAACCTTTTTGGAAATAATGCAGCACACCTGAAGCAATAAAATAAAGTTTTGCAATATTAATTAGCAAGTAACTTAAAGGGTATTTTTTAAATTTAGATACATCAAGATCCCCATTACTCCAAAACATGACATGACTCTGTCTGTTCCCCTTTCTGCAATCCAGAGTTTGAGAAAGTGTAGCAGCTGTATGTAGCAGAGAGAGGTTACGTAAACATCTCTCTCCTTGTGCACATTCCAGCCCACATGAAAGAGGAGGGTATGTGCAGTAAGTGCAAAATTGAGTAATTGTTGTTATGCTTGTGCTTTTAAGTTCAGCTCTGGTTGAGTAACTTATCAGGATCTCAAACTCTTGTCTGATAAATGTAGGGCTTAATGGTCGCTGTTTCGGATTGCAAACTCCTGTGTAGTAATGTGGGGTTAATGGGTAATCTATAATCGATTTCTATCTACTGATAAAAACACACCTAGCAAAGAGAGCATGTAGAATTAGACAAAATAGAGGTAAGGGATAAGGGATTCCACCTGTATGAAGCTGTGGTCTGGGTGCCTAAGCCCCAAACCTGTCGCTTACATCCAATCCCCACTCACAAGAATGCAGTTTTACTCACTCCTGGTATTCAATGACCTGTGTGTAGCAGCCCCAGACCCATCACATTTTAGATAAACCAAACTCAATTAAACAGAACTCACTCCCACTGGTCTCAACACATTGGGAATTTATGGAACCATGCTGTTCAGTCTTATAAGTTTAAAGGGCATGTTCACCCAAAAACTACAATTTAACCCACTGCTGGGTGGGTTACTCCTCTGCTCCTTATGGTTCTTCTGCAGTGCTTGCTCAGAGTCCTAGAAAGTGAAGAGTAGGACCTGTCTGAGAGTCATGCAGTTGCCTGCTTCTTCCTTGTCCTCAATGAGGGGGAGGGAGGAGGAAAGGGGAAGCAGAGCAGTGTCCATGGTGAGGTTTTGCAGAACTTATAAGTGTTGCAGACTTTACAAGAAGACAGTGAATAAGGGAGGTTGGTGGAATTAGGAGTACTCACTAAACATTAATAATTTAATGACAATGCAAGCACAGATAAATATGTGAGTACAGTGATTGCAGAAAAAGTGTGCTCCAAAAATAATTGCATTGCCCTCTTTGTGCAGTAACTAATGTATACTCAACAAGTGTTGCACCACAGTGCAATATCACAATACATAAAACTTCTACAAGGGAAAAATAATATAAAGTAGTAAATACATTAACAGTTGACAAGTAACTGACATGAATAAGTGAATGGTTGACAAAGTGCAGCACTTTAAGAAGCCAGGAAAGTGGTGGGTTATAATGTATAATGTACCCCTTTATGTAAATTAGTAGGATATTATAACCACATTCGAGTTCCGTGCCCTTTATAAAAGTACTCGGCCTTCGGCCTCGTGCTTCAATATGGTCATAGAACTCCTCGGTGACTTATAATATCCTTATAATTTACAGAAGAGGGTACATTATCCACTATATAATGTTTGCAATGGAAAATGTAAAGAGAATATGAACATTAAAAGTATTTTGTCTCAAACAAAACAAAAGTAATAAAATTAGATATCCAACTTTATCCTGGCTAGTTTATAATGATGCAAAAATATCAGGGAGATTCAATAAAAGAACTTATTGTTTAAAGGGTATGTCCACCGTTATTTTAACTTTTATGTTTCCAGTTTAACTGAAGGACAGGAGGTAAATGCGATATGTCTTACCTCCTGTCCTTCAGTAAAACTTACAGGAGACCAGAAGAAACTTACCCGCGTATCGCTCCAGCGCCGGCCTCACTGACAGTCTCCGCCGCGTCCACGCTCCTATGCACTGTGTGCGCACGCGCACACAATGCAAAGGACTGTGGATCCGTCGGGGAATGTCAGTGTGGCCGGCGCTGGAGCGATACGCGGGTAAGTTTCTTCTGGTCTCCTGTAAGTTTTACTGAAGGACAGGAGGTAAGACATATCGCATTTACCTCCTGTCCTTCAGTTAAACTGGAAACATAAAAGTTAAAATAACGGTGGACATACCCTTTAAAATAGTGCTCATTTAACATTTGAAAGCTAACATCTGATTTGTTGGGGCAAAATGAGCACCATTTGAAATGATAAGAACTTTATTGAATCTCCCTGTATGTGTTTTAGTTTCTTGTCCATGTCGGAATGACTTTTTTTTTTGTAAAGTTAAGGTCCATTTTAAAGTCTATGATCATTAGATTGGTACAATGAATATGCTGTACCGTATCCCATTTCTTTGTTTATTTGTAAGTTGTTGAATATAATAAACAGCCTAGTAAGAAAGTTCACAATAGTCAGAATGCTGAAAAACATGTCTTTTCTGACCTTATGTGTGTCTGGACATGCACTATTAAACTTACACCAGTAAGACGCCACTTAAGCTTGTTGAAGTAGTAAGGGAAGATCTTGCAGGCTCTGTGAGACTTGTGAGTGCTATTGATTTATAATAAGAAACTATCACATGAAGATCTTGAAGTGTCCCTTTGCTCTGCAGTTTGTGATCTTTAAATCTTTACAGCACCCTAGAGGAAACTCAAGCCTCAAACAAGTTCTTCTTGTTTGTGTCTTGGCATATACAAATTGTGTGGGTTTTAGGTTTTCTCTGTGTGTTTTTGACAGTGTGGTATTAAGGATAGTGGATCATCTTTTTGTGATAAATTGCATTAATTTTATTGTTTATATTAAAGGGGAAGTAACAGGTTAATTCACCCCCATATTTACTGTAGCAAATGTGAGGATATATATTAATATTATTAATATTAGTAATATATTAACCACATAATGAAGTGGCTGGATAGTGTACTGGTTAAAGGCACCGCCTTTGACATGGGAGACCAGGGTTCGAATCCTGGCTAGGGGCAGCTCTACAAATGTTTGGATTATTATAATACCCTAGTAATGTAATAACCTACTAATATAATAACAATATAATATCCATATAATAACCTAGTAATATAGACACCGGCTTGAAAAATATATATTATGTTCGGTAAAGACACTTGCTTGAAAATATATATCATGTTTGGCCACTCCCCTAAAAGGTGGGAGGGGGGAGTAATTGTGGATCACTGGGTCTATAAATGGTGGTATGGGTTAGAGTGTGTGTTACACCTGATGAAGGAGACATAGCGTTCTCCGAAACGTTGTGTATTTTTGTGTGATGCAATAAAACAGAATATTTTCTGATAAACAGAGTGCGCTTCCATCAAACTTTTTATGCTTGTAATATAATAACCATACAATACCCTATATTCTAACCATATAATAACTTAGTAATATAATAACCATATAATACCCTAGTAATATAATAATATTATATGGTTATTATATTACTAGCTATCATATGGTTATATTACTAGGTTATTATATGGTTATTTTATTACTAGGTTATGATATAACTAGGGTATTGTAATAATCCAAACATTTGTATAGTGCCCCTAGCCAGGATTCGAACCCTGGTCTTCCATATCAAAGGCAGTTCGGCTCGGGCCCGAGTTCTAGTCCACCCCTACTACTGAGTTCAATTGGGGAATTTCATCTGCAGCTACAAGGACAGGAGGATTTAAATCAATACTTTGTACCAGATCACTGCTTTATGGTATTATTATGGGTAGCATGGCACACAGTGGGTTACTCTGGTGGTCTGGCACAAAGCAGACAGTGCACCTAAACAGGTTCCCCACATAACATGTGCAGTAATCTGGGGTGTCCCTGTCTATGGTGAACCACTTTGAATATTGACCAGGCCTGTATATTGTGTGTCCTTGTAAGTTGGTGTACATTTATCTGTAGCCTCAGAGTTTGTAGCCAATAAGGTAAATTGTCAGTCCAATAATCTGTCCTCCCAACAGGTGGTAACAGGATCTTATACACAGGATCTTGTGTTGCATTCAATATCACTCAAAAGCACATACCACAATCTACTTTCACTTTCTTTCCTCCTAGCCATAGAGAGCAGGGATGTCTTTTTATCACTCACTGATACCACCTGCAGGCTGGAGGTGGTATATAAGGAGCCTTGGTGTATATGTCCATTACAATACACATCACATCCTGTGTAGCAGACAAACTTTTTTTGGATTACACTTTTTTTTCACATGGAGCAGACACAGGGGAGTGGTTTATCTCAGCTCTTTACGTAAGTTTATGTATTTTGTATATTTTGTGTTGTTGTACCTAATATAAGTCAGTGCTATTCTTTATATACATTTATTAATGGTCATTTAAATGGTAATAGTGAGATAGTACACACATACATATACATCTTTCCTAGATGTAATTTCCTATACCCCCCACCATATTGGTAGCTCCTAAAAATTCAATGCAATCTCCTATGGAGGTATAAATATATTTACATAATATAAGGGATATATCCCTCCTATTATATATGAATATTTACATGTTCATGCATCAGGTTTTTAGGAGCTACCAATGAGGTGGGGGATATATAATAATACATATAGAAAAGGTGTATATGTAATGTGTGGCATTTCTCACTATTACCATCTAAAATATATACAGTTTATAAACTATTAATTAAAAGATGGCAAGGATCGCTGGGACACATTGTTCTGTGTCTCTTTAGAGCACAGGTGTCAAACTCGTGACCCTCCGGATGTTTGAAAACTACAAATCCCAGCATTCCCTATCTACATACTGCAACCAAGGAATGCTGGGAGTTGTAGTTTCCAAAACATCTGGAGGGCCACAAGTGATATCACTTGCAGCCCTCCAGATCACCGTCAAGTGATCTCGTGATAAGTCGATATTTTCATGCTTGAAAATTAGCCTGAAAACCTAACCTCGACTTATACTCGGGTCAAATCCTAATTTCGATCCAAATGCTGCAATTGAGGATAGTAACCAGTAGGTGGCGCTGTGTTAAAAATCCTTCACCTGCATAGAAAGTTACAGGAGCTGATCAGCCTTTACACTCCTTCCTGCTTCCTGTAGTCTAGCTGCTGGACTCATTCAGCACTCTCACTGCTCATCTGGATGCTGTACATCTGATGGGTCTTCTCAGTTTGGGGCAAAATGGCTGCTAGTTCAGTGCAAATGACAACTTAAAACTACAACTCTCAGGTGACACTTTTAACTATTGTCAGAGTCAGAGTGCCCTTTACTATAAGGAGGTCAGGAGAATTGTAAATGATGGTAAGCTTAATTAAAAGTTTATTGAACCTTGCGACTCCACATGTTTAGAAACTACAATTCCCAGCAACCAAAGCATGCTGGGAGTTGTAGTTTCCAAACATCTGGAGTGCTAAGGAATTGGGGGTTACTGGTACTGGATTTGGCTATTACTGTATGGGAATTCTGCTGTCCATTTAAAGGGCAACTTAAGCTACAAAACAATACTGAATCAGAAGGCAGTAGTGGTCATAATTTCTACCCTTGGCTTACACTTGAGTCAATCAGTTTTTACTAATTCTTCAGGTAAAAATAGGTACCTCCTCTTATACCCAGATTGACTTATACTCAAGTATATACGGTAAGCCTTTTTATGTGCTATACTTTAAAGGGATAAGGCAAATAGGCTGAATATATTTTTTTTAATTAATATGCCTATATATAGAGATAAAGGATTTTAATAGCATTGTTTTGAGTGTTGCAGTTCAGTCCTTAAAAAAATGGTTACACTATTTTTCTATACTACTCCACTATGAACATTACAATATATTTAGTGCCCTTCCCTAACTATAATATTGCTTCAATGTGGTGTTTGGGCATAAAAGTACCAACCCTGCGTTTTAAATTAAAAAAAAAAGAAAGTACATTGAAACAAGTCAAGTCGGATAAATGGCTATTTACCATTAGGCTGTATTGTATGTTATTATGCATTAGTCACGGACATTAAGTAGAAACTTTGCATGTCTCCGCCCATTTTTCAAGGAATGCTGGGAGTGAGAATGCTATTTAATTTTATGCTTTGTGGAGCACATTTTTCTTCTTTAAGACCATCTCACCTTAAGCTATATACCTGCAGCTGACTGGTAGCTTGTGATTTAAAATTCTATCCCACACAAGCCATTAATCTGTCTCTTGCAATGACACAGACAAATTTAACATGTCCAATGGAACTCCCGTTGTCTGACATTTGCCATAAGATTGAGAGGGGAAGATGGTCTTGGCCACTTCATGAAGCTTGTGCCTTACAATTTCACTATGGTGTTTAGCATGAAAGCACTAATGTCACTGGTGATCACTGTCCCTCCCCCACAAACTATGGTAACCCTATTAACCTTCCACCACAATGTTACACACACATAGATAACCTGTCACCCATGATGATACAACATTTTAAAAACTTAATTATCAAAAAATTTAAAACATAGATTATGACTCCAGTCCCTCTTTTTGTGCAGCTAAAAATATGTAGCTGAGTTACTTTATTACAAAGTCATGGAATTGATACATTAACACAAAGCAGTTAATACATTCAAGTTGCAAAATTGCAATTGATTGGGTCTGTTACCCCGCTACTTTGCTACATGCAATTACTTTACATCGTGCTCCTCTCATAATAAGAGTTTAGAGCTAGAGCGGTACTTAATTAACAAAGGGGCTACCGTAATTCCTTCATGGGGTACCCAGAGAAATTAGGCGCTATATACAACAAACCCTTGCTTATATGGGGGTATGTATTATTCACATAAATTATATCCTTTAAACCAGATTTTCATGTCCTAGAGCTGTGAGTCCACATGTTACTATTATAAGAACCAAAATAAAGCTAGTTGTTCATTTAAAGTGTAACTCCAGCCCTCCAAAAACTTTGTATATTCTGAGGGATCACCCCCCCAAAATCCAAATTGTGTTATAACCTTCCTCCGACGCTCCCATGTTGAGATACAAGATTTTACAAGAACCACAATCCCTCCCTAGATGTCCCTCCTACTTTGCTCCTGTTGCGATCTGGATATGAGTGGGGGGGGGGATCCTTCAGAATATAAAAAAGTTATTTTGGGGATGAAGTTACCCTTTAAGCCTGTGGGGTCTGTGTGTCCAGGGTCATAATTCTCCACACCTCTCTCTTTAATAGCTTTTTTGCATATTCTTCTGTATTGTCTATATCCACTATTTGGTCGATGGCCATCTATTTTAGGCTTGGGACTGTATTTCGGATTTCCCTCAAGTATCTGGCTCACCAAACTTAGAAACTGAGTCTTTTGGGCCCCTTAGCTGTTTTTTTAGTAGTGTCTTTCAAGTAGAGAACCTACGGTTTGCCATACTTTCTCTGAGTGTAGTTGTAGATTTGCCCACATAATACAGGCTGCATGGATATATGAAAAAATAGATGACATCCATACTTCGACATGCCAATCACTGTTTAATTTTTTATCTGTAAGCGTAAAACTACCCACTTTTTCTTGGGTAGCTACATATCAGCAGTTGACCTTTTCTGGCCAAATCTGTTTAAAGGGTATCTCCACCTACAATACAAGTAGGGGGCCCTATGTTTGCTTTCTAATCTGGCCTTCTGCTGATTGATGATTTCAGCACCAGTCCCTGTACCCCCTGTAATAATACCAGTTAATACACCCATTTTTCCCCTATCCATAGCACCCAACTGCCCCTATTAGCAGTGCATAAAGTCACCCATTCTTTCTCCCCTGTACAGAACCCAGTCACCCATTACCCAGTCTTCCATGCCAAAAACACCCATGTAGGTGTCAGGGGCCTCAAATATACAGTGCACAGCCAGTTGTCCATGTAGTTGACAAATAACCTTTCTGCTCTAACTTGCAGTCAAGGAAAAATAAATGTTACTAAATAGTATGTTACCCAGCCCCCTAGTGGTGCAGGACCTGTGTTATATGTAGGGCAGTGGAAATGATCCTGCTTGCAGCCATGTTTTATGATAACTACCTCCTTATCCAAAAATTCCTACATACTGACCTGTACTTTGCTGCCCTCGTTATTTAGAACAGACCTGTGCATGCCGTTGTAGTACCTCTTCCAGCATTACTTTAAACAGTCAGCAGCTGAAATGTCCCCATAGTGCCACCACTGGCCAACCTGCAAATTACAAGGTAGCTCACAGGAGTCCTCTAGTGGTCAGAGAAGAAACATACATTTAGCAGAGAAATAAATTGTGTTTAGCACAACAATCTGGCATTTTTTTAATGCAGATTGTGTGGATTTTCATCATCTATGGTGGGAAAGCCTGCTAATTCAGCATTAACCCATCTCTAACATGTAAGATTAAATACACTTTATTATTATAATTTTTATTGTATACAATTGGTTATGTGTGGATACAGTGGATATAAAACGTGTACACACAATATAAAATGTCAATATTTTTTTTAATAATAAATCAAGGCAATTCTTGCCAGAAATTGTTCCACCTTTATTGTAAAATTTCTATCTATACAAAGAAGTCAAAAACAAATCAGAACCAGTTTAGTGAAAAAAAAGAAATCCTACCAAATCCTGGCTGCATTAGTGTGCACATCCCTTTGGTTGAAGCTCTTAGGGGAAGATGGAATGCAAAATGAGTACAAAATCCTTGTAAACTGTAAACCCGATATCACATCGGTTAGCATGGGTTTTGCACTTATTTTTCCACTTAGCAGGGGTTATTGCATCTCCCTTGTAAGTGTTAACACTGACTGCTGCACTAGAGGGCTGACTTAACAGTGGCTGCTGAACTAGGTGTCATATAATGTTCCATACATTACAAAGGGTGTACAATTACAATAAAAAATATTTTGTGTTTTTCAACAATAACAGGATTCCTTATCACTGTAAATCCATTCAGTTACATAGCTGCAGAAACCATCATTCAGAGTTTAGAAAGGCTTGCATCTTTGAAGATTGATTTTTAAGTAAAGCCTGGAATTGACAACAGGACAAAGTAAAATACAGAGTATAATATTTTCAATGGGACATAATGGCTAATTACATCTAGTAAAAATTTTTTGAATACCTTGTGCTTGAGACATGTCATCGTTTTTTTTGTATGTTATTAGCATCCCCCTGCTCACTGCTTCTATTATAATGATTCAGTTAAGTGAAAACTATATTGTGACCCATTTAACAGCTTAGAATATTTACTTCTTCTACTAAATGTAATTGCCCTTAGGCTTGTGTGCTGTGAAGTCAGGGAACCCTAAGCAGATTAGATAATGAGAAGAAGATAATAAACTGTGAAATTGTATTTTTTATTTTATGTTGAAGGCCAGATATTTTTAAGCAATGTTTACTGTTCCCTTTATAAAGCTTTAACTTAGCATTGGCTTAATACATAACCCAACGCTACTTGTACAAATGTGAATTATGTGGGAGGGATCCTAAGATAAATTGAGCAGTTTTGTTTTTTGATATTGGTAAAGTGAAGGAGACTTAAAAATCTGCTGTAGAAGGATGACTTCTTTATGAGATTAATAAACACTACAAAAGGATGAGCAGCTGCAACACCCTGATGGCCAGGGTTAACAGTAAAGCCACCCTTGGGGATCACTAAGTGTGCTATGTCTGGCTTCTGTACATGGGACTGCAAGCCTGTTAGCTACATCAAAATACATCAAATGTTGAATTTTGAGCATCCAATTTTTATTGTTACTGGCCATAAGGTTTAGATATGTCATTGTTTATTTTGTTACCTGCCTGTGTCCTTAAATATGGCCATCACAACATACCTTGTGTGTATGCTGGGAATTTGATCTGGAAAGTTTTTAAACTTAAAACTCAAATCTATATTCTCATTAACTCTAATTTCTTAGGAAATAATTTAATCGTTATATTCTTCATTTATTTCTGTTTAACTTTTATTTTAATTAATGTCCACATTTGGTCCTCCAGCATCCAGCGTCAGATTTTCAGCACAGATCACATCATTGAAATGGAAGTTATTTTAGTACATTGGAGCATACATAGTATGAATATATGCAATAAATTTATACATTGTTGCAGGGAACAAAAAACAGAAACATTATTATTCACTATTGGTAGTGTCATGAATAACTTATTATTATTATTATTATAGAGATACACACAAAATTACTGATGAAACCACTTTTTTATTATTAGGCTGCTTAATTTTGTGGCCGTATGTAGGTAATCCAGAAATCCTCACGTCAAAATAAGTTTAAAGTGCATGTCCACCCCCAAAAGTATAATTTCCCCCACTACTGTCCCACTCTGTAGTGCAAAAAAATCCTTAGCTTACATCCCAGCTCCAAATGGTTCTCCTGCAATGTTCCCCCAAAGTCCAAAAAACTGGCCGCCAGGAGCCTAGCAGAAACCCTATATAGGACCTCCTGCCTCCCCT
The DNA here is from genome assembly GCA_019447015.1 of Hymenochirus boettgeri. Classification (NCBI taxonomy): domain Eukaryota; kingdom Metazoa; phylum Chordata; class Amphibia; order Anura; family Pipidae; genus Hymenochirus; species Hymenochirus boettgeri. Next base: position 81,298,308 of record CM033473.1, on the reverse strand, counting down.
CTGGGAGAATTTTGCCATGTGCATTGCAGCCCTCCCCCCCCCACCTTCCCTCTATCCTCCGCCATTCTGAGCTACCGGCAGCTGTGTCCGTGATTGGCTGCCTCTCAGCCAATCACAGACGCAGCTGCCGGTCCGGCTCCCTGCTTGCAGTTTCATGCAAGCAGAAGGCCGGGCAGTGCGGAGGAGGATAGAGGGAAGGTAAGTAAAGATCGGGGGAGTTTCTGGCCATAATAATAATGCAGTTGGGGCTGGGGGAGGAAGCCCTACAACACATATTTTTTTTTTTTTAGAAGGGCGGACATGCCCTTTAATAAATGCCAGTCAGTTATGGTGAGCAGACTCAGTAGTATATGGCAAGAAAGTGATAGGATTTTTTGTGACAGGATCCCTAGGTCCCTATAAAATGAAGTGTATGGAGCTTTTTGAATAATCTCTCAGATCTTCCGCACTGGACCAGTGTGGGAGTGATGTAAGGTAATCTGAAATGCTCTGGTTACATTCAGCCACCCCTGGTATGGATTCACCTTACAAGCCGCACTCCTTGGTGTGCTTTCCTCTTTATGCGTTTTTTGTCCAATCTTGGTATGTTCCTACCACTAGTCTTGTTCAATATTCAGAAGCATTTTTTAGAGTTTCATTACAGCACCATCTGACATTTGATACATTAGAGGGGATGTAATGAAAATAATTGCTAATAAAACTAGGTTAATCCTAATGCAAATAAATAGAAGAAACATTGTGTGCTTGCAATAAGCTGTTCTGTTATTGTTTCTGATTGTCAACATGCAATTTTTAATCTATAGCTATAATTAAACATTTGTTCGTTATACCAAAATGTATACATTTATCCCCATACTGCTTGAAGTTTCATAACATTGCCACATTGTTTTTATAGACAAAGATTTGTGGATGAGAATGTTCAAAGGTTACTGCTATAAATTACCTTCATGTGTTCGGCTTCTCCTGGTGTTTTTATACAACTGTAATTTCTGCATTTGTAATGCAGTGTTTGATTCTACCATAACCCTGCACAACATAGGTTAAATGAGGTTTTAATAAAAACATTTTAACAAGAAAGTCTGCTGTAGCTTCTATACTGTGTTAAGTATCAGAACAAAATAAGGTTTGTTGACGTAGAGTTGATATTCATTTAGGCAGTGTACAGATACCACCAAACATACGCCAGGTAAACATACATAAAGTTAAGCTTTTGACACCATTTAACAGTATCTTCTTAATACTTACAGATTAATGTATTGATCATTAGCAATTGTGCAGCCTTTTAGTTATAAAATATATAATTCCTAAGGAGGCAATAGCAAATATTCCTACCTCCCAGTTTAGCTTAAAATCAATAATCTGAGAAGTGAACGACTGCTGTGCATGTAGCCTCTGGAAGCTCTTCCCTCTGACAGACCCACATCTCAACACATGCCTATCTTTAACATGATCCCGCATGTGAAAAGAAGGGGGTACCACGTTTTTACCTAGGAAAAGTCGCCCCTTCATAATGGTTTGATATTTGTCCAGAAAGCCCAATCTCGCAATCAGTGTTCATTTGGAGTGATGAAACAAGACAAATATTTTCTCCCCAAAGCCAAAATGCAATGGTTTTTATTTTGCACCCTTGCAGGGTTTCTTTCCAAGCCTTTATAAACACTGTACCATTCTTTCTGTAGCTGTTAAATTAACTCCTGCTTCATGTTAATGAGATTTATTTATTTATTTATTTTGCTGCTATTCTGTTCCTAATAAAAGATAAACAGACCTATGTAATAAAAGTTGTTATTGTTAAAAATGTTGCTAATTTTGCCCCAACCAAGCAGACGTTATTTACCATTTGAAAGCTAACATCTGATTGGTTGGGGCAAAATTAGCACCATTTTTAACCAACTTTTATTACATAGGGCTGAAAGTTTTTAAATGCATGTTTTAATTGTAAATGCTGTTGTGGCTCAGCAGTCCAAAGCACTTCTTTTAGAAACACATAGCTCAAGAAGTCACAGGCTCAAATCCCCGGACTTACTTGTGATCTCTCCCTCCATGCAATGCTTTATAGGAAATATACCACAAAGGTTACTTTTGCTTTTGCATAAAATTCAATGGGAGGTGTGGGGGGAAGATAGATTGTATAATCTCTGTTCTCTGTCTGAGAGGCAAGATCTGCTGTAGCATGATCTGTGACTAACAGAGGTGGGCTCTTTGCTGTTATATGATTGGCTGTCAGCTTCTAGGGGCAAGGCTGTAGCTTCCTGTGAAATAAACCTTGTTCACTTACCTGGGCAAGACTTCCATTAAAAGAAAGCAGTGGATTGTGGGAGTTGACCCCTAGAATCAACACAACAAAGGGACAGGTGAAAAACAGTTTGTTGTATCTTTGTTGAATGTGCTCTGTCTATTGGGCAATTTGTCTGGAGACTTAAGTTTCCCTTTAAGACAAAAGCAGTGTTGCTTTGTTTTTTTTGTAGCTTGTTTCTTTTCTAAGTAAACAATTTTAAAATAAATGTGATGCTAAAATATAAAGAAACTCTGCAAGTTCTGTTTTATTGTTTGTTTTGAAGCAAAGCTGCCTTGGTTGGACTACCACCAATAGGGGGACTGTAGAAAGGGCATAAACCTGAAGAATTGCGTTTGATTTTTTTCACAGTGCTACTGATCCCAGTAATTCGACTTGCAGCTTTTTGCTAGGAATTATTACATTAATTCATACTCATATTTACACTTTAGCTATAGCTCTTCTTCAATTAAGGACCAATGCCTGTTAAAACAAAAATTATGCGTTAAGACATAAAATAACCAAGCTACAAAACCTAAACGTAATAATATTAATTTAAAACATTTCTATCTTTTTCCATTAAAGGTTCTGAAGAAAGAATTAAAGGAGAAGGAGTTAACCATATTAAATACCATGGAACAAGCACGGATATTTATTTCTGAGCAACCTATTGAGGGCCCAGAAGAGCCAAGAAGAAACTTACTACCCAAAGCAGGTTTGTTTATAAAGAATGATAAGCCAGTCTTGCTTTTTTCTTATATTAATGGGAATTTTCACCCTTAAAACAAAAAACTGGTAAACTGGTTACCTGCCCCCAATCCCAAATGATATATGTAGCACTTACTAACCAAATATTTAAGGATTATTAATGTCCCCATTCTGGCAAAGTAAGCAGGACCCTCCCTCCATGCAGTGAAACAAGCATTTGACTACTGACATCACTAACAATGATTGACTGCAGTTTCACCTGCTGCCTCCTCTGTTCATGCTCAAGCATATAAAAAGCTCATTGAGCAGATGGAGGAGGCAGATACCTTTGCCAGAAAGGAATAGAACTTATCATTAAATATCTGGTTACAAATGCATGTAATAAACTGGGAAAAAAACAGTTATGGTTGCGGGTAGGTAACTGACAAGTCACTAGTTTTTTTGTTTTATCCTTAAAAATACAATTTCTTTCAGTATATTTAGCTGCAAAATATTTTTTTATTTTAAAACACAAGATTTGGAAAGTATACATAGTATGTATTGGGCTCGCTGATCTTTAAAAACCTACACTCATCATATTGAGGTTTGAAAAAGACTTTCATTTTTATATTGATTTTGTATCGATCCACAACAATACCTTATAATTTGAAGAGCAGGCAATTCTGAATTTAAGTATAACAATAATAAAACTGCCAACTCTGCACTGTCAGCATTTAGGACTTACACGGGTAGTTTCAAGTGTATTAAGTATATGAATCCCATTATCTGGATCATTTTTGCTTCCTAAGAAACAATTCTGCCTGAATTCACAGACACATCTAGAAGTTGGAGCCATCACTGTGAAATCCAGCAGCATGTGCTACTTGTGTTTTGTTACTACCTAATACTTCATAAAGAGATACGCAAAGTAGCAGACACACAGTGTTGAAACTGGTTATAATTTTGGTTCTATCTGCATTTTAGATAATTCATTCTTTGTTTGAGATGATCATTACAGAGTTACAGTGTAAAAAAGCCATAAGGTAAATTGGTCAAGCAGCATTTTATTATCCATTGCAGATAGATGTTAGGAATCGTGTGGGAAAATATTTGTGCTGGAAACACTGCTTGTAATGGCAGACACTACTTTGTTTTAGGGGGATAATAAAGGAAATCTAATTTACAAATGATAATTGTTATACTGATATGATAATATTACATATATTATGATGACTATAGTTTGGTAGCCCTTGCAGGTGGTAAGCAAAATAAAGTGTCCTTCTCAAGAGTAGCTCTTTGTATTTCAATTTCCTGCTTTTCAATCCAGATTCTGCAATATGGTTTAATTTTGCAGGAACTTTATAAAATGACTTAAAAATCAAATTTGTTTAGATGTAAATGTATACTGAGGACCTGCTATTTAAATTTAATAAAATAGACTTCTATACTTACACAGTTGATCAATTTTTAAATATGCACAATAAATTCATGTGGCCTGTTTTAAAACTAACAGGTGTTCAATGTGATTATTAGCAATTATTAGTGCAGGTAATATGCAGTGCCGGACTGGGCTCCTGGAGCCCACCAGAGAATCTGTGGCCACAGGCTCATCAGTAAGAAACTTACCCGCTCGCTCACTCCCCCGGTGCTTAGTCTGACAGATCCCGACGGACCTTGTCTTCTATGCGCATAGAGCGAGCGAGCGGGTAAGTTTCTTACCTTTCCTGGCTCTTGTTTGTTCTATTGAAGAACGGAAGGTAAGGCACAGCTCCTTTACCTCCCGTTCTTCAAGAGAACTGGATTACCAAATCTTGAAAATATGAGTGGAGATACCCTTTAAATGCTAAGATTTTCTTTCAGCTGTAGGAGTTTGGAGTGTGTGTGTCTGTGTGTGTGGTAGGATTTGGAAGTTATTTCTTTAGGTGCAGTCCTAGATTGGGACTTTGATCCAGTAACATAGATAGCACAAACAGCAGCTAACCGCAGGATTGGGTGTTAGCTTCAGGCACAGTTAAGCTAGGTACATACAACCAGATATTTTAAGCTGACCGGTTGACCTTTTGTTATTTTATTTGGTCAGCCCAAAATATTGGCATTATTTTTTCATCTTCTGCCGACCAATGACGTTCAATATTTCATCCAAATTGGACGAAAGGATGATTGGACATGTTGGTATATCACAGACTATTGTGATATCTCCTGTAGACCTATTATGCTTCCATGGTTCAGTGGGAGGGGCTGAGATTTGATAAGGGCGTGAGTGATTGACAGTTCTATATTACCTGACACTTCCCCCATCACCTTTGAAAAAGTAATACTCCAAAAGCTAAAAAGAAGGAAAATGGACAGATTTATGCTTGGTAGCAATTGATCCTATAGTGTGATTGATTAACTGGAAAATGACAGTTTACAAGTGATTTTACAGCACATCGCAAAATTAGTTTTGTTACGTTGCCCATTACTGGAAACTACCATTCTACACAAGTATCACTGTGCCATTTTTTTGTTGATCTGTCCCCCATTTCTTTTGATATCCAGTCTGCAACAGCTTACATTTTAACCAGATTTATGGTTGGTTGCAATTAATCCTTATTGCTGTGTGATTAATAGGGATGGCCGCGGATTTATCCTGTCCGCGAACGGCGGATTTTTCCGGATTTTCCGCCTTCCGAACCGCAGATTTCTCGTATTTTCGAAAATTTTCGAAATTACAAGGATCTCCATATTTTCGAAATAGGGGGAAATGCGAGAAATTCTCGAAATTACGAGAATTTCTCGTATTTTCGAAAATACAGGAAAGTACGAGAAATTCTTGTAAATTCGTGGAATTTCCGCATTTTGGGGATTATTTTCAAGACGGAGCAAGCCACATGTCCCAAATTATCCAATGGCAGCTAACATGATTATTGCCAGCCCCCTGGGTATAAAAGGCTGCTTCACAGGCGCCATTTTGTCAGTGTGTTGGAGTGTGTTTAGTGGAGACCTGACAGTGTAGGAGTTGGAGAGAGTTTTTTGTGCTTTTTGTGCATTTTGAGCTTTTTTTGAGCTTTTTTTGAGCTTTCTGTGTGTGAATTTCAGTGTGGTGGTTTAGCACTTGTTGTTAACCACCCCTGTATTCACACATCTTGAGACCCAACAGTCCTTTTAAGGACTAACCCCCATATAATTCTTTGGACAAATTTTGTGTTAGACCTTTTTAGAGTATAGGTGCCCTTTTTTGTTTGTTCTTTTTTTCGGTATCTGGGTTCAGCGTCAGTGTGTTTGTTGTTTAGCGACAGATGCTGCCTTTGCCAGCCATCAGCAGCGTTGCGGTCTGATCTGCTGTTTTGCTGTCAGTGGTGTCTGTGTCATTTTTGTTGCTTTTAGTTGTAAAAAAAAAAACGCTTTGTGTTTATTGTTGTCTGTGTTCTGTGTGTTTTGTTGTGCTTTGTCTTTTGTGTTTGTGTGTGTGTGTATATATTATATATAATATATATATATATACTAAATAGTACACAAGATGGAGCGGCACTCCGTATCCACTGCGTACAACATGCCCGGGTGCTTCCAAATAGTTATGAAGAACATAAACCAAAGGACACGGGACTCTGGGTTTCTTCAATTAAAGCAGAAATTTCTTATCAAGCACGCATATCGACGCGTTCGGCACGAATAACGGGAGAGAATGCGCCTTGATTAGAGGCCCCAAAAACGGTGGTCGATAGCATGACATGAAATAAATCTGCTTTATTGGAGAAACCCAGGAGTTGCATCGTGAACCTTTGGTTAATGTTCTAGTATATAATATATATATATATATATTACGGCAAGCACCGAGGGCAGTTCTTCTTGTAAGTAGAATGGAGTGCGGAACGAGCACACTTACTCAATATCTATATATATATCATACTGAAGAGTCGAGAGCCACACGTTGGTCTTTATTTTTGAAAAGTTACAAATAGGATTTATTAAACTCCCCATGTGGCCAAACAACAGCAAAGCTTTCGGCATCTTGTGGCGGCCGTCGTCAGGGATTACAGAGATCAAGTGAGTAAGATATGAAATTCAAGACAAACACACCCCCACCCCCCTCCGTCGTCCCCCACCACAGGCTAAATAAATAAGATAAAGGCAAACAAGAACGGCACACGACTAGAAAACCACCAAAAAAGGACTATAAAACACAAAAGGTAAAGAACGGGTACATATAAAAGCTAGGAAACGCTACCAGGAGAAGACCAACGGATGCGACCCCCATATGCCAATAAAGGCAACTAAAGTTGCCTAACGTGAGAAGTTTTAAAGTAAAACTACCGGAACAAGTCCCCAAAGCCAAGAGGCATAGCCAATAAGGAAAGTGCTGCAACCGGCAGGACTAGAGTAAAGTCTATGAAAAGTTGCAAAAGTTTGCAAAAAAGCAGACAATCACATAAAAATAACAACGAGAAGCAGCGAATGAAGAGTAACACCAAGATAAAAACAAAGTTATATATAAAAACAGCATAGGGAAATGAACAGTACACGAAAGAGACAGTCAAAACCCTAAGGAGACAACCAGAAGACACACAATCATAAACAAAGCACCTATGACAAATAAAATTTGTACTAGAGGCACAAAAGATAGGCTAGAGAGAACGACTCTAATCAATATAATTAAAGAAAACATGATAAGGACCATGTTCATCAATCCCACGGAGGACAGTGTGTTGAGGATTTTCAACCGAAGCCTTAGGTACGAAATAGCGGTCGGTGGTTCATATTCCTCCACCGTTTTAAGGATTGATGAGTCAATAGCCATCCATTTGAGGGGTGTGGCTAAAGAATGACCCATTTGCGCAAAATGTTTGGCTATCGACGTTCTCCGTAATTCCCAGGGATATATGGTTTTGGCTAGTGGCTAACAGAGCATTTTGAATGCCAAACGATGGTTCGCCATGCGTTCTCTAATGCGTGGTCGTAGTCTTGCCCGTAATATTTCCACATTGGCAGGTAATAAAATAAATAGCAAATTGACTCAAAACAATTGAGTCAATGCTTAATTTTTATCCTTGGCCCCTATGTGGATGAGGGAAATCATGTCCAGTACTAACATAACGGCAAGCGTCTTTAAAACCTGGCATTTAAGCATCCAGGACTTAGTATTGGAAAGCCACATGCCCAAGACTCTTCATAGATTCTCTTGAAAGTCTGTTTTGACCAATAAATTACGTAGGGTTACGCCTTTCCTTACGCCATACGTGGTTTAGTATCCTAAATGGGAGATTAGGGTCTTTAGATATTATCTCCAGCGTGATTAATGCTATTCGTAAGGATTTTACTTTTGGGGAGAAAATGAAGTAAATGGGATGAGTATACCCAACCCCCCTTAGTAGTAGGCAGTATTTCACAATTGCTTTACATTTAGTTGTTTCCAATGCCAAGTCCATTTGTTCTTGAACAATGGTCTCTCGTATCCTCTCATCTGAATCGTCTTTCATTTCAACGTTTGGGTGTGAGCATTCATAGTGTCCGTGTTGTTCGTAACACCCTTAGCAGTAGGGAATAAATGATGCCCGTCTTAGGAGATATAGGGAAGAAACTAGAGGCATGCATCAATGTGTCATGTCCGGCGGGTTTTTGTAAAGGGTAGGTGTAATCCCCTTCTCTTTATAGCTTCTCAAGTCCAGAACACTCAATGGCTCTGGTAGTAAGAGAGAAATCTCACAGTGGATATCCCACTATCAGATACTCAACAAATTCCATCATTCTTTTTCAGTTCCCCTTCCAAAGGAAAAATAGGTCGTCATATATTGTTTAATAGATCAAAATTTTAGTAGCACACAATGGTATAATATCTTTTTGTCATATTGGGGACATGCAATAGAATTAGCAAGGATGATCCTGCATGAGCACCCTAGCCGTGCCAGCAATTGTTGATAATACGTAGACTCAAATATAAAGTATTGTCTCCAATGAGAACAGAAGGAGGGCCACACACGAAGGGGGTATTACGGGGTAGAAGAAGAGAAAGAGGTTTTTACTCCAGACCAACCGAGGGAGAAGGGGATAAAATTGGAGTCAACATACCCGGACGCCCTTCGAACATTCATTCTAAGTACGGGTTTCATTTTATCTGTGCCTAAAATTTGACCCTCTCCGGGATGAAAAGCGATCTCTAGAAATTTCAACGGACTTTAAAATGAGGGACCTATATAAAAATATAAACCACGCCCTGACACACATCATTTAGACCCCAAAAGTTTTTTTGAACCGCCATACGCCATAAAGTATTTGGCGAAATGGTAAAAAGATGACCTAACAGAGCACAACGAATCCACAGTCTGGGAAGAGGAAAGAGATGGCTCAAATTTATCTAAGGATGAACTCTGTGCTATTCAATCTTTGAAGGATGACCATGAATTGGTCATACGCCCCGCAGACAAGGGGGTGCCCATGTCTTGTGGACAGATCATACTATAGAAACGAGCTACGGCCAATGGGCAGATACAGATACAATATAGAATATTGTCGGTGGATCCTACGATTAAACTACCATCTGCATTAAATGTTTAGACTGCAGTGCGCCGCTGGGTTGAATGGGTGGATCACTGAGGTCCACGTGTGGGTACTTAGATAAAAATACACCGAAAGTCCCTATTATTTATACTTTGCCGAAGCATTTTTTTTTGCCCCCCCCAATAAGTCTTATCGAAGGCCCCAAGGGAGATATTATAGCATCCTATGGACTCCTGTTGAAGCCGGTTTCTACTTTGTGGATTTTATCTACAACAGTAGTTAAAACTTATGCAGTCAGACCTAGAGACAGTGGTTCACTCCTTGCGTCCTGAAAGCCTACTCGCGGCCCCATTAATGACCTGTCTTGATTGACGTGTGGTGACGTGAAAATCTCTATAATATTATACCCAAATTGAGGGAGTATCGGCGTGTCGGGACGCACTCTGCCGATCACGCATGTAAACCTCCCACAGGTCTTGATGGATCTCCTTCTGTTTCTATAGTGGAGAAATTACTTTAGATTTGAGTCTACGTATTTCAACAAATTGTGGCACGCGCTATGGGTGCTAATGCAGACCATCATTCGCCAATTATTCATGCCACCAATATGAACCAAAAATAATTATTACCATTTGTGTGCTACTAAATTTGGATCATAAAAGATATATAGACGGACCTATTTTCCTTTGGAAGGGAACTGAAAAAGAATGTTGGAATGGGTTGAGTATCTGAAATACGTTGGATAGTCCTGTGAGATTTAATCTCTTACTAGCCAGAGTCCATGGTTTATGGACTTGGAATCTATAAGATGGAAGGGATCCACACTACCCTTTACAAAAAACGCACGGACAGGCACACATTGATGCATGCCTTCTAGTTTATTCCCTATACTCAGAAGAAGGGCATCATTTTTACCCAGAGGCTAAGGGTGGTATAAAGAAGAACAAACAGGACACTATGAATGCTACACACCCAACGGTTAGAAAATGAAAGACAGATTCAGGAGAGGATACGACGAGGGACCATGGTTCAAGAACAAATGACTGGCTATTGAAATAAACTAAATTGTGAAAGCAATTGTGAAACGTCAACGCCCTACGCCTAAGGGGGTTGGGGCTACCCCATCCATATAGTCATTCTCCCCCACAAAGTAAAAATCCTTACGATAGAATTAAGTAACGTGGGAGATAATATCTAAAGACCCTAACTCCCATTTAGGGGAATACTAAACCCACTAGGCGTTATAGGACCCTGACGGGCCGTAACATACGTAATTATTGGTCAACAAAACAGACTTTCAAGAGAAATCTACGAAGAGTTTGGGCAGTGGCTTTCCAATTACTAAGCCGGATGCTTTAAATGCCACACATGGTTGTACGGCTTGCCGTGCTGTATTACTGGACAGGATTTTCCCTCATCCACATAGGGCAAAAGGATAAAAAGTAAGCATTGACTCAATGTTTGAGTCAATTGTATTTATGTTTATGACCTGCCCATGTGAAAATATTACGTTGTAAGACTTACGACACCATTAGAGAACAGAATGGAGAACCATCGTTTGGCCATTCAAAAATGCTCTGTTAGCACTAGCCAAACAAACCCTGGATAGTAGGCCCTGGGAAGTACGGGAGAACAGTCGGTAGCAAACATTTTGCCCAAATGCGGTCATTCTTTAGCCACCCTCCAATGGATGGCTATTGACCTCAGATACTTAGAAACGTGTTTGAGATAGGGAACGAGCGCTATTAGTACATAAGGCTCGGTGGATTTTTTAAATTCTCACACACGGTCTCCGATGGATGGAATGAACTATGGGTTCCTTATCAGTTTTCTTTATTAGTTTGATTAGAGTGCGTAGCTTAGCCTATTATTTGTTGATCTCTAGTACAATATTTAATTAGTCATAGTGATTTGTTATGATTGTTTTGGATGCTGGGCGTCGCCTTAGGTTTTGAGCTGTATATTTCCGTGTAGCTAGGTCTATTTCCTATGTGTTTTTTCTATATATTCTTTGTTTGATCTTGGTGTTACTCTTCCATTCGTGCCTTAGAGTTTTGGGATTCTGTGTGTGATTGTGCTGCTTTGTTTGCCACTTTTGCACTTTCAATTAGACTACTCTAGGCCTGCACGGTTTGCACTTCTTATTGGCTATTCTTGGCTTGGGACTTGTCCGGTAGTTTACTTTAACTTATGCACGTTACACTTTAGGCTTTATTGGCATATGGCACCTGGGTCTTATCATGCGTACTTTCTGCTTTGATTAGTACAATTCTTTACCTTTTGGTTGTGTTTTATAGTCATTTTGGTGGTTTCTAGTCGGTGCCGTTTGTTGCCTTATCTATCATATGTAGGCCATGGTGGTGGGGGAGGGACGGGAGGGCGGGGTGGGGTGTGTTGTGTGTTTGTCTGGGAATTATCTTACCTTCACATGTGACTCTGTATCTGACGACGGCCCCCCCGCCCACCAAGATGGCCGAAAGCGTTGATGTTGTTTGCCACAAGTTAATAATCCTATGGAACTTTTCCAAAAAAATACCACGGTGCTCCGACTCTTCAGTATGATTATATATATATATATGAGTAGTAAGTGTGCTCGTCCGAACTCCGTTGCTATACAAGGCTGCCCGGGTGCTGCCGGTAATATAATATCATATATATATAGAACATTAACCAAAGGACACGGAGCACTCCTGGGTTTCTTCCAATAAAGCAGAATTATTTCATGCATGCATATCGACACGTTTGCCCTAATCACGGCCGATTCTACGTTGATAGTGCCGAAACGCTCGACTATGCGTGCTTGAAATAAATTCTGCTTTATTGAACGAAACCAGGAAGGTAGTGCTACGTGTCCTTTGGTTAATGTCTAGGGGTTTCAAAATTATTGTGGAAGCACCCGGGCAAGATGGCCGAAAACGCATTGATGTTGTTTGCCCACAAGTAATAAATCCTATTGAACTTTTCACAAAAATACCACGTGTGTTGCTCCGACTCTTCAGTATGATTGTGATCCCCCTTCGGATTTTGCACCGGGGTGATGAACATGGTGGTGTGCAGAGGATCCATATTTGTGATATATCTATATTATATATAGATATAGTCCAGACCAAATGGTAGGCCAAACAATCAAAAAGGTATAAAGGCGATTAGACACCCTGGTGCACTAACGATAAGTCGATACAGCAATGTGAATCTTAGGGCATCTCAGGGTATTTTCCAAAGATATTTATTGTGCACAATAGCATAACAGCAACGTTTGCGCCCTTTTCTAGAGCCTTTTTCAAGCCAGTGCAAATAACCCGTTATCAAGTGGAATGATAAGTGTTGATGAACAAACCACACCTTTCCGTGATCTCATTAGTATAAGTGACTACATATGTTGAATCAAGGTTCTCCTCGGATTACATCTCATAGAGTGCCCCAAAATGCCGATAAATTGCCAATACACCACTAGGGTCAGCTCTTCATCAAAGTATGTAAAGTGCATAATGCGCTATAAATAACATAAAATGATATACATAATTACAATATAACAATATAGGAGTGATTAAACTTGCCACTAAGAAACAATAAGAATTAGTGATAATTGAATAAAAGTATCCTGTGACAGGTGTCCAATCTTTATATGTGAAAGGGTTAAAAAAAAGGAAAAGTAGTGTCCAAAGGCAATAGAAATATAGATAAAGATAAGAGCTATATTCAATATAACACAGAGATATCATCTAGATTAATGGATCATCCTATCATAAGGGCGGCCAAGCTGTAGTGCAGATAATTACAGTGGTAAGTATTAAAAGAGATATAAAAGGGTTGTTAAAAACTAAAACATACGCAAAAGACTATTTCTAAATTTCCAAGAGCTCAAAAGGTATGTAACTACAACGGGTGAGCATCTAAAATACCTAATAATATCCATAAACAAGTTACATATGAGAGAATGGCAATGGAGGGTTATAAAGGCAGTAGTCCAATCATCTACTAAACCGCAACTGAAATAAGCAATCATATAAACATATAAATCCAAATGGAATAAAGAAACAGCAATTGGGGAGATGGCAAATAGAAGGTAAGTCAGTAATCTATATTTCTTCTAAGAAACACCGAAATGAGCCATTGTTCATTCAGGTCTCTCGGGCTCATAGTGATCCCAAATATTTATCCAGAAGTCTCACGTCTCCGGAGGAGAGTTTTGACCTGTCGCCTCCCTGCGGGGTAAGGACATGGTAATGCCAATATATTTGAAAGTAGCTACCCATGTCCTTTCTCCAAGCAAATGTTTAGCTACTGGTTTACAAAGTTTAGTGTCCAGAAAGGCCAGGGAGATAGGGCTCTAGAAAAAGGGCGCGAAATGTTTTGCGTTATGCCTATTTGCACAATTAAATAATCTTTGAAAAATACCCTGAGTGCACTAAGCTTCACAGGACTGTATCACTTATCGTTAGAGCACCAGGGTGTTCTAATCCCTTTATACCTGTTTGATGTGTGCTACCATTTGGTCTCGGACTCTATTATTTTGAGACGATGGTCAGGTAGTGACACCAGTAGGATGATGAACAGTGATAGATCTTTCCGGAACAGGACACAGGAATAGATTGGTTTTGATATTGAGAAAAATACTGTGGCAGAAAGAAAAACCCAACACAGATTATAACTTGCAAAATCTATCAAGGACTAACCCTCTGCATAGACCTATTGCGAACTTCATAAACGGTGGAGATGAGATAGATCTGGATTACACGGTTATTTCTTTCGGACTAGTTACGCGCTAAACATATTCCACAGGGTTTTTAGAATTGCCAATATCCCCCACCATTTGGAAAGAAAACAACCCTGATTTTTGTAAAAAGTGGCTCGGGATCATCAACAAATGTTCTATGGACCTCATGGTATTAGAATAAATGGAAGTTGCACTATTGGCTCGGGTCCCCCAAAGAGATATTGAGAGTATAAAACTGAACATCAATGTACTTGGCATGGTGTGAGAATAAAGGATTATCTACTATTTGTCAGCACGAACCAACAAATACGAGATGACATGAATCCGCTTTAAACGTACCAAACTCAAAAGGGTTATGAAAGATACCTGCAGCTGCGGTTGTACCGCTGGTTGAATGGTACACACGAAGAGGAGGGGAAGGCCACCCAGGAGAACGGACGCAAGGGTTAAGTCCGCTCGGGTCTTGACCTGCAGTGAGAGGGGGAACAAAGTTCCGGATGGTCGGACTCCGATGACGCGGAAGGGGGCACGGGGGACGCGCAGCCAGTATAGGATTGAGGGCAAATCAGTGGGGCTGGTGCAGCAATAACGGGGCAGGATCCCCCGGATAACGTCTCCCGCCTTCTTTTTTAATGGTTCGGCCGGACCACCAGGGAACAGACCTCGGCCACCATGGCAAAAGTGCGATATGCGATTCGAAGGGGCAGGGCAACAAGGGTAAAAGGATGTGAGTCAATATTTTATGTTGTCTGCAATGTCTTACGAAGCGGAGGGGAAACGGCATTTTACAAAAAGGACTGTCATATGTACATACGACCCCATTCCCACTGTTTGATTGGGAGGATGGAGAGTATATAAATGCGTCAATTGCATTCGAGAACAATTTCATCTTATATAATTCCGTTCCTTCAACCCATTTGAAATTAAGAGCACTTATGATCCTCCATCAGTAATCCAGCTTTGAAGGTTTCATCAGACGTTCCATCGCGACATGCAAGCTGTGGGATTTTACCAAGGTAAGAAAAATTACATATTAATCCTATGCAAAGAGAGGAATGCCATAGTAAACATACAGGAGGATTCGAACCATAGCCATACGCCCTGCAGATAAAGGGTGGGGGGGAGTGTCATTCTCAACTATACAGATTATAGGTTCAGAGATTTTGCAACAACTGCATGTAAGTAATACATAACAAAAACCCTACCGTAAATACTCCAGAGACCTTTAAGAGAAAAATCAGGATGTTATTGTTTTGGCAGTTGACACTTGTTCTGGAGAAACAACGGGGGATATCTTCTACAGTCCTATCCCAGAATGTCTATTGTTTAGTCCCTTCCAAGATACACAAGTCCTTGGATCAAACCACAGGGAAGGTTATCGTATCGGAAAGGGAAGTTTTGCTTGGAACCTAGTGGCCCGTATTTGGACGTTATTCTGAAAAACACATCGTTAAGGAATTACCCTCTTACTAAGAGATACTTCACATTTTCTTCTATTGTCTATAGCGTCATTCTGCCCAGTAACACGACTTTGGTGGCGTAGTGACCATGGAGGTCAACTAGCCGTACACGAACATACCATGGCGATGGGATACAGGGGTGTGGTGTAAGCTTCTGGAGAGTAATCAGTGTGGTCCAACAGACAAAGAGCATTTATTATGATTTGTTACATTGAGCCCTGAATCTTAATATTTTGTTTGAAAAAAAACTTCTACCTTCAGGGTCTCGGGGGCGGGGGGGGGGGGGGGGGGGGGGTGACTGGGGGGTGGTGTGGTGGTGGGTGGGGGGGGGGGGGGGTGGGGGGGTGGGCGGGGGGGGGGGGGGGGGGTGGGGGTGTGGGGGGGGGGGGGGGGTGGGGGGGGGGTGGTGGTTGGGGGGGGGGTGGGGGGGGGGGGGGGTGGGGTTGGGGGGGGGGGCGTGGTGGGGGGGGGGGGGGGGAGGGGTGGGGGGGGGGGGGGGGGGGGGGGGGGTTGGGGGGGGTGGGGGGGGGGTTGGTTTGGGGGGGGGGGGGGGGTGGGGTTGGGGGGGGGGGGTGGGGGGGTGTGGGGGGGGGGGGGGGGGGGTGTGGGTGGGGTGGGGGGGGGGGGGGGGGGGGAGGGGGGGGAGGGGGGGGGGGGGGTGGGGGGTGGGGGGGGGCTGGGGTGGGGGGGGGGGTGCGGGGGGGGGGGGGTGGGGTGGTGGGGGGGGGGGGGTGGGCGGGGGTGTGCGGGGGGGGGGGGGGGGGGTGGGGGGGGGGGGAGGGGGGGGGGGGGGGGGGGGGGGGGGGGGGCTGGGGGGTGGGGTGTGGGGGTGGGTGGGGGGGGGGGTTGGGGTGGGGTGGTGGGGTGGGGGGGGGGGGGGTGGGGGGGGGGGATGGGGGGGGGGGAGGGGGGGGGGTGGGGGGTGGGGGGTGCGGGGGGGGGGTGGGGGGGTGGGGGGGGGGGGGGGGGGGGGGGGGGGGGGGTGGGGGTGGGGGGGGGTGGGGGGGGGGGACCTCAAGGGGGTGCGCGAGATGGCGCCAGCTTACGCCAATATTATTACATGCATTCTACGAAACAAGCCTAATATACTTCTAAATATTCTTTGAACATTGTATTGTATCGTAGTTTATGCTGATGCTTTCTTATCTGGCAGGTTTGGGAGGGTATCCTTGTAGAGATGATTCAGGACTTAAAATCACTGGACTCACCCAATCCGAGGACCTACAATATGGGACGAACCAGCATAGATTCCTGACGTTAAGATAATGGTAAATAATGTTAACAAGGTTGGACTATTGTTTTTCGTAAAAAAAACAGAAGGAATACCTCTTACCACAATAAAAGTTCACACCCACCAGCTCCAAAAGATCAATCACACCTCGCAATTCTGCCGGGTCATTAGGGCTAGGCCACAGCTGCGTTTTTTTGCGTTTGCGCTTGCGTTTGCGTCTTTGCGATTGCGCTTGCGATTTTTCGAAATTATTGAAAACGCGGGGCAGGGCAAAGCAAAAAAACGCGCAGTTTTTCGATGCGTTGCGTTTGCGTTTTGCGTTCTGCATTTTGTAATCGCATCGCATGCGATTTCCTATACTTATGAAGAAAATCGCAAGCGCAAACGCAAAAAAATGCCATGAAATGCATGCGATTGCCGATTGCGTTTGCGTTGAGTCAGGTGGCCTAGCCCTTAGAAAGAACACAAGGGTGACCTTTTAAACTCGAGATTGGATGGAGATGTGACACATTCAAATAGAGGGGTCACAGTGATTTCGTGTTTTACAGAATGCTCTCCGTTGGGCTAAACACAAAATTGCTTAAGATACAGGAGTAGCCACACAGACAAACGAGATACTGATATCAAAACACAGATCTAGGGACATTTAATTTTTCACTAGTACAGAATGTGTGAACATAATTGGGCACATTTTGGTGGGGGATGAAAAAGCTTCAAAAGCTGCTCAAAAAAAACCCACTGTTGGTTATAGCAGAAGGCAAGAAAATCTTTGTTGGGGGATTTATTAGTTATACTGATCAACAGGAGTACATTCCCGTCAACACACTGGCTCCCTAGCCAAAAAGGAGGCAGTTATAAATGTTCAAGCTGCATCTCATGATAGTATATGGTGCAGGATCATCTTTTTTAAAATCCACCTATCTGCAAAGAACACATCCATATCATTCGCCATTACATGTCGCACAACTCAGTCATTTTCACCTAGTGGTTTGTGGTGCCCCTGGGGTCAGCCCATATATCGGTAAAACTGATTTACGATGACTCCGCGAATGATGGGCACAGATCTCTATCAATACTACTGCTCTTGCGGGACATAAAACTTGTAAACCAGTAAGCTAAACATTTCTTGGGAAAGGGAGGACATGGGTGGTAGCTACTTCAAAATATATGGGCATTGACCAGTTCCTATTCCTCGAGGAAGGCGACAGGTCAAAACTTCTCTCCTGAGGACTGAAGACGTTCTTGGATAAATATTTGGACAAACTTGAGCCCAGAGAGGGACTGAATTGAACAATGTCTCATTTCGAGTTTTCTTGATAAAACGATAAGATTACTGAAATTTAGTCCCAATTCCCCGATGCTGTTTCGTTTATTACATTTTGGAATATTATACTTGGGTTAATGTATTACACTTATTCAGTTGCTGTATTAGTAGATTGATTGTACTACTGACTTTATCATCCATGCCATTCTCTTATAGGTATACTTGTTTAGGGATATTATTAGGTATTTCTTAGATGCTTAACCAGGTTGTTGTAGTTGTATCAACTACCTTTGAGCGTCTTGGAAATTTATCTACCTTTGCGTATGCTTGTTAGTTGTTAACATACCCTTATATTCTTTAATATTTACACTGCAATTAATCTGCATCTACAGCTTGCCTTCTCTATATAGTATGATCCATTACTAGAGTAGTATAGGTTGTTCAGTGGTTATATGTGTATACTCTTATCTTTATATATTTCTATTGCCTTTGACATAAACTGTCACTTTTTTCCCTTCTACACATATATAGATTTACACCTGTCACAGGATTTTTTATTTACAATTATCACTATCTTATTGTTATTTATTGACATTTTAATACTCGAATATTGTATATTTTGATATGTATGTATATCGATTTAGTATATACTTACAGTCCAATTTAGCAACTTTTACATAACTTTTGATGAAGAGCTGACCTAGTGGTTTATTGCAATTTATCGCATTTGTGCACGTATATGAGATGTATCCGAGAGAGAACCTTGATTCAATATGTATTCACATATAATATATGAGACACATGGAAAGAGTGATGCTTGTTAAACCTGTAAATAAGCACTGTTGATACGGTGTTTATTTTGCACTGGCTTGAAAAAGGCTCTAGAAAAGGGCCGAAACGTTGATGTTATTGCTTTTGCACATAAATTAATCTTTTGAAAAATTACCCCTGATGTGCATATAAGCTCTCACCATGGACTATATATATATAGTATACCAAATATATTATAATCTATATATTATATGCTATAAATAGCATATATATAGGAGGGTATGTGGCGAACTCCTATTGGATTTAGTTGAGGATAAACCAACTTTTACTGGCTGCTCGCGGTTTGTCCGCTCCGACCACACGGCCGTTCTCAAGACAATCGAATGCCCTTGATGAAAAATGTGTAAAAATACCCAAACACATTCAAAACAACCAGCCCTGTGGTGAGAACGTCCCTTCCCCCACCTCCTCCCTAATTTCGATATCTCCTCCTGGTCTGGATAGAAAATGACTTGCACTGATGTCCGATCCAACTCCAAGCCGGGGTGCGATCCCAAGGGCGTAAAAGGTCCCAGGGGGGGGGGGAACATAAGTCCAATATGGGGGGGGGTGAGATCCAAAGGCGAGTGTGCTATAAAGAAAATAGTAGAAATAAGGGATATATCTTAAAAATGAGGTGCAACTATTAATATGTATATATGTCAGTAAATATAATAAATATAATAAAAAAATAAGGTACAATGTACTAAAATTCATCATAGATGTGTACAGAGATAAAAAGCAGTGACGTGACATATGTGTAACCATAGATATACAAATCTTATAAAAGTTAGATAGAAAATATTAAAAAAACGAGAAAAATCCGGTAAGCGGTTAGGAGAGAAACCTAATTAGGAGGTTATAAATAAGCGACTAGTACCAAATGAGAGTGAAACTAAATCTGCTATCATATGTAAACCTAGATAAGGCTACATTGGAGGAGGAAGGGGGAAAGAAAACTTCTGGTGGGTGGTATCAGTACATTTAATGGATAGTCACAGTTAAATGGAGGGGTATTCGCACAGGCAACATGATAGTGAACATATTTCGTTTTAGGTCCCATTAGGGGACCCGGGTGTTTAAGCGTTGATCCAAGACTGCCGTTTTTGTTAATAGGGCCCCTTTCCTATCAACACCCTCCCTTGTATTACTTGGACGTCCATTGCCATTGCCATATTTGAGGTTAGACAACGTGTGTTTAGCACCTTGAAAAGTGTTTAGCTAAGATGATCTATTGGTAGGGGGGAACCGCTGAACTAACCCACTAGTCCCGATCCTTGGTGAGTGGCACATCCTGATGGCTTTGCCGGTGGTTGGCCTACTGTCCATAAAGATGTGGGTGTTTTACCCCATCATACATACAGGCCACAAGCGGCAAGTGATTATGTATAGTACATGGTTGCTTTCGCACAAGATCAGTATATGATCGATTTATTGCGATACCTTTACTGTGGGGGACGGGAAATATGACCCCTTATATATATCCTGCTGTGAGACATACATGGATACCCCTTGGTCTCCCCCCCCCCCATTATGACCTTTATTGCCCCCCTGGACTTTGTACGCCCTTGGGATCCCACCCAGGACTTGCTATTGGATCGGATATCGTGATCTTTCCACCAGGAGTAGATGACGAAATAGAGGGAGGAGGGTGGAGGGAGGGAACGTTACGTCACACAGGGGCGGGTTGTTTGAATTGTGTTTGGGTATTTTAGCACATTGTTAACAAGGGCAGATTGTCTTGAGAACGGTCCGTGGTCGGACCGAAACGCGTAGGCAGCCACAATAAAATTGGTTTCCTCATAAATCCTAGGAGTGCTCCTTTACCACATCCCAACTGACTACCCCAGGAAGCACCCAGGTGGACGAATACACGGTGAGTGCCGCTCGCTACTAACTTTTGTACTCTCTCTCTCTCTCTCTCTCTCTCTATATATATATATATATATATATACATATATTTTTTTTTTTATAAAAATTTGGGAGAGGGAAATGCCTGGCAGGGCAAGAGGGAGAGCCAGGAGCAGGGGTGCTTCTGCATGTGGAGGGAGAGGGAGAGGCAGAGGAGAGCCTACTGAAGGCTCTGGCCAGGAGCTACCTGGCCCTTCGCAGGGCAGCCGGGCAACCGTACCCGATATGTTTAGGGGTAGCCGTGCTAGGGCTATCCCTTCTGATCAAGGAAGGCGGGTAGTAGAGTGGATTACCCAGCCTTCCTCATCCACCTCCTCACAGGCACAGAGCAGCCGAGCTGCCACTGTAGATATTGTGCCTGCTCCTTCCTCACCTGAGGCTCCTACTGTGGGCATGGACCCTGATCCTCTCTATCAGGAGTTTGTTGCCCACATGGCCCGTAACTTCGGGGATCCGGAGGAGGAGTCTCATGATCTGTTTTCGCACACTATATGTGGGGCTAGTGTGCTTGAGGAGGAGCCGTGCACTGATGCACAATCTTTCCTGTCGCCCGAGGCAGAGGAATGTGTTCAGTGCACAGGGGGACAGGAGGCTGACGATGACACGTAGCAGTCTGGGACCAGCCAGGGAACTAATGTAAGGGGTGAGGTTCCAGATGCTGCTGCTGTTAGTGACACAGCCTCTAGTATTGAGGAGGTGGAAGTGGACGATGAGGTTACCGATCATCCATGGGTGCCCTCTGTAAGAGAGGAGGAGGATAGTGTCTCTGAGGGATGTCCCTCAGAGTATGAGCACGATCCTGAACCCAGAGGCAGGACTGGGGGCAGGGGCAGAGGCAGTGCACCTAGTGGTGCTCATGGAGGTACAGCACCAATGAGATCTAGTGCCGGTGCCCCACAACAGCAGATGACCTCTGCTCTGAGTCGTGCCAGTGGCTCAGCGGTGTGGGAGTTCTTCTCACTGGCTCCAGGTGACAGCATGGTTGCAGTGTGCAAGTTGTGCCTGCAACGTGTTAGCCTTGGGAAGACCACATCACATTTGGGCACCTCCTCTATTAAGGGGGACATATGATACTGCACCACTTTGCCCGGTGGGAGCAGTGGACAGGGAACGTGCAGGCACCCACACGTTTCCTACCTCGTGCCCAGGTAGCCACCGTTCCTCCTCCCCCTCCAGCCCCATCAACTGCTTCCTCGGTGGAAGTTTGGGAGGAGAGGAAGCCTTTGGCCCCAGAATGCGGTGTTAAGAGGCCTCTTGACACTGCTGCTGGAGCGTCAGCTAGGAGAGGCAGAGGAGAGCCTACTGAAGGCTCTGGCCAGGAGCTACCTGGCCCTTCGCAGGGCAGCCGGGTAACCATACCCGATATGTTTAGGGGTAGCCGGGCTAGGGCTATCCCTTCTGATCAATGAAGGCGGGTAGTAGAGTGGATTACCCAGCCTTCCTCATCCACCTCCTCACAGGCACAGAGCAGCCGAGCTGCCACTGTAGATACTGTGCCTGCTCCTTCCTCACCTGATGCTCCTACTGTGGGCATGGACCCTGATCCTCTCTATTAGGAGTTCATTGCCCACATGGCCCGTACCTTCGGGGATCCGGAGAAGGAGTCTCAGGATCTGTTTTCGCACACTATGTGTGGGGCTAGTGTGCTTGAGGAGGAGCCGTGCACTGATGCACAAACTTTCCTGTCGCCCGAGGCGGAGGAAAGTTCACAGGGGGACAGGAGGCTGACGATGTCACACAGCAGTCTGTGAGCAGCCAGGGAACTAATGCTGGGGGTGAGGTTCCAGATGCTGCTACTGTTAGTGATGCAGCCTCCAGTATTGAGGAAGTGGAAGTGGACGATGAGGTCACCGATTGTCCATGGGTGCCCTCTGTGAGAGAGGAGGAGGATAGTGTCTCTGAGTGATGTCCCTCAGCATGAGCACAATCCTGAACCCAGAGGCAGGACTGGGAGCAGGTGGAGGTATGGCACCAGTGAGATCTGGTGCCAGTGCCCCACAGCAGCAGGTGACCTCGCTCCGAGTCGTGCCGGTGGCTCAGCGGTGTGGGAGTTCTTCTCACTGGCTCCAGGTGACAGCACGGTTGCAGTGTGCAAGTTGTGCCTGCAACGTGTTAGCCGTGGGAAGACCACATCACATTTTTTGCACCTCCTCTATGAGGAGACATATGATACTGCACCACTTTGCCCGGTGGGAGCAGTGGACAGGGAACGTGCAGGCACCCACACGTTCCCTACCTCGTGCCCAGGTAGCCACTGTTCCTCCTCCCCCTCCAGCCCCATCAGCTGCTTCCTCGGTGGAAGTTAGGGAGGAGAGGCAGCCTTTGGCACCAGCACGTGGTGTTAAGAGGCCTCTTGACACTGCTGCTGGAGCATCAGCTAAAAGACAGGTCTCTCTTCCCCAGTTGTTGGAGCGGAGGCAGAAACTGTCCCCCAGTCACCCCCAAGCCCAGCGTCTCACTGCTGGCTTAGCAAAACTCCTGGTGGTGCAGCTGCTACCTTTCAGCCTGGTAGACAGTGCAGCGTTCAGGGAGTTTGTGGCCATTGGCACACCACAGTGGCAGGTCCCTGGCCGTAGGTACTTTGCCCAGAAGGCAGTACCAGCCCTGCACGACCATCTGCAGGGCAATATATCTGCTTCGCTGGACCACAGTGTGGGCAAGTATGTTCACATTACTATGGACGCGTGGTCCAGCAAGCACAGCCAGGGGCGGTATGTGTCATTTACCGCTCAATGGGTCACTCTGCTAGCCGGCAGAGACGCGGCACGGAGCGCAAGTGGAGAGATGGTGGTACCACCACGCATTCGTGATACGCCAGTCTCCACCCCCCCTCCTCATCCGGTGAGCCCTCTTCCCGGACAGCTCCGTGCCCCCCCAGAGACTATGCTTCGTGCCAGGTGAGATGGTGCCATGCAGAGTTGCAGCTTGTGTGCCTCGGTGATAGGAGCCACACCGGGGCAGAGTTGCTGGCAGCACTGCAAGGGCAGGTTGA
The DNA here is from genome assembly GCA_019447015.1 of Hymenochirus boettgeri. Lineage (NCBI taxonomy): Eukaryota > Metazoa > Chordata > Amphibia > Anura > Pipidae > Hymenochirus > Hymenochirus boettgeri. The sequence goes on along the minus strand of CM033473.1, from coordinate 81,274,487 downwards.
GAGGTGGCTGACCCCACACCAACTCTCAATAGGCAAGGTCATGTGTGACAATGCCACCAACATCCTGTGATGGCCCCACAACAATGGTGGCAAACCGCAGTGGGCCTGCTGTAACTCATTGGTGCTGTTTCTACGAAGCCTTACCCGTTCACCCGCTTTCCCTTACACGAAGCATACTCTGAGGGAGAGAAGCCAATGGGGTGAGGGGTATGTCCAGTGGGGCCAAGCCTGCCTGGCCCCACAACAATGGTGGCAAACCGCAGTGGACATTATGTAACCCAGTACCCCCATCACCTTCTTTCACTTGTTGTGTGCAAACTACTATATAGGGGAATGTGGCCAATGTGGTGTGTGTAATGGCATTGATGGTAAGGTATATACAATTATAAGTACCAGACATATAGCTAGCTAAATAGATATGTGTATTGTAATTTTTCAAATAAAAATTGATTATGAATCTATCTGAATAATTTGATATATGGAAAAATAAAGCCCCAAAACTTTTTTTTAAATAACAGTTTTTATATATAATAATATAATAATTTTCTTCTTTTTTTTAAACTATATCCATAAAAAAAAATTAAAAAAAAATCACTGGGGTTCCAGCCTGGATACCCTCCTCTCCAGTCTGGTCAGGCGGCGGTCCAGGCGCCGCCCCATGTGGCGGATATCCCGCTGTATACTCTGGTAATCTGTGGAGTAAGATATTGAGAGAATTGTGTTGAAGATGTTCGAGCACATTTCCTAAAGCACCATGCGGGTGATGCAATTTTGCACCTGACAGCTACCATACATGGTACTGCAATGCAATAATGTTGCGGTATGTCATAAAAAGGAAAGCTCAGTATAAAATAGCATTATTTCTAAAATTCTTAGTTTATATTATGCATACCTAGTTATGGTAACAGTGATTTCTACTGATTGGCTGTTGGATGGGTTACACATGCTCAGATCTCTACTGAGCAACTGAATCAACCCAGGGACTGGGTCAAGGGCAAGACCATAACGATCTCTATTAGGGGTCCTGCAAACAGGAAGTCAGTATTTCCGTTGCATTTATTTATACACAGACACAATGCTGAATGGGCAGATTAAGGTCATTGGGATGGATAAAATCTTAAAAGTATATATATTATCACTGAACTTCCACTTAAAGCGATATTATTGCATCATGGGGGATCACTGATAAACAGGAGGTAATGCTGGCATAAAACATTACGTTTATTGCTAATTCTTGGTTTTGCATCACTAGGACTGTGCTACATACAACATTTTTTGGAAGTGGTGCAGCCCCCATAAAAGCATTTTCAAACCCACAGTACCCAATGTTGCATCATGTAGCGTGGATTTTACACTGGGAAAATACAGATATTAATAGTCTTGTATATAACATTTCATTAACGTTGCATATGATTTACTTACGATGTTGAATCATGGCCACCAGAGAGACTGGAGGTGCTGGAGGGGCTGGAGAGGGTGGAGGGGCAGGAGAGGGTGGAGGGCCTGTAGAGGCTGGTCCTGCTTCTAGAAAAAAAATTTTTTTTATTTTAACAATCACTGTCCAGTCCATTGGTAATATTACATGTATAAGAACATTTCCTAAAAGGCTATATAGTGAACATTTCTTGGATAATTTTGGACGTTTGGACCGAATTTCGTGACTTAAGCTTAAAAACTGAGGGACAAAATACAGCCCAAACAATGGGGAGTCGGGGACAATAAATGGGAATGAGAAATGAGAAGAACTGTGATCTGTCTCTCAAACCAAATTAATAGATGCGTTGCATTTTTTTTTTACAAAAAAATTTATCAGTGAATTAATAAAATTCACTTAATTATGACTGATAATTTCACTAATTATTTGCTGACAATCAAGGTCAATAAAAAGATAAAAAAATTGCTTAGGATGCACTTACGTGTCTGGCTGATGCCAGGTGCCTCTACTTGGGGCGATGGACTGCCGGAGGGGGCAATGGACTGCCCGGAGGGGTAGTTGGTGGTAGTGCTAAAAAAAAGGAAATTTATTTTAACTCTCACTGTTATTAAATCTTTGAATACATTTACTAAAACATTTCTCGGAGAAGTTGTCAAAAAATATGCTAACATTTGGATAAAGGGCTTGGCCACATCAACGTATTAAAAAGCACACAATAGTGTGGCACAATTAATGTGATCCTCAATTTGCACAATCGTACTGCACTCGCACGGCAATACACATGAGCGCATCGGAAACACGCGCTTGTATGCTTGTTTCTGGAGTGTGCGCTGTAATGTGGCCTTGGTCAAATGAAAAATGTAGAAATTTTTTTTTTTCAATAGGCTGCACTTACATTCTTCACTGGCACCAGGAGCCTCCCCTGGTGCTTCCTCTGGCAGGGACGGTGGTGGCGTATAAGAGGATGATTCCGCTGCAAATTAAAATAAAAAAATACATAATGAATGATATATCTAAAGGATATATTTAATTATATACTTTGAATTCTGCTTGAAAATACAGATTAAATAAGGCAATATGTTATAGTTTCTTTAAAAGTCAATCATATTTCTATGGCAATGATTTCATACCTTATTCTGGCTAAGTACTTATATTTTTATTGTGTGTATTGTAGCCATGGAAAGGGAAAAGTTGGTTGGGTGTAGGGGAGCATCAGTAGCTGTGTGTACTTGTATTTGTATCGATTTTGTGGGTAACACAACATTTTTAATTTTGGAGTGTAAAAATAAATATTTGAAGATGACATTTTTGAAAGACAAAATCAATTTTTAATAATTGATCAAAATTTCATATTTTGACTACTTTCCCATTAAATAGGGCTGCCATGTAACTAAAAGTGTGGGTCAGTAAAGTGTGTTTAACTGTGTCTATGTGTAGGTATCAGTGTGCATTTATAAGGTAAAAAGAAATACATTTTTAATGATCGATTTCATTTTTAACTTTACTTAGCCTTTAAATAAGGCTGCCATGGAAATGGAAGGGTGGGCCACCAAGTGTGTTTACCTGTGTAAAAAATGTGTGGGTATCATTTTGAATTTATAGGTGATATGTTAAATAAAGTCACTTTTCAGTGATTTATTTTTTGACTTTACTTACCCTTTAAATAGGGCTGATATTGAATAATATAAGAATAATAATAATATAATAATAACCAGTGAATGAGAAATACAAAGAACTTGGATCTCTCTCTCTCAAGCCAATTTTAAGGATTATTGATGTTTTTAAAAATATATATATAAATATGTTTTTGTCAGAAGTGAATTAAAATATTTTACTACTTATTACAATACAGTAATATAATAAAAAGTATACTTGCCTTCCATAAATTGCCATATGGCTTCCACATAATGAGGCCTTTGCCTCTTAAGATCAGACCACTGTCTCTGGAGGGTAGAGACAGTGGTCTGGAAGTTGAAGTGGCGCGCCAGCCAGCACTGCAGGCCCTCCATTATTGCCCGCTGGCGCAATGCTGGGTACCTGGCGCAAAATTGTCATACCCCCTAGCCAGGAGGTATTGGGTGGCACAGAGCTGCCTGGCAGAACTAGACATTTTGCAGGCAGGATGTAGTAAAAAGCAATGAATCATCGAAGTTCCGGTTCGGGTCCGTATTTACGGAAATCCTCGTTTTTACGAAAATCCTCGTTTTTACGGGAATCCTCGTTTTTACGGGAATCCTCGTTTTTACGGAAATCCTCGTATTTTCGAAGAATACAGTATTTTTAAATTCACGCTAGCAGACTGTAATTTTTAGGTATTGTAGGCATTGATACGTGTTTCCAAGGTCATTACCCAGGTCCCTGAGTGATTAAGTGTACGTTACCAAGGCTATTTAGACTACTATTAATGCGTATTTTGCCAAACTTTCCTTTTAATACGTTTTAACGGGTACACTCACGGATTTTCGAATTTTCGCATTTTTTCCAAAATCCGCGGATCCTCGAGCGGACCGGATTTTGCGAAGTTCGGACATCTCTAGGGATTAACTGGAAAATGACTTAGCACAATTTACATGCCTCTTAAAAGATATGTACACTGGGAAATTAGTTTTTTTAATTACCCATTACTGAAAACTGTAATTCTTCCCAACTAACACTGTGCCTTTTTTTTGTTGTTGTTGATCTGGCCCTTGTATATATAGATATTCAGTCTGCAACATCTTACATTTTAACTGTCAACTAAGTATCATAAAATTCTGTTACGTATAGTTTTGCTGTAGCTGGAATGGTGACAGTTGGTATGTGAACTACATGGTGGTAAATCCCTGCACCAAGTACTGAACTGGCAGAACTTTTAAACAGCTGATCATGCATATCTTTACTGCATACGCGTGATGAGCTGTTTAAACAGGTGTGTAAGGGGCCATTTCTCTGTGGCTGTGGAGGAAGAAGCTGAGATAATCATTGTAACATTGTGGACTTTAACACAAGCAAACTATCTGGTGTGTATGCAGCAAACAGAAAAGCAAAGAATCTAAATAGAGAAAATATTACACAGAAACTATTAGCATATCATTTTTCTCATATGGGTATAATTTCTAATCATCTGTAAAGCCCCATTACATTATATTAGGACTTAAGAATTACTTAGTCATGATCCTTCTTTTACATTAGAAATTCATGAGGGTTGTTAGAAGAAATAAAGACTAAATTACTATATATTTAACTCCTACTGCTGTAGGAAGTTCACTTTAAGAATGGTAATCCGGTATTTTAGACTTATCTTCTTTTGACCTGAACTAAATGTATTTTGACTTTAGGCTGAAAATCACATGGAACAGGAAATCACCCCATATGGTTATAATTCATGCCATATTACACAACTAAACGCTAAACCTAAGGGTACTGGAATAGCACGCCGAGCCTTAACTTTCATCCCTAGACATTACAACAGCAAATCTCTCAATATACCAGCTGGGGGATTTCTGATCTTTATAGAAAGTAAACTATATTTCTGCTTTAGTTTAGGGAGAATTTCATTAAAAGGGTTTTAGAAAAAGTAACTGAGATTATTTCACAATTTTCATTTTTTCCCTGTGATTTTAAAAGAAAGCTGTTATAGTTTATCCTTTAATACCCTTTTTAATTTAGTCATAAAGGTCAGCTCATATTTTTTTCTCTGCTACTAGCAGATGGTTGTGTCAAAAAAGGCTTGAGATTTGTTTGTCAGCAGCTGCTAATGTGGTGTCATAGAAAGAGAGTAATTTATGTAAAGATTTCTATTGACCGTCCATACAGGATTCTATTATTAAAGCACAGAACCATCTGGGTCACTAAATCTTGAAAACAAACTGAACCAGGCATTTTTGTAAAGAAGTCAAGGTGATGTGGCTCAGTTATGTGAAATACCAATTAGCCTAAAGTTGTGTTTCTTCTTAGATCTGCAGTGAGCAAAGCCATGTTTCTTGCCATTGTCTCTTTGAGGAATACAAATACCCATTGGACTTTTAATAATACTTGTGCACTTCAAATAGCAGCCAATGTTATAAAGTTGTAAATTAATTTTAGTAGAACAATTTGACATGTTAGAAACAGAACATTTGTTCGAAACATACATTTTATTGTATCTTTTGACACTTTGATACAATGTTCCTCCATGACAACATCACAGAGCTGGTGAACATTAGAGACTGTTCTCCACCTTCTGTTTGAGCATGCCCTACAGATGCTCAATAGGGTTTAGGTTTAAAGAGGTACAATGTCTGGTACAACAGCCATGCAGACCAAATTGATGCAGTTTAGGTGTATGGCCTAAGCACTGACAGGCTGACCCCCACCCCTTTAATCTCTACAGCAATGGTGGCAGCATTCATATTTTACAAGACAACCTCTGAATATGACGCTGAGCATGTGCACTCAAATTCTTTGGTCATCCATGGCGACAAGAGGAACTGTCCTCTTAAAGCGCTGTATGGTCTGGGCCAATGTACTGCAGCTCAGTTTTAAGGGTATTATTTTTTTCTTATAGCGTAAACCATCTTTATGTAAAACAATAAATCTTTTTTTCATTTTTACTTTGTACAATGTAACTAAAGGTATCCATTTTGACTATACAGGTGTGGGCGACCTTTTTTTATTTGTATATAGTTTGGGGGCTCGACTACATATGTCTTGAGGATGGCTACACTCAGCCATAATGCGTTGATTATGTCATTTTAACTATTAATAAAATTATTCTCATGAAATCCGACAAGTGCGCTGTATTTTACAGACATGGATATTCATCATTGAAGCAGCTGCACCGGGCTTAATCGATATTTCTCTCTCTCTCTCTCTCTCTTATAAAGTGGAGTCCTACATAAATTGTAACACTAAATATGTGGTCTATTTGGTCACATGTAATAAATGCAGGATTCAATATGTTGGATGTACAACCAGACCTCTTAAGAACAGAATCAGAGAACATCTTAGGGATGTGGAGGTGGGACGTTTACATAGTCCCGTAGCGAGACACTTTACACAATGTAATGGAGGTGATACAAAGTATTTTTCGGTATAGGGTATTCAAGCAGTTAGATCTGACCCTAGGAAGAGGGATAGAACTAGCATTTTACTCAAATGTGAGGTAAAATGGATTTATGTATTGGATACCAGATCACCCTTGGGGATTAATTCTATTTGTGATTTTTCATGGTATACTTCGTATAGACGGAATGTTGTGAGCTCGGTATGTAATATGCTCATTGGATTTCAGTAGACCTTATCGTCTGAATCCTCTACCTATCTATATACTAGACTTTTAGATTTTTATACTGTTTACAACAGTTGTATCTATGCATTTATATACCTATGTACTTATCTATGTATTCATTGAGATATTTATTTATTTATTCATAAGAGTCTAGCATTTGTGTTTTTGCATATGAGTCGAATAGATATTTTTATATCATCCCTATTTGCCTGCCATATTTATCTATTTATATAATTATATAACTATATTTATATGTATATTGATCTGTATATATGTACTTAGACGGATGTATTTATCTTGGGGTACACTGTTACTCACGTATTCATTTATATATGACTAGAGCTTTTTAAGTATTTTCATTTTATAGTATTTATATATTCGGTTTACATGGTATTAGTGGTTAGAGGTCGTAGGAAGTCATAGTACACAGAGAAATGTATCTTTCAGGGTACACTGTTATATATCTATTCATGATTGGGATCTTTAATATCTCTAAATATCTTTGATACTTTTATTTCACATTATTTTATCTCACATAATACTATTTATGTATATAGTACACATGGTGCTAGAGGATGGAGATCTCTGGGAGTTATTGGGTTAACTTTGTCAGTAGCATTCCACTATCACTCTCTCTCTCTCTCCGTAGATGGAGACGTCGGGGGCGGAAGGGGGGAGTGGCTCTTAACAGTTTAAATAGTTGCGAACTGGTGTCCCGGGTTAAGCCTATGAGTAAGAGCAGTCGGCTCGAAACGCGTAAGGCTAAGGTTCCGTTGTACATATGCCTTATGTTATGATTTGTTAAATAAACGTTAAACTTCACTACAACAAGCTGCCGTAGTTTTCTACCGGAGTGCGCTGCCGTAATATTTCATTTGTGTATGGGAAGCTCTCTCTCTCTATTATTATTATTATTATTTAGATTTTTTTCAGTCAAAAAATTACTAAGGGCTTAATGGATAAAATGTTTTTCATGACTATTAATGATCTCTTGTAGTGTAAGTTATCCTTACTCAAAGTTCCATCAATGAAAGTTCAGGATGTTCTGTACTTACAGCAGGCTCTCTCATCATTTTTTTCCCTTCCTCTTTGTCCCTCACCCTGTTCAAACAGATAAGGTCAATATGCTTCTCCCAGGGATATGAAATGTATGCTTCTCCTAGGGATATGCTCAGAATGCTTCTCCCAAGCATATACTCTATATGCTTTTCCCAGGGATATGCTTAGTATGCTTCACCCAGGGATATGCTCCATGTGTATGCTTCTCCCAGGGATATGCTCCAAATATATGCTTCTGCCAGGGATATGTTCAGTATGTTTCACCTAAGAGATCCTTCTACTGCTTTAAAGAAAACATTGCTGATCCTTTGTGTTTGAGACAACACACCCCCTATGACGTATCGGGCAATTAAGAGTGATTTTAGAGGATAATCCCACATTTGTGGGTATTCGGTTTGGCATCGTTGGTGGTAACACATGTTTAATTGGTCAAAATGGTCACCTCAACACGTGGTGTAAATCAAGCCTATTTACGGACACTTTAGAAAGGCAAGCAATACATTTTTTAAGGGATGTTTTTATTTTTAAGATTAGATCCCACTGGCAATTGCTTTGTTGGGGTAAATCAAGGGGACCTGATGCAAATGGCCAATAAATACAAATTATTGGCATAACTTTTGAAATATCTTTCTCTTTATTTCCCAACATAATGATCAGTAGGCCTGTCAGGATAAACCCATGTACACCATGTCTTTACTTATTCACTATTGTTCTTATGTTCATTGTAAAAGGAAATAAATGCAAAAAACATCCAAAACTATTATTCCCTAGTGTGTAATTGTTGGAATACACTATCAGGGAGATTCAATAAAAGTTCTTATCGTTTAAAATGGTGCTAATTTTGCCCCAACCAATCAGATCTCATTTAACATTTGAAAGCTAACATCTGATTGGTTGGGGCAAAATTAGCACCATTTTAAACGATAAGAGCTTTTATTGAATAACCCTGTATATATACGTAAGGTGTGATATGATTAGTTCTGCGATTTTAATCTATTGATTAAAATTATTTTGTTGTAAACAGATAACAGCATTTTTATGAGGAATCATTTACTGTCTTTTAAAATGCAGTGATTATTTTAAACTTTTATTTTATAGAATTAACCCCAGAAGAAAAAGCACAGAAGGTTGCTAAAACTATGCGCAAACAGTCTGTGGAGGTGAAGGAGAAGTGGGACTCCCTGAATTACCAGGCTAGCAGTTGGCAAAAGCAAGTTGTCAAGGCTTTGGAAAAGCTGAAAGACTTACAAAGTGTGATGGATGAACTTCATGTGGAATTAATGAATGCAGAGAGAGTGAGAGGAAGCTGGAAACCAGTTGGAGACCTACTAATTGATTCTTTGAAAGATCACATTGAGAGAACAACTGTAAGCATTAATTAGTTATTATCTTTTTAATTAAACTTTTCTAATGTATAGTATAGTATTTGAGGTTGAATAAAGACATACGTCCATCCAGTCCAACCCATCTAGCAATATCCTCATTTTCTGCCTAACTGTTGATCCAGAGTAAGGCAAAAAAAAACCCACCAAATTTATGAAGGGGGAAAAAATTCCTTCCTGACTCCAAGTGGCAATCGGAAATTTCCCTGGATCAACTCTACTTTATGTATCAATACCAGTAACTTGCAACATTCCTTGTTTGCAGAAACTCATCCAGCTTTTTTTTGAAACTGACCAATGAACCTGCTATAACAACATCCACTGGAAGACAGTTCCATAGCTTTACAGTTCTCACAGTGAAAAACCCTTTCCGAACTTGAAGCCTAAACCTTTTTTCTTCAAGTCTTAAGGGACTTTTTTTTTTTTATTGGTGAACAATGCCCCAGATAGTTTATTGTATGGCCCGTTAATGTATTTATACACAGTAATCATATCCCCACGCAAGCGGGGATTCCCTCCCCCTACCGCAAAAACCATTTCACCAGACATTGCCCCTGCATTTTCTCGCAAGCAGAGGGCAGGCAGCGTGGCGGAGGCAAGAGGGAAGGTAAGTAAAGTTTGGGGCAATTTCTAAGATTACTAACATAGCGGTTGGGGCTGGGGGGACAGAGGCAATGTCTGGTAAAAAAAAATTTTTAAGGGTGGACATACCCTTTAAGTTTGTTATCCACCAAAACTACAAGATCCCTTTCCAACAGGGATTCACTTAACACAGAGCCATTTATAGTATAAGTAGCACAAGGATTTTTAAGTTCAAAATGCACCTTAAATTTATCAACATTGAATCTCATCTGACACTTAGCAGCCCAATGTGACAATCTATCTAGATCCCCCTGCAACAATTGCACATCCTCTGAAGTTTTTAATGGTCGACAAAGTTTTGTGTCGTTAGCAAACACAGAAACCTTGCTGACAATACCCACTTCCAAATCATTAATTAATAGATTAAATAGAAGTGGCCCCAACACAGAACCCTGTGGCACTCCACTTAGCACTTTAGTCCATAATCATGAAGCCCCATTTACAATTACTCTCTGCATCCTATTCATTAACCAATTTTCTATCAATATACAAATGTGACTCCCCAGACCAACAGACCTCAGCTTATACATTAGTCGCCTATGGGGAATGTATCAAAAGCCTTTGCAAAATCCAAGTAAACTACGTCTACTGCTATGCCAGAGTCTACTAAATTTCTACTTACACACCACCGGACATGAGGGAATCAGCAAAAATAAGAAACAATGGCCTAGATTTAAAAAAAAGAACCCGAGGATGTATTTTATCCGGTCCAGGAGATTTATTAATATTAACCTTCTTTAGTTCTTTCTGTACCATATCCTCGGTTAACCAAAGTGCACTTAAATCTTTTATACCATTATTGCTACTATACTCTATGATATCTGTACTTGGATCTTCTATAGTGTATACAGAGGGAAAAAAAGTATTCAAGACATTTGCTTTATCGCCATCCTCCGTAACTAACTTATCCCCATTAATTAATGGTGCCACATTCTCAGTCCTTACCTTAGTGATGCTTTGTTCAGCTATCCTAACTTCATTATTAATTTTAGCTAGTTTGATTGTTTTCTTACACTCCTTGTTACAGTTTTTATAATCCCTAAAGGCCCTTTCCGTTCCCTCTGCCCTAAAGGTTTTAAATGCATTTTTCTTCCTTTCCATTAGCCTCTTTATATCAGAATTCAGCCACACGGGCGCGGATTTATTTTTTTAACATTTATTTCCCAAGGGTATAAATTTAGATGTGAACTGGCTTCAAATCCCCTTGAACACAGTCTACTTCTGTTCAGTACCTTTACCTGATAATACATTATCCCAGTTGACATTCTGAAGAGCTGCTTTTAACCTGGGAAAATTTGCTTTCCCGAAATTAAAAGTCTTTGTTAATCCAGAGCACATTTTCCAAACGCCACTATTTCATGGACACTATTCCCTAAGCCTCCAGTTACCTATATATCTATAATGCGCTCCACGATGTTAGATATTACCAGATCCAACAGAGCTCCCCAGAGAAGCTGGGGATACGATATTGTTACTCATACTGTATTATAGAGATTTTAAAATGCCTAGACTAGGAAGTGAGGGGGAGGAGCCAGGTAACCAGGAAGTAAACAGGAATGAGTAAAGAGAGAACCAGTATGATAACAAGAGTCTATGATATGACAGAAAGAAGGAAACCCTTGGCAAAGTTGAATACATTGGAAACAATGGTGGCATCCCTTTTTATACCGTTTAAGGTGTAACAGGTGTCTACTTCATTAGCTGAAATCACTTGCTCACAATCACAAAAGTTTCCGCAGAATATTTTCTAGACGAAGCACAAATGGAGACACATCCTCTGTAGGATTTTGCTTCATTAGCTTAAAATCAGCCAAAAGCTAGTCTGGATCATCATGTTTTCCATAAGCTGCATTGAGAATGTCAAGTATCTCCATAGCCGTAACATGTTATGGTTTGCTTTAAAATTTAAAACACAGTTAACTGCAGGTGGACACAAGTGCTCCATAATCCAGTTTTTTTTGTCTATTCAGAACAAGCCCATTCGTCCAGAGCTTGTAATGCAGATTCCTTCCAGATCTCAAATCCTTCTTCTCCCGTGGGAACAGGCTCTATTCCAGAGAATGACTTTTTTGCAATGGCTGCAATCCTTGAGCCAATGTCTCAGTCATTTTAGCTAATGTCTTATTCAGGAGATTCCCTGAAACATTGGTATCTTTGGCTCCACTATTTTCAGTTATAGTATATTCTTGCTTTATTGTGGATGTCAGCTTGGGGTTGATGGTAGTACTCTCCTCCTCACAGCAACAGGAGCTAAAGTTTGGGAGGATGTTTTCCCTTTTTGAGGTGTAACAGGAGACCTTGGGTAAATCAGAGGGCATTCTATTGATAAGTTGCTCTTGGGAAATTGAACACATGGCACCCAATCCTTATTAAGTGCATAATCAACTTTAAACAGGAGGCTGACATAAGCTTCTACTGCAAACCTTCATATGCTAGCAAGCATGCAGATTTCAAGTGTTCACAACTGGCCATGGTACATTCTATCATTTTAAGCGTAACCTGTGGTGGTATGCAATAAACTGCAAAGGTGTGTTCAGGGTTAGCATTTTACTTTAGTGCCCAAGCATAAACCTCTGAGGCTTAAGTGATGGAATATTTGCAATTTACTCATACTTCAAATCTCAGTGGTGCCTCCAAATGTAGCCATCTGGTTACACAGAATAGAAGTTTGGTATTTATAGTCTGGATTGGTGCTACAGGAGTCCTGTGTCTCCGCTATATGAGAGAGCATGAATAACAGATTGACATGCTTACACCCAAGATTGAGACAAGTTCCCTGGGAACTTCAAGCAATTACTATTTAAAGGGCAAGTCCAGCCCTTAAATGAAAACTTACATACAGATAAATCCCCCCCCCCCAACCCTTAATGGTAATTGTTTTAAACGTAAAATATATAAGTCTTACCTGAAATCCTGCACAATGTCCTGTTGCCCCTGTTTCTGCTTCCTGGTTCTTCCAGTTTGCAACTGTCAGTTAGGGCTAGGCCACACTGCTGTGCTTTTTTTGCATTTGTGTTTTTTCATATAATTGAAAATGCAGCAACGCAGCGAAAATGCGCATTTTCGCTGGGTTGCGATTTGCATTCCGCATTTTAAATCGCAATCGTATGCATTTTTCAATAGTCAATGAAAAAAACACATGTGCAAATGCAATGAAATCGCACACGAAATTGCATGCAATTGTGTTTGCGATTGCGTTGCAGTGTGGCCGTGCCCTTATCGATTTGACAGTTGACATCGCAGCCAATGACTGAATGTTAATCCCCTGTCTGCCTCTTTTGAGCATGCCCAGGCTCAGTACAGGTTTCTAAATTGCTCAGTTTCCATGAGCCATCCAGAAACATAGCGGAGATACAGTAATGAATTCATAGGACAAAGTAGGATATATCAACATATTTTAAAGAGGTCATTCTTTCTATAAGATGTTCTTATGAGGGTGGAGTTGTCCTTTAAGGCAGATATCAACTTTGTACCAATACTTACAATCTACCAGTCAGGAGTGAGTATTGCAGAACCAGAAACTGATACATTGTGGGCTGGAGGGTATTGCTGGAGATAAAACAGTTTCCTGATAAGGGTTTCCTTCTTTCTGTTTACACCTTAATCATAGTCACTTTTTATCATGCTTTCTCTCTTTACTTCTCCTTCACTTCCTAACTTTCTGTTTACTTTCTGGTTACCTGGCTCCTCCCCCTCACTTCCTAGTCTAGACATTTTAAAATCTCCATGATACAGGATGAGTTGCAGTAAAGTATCGCCAGCTTCCTTATACTTAATTCATATTTTTGTCTTTTTATATGTTAATGGAGCTTTGCCCATGTAAAATGCACTTGGTTTTATTTTAAATTACATAAACATAAAAGGAGACTCACAGAATGATTTTATAAAAGTGCCCACAGTAGAGATGCATGTTTTTAAATCCTAAGGAGGTGATTAGTATATTAAAGGGCATGTTCACCTCCAAAACTAAAATTTAACCCAATGCTGACCCCACTGTGTAGTGTTAATAGATCCTTACATCTGTGCTCCTTATGGTTCCTCTGCAATGCTTTTCCAAATTCGAGGAAAGTGAAGAGCAGGAGCTGTCTTGCAGTACAAAAGGTTTCTTCCTCTTCTGCCGCCTCCAGGAGGTATTCTGCAATGCACTGTGGAGCAGATTCTCTCCCCTTCCCCTCCAGATCCATTGCGCTGCATTTAAAGTTTTGTCCTAAACCCCTTTTCTGTAGTATAGCCTCCCCCCTCCCAGCACCCACAGCATTGTCTATTTAAAGAAAATTAAGCTTATATCTGTTGTATTCAATTAGATCAACTGGACTTGAAATGTAGTTCTTGAAGACGTTTCGCTAGTCATCCGACTGGCTTTCTCAATTCAGAATGACTTGTACAAGAATCTGGCTGTGATATGCTAATTGGGATTTTCCAGGGTACATAATTGCCACAGATTCTTGTACAAGTCATTCTGAATTGAGAAAGCCAGTCGGATGACTAGCGAAACGTCTTCAAGAACTACATTTCAAGTCCAGTTGATCTAATTGAATACAACAGATATACCATGACCTGGATGAATGAGAACCTTCACAAGCAAAATTAAGCTTACTTACTTATGAGCCTTCGTTTCAGTGGCGTTCCCAATAGCTGGCTGCCGGTCCGGCCCCTAATGTTTCTTCCTTCGCTGAGGCCGCGGGCATGAAGGCTGGTAAGTAATCTGCTCTTTTTTAAAAATAGACAGTGCGGTTGGGGCTTGGAGGGGTGAGGCTACACTACAGAAGATATGTTTACAAAAAATAGAATTCTAGTGCACAAACAATTCTAATTGCATATTGGCTACCTCTATAAGGTTGCTACTACAAACAGTCTGCTAAACCCTGGATAAATAAAAGCAATTTGTTCAATAAATTGGCCAAATTATTAGCCCAGTCATCACATCAAGGTTGCTTTCTTTAACTGGGTCCTAACCTACTGGTACTTGCCTTTTTAGCTGAATGAGCTGACAGCTTCTCCTGTGTGGCCTGGATGCTTGAAGCTGACTCTCTAGTTTAAAGTACTTTACTCAAACGAGCACGAGAAAGATATGTATATTAGGGTGGACATACACAATAAACACATATGCTGAAAATATTATATATTCTGTCCACTATATACAATAACATCTATCAGCTTAAAAATAAAAGGCATATATAGTAGATAATGTATGCTCTACTGTAAATTATAAATTACAGAGGAGTTTTGTGACCACATAAAAGCACAAGGCCGCAGGCCCTTTGATATCTATATAATTTACAGTAAGGGGGTAATTATCTGTTATACTCTACCCCCTCTCCCTATTCATTTTAAGGCATCAGCTGTAAAACTGAAAGAATATGTACTGTATGTACCAGCTATCCACTGCTGCTCTTAACAATCCCCCTTCCTCCTCTTTTTAACCCCCCTCAGACACAAATTCATACCCCCTGTCGCTCTGTCACTACATCTGTCAAGACCCCCCAAGAAACCCCCAGTACAAATTCTGTCACTCATTAATAGTATAGCAAATGGTGACTTGGATGGTATGGTCAGTGGCTAACCAGAAAAACATTAAAATAATACAGTTTTCAGTCAGGTTTATACATAAAACCATGAGAGCGACCCAAACAGCATCATAAAGTTCTGGCTATAGATACTTTTCTTGATTACTTCCAGCATTTGCAGGAATTAAAACTAGAGCGTTATTTTAATGTTCTGGTATCCAAACTGGAAGTCAACACAAGACTTAAATTGCAACTTCACCATGACACTCTCCACAATCCACAATATAAATAATAGCACAAAAAAGATAAAACAATTAGAATGCCATTAGGGAGATGTAATGAAAGTTCTTATCATTAAAAATGGTGCTAACATTGCCTCAACCAGTCAGATGTTATTTAGCATTTGAAAGTGAACATCTGATCTGTTTGGGGCACAATTAGTGCCATTTTTAACTGTAAGGACTTTTATCTCCCTGAATGTGTTTAGCCAAATCAATGGTTTCCTCAGACACTAAAAATTACATATACTTCCTTAATTCTTTATCTGGTGCACTACTTTTTAAATAACATAAAGGACCAATTACATTGGAGGCAGCTCAACTCTTTCTCAAACTAACCATTGGTATACAACACACCCATAAACTAAAGTCTACATGGCCTCTCCCTCCCCTCCTACTCAATAAACATATAAAATGCAGCCACAAATAGTGGAACAATATGTACAAATTTAACATCGATCACAAAAGTGCCATAAGTTAATAAAAAATAAAGCACTGCTTCAATCCTTCAAATAGTAACTTTTGATTCCCTCCCTATCATTATCCTTAAGCTACAGAAGAACATTAAATTTACCTACGAAGAATCTCTTGTCAACTAACAAAGAATGGTATAGAATATATATGGTATAGAATGATCCTTTTCTACTACTTTATGTGAAATAATACCACTTTTGTAATTTAAAACTGGCATATATTGAAACGAGCTCTCTCAAACAAGCCTCTAACTTTTATGGATCTTAAGTTATAGACTTGTAAAGTTACACTTCCTTGTCTGTCCTGTCTGTCTGTGATAGGCACATGATGATAGGCTGTGTAAAAAGCCACACACCCCAAAAATCAATATTTTCTGAAGTTAGTTACAGACCTGCAACTATTGTTTGTCCTTTCTTCTAACTAAGGACACTTTAGGGAGAGAACAATTTTCTTTTATAGGCTTGTGGATAGCTTTAAAAATGAACCGCATTGCTTATGATGCTGCTTATGATACAAATGGGCATTCTCAAACCTGACTCTTGGGGACAGAGCAGTGGTTCTTGTGATGTCACAACTCACAATGCTAGCAAGAAAACCACTGTTTATAATGCTGTAACTTTGGAAAGACTGCAGCTAGAGTCATTTTAAAGGTAGCAGTGTGTTCTTTTTAATATATAAAAAAAAACTTGTATGGAGACCACAGTTTTTCTTTAAACACCCTTCATTCAGTTACCCCATTATATATTTGATGACATGGACAGACAATGATATAAATGGCCCAAATAGTTTTAAGACTGTAGAAGGATGTGGCTACACGCTGTGCCCATAATAAATACCAAACAACTTGTGTTTAGTGTTGCCCATGGTTTTGCTTAAATAAGGAACATTATAAATGAAACCATAGGATATTGATCCTGTGCTGAAGCGACATACTTCCCCTGCATGTTAATATTTTTTGTAATGTTGTAATGAGAAAAACCGTTTTACTGTTCTCAATTTAAAGAAACCTTTCCTAACCTGAAGATGAAGCATCTTTTTTTCTATTCTTAAAAGATGTCCCTTCTGATATGACCTATTAGTGAACAATGTTCACTAGGTTCTTATATAGCCCATTAATAGATTTATATAAAATGATCATATCCCCACACAAACGTCGCTTTTCCAATGAGAACTGCCCTAACTTGTTTAATCTACCTGCATAGTCAAGCCCCTCCGTTCCCCCTATTGTTTCAGTTGCCATTCTCGGAGCACTTTCCATTTCCAAGATGTCCCTTTTGTATATGGGATTCCAAAACTGCACATATTCCAAATGATGCCTTACCAGTGCCTTGTAAAGAAGGAGAATAATATTTGAATCTATTCCACTCTGTATACAAGGCAATATCTTGCTAGCTCTAGCAGTGGCTGTCTGGCATTGTTTGCAACAGCTAAGTCTGTTATCTATTAAAACCCCTAATTTTTCCATTAGAGATTAACTTAGCACAGAGTTAATGGTGTAGGTCGCACATCACCAGACAAAAGTGAATCTGATAAGATTAAAAAACAGTGGTCTAGTTAAAACTAGACTCACTTAAGATCTGTGGATGTATTCCATCCAGTCCTTGGGCTTTATAGATATTAACGGGAGACAGGGAAGAGTGCAATACCCCTTTAAAGGTATAATAGAGCATATAATTCAGATGGTTCAGGTGTAGCCCGCTCCAAACCCGTTGCTGGATCCTCAGTCACTGCAACACGTAGTAGGGCTGAAAGCAGCTCTCCAGATTTATGGAGAAATGCCTCGGTAAATGAGTGGTTTTAAAAGCCCATCTTTATTTAGCCGTACATGGCATGCACACTTATAAAACATAGGTGAGTCTCATACATAACATCCTTTATAGAGGTATGTTAGGATGTTACGTATGAAGTCAGCCGCATGCCTATGATTAAGGACGCCAATGGAGTCCGAAATGCATTAGACAGTTAGACTCACCTTTATTTTATCCAGTGTAAATGCCATGTACGGCTTAATAAAGATGGGCTTTTAAAACCAGTCATTTACCGAGGCATTTCACCACGAATCTGGAATGAGCTGCTTTCAGCCCTACTACGTCTTGCAATTCCTCATTTATACCCTTCATGTTATTATAGTCCCTGCTAGGGACTAGGATTCTATATAGTGAATACAGATTAAAAAAGAAACAATTAAACAGATTACCCTTATCGGCATACTCCATAACCATTTGTAAAAAGAGAAGATCTGCTGGACTCGCATGGTGGGCAAACCTGGGCAGGCCTTGGACAGAGAGAGTAGGATAGAGCTGTTAGCTATTAAATCTACTGCCATATACTTACGGATGTTTCACTGCTCCTGGCCGAGTTACTGATCTGAAATAGATTTCACTGGCAAAGAAAGTGAAAAACACAATTGTTCTGCTGAGCAGGTCACAGCTGTTATGTCTTTACTTCTATTAGTGAAGATGCACATTAATGTCTTACCATGAGAATAGCACTTGTGGAACACAGTGGAAAAAAACTGATTGAGCAATGACAGATTCAATGATGTTAGTCTTTCAATTAAAATAAAGTAATTTTCTGCCTAGAGGAAGCAACAATATAGCCTGTTACAAACTTGAAAACAACACTTCAGCTACAAGGTTTACACTGGACCAAGAACACTGTGCTGGACAGGGCACTAACTAATATAGCAGAGGATGCGGAACATTTGTAGCTTAGGACAGTGGTTCTCAAACCACCTGTGTTCTTAATGTTGGTGTTAAAGGGTCACTATACTCACTCAAGCAACTTTACATTATCTGAAACTACATTTTAAAAGAAGTAAAATGGTGGTACTCACATATTTATCTGTGATTTCCTTGTCATTAAATGATTAATGTTTAGTGAGCTCCTAATTTCCCCCACCCTCCCTTACTCACTGCCTCCTTGTACTGTCTGTGACACTTACTGTAGAAGTTCCGCACAGCCTCATCATGGACACTGCTATGCTTACACATCTCCCCCTACCTCCCCCCCGTCGTCTTTTCTCTGCTGATCCTCTTAATTGTTGAAGAAAATGTGCTGGCAGGCAGACAAAGATCCTAGTAAGATGTCAGGGATAGGGAACATATTATAATTTGTTGTTATGTCTTACCTCCTATTCTTTAATAAAACCTGCAGGAGCTGGGAACAAAGGTATGTAACTTACCCAGTCTCTAGCTCCTTGGCTGCTTCCTCTGAAAGGTCCCAAAGCACTCTGTATTATATGTGCATAGAGTACTAAGTGCATCGGGACCTGTCAGAGGAAGCAGCGGAGGAGCAAAAGACCGTGTAATTTCTTTCGTAAGGAACTTAGCTCCTTTACGTTCCGTTCTTCAATAAAATAATAATAAAATGATGAATAGCCTTAAGTTTTTTTTAGCAGTGGAGATACACTTTATACACTAAACGGGGATTCCTATATAAATGACTAATTCAGGGAGGGGGAGAGACGGAAGGAAAGGGGGGAGCGAGTATGTCTGTGCTTTTTTTTTTTTTGCTGACCTTTTGTATTATAAGGAATAATACACTAGTAACAGTGCAATATACAGATTTTCTTTAACTTGGAGTTTCCTGCCCTGTATAAAAGCACTTGTAATGTGCTTATATTAAACTGTAGGTAGTGTATTATTTCTTATAGTGTATATCCTATGATCACTGGGCCATGTATGATCAATCAGTTGACGATCCTATGAATTTTTTCCCCCAATCCAATCTACTAAAACATTTTTAATGGAACAATTCCGATTGTACAATAACAATATTGTTGCATGAATTGGCCCTTTACACACGCACAACTGACCGAGCGTTTTTGGACATGAATTGCACATGTACGGGCTTGCCCAGCTTTCGTTTGGTGATCTGGGTGATTGAACATTTTGATAACTTTTTGCAATAATGAAATGTTTTGGCACAAACTTGCCTTTTCTCAATCTTATACTTTTGATGGATAATCAAAAGCACAAATTTCACTATTACAATCTGGATATCTTAACAACAGAATTTGGGTTGAGTTCCATCCCTATTGCCTGTATAAAGTATAATCTACACCTTATGCTGAACCCAATCGGATTCATCTGTAAATAATATCTTTATAGTCAACACGCTACCACGTAGTAGTATGCCAATTATAACCAGAAAGTGAGGCACATGACCCCTGACCCCCCCAACCACCTCCACCACCAACACCACCTAGCATCATACAGCTGAGAGAGACAATTATTTTAAGCAGTTTCGGTGACTGTGGCAGATGTGCAAATATCGCAAAGTTTCAAAAGTAAGAAGGTAGCATATGGTATCGGCCTTGGAGGGGAGGCAGTGTTATGACTTGTAAGTCATATTTGTAAGTAAGAGGGAGTTAGGGGGTGGGAGGGTGCATACCAGTACTCGTTCATACTTTAAAGGGAAACTTCTCCAGAAAACAATGTCCCAATAGACAGCATATTCACAAACATACAAGCCGCATCTAACTTTGCTGTGGCTGCTGGATGATTTGTGAAAGTAACCAGTGGGTACTAGGCAGGTACACTTATATGGTTCTTGCTGCCTGAGCCAAACTTTTGAATGCCGCCTTTGAACATTTCCTGGCTTTGCATTTCACTGTGTGGCTTTGTTGGTGGGATTGGCTTTGTCAATTGGCATGGCTAAAATTTTATGATTTTGACCTTCCTGTCACGTATTTAAACAGTTCCTCAGTCAAACAATTAACAATAATGTCAATTCCTATAAACAGATATTACATCACTTTCTCAAACAGCATGTGTTACCACTATCATATTGAACTTTCAGGTTTTTGTGGATCAAAATAACTTGTTTTATAACATGTTGGTACAACTGTTACAACAATACATTAGAAATGCCATACTTTCTGTAGTATAAAAGATTTTAGCCAAAAGATTTGTAAGCTATCACAACGTAAAGGTAGACTCTTTCAGCACGGCCCTAACTAACCTAACTAGTCTAACCTCCCAGCAGCCACCATGACCACATTATACCATACCCCTCCCTTGGGGTTAGGGGTATGGTATAATGTTGTCATAGGGGCTGCTGGGTGATATTGGTGATGGGCCTTTCTGAAAGACCAATCACCAATATCTCCCAGCAGCCCCTATGACTACATACCCCTAATAATCTCTCCCTATACATTCATAGGCCCATGATAAGACCCCAGGATCAGGAGAGCCCATGCCATTGAGGCCAGCCCCACCATTAATCTATTTCCCCAGCAGTAGGTTAGGTTGGCCATATTTTAAACAGTCTGTGACAACGGTCTGTCAGACTCAAACTGGTTGTGGTTTTTTATTTTATTTTATCATCAAATAAATTAATCTTGACTGATTGAGTCAGACTCAAAGTGACTGAGTCTGACAGTCTTACTTACAGCAAAGTGCTTGTGACATCACAGACAGTCTCTTTAAGTCACAGCTGGCTCACAAAGGCAGTAGAATCCTCCTTGGCTCCTTCTCTCTTACAGGGAGATTCAATAAAAGTTCTTATTGTTTAAAATGGTGCTAATTTTGCCCAAACTAATCAGATCTTATTTAACATTTGAAAGCTAACATCTGATTGGTTTGGGCAAAATTAGCACCATTTTAAATGGTGCTAAAAAGAACTTTTATTGAATAACCCTGCTTGTCTACAGTGCTCCCTACACAGACTGGGTCTTCAGCGCACTGCGCTGCATGCATAAAGTTGCGCAACTCCTCCTCATGATACCACCTCCTCCTGTGACGTGACACTTTGCCACGCGGCCACGCCGCGCTGCCGCCTGTTCAGCCTATCAGGGAGCCACAAGCAGAAGAAGGAAGGAAGGTCCCACAGCAGCGTTTCTCTCTCTGGTCCTGCACATGCAGCGGCCGTGGCGGCACCAGCTAAAGGTACTTCCCCCCCCTTCCTGTGCCGCCTTGGTTCTTAGGACTCCAGGGTGCGGCCTGAGTCACATGAGTCAGTGTGCCTCACGATAGATGTGCCCTGAGGCTAATTCTCCAGCAAGTCTACTAAACATTAGGGTTATTAATATTTGTGTTACATTAATAATATGGTGACCTGCTAATCTCTATTCATGTTTACAGGGTACAGGGCAGGAGTGGGTGGAGTTTGGCTACCAGGAGCAGCCTGGGTAATAGCAAAATCACTATGGAGACGGCATGATCGGCTGTGATTTACTGACATGTCTGATCGTTGGCAGGGCCAGTAAAAATGCCTCCAGTATTTCATCCAGGAAATATGTGTGAGCCCGAAATATCTCAAGGTTTACAAAGAGGAATGGGTTTTCATTTGCCAGAAGTTGCCAACATCCTACTTTTTTTTTGCCTATTTTATCTTTTTGATCATTGTGAAAGGATGAGCTGAATAAAGGGAGTTGGTAACCATGTTACATTACTGTGAATATGATTCCTTTCATCTTATACATTTACTGCTCATGCCCGTTTATCTGACTTTTAAATTCATATATTTTTAGGTATTGTCAGATATTGCTCTACACAATGTTCTTTCACATATATCTGCAGTTATAAATGGAATGTTGATCATATTTGGCTGCATGCTTTCTTCTGTTTTAGGTGCTTACACACAGGGTAATATTTCAGCTTGGTTGGGTTAAAATAAAAAGGACAATCTGACATGACAGTAAATTTCGGCTGTTCATGCAGTCTCCTTTTTCAGACTTTTTATGTGATATTTCAGCCTAGTTAATAGCTGTGTGTACCTAGCCTAATATGCTCATAATATGCATTTTCTGCTAGATAAATAAATAACTAAAAATATACAAAATGAAGGAAATCATTGTCTATAAACAAAATGCTGGATTATAAGGCATTAATTGGCATCTGTATCTTTTCATTTATTTTCTCGTGATATCTTTAAAGATAATTTGAAAATAGTAGCAATAAATTGCTACATTTTCCAATGTAATGTTAAACTGTTTTAGTCTGGGTCACTGTAAAAGGAATTACCACACTAAATAAAAATGGATCTTAGCACTTGACCACCATAAATATAGGCTGTTTATCAAATATTTAGCATGTGTACGGATTTAGTGCAGATGCCTAAATCAATACACTAATATGAATAAACAGACCTTTGTGGTATCCAGAATGTCAACTTTCTCTGTTCATTGGCAGGAATTTGGAGAGGAAATTGCTCCCATCAGCTCTAAAGTAAAAACAGTGAATGATGCCGCCAACCAGCTTTGCACCTTTGAAATTCAACCATCTGCAAAAACATCTCGGCAGTTGGATGATCTCAACATCAGATGGAAACTCTTACAGGTAGATGATATTAAAGTGTAAATTGGAGTAGATGTATTGTATTAATGATTATGGCCCCTTCTGAATGCACAAAATTAAAAAGTAGGCAAACTGCAACTAAACGAAGGGTGGTTGCATCCCCTGAAATGTATGTAGATAAAAGTTTTTATTATGTGAATTGAGATGGTCTTAGTCCTAGCTATCATTTCCAGTTCAAGCCTGTTCTGTTACTGTTCTGTTCCTTTGTGTATATTTAGTTATTTGTCTCTGATACAGTTAGACACAATAAAACACATCAAGAAAGTTCTTTTTTCTACGTTTAACTTTTGAAGAGAAATGTACCCTGAAAACAGCAGTGGGGATGTCTGTTGTATTCAATTTGATCAACTGGACTTGAAATGTAGTTCTTGAAGACGTTTCGCTAGTCATCTGACTGGCTTTCTCAATTCAGAATGACTTGTACAAGAATCTGTGGCAATTATGTACCCTGGAAAATCCCAATTAGCATATCACAGCCAGGTGTTAAGTGTGTGATTAGATAGTGGCTAAGAGGTGTTAT
The DNA here is from genome assembly GCA_019447015.1 of Hymenochirus boettgeri. Lineage (NCBI taxonomy): Eukaryota > Metazoa > Chordata > Amphibia > Anura > Pipidae > Hymenochirus > Hymenochirus boettgeri. The sequence goes on along the minus strand of CM033473.1, from coordinate 81,250,641 downwards.
AGGAACGCCCAGAGTAAGGTGTTAAAACAGCATTGTACATGGCAGACAGTTGGTGTCTAACCCCCCCACCTCTATTTAGGCTTGGTTTCTTTATTTTCACATAAATGGCCTCCTTAACACCTCTCTTGAACCAGTCATGTTCCTTCGCCAATATGTTAACATTACAATCTTCAATTGTAATATATATATCCTTAAGATGCAGGTACACGGCTGAGTCCTGACCCGAGGAATTGGCTCTTCTGTGCTGGGCCATACGTTGATGCAGTTGCTGTTTGGTCTCCCCCACATACAAATCAGAGCATTCTTCACTGCAGCCAGAAATGGAAGTCCTTGCTAAGGGCTTGAATTTTGCCATCACCCCTAAAGCCATCCCTGTGGTGGATATTATAGCAGCCACAGAATCCTCTATCCACAGTAATAAGGTATCACAGAGTGAGGCAGAACAACTTCGCCTTAAGGTATCTGCAGCCTTAGCCAGTGCTAAAACTCCTTCATCTAACCTGACTACACAGGAAAGAAGAGCCTTAACATCCCTCAAGAAAGATTCCAGTATCACCATTCTACCGGCAGATAAAGGAAGATGCACAGTGGTACTCAACACCTCAGACTACCATGATAAGGTGACCATGCTCCTGGCCGATAACAACACATATGAGGCTTTAACAAGGGATCCCACCAGCCGTTACAAGAAAAGAGTCATTCTGAATTGAGAAAGCCAGTCGGATGACTAGCAAAACGTCTTCAAGAACTAAACTTCAAGTCCAGTTGATCTAATTGAATACAACAGATATACCATGACCTGGATGAATGAGAACCTTCACAAGCAGCAGTGGGGATGGGAAACAGGCTCTGTCTATTAGTCCTCAGTATGGTATCCTGGCATTTCTAACACCTATATCTTTTGCCACTGCTGTCCTACTTTAGAGTCTGCAGGATGTCTTGCCTTACCTGTGTTTGACTGTATATAGATGAGTATATCATACATTATCTAGAATCACTATAGCATCTAGATGTAGATTATATTATTTGCTACTACTGATATACCTATCATCACTATACTCCTGCCACCTTTTGTGTTTTGTGTCTTACATATTTGTGACAGTTTAGTGCATTACAAGGCTCTTATATCTTGCTGGGTTATCTATCTTTATATATGTTGGATACATAGGATATACTATTAGATGTTTCATATTTACCTATATATACTATTTTTGGGACTGAGAATATGTTAGGAGATATATTGTGTTTTTAAATTTACTTGTGCCCATGTACAAGTACCAATAAAGGGTTTTTATTATATATTACATTTTCTTTCCAATTTATATATGGGATGGGAAAACAGGGTTACCCAGACTTATAATCAGTGTTTTTTTCCTCTTGCGGCATGTCAATCAGGACAGCCAGAGCATTTCTGGGTGATGGATTTTGATTTCAGAAAAGCTTTATTTACTGCTTAGCAATGTTGATACATTACAAGTTGTGAATAACAAGTTTGTACTTGTTTTGCCAAAGTAAAATGATATATAAGCTTGATTAAAAACATTCTGGCCACTTATTTTTAAGATTAAGGCTATCATTATTACATTTGGAGTAAACAAAAGTTTCCACTAAAGAGTCTTTTATAATGATATTTACCCTGCCATATGTTGCTAAATCTGTGCTTGCTCTATAGGCAGCTGTTGAAGAACGGCTCAAGCAACTCCAGGAAGCACATCGGGATTTTGGACCTGCCTCTCAGCATTTTCTCTCTAGTAGGTTTAAAATGTTTTTTGTCACAATAATTCTAGTTCTGCAAAAATACATATATATGTTTTTTTTTTTAAACTATATCACCTAGGGTGACAATATTATAATTTGTGGTGTTATATATATACCCCCACACCTCAGTTACAATTTAGATATGCTAGACATAAGTTTGTCACTACAGGCCAGTCTTTCACAGCTTAGAATAGGAAAACTAGCAAACTCAGGGGTGAGGACCTAGCAGTTTATGTTGTCACTCTAGGTACTATTAGTTTATAAGCATTCTCGGTGTGCTTCACCTGTGGTATACAACAGTATACCACTCTTTCTTATCCTGTGCTAAGGGGACAAAGCAAAGGGAATGTGTTTGTGCTGTGTGCTGAATTGAATTGCTGGAATCTTTTAAAATAGTTAAATGATGCATTATTTTCAGCAGCAGTTTCTGGGTAAAAATGAAATGGGTTTTAGATCTCTAAACACATTTCATTTTCTATATATTTATATACTGAACTATCCATGTATTTGTTCCCCTCGTATGATTTTATTGTATTTCGTTACTGTACAGCGCTGCGTCCCCAAGTGGCGCTTTATAAATAAACTATACATACATACAGCTCTCCTTAAAGCTGCATAAAATTTTATTGACATTATAACTAGTAATTTTACATTCAAGGTATATTGCAGAATAAATGCAAACATAGAGGTACAGGAGCATGTTATCACTTTTTTCCTATCCATTTTCAGCGTGAAAATGGAATCTAAAGGTCCATCTTTTTAATTATTTTAATACTAATATTTGACAACTACTCACAAAAAAGTAACAAATCACAGATAATAATGACATTAACAGAAACTCCCAAACCAGTAAAAAAAAAAAAAACCAAAACAATGGGGACTCTCAGATGTCAATTAATTAATATTTAGGTCAGTATTGGCCCATAGGGAATTTCTCCAGCATAGACCCAAGCACAGTAAAAATCACAATTAATAAAACTTAAGTCATTCATATCCAGTGCCTGTAGAAAGTCATAGTTACCCTTCTGGAATAGTTGCTATATTTGACATGCCTAAAATCAAAACCCATTCTCATATGACAACTTAAACCAATTTTATTTACAAATGTTGCCTTACAACATCAAACTATTGAAAAGAAAGTCATCAGTCCCCTGATCTAATACTTAGTAGAGCCACATTGTAATTAATGCAATGATTTTTATGACTTTACTACCTTTGCACACCTAGATTGGGGAATGTTTGGCAATTCTTGTTCAAATGTAATCAAATTCCTTGGTAAGCAGCAATGGACTGCTCTCTTTAAGCCTATCCACAGATTTTACTACTGGATTTGACTCTTAACATCCACCTTCCTATTCTTTGTCACAGAGGTGTTTTTATGGTAGTATATTTTAGTATCATTCTTACCTAACCATTTTAAGATAGAACTAAAATATTTATCACTCAATGTGAAAGCTTTCCTTCCTGCATTTTAAGATAATACTCCACTATAATGAATTTGAGTACCTTTGAGATGGGAATTAGGTTACTAAGAAGGCTTCAATGTTGTCAGTAAATCTCACCCTCGATGTAGCCTTCAAACAGCCTTGTGAAATTTTCCACCTATTGGCCTCACCCCTGAGCCCATTATTTACTGTCTTTGTTCACATAAAATATTCTATATCGATTTCTCCATACCAAAATGGAAGCCTCTTATATTTTTTTATTCACATAAAGTATTCTATAGTATATAGATCTCTCCATATCAAAATGGAAGCTCCTTTTATTCTTTATTCTCATAAGATATTCTGTATAAATTTCTACACACCAAAATGGAAGCTCCTTATAAAGCTTTTAAAGCTGTTGTTGCTCTCCACATTATTTTACATACTATATTTATATTAATACTATATAGGCAGCTCATTTTACTGTTATTTGCCTCTATTCTGTTCCTATCAAAATATAAAGTTCCAGTCCTCTACATGTAGCCCTGCTGGGTTAGTGGACTAGTGGTCTACTTATAGAAAGACTAAATCCATGAAGTTACAGGTTAAAATTCCCAGACTTTTAACTCAATAGTCGATCACAGTACCTCCATCTCGGGGTAGCCCGCCTCGTACTTTCTGGTGTGTCCATCCTCGACTTTTAAAGTTTACATTTTTTTTCCTGCCGTTCATGCTGGATAGGAATTTTTGCATGAAAAGCAAAGGGTGTGAAAAGGAGATTGACACCAAACAGGCTTTTTATAGTATAAAACTGTGGAAGAAAGCATGTGTAGCTTACACTTACATTCCTAGCAACAAAGAGAGATGGATTATGGGGGTTGACCTCTAGAATGCATGTTAAATAAATAAATCAACCAACAGTCACAGCAAAGGGATATGTGAGACACAACTTGTTATATTATTATTATTATTATTATTATTAATAATGTGAATTTACTGTATATAGCGCCAACATCTTCCATAGCACTTTACAATTATACATTCACATCAGGCCCTGCCCAAAGATCTTTACAATCTAAGCACATTTATTTGACACCTGCAACCTATCAGTATGTCTTTGTTATCTGGTGACTTTAGTTCTCCTTTAAACCTCACAATACTTTGATGTTTTGGCCTCTTGGTATCCTCTTTGATAGTTGTCCTATCACTCCTGGTGACTAACTGTGGTCTCCATATTTATTGGAAATAGCTTTCTCATACCTTTCAAATAAGTCTAGAATGATGGGCCCACCTTCAAATTTTTTTTTTTAAAGCTAGTTACAGACCTGCAACCATTCTCTGCCCATTCCTCTACCTAAGGACACCTTAGGGAGAAAAAATACTTTCAGGCTTGTGGCTAGGGAGAAAAAATATTTTCAGGCTTGTGGCTAGTTTTAAAAATGATTTAAAGGTTTGGAAGCAGGGCTTATGATGCAGCTGATGATACTCCAGCAGTGGGCATGCCCCATTCTTAAACTTGGAAGCAGACCCCGAGTCCTGGAAATGTCACAGCTCACAGTGCTAGCAGGAAAAAACATCTTTTAAACTGCTGTAACTTTGTATAGACTGCAGCTAGATCATTTTATTTACCCACCTCCCCGCAGTTCTTGTAGTCCAGAAAATATTGTATCTTTTCTGTCCGCAAGAAAGACGGCATTTGTGCGAGATGCCAGCTTTCTTGCAGATAGCACAAGTCAGTTGCATCACGACTAGTGATTGACCCTGCTTTCAGCCATGCATCCCCAGTCCCGTAGTGGGGAAATGTAAATTTTCTGGTCTTCAGGGGCCATGGGAAGTGAGAAATATAAAGATCTTAGGTGGTCGGGAAAGTAAGTATGAAATGTTATTTTGGGGGTGGACATGCCCTGTATTGAATGTCTGCCTTTTTCTTAGTGCTGTTTTTGTTGCTTAATTCTACTGCTAGAAAAGCATAGCTAACTTTTTATTTGTTCTTTTAGCTTCAGTTCAACTTCCATGGCAGAGATCTGTGTCTCTTAACAAAGTGCCCTACTACATTAAGTAAGTACTTCTCTTTTGCGTAATTTAAAATATATATTTGTTTGTCAAATCAGTTTTACAAACTTTGTAGTAGATAACAATACAAATGATTTGTTTATTTGAGCTTTGTCTAAAAAGAGAATGGTTAAAGGGCAATTATATCTACTACTCCTCTCTTTTTCTCTGCATTCAAAGTACCGAGGGTGAACCTCTTCACCTCTGAATTTACTGGCAATGAGGTTTTTTACTTACATAAAATTTCCCTTACAGGTCCAGTGCACTTCTACCATCTTTGTATCTGCAGGGCCTGTCCTGATCAAAGTTGGTCACATAATTGTGAATAAATACCTTTGGCCAATGCGCATCAGTATCGGCTTTTAAACTCAGAAGTAAAAACACAGTGCAAATCTCTTCTAGAAAATGCTTAAATATGTAGGTGTATTTGTATTGGTCAACAATCCAATTTTGTTTGTTTTGTGGATTATTCTTGGGTATCTCTATAAGGGAGACTATCAGGGTAATTCAATAAAAGTTCTTATCGTTTAAAATGGTGCTAAATTTGCCCCAACCAATCAGATCTTATTTAACATTTGAAAGCTAACATCTGATTGGTTGGGGCAAATTTAGCACCATTTTAAATGATAAGAACTTTTATTGAATCTCCCTGTATGTTTGCTTTATATGACTGGAAAGCCATGCAACATGCAGTAGAATTTTCATTAAAAAAAGACAATACACATATATCCCACCCAATATACAACGAATAGTCTATTGTTATCCCTTCTCTGGGCACATGGCAAACACATGGCATACAATCCATATGCTGGTCTGGCCCTGCCTAACTTTCACAAGTACTATCTAGCTATGGGTTCCCATGGTCATGAAGACAATGCTTGATCTGGCAGTGTCAAAGGGTGCAGTGATTCTGGTGTAAGGTTCTAAATTCTCTCAATGGCATGTTGAATATAACTGTCCCTCAAAGATCCTCAAATATGTCTTTTGGGAATTGTATCACGGTTGTATGGTATTACAAAAGAGGGAACCGTATATTGTTAATCACAAATGTTTTATTGGTTTTCTTTGTATTTGGCAATACACAGTTATGTACAGCTATTTAAATGCAATCATCAATAAACTTTCAGTTTAATAAAAGACAATACCAGCATTTAAAGGCATTTACTTTTGCTAAGAATGCTGTAGAAAAATGTTGTGCTATTCTAAATAATATGGTTGGACAGATTGGACTTAAGAAGCCAGTTTAGAGCCATTTTTGCATTTTTAAGTTAGCCAGTTCCATAATTATAAATTGATAAAGTTAATCACCAGGTGTAAAATTGTAGGTAAATTAGCTATTTGACTCCTGGTATTTGTCCAGCTCCGATTGATAAATTAGTGTTCTAAAATGAACTAATGTTAGGGTTATGTGGGCAATGGGGGGTATTTTATTTCATTCCTCGTAAGTAGACGTTATCTTTTTAAATCTAAAAGCTATTACATTGAAGATTTCCTACAAAGTTGGGACCCACCTTTGTATAATGTGAAAAGGTAAGAGCAAACCTTGTGTGTGCATGCAGCATATTATGCATGGATCAGAAAACAAAGTTATATTTCTGCGAATGGGAAAAGTGAAGACCACTGAATAATCCTAATAACATAACTCATTTTCAAATCTTTAGCATGGATGAATGCAGTGTGTGCTTTTTCATATAATAATAAAAATTGCAGTGTTATAAATTCTTGTTTGACTGCTTATTGGAAATACTAAATAAGAAAATAAATTGGAATAAAAGCAACTACTGGTACATTAAAAAATAAAATCCAAGCACATCAGAAGGAATGAAAGAGGAGACTGTACAACTTATGGAAACAGCAAAAAATACCTGATAATGAAAAGGTTCCATTCTTAGCATTTAAACTTAAAGGTCTTTTTCTGAAAGGGCAGGTCCACCCCAAAACTAAAATTTCCCTCACTGCTAGCCCCACTGTGTATTATAAAAAAAAGTCTTTACCTTTCTCCTCTGCTCCTTATGGTTGTCCTGCAGTGCCTTCTGAAAGTCCCCTTCAATGTCATCCTGAAGGAATCTAGCATGCGCAGGTGAGCTCTCAGCCAATCACAGATGCGGCTGCCAGTCCGGCCCATTCTCCTTTCTGAAAATAGCAATAAAGGCAGAGGGCGAGGGAACAAAGGTGGGTAAGTCTGTTTCTGTGCAGTTTTCTAACTTAAAACTCTAGGGTTTAGGGTTATATATTTATATTTTGGGGTGGAGGAACATTTTAATATGCATGCCAGAAACATGTCCTCCCATTCGATGTGCACCTAACATAGTGGAATGCCTAGGGATTTGGTTCCCCTTTGAATCCCAGCAAGTCCCTTTCAGGTGTATCAGATGTATTTAATTGGTCAGTTAAACCTAAACACCTGCATGGAAATCTGTGCAGTCCGCATCATAAGCTTTTGGACTTTTCCTGATAGAGATGCTCTGTGAGGCCTTAAAATGTTGAATAACTATTTGGTAAATTTTATTTTCAGGTTGCTAACATAAAAAGAAGTAACTTAACTACATATTTAAACAAATAAAAACAAAGAAAATCTCTTTCAGCGCAAGGTTATTGAGCTTAAGTGTATATTGTCCTATAAAATGACTTAATTTAAAATACTGGGATAAACACAATTAGCACAGTACTCATGCTAAATTGTAGATAACATTGGACAAGGCTTTGCCTTGATCTACATATGATTTTATTTTGCAAAAGAACAGTTGCCCATAAGGATGCCTTAATATCAGCATTACTTTATAGAACATAAATCAGAATCCTCTTGCAAGGGTGAAAGACATCAAACGCAAGTTGATGCATTAGCCCTAATGATGCTCCCATGCAACATCTACTTTAGAAAAGAAATCCCAGAAGACACACATCATTATCCTAGCTTTGTAGCTATGCATTATCTTAAAATAGTTCCTATGGCAAGCTGTTTAATGTTGTGAAGGAAAATACCTTTAAAGGGGTCTTAATGATGGATATCTGAGCATACAGAAAAACAGTGGGGGTGCTAATCTTCAGTAGTAATACACTAGTGGCAAATAAACATGGTCTGCATTAGAATAGTTTTCTGTGTGTACATGGAAATAGAAATATGGTTTAACTATAATAATGTTCTAATTATATGTAATTAATTATATTTAAATTAAAGGGTAGACCTTCCATTTAATGAATTATTTCCCCCCCTTTTTTTGATCTTTATTTCTTCCTGATCTACTGATGCGGTTTATAATATAGGATGAATAACATTAAAATAATTGTTTTAAATAAAGCTTTTAAAGCATTTTTTCACAAAGATTTTATATTAAATCAGTGCATTTATTCTACTATTTTTGTGCTGGCTATTTAGTTCAGATCTTCATTGTTAATGATTGTACTGTGTCAGTACAATCTAGCTCTAATTATTGGGTGCCAAGCAAAAGGCCTCTTGTTTGCAGCTTATACAAGAAGATACAATATTCTATGCTATCAGGAAAATAAAACCCAAGCAAGTTTTTTTTGTATGTTGCCTGCACTATTTCTAGTATTTTTTGGAAATAGCACAGCGCACCCTATGCAATGAGTAATAATAATTATACTTACTTCCCCTTTGCTCCTCTCCTCTGGGTACTTTACAGATCATGTGTAAAAAATAAGTTTCCCGTGCCAACCAGCTTAAGGGGGTTGGGCGTAAATACTAGGGGAGCAGGGGAAGCAACCATGGGGGGCCCAGGAACAAAGGGGGCCCCATCTTCTTATTTTTACTTTACAGTTATTCCTAGTTAGGCCACTGGTATATGTCTTTTAATCACATATACCTTATAAATTAAATATCAGTTAAATCAACTGGAATTGAAGTTTAGTTCTTTTTTGCTAGTCATCTGACTGGCTTTCTCAATTCAGAATGACTACAAGAATCTGTTGGCAATTAGGTACCCTGGAAAGTTCCAATTAGCATATAATAGCCAGGTGTTAGGGACCTTCTGAATGCAAGGGGTTGATTGCATTGAGGCTAAGAGGTCTTATCAAAACTGCCCAGGGTAAGGTGTCAAAACAGCATTTTGCATGGCAGACAGTTGTTGTCAACACCCCCCCCCCCTGTATTCAGGCTTGGTTTCTTTATTTTCACATAAATAACCTACTTGACACCTCTCTTGAACCAGTCCAGTTCCTTTGCCAAGCTATTGACATTACAATCTTCAAAGGTATGTCCTTTTTCATTAAGGGGCAGGTACACGGCTGAATCCTGACCCAAGAAATTGGCTCTTCTGTGCTGGGCCATACGTTGGTGCAGTTGCTCTTTTCTCTCCCCAACATACAAATCAGAGCACTCTTATACTGCGAATATGATGTTGCTTTTCTTGTGTTTCGTTATTGGGACTTGGATGTATCAATCGCTGCCTCAGTGTGCTGTTTGGTTTATAGCAGAGAGGGTTTATATTTGTCCAGGGTACTTCATTGGCAACAGATTCTTGTACAAGTCATTCTGAATTGAGAAAGCCAGTCGGATGACTAGCGAAACATCTTCAAAGAACTAAACTCAAGTCCAGTTGATCTAACTGAATACAACAGATATACCATGATCTGGATGAATAAGAACCTTCACAAGCTTATAAATGAAAATTTGTTCCTCACTGTTCCTCCAGTCGAATTTCTGGGATTTTGTTTACATAACTGTGTAATCAGTTTTAAAGCAGGTGAACACATGTAAGTCATATTGAAAATAGTTTATAATTTTTAATACTAAAAAACCTTAAAGGGTAGACCAATACTGATGAAGTAAATGCAGCGCTGAGATGAAAGATTCTGAAAATGAAAAAAATCTTTCATTTTTTATATTGTTATTCCCTTCGACTATAATGGCAGGAAATAACTCTGCTCTTGATTAAAGAGAAGGATGATACTTTGAACTCGTTTGAGCACTGAGATTTGTTATATAGGAAAATCCCTTCAAGGTAATAGACAGGAGAGCAATTATTTGTGAAACATTCTTTTTCAAGGAAATATTTTTAGTTTCTCATTAATGAGGGACTGTTCTAATAATTATCAAAGATCTTTATTAGTGTTAATGAATAATGAACTATTGCAATGTATTAATCTGCAATATCATTTCCATTTTCTTTTTAAATTTCACCAAAAACTTTTTAATGCCCAAATGATAGTACTTTTTTCTGCTCTTTTTAGAATTTTTTGACTGTTTACTATAAATAGACCCAAAAGTTCAAATTCATTGTTAAACAATCCAATAACAGACACTGCCCTGCTCATAAAAACATCAATTTTAAAGGCACTGGTATAAAAATGTGTGGTCTTCAGGCAAGGGGATAATATATAAAATATTCGTATGCATGGCCAACAGTGCACTGTTGTTAATGTTGGTCATGTATTTAATAGTTATAAGCCAAGGAGGTGACATTACTTAAAGGACGTATAGCACATATGTTTATAGCAAAAATGTTATTGTTTTTCTACTTGGAGCATAAATATTCAAATGTTGTGGTAAACCTACTCGTGAACATGCTCTGTGTAATTTGCCGTGGGAAAAAACATGTTGATTGCAACTGAATACCACAGCACTTGAGTGACTTATGGGCATCGTGCTGTGTCTTTGGACCTTGTGACATGTGGGCTCTTTGTCTGTGTTGTTGAATCTGGGCTTCACTCTGTTTCGCTGTCTGTGAGCTTTGTGTGTTTTAATTAAACCTGCTCTCTTTTTTGCACATTAGATAGCAGTATTTGTGCGTATCCTTGCACAAGGACCACTTTATATTAAGTATTACATCCCAATAAATAAAGTTACTTTCTGTTCTGAATTGAAAGTGCCATGATGTCTTTGTTCTTTAAGTTGTAACTGTCTGTGAAGTGTGTGATACGCGGACAGTGTATGTCTGGTGATGGTGGGTAGATTTAAATTTCTTAGCATGACAATAATCGCAAATGTGGTTCATATCACCAATACCCAATACCATCGGTTTGGGCCTAGGCACTCCTTGTTGGCAACGTGCCACCAATGGAACATACATTTAGTGTAGAGGCATTGGAACATACATTTAGTGTAAAGCAATTATAACCTTAGCACACTGGCTTGATGAACTATGCAACATCTTTAATTAACACTGATCGAATTGATAATCTGTATAGAATTATCTATCCCTTATAGAGAAAAAGCACAGAAATTATTTCTTGATGACTGTATTTCTTAAATTCTTGTAAAGCGCAACCATTTAAACATTTATTTAGAATATTTTGGTGTAACCTATGGCTTGTTATTTATCCTAGAACAAACATGCAGTGAAAGAAGTCCCTATTGTGACTGACCTAGTGAGTTTGCCCCAGACAATAGGTAGCGTAAGACAACCCTTGTGTTATTGGGAAGGAAGTGGGTTGTCAGTTTAGATTATTATTTCAGCTAAAATGTCAAATAGCTATTCATTTATACAGTGGATTCTTCATCCTCACGTCTTCTTTAGAAAGTGAAATCACAGTTATTCTAAACACAATCCATTATGAAAGGTGAAATCACAGTTTTTTTAATCGGCCACGACTACAAACCCCTTAAAAACAATTGACAATTATTATCCATAATTAAGCTTTGGACAAAACAGGATTCAGTAACATCTGGTGTGCTGGTGCTTGTCAAGTAAAGTGGCTCAGATGTTCAGCTGTTTTTTTACTCCCCCTTCTGTCTTTTGCATGCGCTAATCACAGTGGGCTGACTGGGAATAGTATACATGGGCTTCTACATTATACAATATGCAATTGGTATAAATGAGACCTTTTTCTAGACTCTAGAGCAGGCTGTCCAATTTACAGTCTGGCCTCATTTCATTTCTTACAGCATCTGCTTTGCACCGATGTAAAGAATACTAACATATTCCATATCTTTTTTTTCATGCAGTGAGCTCGAAAAGATGCTCAGTGTCCTTATTTCCAGATTAACCCTTTCTTGCCAAACAGAACATTTTCCCCAAGAAAACTGACATAGCTAGCTGTACCCATTTAAATGTATGGCAGATGGTATTGATCCAGGCATACTTTGTACAGATCGATGCAGGCAGGGTAAAGTATGTAGCACTCATTCCCCCTCCGCTTCCTCTGCCACACATTAGCCAGAATTTGCTCAGTTAGGCTCTTTATTGATAAACTACCTGAAATCAACCTAAAGTCTATTAATTAACTACTCTGACAATCTACGGAAAGAAAGTTAAACTTTCCATACACGAATTGGCTTATGTGCAATAGATTTACATTTTATTTAATTTTTCTGATAAAACTATCGACACTCAATCTCAGATCCACTCACACGAATCAATATACAGTATGGCCATTTTATACTGATTATCTATTCCATCCATTCTATTCGATGTATGGTCATTCTATACTGATTTTCTATTCCATCCGTTCTAATCAATGTATGGCCATTCTATACTGATTTTCTTTTCCATCCGTTCTAATCAATGTATGGTCATTCTATACTGATTTTCTATTCCATCCGTTCTAATCAATGTATGGCCATTCTAAACTGATTTTCTATTCCATCCGTTCTAATCAATGTATGGTCATTCTATACTGATTATCTATTCCATCCATTCTAATCGATGTATGTTCATTCTTTACTGATTATCTTTCTAACAAATACGCATGTTCTATGTTCTCTAGTTTGATTGAACAGGAGTGGATTGGAGGTCTAAAAAAACTTGTCAGATCAGAGGAAAAAAAAAGAAATTAGTTCTGGTTCAAGAGCTGACTAAGCTTTCCACCTCACTACCTTTCCTTTGGCTGGATTGGATGCTGACAGGTTGTTCAGTTTGCAGCAGTTGTGCCAAGCTCTGTTCTAACAGCAGGAGTGATGGCTTTGCAACATTGCTCTGTAGTCCTGAAGCACCAGTGTGGGCTGTTAGATAAATATTAGCTACAATTTCTATGTATGGATATTAAAGGGCTTTGACTGCTATAGTGTTTTGATGTTAAGGGGATGCCCACAAAGTCATTATAAACATCATGTGATTTTTTTTTACTTTTCTACATTGACAAAATAATTCCCTTAAGCCCATATGCCTTATTGCTATATATTAGCAATAAGGCATATTTTGTATTAATAAATGTGAGTGGGTGCTATTCTTTGTGTTTTCAATGATGTGTAATATATTTTGATTGCTTTAGCAACAGAATCAATTATTTGGAACTTATAGTGCAGTTTGCTGCTGTCTGTAAAAACATCTAATCAGATAACCTATATGGCAGCTTCATCTCCCCCCCCCTCATATGTAGCTATGTAGATTGATAACTTTATATGTGTTTATATTATTGTAAACTATTGTACAGGGCTTCATAGCCCACAGTTATCCACCTGGTCCAACCAGTTTGTGATTAACATCTGATTGGGGCTTTTTAGACATTAAATAGATTCAACAATCAAAGGTTGTATGGCCAGCAGTAAGCTGGGCCAAGAATAAAATTAAATGGAATTTTGCTAAATGGCATCCTATAGTATAGTATATTTTAAGCCAGAAGATCAGCAAGTTCCACCAGTGAAAGTCCCCAGAGAAACTAGCTTTTCCCAGTGATACTTGTTAATTGCTATGTTCATTACCAGCAATGAATGTCACACACCTATCATTAAGCAGGAACATTGCTGGTTGATAATATGATCTATGGGTCATAATGTTTAATTCTCATGAATTTGTATATATGGAACAGTTGCATTAAGATTAATTAAAATGTTAGTTAATCAACTGATATCTCCAGTAGATATTAATTTCTTAACAGATATTTTTTTTTATTATTATTTAAATTCAATAGGACCGAGCTGTAAATAATATCCTTATAATTGGTGAGCTAATTCATACATGCGCTGATTGGTAATAAATCTGGACGTTTCTGACACTGGGTGCTTTATTGGCAGTGGAGTGAAGCAGGCAAGGCAGAGGTAGCTTTTTCAGGAGGTTGCAACAGCAATGAGTGGACCTTCAAATCTCAAAATTACATTGAGAAGGCTAAAGCCATGTGAGCACCCTACTCACATTCTCCTTATTGGCCCATATGGCGCATATTCAGAAACACTTTAAGACCTGTATATGCAAATACCGGTATTGCTGTGAACAGCATCATTTATCTGCACTTTCACCAAGCCATCCATGTAGATTTTAATAGATAATATACTCCATGTTATAATCTAAACAGGTATATAAGGCTTTTATATGGTCACAGAACCAGATGACTTTCAAATATCCTTAAAAATTTCAGCAGAGGATACATTATTCACTATATCATTTTAGAAGAGATGCATTGGGCAATTATCTGAAGAAAAAGTAATTTCAATTCAAGATTCAGTATCGGTTGGCGAGATTTTAAGCTACATCTTTGTGCAGGTTGGGGGGGTTTCACTAAAGACACCCGAACAGCCTGTGCAAGAAATTCAATATCGTGTTTTGCAGCATTTTTTTCTTTTGAAAACCTGACCTGCAATATGTGACGAATGGGTAAAAAAATGCACTATTTTGTTCATTGATTTTGTATTGATTTTCCGACTGATGAACAGTCGGAAAATCACCACTGATTGTGCAGTCTCCTATGGACCATACAATTGGTTGTGGCGAACTGTCAGCCACGATGTAATTCACCGCGACCAACAGTGATTTGACCCAGCTGACCTCTCACTAGTGGCAAACGATCGGTTGGAAAAATCCGGTCGTGTGTACCCAGCCAGTTGTGGTCTGAGACAGAGTCTTTAGGGGGAGGGGACATGTGTTAGATGTGCTAAAATGTGTTGTATAAAGACCTACAATAAAATTAGGATTACTACACATTACTTGGCAGAAAGTCCAAATGCCTGGTAATGATAATGTTGGTGGAATAGATTTCATTTGTTAGGCCCAGTACACATGGGTCAGTTTCGGATTTATCTCTCTGGCAATAAGCCGATTAGTAGTCTATCGGTCAGAAAAAAAGATATTTCTTGAGAGCTCTGTAGCCATGGAAGGAAAGAATTAAAACAGGGAATTTTATCTTTACTACTAGTAATTTTGGGTAATCATTACTGTATGTTTGGGAATGGTATTTTTATAACATGTCTATTATATGTTTTATCTCTAGATTCCCAAAGTCTGGGTACACGCGGTAAGATAATTTTGGCTGACCGACCATCAGTGCCGTATATCGATCAGCCGTACGAAAATATCTCACCAGTGTACGGTGCGGCCTCTTTGTTGCCCATTCATTTGCATCAGACTGCTTGATTGGTCACGCGAACTGTCGGATGCGGCCACTATTGCAGCGGCCGACAGTCATTTGTCCCCACCAAGGGCTCGCTCGTTGCGAACGCTCGGTTGGGACCAAATTTCCCCCGTGTGTACCCAGCCTTACACCAATAAGAGATAGGTGGGAGGTGCCTTTTTATTATAACAGTGGTAGGGTGCTGCCTATTGTTGTTTTGTTCAGTTACATCGTGTAGGATGGGGAGTTGTGGTCCTTCCCTCACATCTGGTTCTTTTTATGTATTTTCCGATCACGTTATTTTTACAACCATAAGAGATAACGTTCCCGTCCGGGGGGAATAAACAAAGCTACAGGTTTGTCATGTGTTTCTATTAATGTGTTTTGTTTGGGTCTGGTAACAGGCAGACAATCTTGTTTACTGACACTGGGGACACATTATTGCCCAGTGACCTGTAGCTGTGAGGATAGGAGGATATGGTTCAAAATGAGCATTAAGTAGAAATCTCCAGCTGTTTCATCTCTTCCTTTTCCTGTTCACAACAAATGTCCTTTTATTTCCCCTGAAGCAGTGCCTGGTATCCAGTGCTGAGAACCCAGTGAAGTCAGGGATTCCTGCCCTTTTATTCTCTTCTCTCTTTGTAGTGACAGGACCACTGCAGATCCTTGTCAACCTTGCTACAGAATCCAATATATCTTTACTGAAATAGTCAAGAGGGCACATACATCTAGCGGTAAGATAGGGATGGAGATCTCCTTGGCAGGGGAAGGGTTACAGATTATCTATTAGTCTCAGAGGTGGGTTAGTAACTCTGCTTTTCCAGTAATCACACTGGGATCCATGTGAAAATAAAGGTTTGTTTTAATGAGACCGACAAGAACAGGCATTTGGTTACCAGCAGAATAAAAGGAACCCTGAGCCAATGCTGAAAGGAAGTGTATGTGTGGGTTGGAACACAGCTGACACAGCGAGCAGACAAATATCAAAGCCCTTTCAGATTCATTTTATTTAGTGATGGGGGATGAGGGTGTCCTTAGATGTATAATAGACATTTATACAGTGCTTATAGGGACATTAATGTTATTACGGGGAAGATCTTTGTGGAATAAAAATGTATTTTCCATAATCCTATCTTATATATATATATATATATTTATTTTAAGGTTAGCCTATTTTACATTTCTGGTGAAAAAAACCCCAACCCACCTAAATAGCACCCTTTCGACATTAAATGCTGGTGCGCATGTTATCAGCAGCTGCCCAGCTTATTCATAGGAAGATTTTATGTCAAGCAAAAGAGCAGACATTGCCTTTCTCCCAGCTGCACAGTGCGACCTGTAATTATTAAAGGGGAAGGAGGGGGAGGCTGGTGCCGTCTTTGAGATTTTCTTTCCTTGCAAGAATTGCTGGTTGAGTTGTTTCTCACATACTAAAAGCTCATGAGATGCCCAGACCAGTAACAGCAGTGTTGTCAAGGCAACGGGGGGATGCCGCTTCCCGTTCCAAAGGCACAAAAACAAATTTTATTCCTAATGTGCAAATCTGTCCCTCTGCCTGCAGTGGTGATAGAGGCATCCTGTGGATCATTCCAACAGACTGACAAAGCCTACTCTTGTTAAAGGGAATTGGATTAGCTCATTTGTCTGCGCTTTCACGAACCCTTTGATGATCAAGGAGAAACCGTTACATGAACAAATCTTGTGTTTTTACTGTGTGGGTAGGCCTTTAAAACAGAAAACAAAAAACCTCTACAAAAAATGTATAATTATGTATAACATATAGTATATTATAAATGTATGTTGTGTTTTTTGTGAGTTATCGACTAAATTATAAACACTGAGAGGGATGGTGAACAGATCTTGGGGCGGGGGCTATAATTCTGATAAATGGGTGAACTGGTGGGTGATCTTTATTTACCAATATTTTTTGACCAATTTATCAGTAAAATCAGTTTGGCTTGTTAGTCTTCATTAGGCTGCAAGATTGCAAAATTACACTGGGTCAGGTAACAGGCCGACGGTCACTGTATCTTTGAAAGTAAAGCTAGACATGCACAGGCAGAAATCCACCATGGTCTAATAAATAGTTTAATCTGTTTGTAAGGGAAATTGTAGACAAAATCACATTTTACCTAATTTATATCCCAGGAACCGCAGATTAAAATGATGTATCTGTTGTCTTTCAAGTGATCTTTTCAATCAATACAGAATTATACATATGTGAAAATTAAACAGCTCAGGCAACTTCTCACATGGTCTCTCTCTCCTTGGATGAAGCACATTGACATGCCATGTTTTACAAACAAACAAAGCTTGTGGGTCAGTTTTTTTGCCCTTTTATCACAGAAAGAAAAGCCATGTTACTGCCAGACCATTCCTTATTAATAGTTTAGGTAGATACACGTGCAACCCAATAACCTCATTGGGACTTCTTCTAATGAGCAGATGTGGCTAATACATCCTATTGGAGAAAGATTTTATGGCCTCAGATACGTTGCTGTTTTCTTTCTGGGTCCGCCTTATGTAATATGCATCACTCTCTGAGCTTGTTGTATGGAGGAGATGATTATTGGAGGAGATGAATAGTTCTTTTTCTTAGATGACTAGTGAACTGCCTGTCTCTTGTCAAATGAAATGTGATCCACTAGCAGTCAAACATTGATTGGTGAACGAACAATTGAATACCATTTGTTTATTAACCTTATTCAGTCTAATATACCTAGGACGCAAATTTTGTGATGGAAGCTGTTATTAGATGTAATTATTGTTTGCATTTTTTCATAGATCTATTGCAGTTGTTCCCCGACACCAATACTGCAGTGCTTGGTAAATATCTATTGAAATAATGAAAGCAATGCAGCCTTTAATTATACTAACAATTGTTAACAACCCTTAGCCTATCCTCATCTCACATGTTTTCATTTCCTGCTCAGATGTCTTGATCATTTTGAAGAAATGACGGTTGTAGGACCGGTAAACATGGGAAGAGATGCAGTATATTGATTGGTAGATCTGTTGGTAGGAAAGATCTGGCCAGGGTAGCCCTGTTTGTATAGGCCTTTAATAGACCAACGCAAAATATTATAATACATATACACAATACCTTAATTAATGTGTAGTTGTCATTTAACTACATGGAAAACATTAGATAAATGTGACTGACACCTTAATGATATTGGGCAAATTCTGCTGGGGGGAATATCGTTGAGTATGGCCAGCTTTATACAGTAAAGCCAGTACTAAATATTCTTCAGAGACACAGATCAGGGAAGAGTAGATTTGGAACTATATGTCAGTATTTTGGGTTGGAGTATATGGTTAGTGAAAAAAGGCTAAAATGTATATGCTCTGTGATATTGTTTTAAAAGGAGTAGTCCACCCTAAAACCCTAAAACTGGAATTTAAAATGTTGTCACTTGTCTTTCTATTTCATTCTTAAATAAAGAAATCGGCAAAAAAATGTCCATAAATGCAACAATGCAAATTTTGTTTTATTGGGATAAACTTACGACATGACATGATGAGCTGGTTGTACTTATGCTAGAAAATCTCCTGATACAATCGGACTTCCCAGGTATCGATTCAATGTGCCTAAGGCTACCTTAAGTCAGGAAAACATTTTTAAGCCAGTGAATATCCAGATTGCAAAAGGATGTAATCCACAACCCCCATATCCCCCAACTCCTGGAAGAAGATATGTATCTTGAGGACCGCTGGTCCCTTGCTGCAGTGTCACCCCCTTTATGGCTTTGTGGGCTTATATGGCTGTTGTAAGTCATTCCTGTCATAGCCATAACTTACAGTTAGCACCTGATGAGCAGCGACCAACAGACATCCATTCCTGTCACTGCCAACGTGGATAAAGATGCTGTTGGGAAATACTGAAATAGCCCCTTCAAGGAGATCTATTTGACAACAGACACCTCTGTTTACCCTATGGCTTCCTCACTTTGTTCCAACCTGTTCATCAGTCTGCTGCCAAGGCAACAGCTTCTAAGCTGCCAGTATATAGTTGAGCTGTGTGGTGTTTCCTTTGTATGTTTGTTGGAGGAAGTGGGGCTGTGGTCAGCCATGCCTTGTTTCTGATTCCCTGTATTACAGCAATATAATATAACAATTTCATCTGCTTAATTTCTTTTAATTTCCTCCTTTGTCCTTTCTACTACACCCACATTTACTGGTGCTGCAAACAGTGTCTGGATGTCTCTCTGTGTCTGTTAAAGGGCATGTCCACCCCTTTTTTAACTTTTGTTATACTGTAGGTCTTCCTCCCCCAGCCCCAACCGCTATATTAATATGTGCAGAAACTCCCCCTACAGCCCCAAAGGGGTTTTACACTAGGGGGAGGGAGAGGAAAAAAAACCTCTGAGAGGACGCCTCAGAGGCAGAAACAATTTCCCTCCCTGCAGTGCTCCTGGTGGCCAGTTTTTGGGACTTTACAGGGACATTACAGGAGAACCATTTGGAACTGGGATGTAAGGTAAGGATTTTATTACACTACACAGTGGGGCCAGCAGTGGGTTAAATTCTAGTTTTGGGACAGGACATACCCTTTAAATGCTACTGTGTTCTTCTTATAATGTATATATGTAAAAACTGGAACAACTGCTGACCTGGGCTCGCTTAGTGGGTTGTGGATTGCATCTTTTTGCAATCTGCATTTTAAAGGGCAATTATACTGATAACCCTCCTCCCAATAATGTGTGGACCTAAGCTGCTAGACCCTCACCCCTGAGTCTGCCCTAGTTTCCCCATACCATAACTCCAAAATCTGGCTAATAGTGCTGGTCTAGCTATGCTAAACACGTGCAAGGCTATGTACGGAGAGCTATTATCGGCTATTTGTGTCTTTAAGGGAATGTCCACCGCCAAAACCATAATTTAATATGTTATTGGCTATTATCCTAGCTTTAAAACAAGCCAAAAACGCATTAAAAATCCGTTCAGCCAACATTAAGATACATACCTTGTTTTTGCAGACCAGGAGCATCTCAGTGTTAATCCAAGCTTTCTGTCATCACCCATGTCCGTGCCTTATCCATTCCCGCGCAGCCTTCATCCTCCCTTAGAATATCCCCCCTCCCACCATCCGGATCCATCCTCGCTTGTCCCTTCACATAGTGTAAAATCCTTTAAACATAAGATAATGCCCCCTGCCCAGAGCTAACCGCCAAGTTATTTCTTAAAATAATTATACAGAACTGTACTTACAGCCCTTCCTTCTCTGCTGTTCTGGCACCCTGCTTGCAAGTTCCTGCAAGCATGTAGCCGGATCAGTGCGCCACAGGAGCGAAGGGGCTGTAAGTAACGTTCTGGTCATTTTTCTGAAGAATAAACATTGCGGTTGGGGTGGGTAGTGGGACAGGGTGGTCACGTTAATCAATGTACCAAAAGTTAACGTGACTTTAAAATACAACTAACTTCAGTTGTAACGTTACATAAAAACTATGTTTCAGCCAATGTACCAAGCCGATAATGGCTATTTAAGACGTAATCTCTAACGCCAGCAGATAGCTGGTGTTACAGATTCGCAAAAGCACTTTTGATGTCCAGGACAGTTCTCAAACTAGACAATAGGAAGAAAATTTCTTGCGGGAGTGTAAGAAGAGGCAGGGCTAGACCGATATCACAATATGGTATTTGGAGCCAAATAGGTACATAAAATACTAATATTGAATATTAATAGTTATGCATGGAACTATTTAAAGGGGAACTTAATAACAGATACTTGTAGTTTCATTAACTTGCATTACAATTGTCAGTATATTATTATATAGAGAAGACAAATATGCCGTTGGAATTTAAATATAAGCACAGCAGGCATAGACAGTATAACACAATGTATAAAACACACGCAGTTAAAAATCATGTTAGATTTTTATCAGTAAAATTTGACACAAACCCAAAAGTAATCTTTCTAACAACCATCCCTAATTTTTTTTTTAAATTCCCAACATGACACTGGTACATACACCTACTGACCCACCCCTCCATTCTTAAAGGGTAACTAAAGTGAAAAAAATATTTTGACCAATCATCAAAAAAGTTTGTTTTTTTAACCCCCAACATGACACAGGCACAAACACTTACTGGTCTATTTATCCATTTCTGTGGCAGCCATACTTAAAGGGTAACTATAGTCAAAAACATTTTTTTTGATCAATAATCAAAAAAGTTAGTTTTTTAACCCCCAACCTGACCTGGGTACACACAACTACTGACCTACCCTTCCACTTCTGTGGCAGCATACCTCATTACCTCTTGTGGCAAAGCCCTAGCACTTCTATTTATATAAGTTATATATTTATGTACTGAACTATCTATGTATTTATCCCCCTTGTTTTACTTTATTGTATTTTAATACTGTACAGAACTGTGTCCCCAAGTGGCGCTATATAAATAAACATATACATACATATATACATACATACATACTTAAAGGGCAACTATACTCAAAAAACTAATTTTGACCAATAACCAGAAAAGTTAGTTTTTTAACCCCAAACCTGACACAGGTACACACACCTACTGACCTACTCTTCCATTTCTGTGGCAGCCATACTTATTGATCCATGTATGGTGCCCACAGATGAAATCAGACTGATCAAAATTATGATGGGCAGAAATTATGGCTGATCGATATTATTGTCAACAATCCGATAATAATATTGAACTGTATGCCCACTATTGGCCATATATAGATTCTGATTGTGTTATCACTAGAATGATTCCAAACATGTTAAATACATGTTAAATGGGCTACAACATATTAAAAATTTTATTAAAATTTTGGGTGGACATGCCCTTTAAAAATCGAACGTGATTTTTAACTGCGTGTGTTTTATACATTGTGTTATACTTTTACAGAATCATTTTCTAATATTTATTTATAAAAGTTACGTCATATATAATCTGTAATAGAAACTCAAACAGGCTCTCTATGCCTGCTGTGCTTATATTTAAATACCAACAGCATATTGGTCTATTCTCTATATACTCATATACTGACAATTGTAATGCATGTTACTGAGACTACAAGTATCTGTCATGAAGTTCCCCTTTAAATAGTTCCATGTATAATTATTAATATCCAATATTAGTATTTTAAGTACCTATTTGTACATCGCCTCATATTCGGCCGATAGTAATTGAATATTGGACTTTATGGCAGTGAAGTCTGGAATTGAGGACCTTCAGTAACAGTGAGTGGTAATTTTGATTCATTCTCTCTTACAGAAGGCAAGGTTTGGACAGACTAAAAGTGTGGTCTAAAATATACTTTTGTACACCATACAGGAGTGTTGTATGGTCTGCTTACAAAGTGCAAAAATTACCTTTATTTATCCCTCTGTACACAGAATGGCAACGTTTCAGGCAAAACTGGGCCCTTTCTCAAGCCTTAACAAGCAATCACACACACAATGCTTTTTGATAGGTGATGTACACTCTAATTATTCAATTAACATCAGGGTAATAAGTGCTAAACTGCTGGAGTGATATTATTAAATAGTGCAACATAGATTCTAAAAACATTTTTATAAAAGTTACATCCTTGTACTTGTGTTATCACAATTTGTGAAATTATACATTAAATAAATTACAATGTTACCTTTTTTAGTCTGGTAGTGTGCATATTGTCCTTTTGGATTGGACATTTTTTCTTCCTTGTACCTTAAAAGTTGGAAATAAATATTAAAATGATTGAATAAATGCACTATATATAATATATAATACATATTAAAAAAATTTGTATAATGAAGTTTATTTAAACTCTGTCACGTTCTGTACAGTACCTTATGCCTATATAAATAATCCAGGTGTATATTCTCTATCAGACCTTGTCTTCTGTCCAGTTACACTCCAAAATATCCGACCCTCTTTCTGTATGATTGTTTTATCCTTTATAAAGTGTCCCGATACTGACACTTTGGTATCAAACTAGAAATAACATTTTTATAATTTGCCATTTTCAGTCCATGCACATGGATAATAATTGTCAAATCCTTTTAGATCCCAAGAGGTTTTCTTATTGTCAGGCATATGTATGCCCAGCACTAAACACGAGCCATATGTAATAACATCATCTTCTCCATGTGATTAAATCATTTTATCCATGAACTGACTAAACAGGTGCTGGGACTTGATTTGTAATCCCAGTTCTGTGTTTAAACAAAATGTAATTGTCGAGGGAACCTTTGTTTATGCCGAGTATAGGCTTGTATTACATAGTGTAAACTTTTCCTGGAAAGTCAGTGTCGTAGCTTTAGTATATTAATCTGCATTAAAGCCCCTCACTGCTGAACCGCACTGCAATTGGAGTCTTATTTCAGAGGCTGCTAAAAGTTTTTTTCCATATGAGCTTTTTATGACTGGTGGTCACACTGTTTATTGAATAAGAAAGTAACAATAGAAAGGGCACCGAAACAACGCATACACTTGGGAGGCTAAATGTCGAAAGGGCATCAGGCCTAATTCACCAAATTGGACGTTTGTACGTAGCTTTAAGCCACCGGCACTAGAGACAATGAGGATTGTGGTAATTGTGTCATTTTTAAATGCTAATGAGGAACCTATGTGGTCACTGCTAAAGGTGGCATACACATTAGTGATATTAGGTAAATCCCGTCGGTCCACAACCTAATTTACCTAATATATCGCTAATGTGTAGGGGCAGAATCCGACCGACCGTAATGCTGACGAACGTCCGTGGTTGGCATGATGGTCAGTCAGAAAAGATGGAAAACTTCCATCTGTTGGCATCCGCTACCTTTACTTTAAAGTAAAGAGAGACAATACCGTCGGCCCGTGTTTGGCCGCATAGCTCATCCCCAACTTGCTTATGGGCGATCTGACATTTAAATGTGTGCGGTTCTCTTCGCAATGTGCCGACAGATACCAATGTGATCTATCTTTACATTGTGATGGAAATTGCATGTGTATGGCCACCTTTAGATGCCATGGGTAATTGGATTGAAATATTGACCCTTGTGTACACAGCCTTAAGTTTTTTTTTCCATGGCTGCCATATCCATTTGTAGATTATTTATTGCTGCTGCCATGCTGATAAGCCACAGCTACCTTACATCCACTTCCTTCCCACTCTATGCAAACAAGCTACTGTGGTACTGTGATATTTTAGATAATCTCTAAAATATTTGTCACTAAGCCTTTATGATGACTTTACCTTTCATCATATTTTTGGTCACATCTATATGGACGTCCCTAACCACTACTAAGCTCTGGCCATGATCTATTAGCCTAAATCTATTCTGTTGCCTGTGTTCAGTGTTATATGTAAATATATATTCTCTAACGTCTCCCAACTATAATGCTCTCTCTGGAACAATAGAAATATAATCATTCTTCTGTTTCATTTCTTTTATAGAAACATGTTTGGCTGAATCTTAAAATCCATTCATCAGTCTGGTAGCGCCAAGGGAACATAAACACAGTAACCTTCCCTGCCAGTAATTTCTGGGATAGGGAGCAGAATATCATCTTGTGTACACCCCTGCTAGTCCTGCACAGAATTAACTCCCACACTCTGCTGCAACAGTTTCATTCTCCTCCTACTCATTTAGATGTGGTTTCCAAAAGCCCACACTGTGTGTGATAATGATCAGCTCATTCATGATTGGGAGAGTGGAAAGATAAATATGAGGCAGCATTAAGAGATCTGAGAAATAGAAAATTTCATAATTTACATGGTTTTAATCATGGCAGCCTTTTAGTGAATGTCACACCATTAGTTGTTCTTGATTACAAATGCAAAACCAAAGCTCCACCTGACGACTGATTTTGACTTTCATTACACAGAGTAGGCAAGTCCGGTCAGGCACCATAATAATCATGTGAAACTAGTAATGGATACGCAAAACAAGAAGGATACTCTATAACCCACCCTCTTCCTTTGTTTTTTTTTTTTTTATAACAGTTTGGCAAACTAGATTTAATAGATCTACAAATCCCAGTGATTCTATTGGTCTTGATGATGTTGGCAGGTGTCTTCTTTCTGCAGCAGCTGGTTTGTTCTATACCACTTCTTTTACTGTGTGTTCTAATTACTGTTCTATTAAGGCTGCATTTGACTGTAACAGTCTGTTGCTTCCACTCAGCACCTCTGGCTATTTGGCTGTTCTCTAAAGAGCATCTGATTCTGCTGCAGTTCATTTGAATTGCAATAGGTGTTTGACATCAGCGGGAAATGTAAGTCCCCAACAGCTAGGAATTGTTATATTTTTAACCAATTATTTTGGTTTGTTTTTTTTCCTGACACTATGATTTGGCATTTAAGTTTAATACAGCAAATACCTAATGCTGGCTATACACTTATTAGACTTTAGAATAGATGATCAAATGTTCAACCCAGGGCCACTTCTCTAATGAGGCAGAGTAAGGCATGTGTCTCAGGCGGCACCTCTGGGTTAAAGCGAAAGGCGGCCGAGGGGGAAATAAACTGCCCCTTAAAAAATTAAAGTTCCCCTCTTGTTATGAAGTATTTGCTATCTAAATCAATTTGACACTCGGATATTACAGAGTTAGGTAAGTAAATTTAACCAGCAGGGCACTTTTTTTTACCATTTTTTGTGATATGGAATGACCAATCCTTGAGAAGTATTTCATAACTTAAATGATTGGATGGGTTTGGAAAATTTCTGCTAGAAATGGCATATGGTTTAAAGGCCTGCATCACTTGACAGTGGTTGTCTTCCAGGTCTTGGATGGCAGTAGGCATCGCCACAGTAGATGTAACGTTTTATTTTACTTCCACACTGTATTAAGGTATTTCCTTCTAAATGACAGCTGCAGCTGGTCTGAGAAATAGCAATATGTTAAATCGTTCTCATCCCATCTTTCATTTCCATTATATAAGGTTTGTATTTAAGCCAGGTCATCCACTGGGAATAAAAGTCATGCAAATATCATCTTATTCTTATCCTAAATCATTAAATGCGCTGAGCTGCTATCCGTTTACAGAACGCATGCAAAAACTATTGCACAGATCGCAGCGCAAACAGACTGTAACGTGGGTGAAATGCTTCCACGTATTTTACATGTACTGCTGTCCAATAGATGATCTGTTGTATACTTTTACTTGGAGGACATTGTGTTACTTGTTACATTTGATGACATTGTCTCCCAAAATCATTTCCTGTTGGTTTTACCTGATATTTCAAACTGAAATTCCCAAAAGTATTGATGCTATTTATGGCAAAAATAAATCAAAAGCTCTATCTGCCCTCATTATTTTTCTGGCTGGATTGTATGAAAATCTATACAGTTTTGTGCTGGATTTTGACATTTGTAAGATTGATTGACTATGATTTGTACTTGGCAGTGTAAACTTACAGACTTTTCTCTGTTTAACTCCTCTAGGGCACTTTATACATATGAAGACGACTCTGATATTCTCACATTGGCAGCATCTGGGGGTAAGTATCAGATTAATTTTGCTCATCTTGTGAATGGCTATCATAGTTCAATGATAATTTATAAGGAAATCAGGGCTAAATGTGTAGCACTGCTAATATTCATGGAAAATAATTTGTCTTTTTTTGGACATGAGGCATTTTATTCCATCTGTTGTGTTTAAGTAAGCACTTGCATGGAGAATGATTTATTTGTGGACCTTTTTAATATTGCATTTGCATTCCCTGGGGTTGTTAGGCCCAGTTAATATTCACATTTTAGTTATTTATGAAAGGTGTAGTCTCAGTTCAAAAAAAAAAATTAACTCAACACATTTAATTTTGTTTGTCATTTAATTTGCCATATTTTTTATCTACATATTTAAGGAATACAAAAATAAATATCTAAAATGTTTTATTTACCACCTACTCGATTTTGTGTAAAATCACTGCTTCTAAATTATATTTTCTTGGAAATAAACAGAACTGAAAATGCTAAATATTGCCTTTTTAGTGCCTTGTTCTTATGTGAAGTCAAACGTCTGTTGGAACGCAGTTACAGATTCCACAGATTCCTCTGTGATTAAGGCAAACAATAGTGCAAGTCGGAAATTAGTATATAGTGTGAAATTGGTATATTGTGTGGAATTGGTATACAGAAGGGAATTAGTGTACAGTGGGAAATAATAAACAGTGGATATAAGTTTAAAGTGCAGAATAAGTATATAGTGTGATTAATATACAGTGGGGAATTTGTATATTAATTTCACACTGTATACCAGTACTAATTCCCCACTGTATATTAATTTCACACTGTATACTGAGGGGAATTAGTATATAGTGTGAAATTAATATAGTGTGTAAATTTCCATTCAATTTTATTGAAGAAATGGAGGTAAAGGAGCTGTATCTTACCTCCTGTTCTTCAATAAAAGCTGCAAGAGCTGGGAGAGAAGGTTCGGAACTTACCCAATCTCTCGCTCCTCCGCTGCATCCTCTGACAGGTCCCAACGGAGTCTGTATTCCAAGCGCATGCCTTAAAAACACATGCAGCAAGGCTGAGCCAGCAGTGAAGAAGTTTAAATGCAATCAGGTGGTAATCAGTGCAGTCACGCTAAATATATTTATTAAGAGCATACTACAATCAGCAGGAAATTTGGAAACTCTAATATATTGTCACTAAGAAGCTACTGATGAATCTGTGTCAGTTTTTACAGTGTAATGTGTTAAAGGCCCTTCAAACCTAAAGGTGATTCTTCCACTTAAATTTCCCTTTAAAGTTAATTTTTAGAGGGTATGTTTTATCCTGGGACACAAATAAGTGCCTTAGTACAATTCTTAATTATACAACTATCTTTAAGGGTTATTTTGTTTAACACAGTTTCTAATTTACAAGAAAAGTACATTACTATTTTTGATTAAGTGTTGGTGCAGTATTTATTTGTTCTGATAAATAATCATGCAAAATGTATAAAACTCATGACTTTTTGGCATGTGCAATTCCCAGTGGGTACAGGAGTAGGAGGAAAGATGGCAGCCCCCATGGCACAAAGTTTAAACAATGTATCTTTACTTTTATTGGGATGATAGGACTCTAACCTGGTGCATTGTGTACCATGCACTTGGTTTCTGGCCCAAGTTGTTTATTCATTTTAGTTCCCCTTTAAAATTACTAAAATTATTCACCATAGAAATCCCCCCCACACACATAGACCTTTAACTTCTAATTTTACTCCCACATATTAATCACATGGAGATAGAGTACTGTATATGATTGGATAGTTAGGCTAGATTCAGACGAACGGCTGTGCACCTTTCATGCTCCATTTACACCACTGGTTTCTGAGCTTTGCCTGTCGGAAAATGCTGCATGCAACGTTAGCCCCAAACATCTGGAACCGCTAGTGAAAACGCTGCACGAACGGTGCACACCCGTTTGTCTGAATCTAGCCTTAATCTCTTATATGAATTACACATGCCTAAGATCCACCTAGGGGAGAAGGAATTAACTGCTGTACACCTAGTTTGCCTATTTAAATTCCTTATATCCACACACGGAATCCAGTTATAATCTAGCAAACGTTTAGACAGGATTGTCTCGTCTGGTTTGAAAAAAATCTAATATAGAATTCTGATCAATGTTTGACTGCACTATTAAAGGGCATGTCCACCCCTTTCCCTAATTTTTCACATATAGTAGGGCAAGTTCCCCCAGCCCCAACCGCTATAATATTTTTTTCAGAAAGTCCCCCGATCGTTACTTACCTTCCCTCTCTCCTCCGCCGCAATGCCCAGTCTTCTGCTTGCATAGAACTGCAAGCAGGGGGCTGGACCGGCAGCCTTGTCTGTGATTGGCTGAGAGGCGGCCAATCACGGATGCGGTTGCCGGCAGTTCAGAACGCCGGAGGGGAGAGGGAAGTTAAGTAAAGATCGGGGGAGTCTCTGGAAAAGATATTATAGCGGTTGGGGCTGGGGGAACTAGCTCTACTATGTGGGGAGCAAAACGGGAGGGAGAGGAAGGGAGGGGGGGAGGGAGTGAAAGGCTACTCTGAGCAAGCTAAAAACCTCTGAGAGGACAGCTTTTTTCCCTGGTGGCGAGGCTCCTGGTGGTCAGTTTTTGTAACTTTGGGGGGACTTTACAGGAGAACCATTTGGAGCTGGGATGTAAGGTAAGGATTTTTATACACTACAGAGTGGGGCCAAGAATGGGCTAAATTTTATTTTTGGGGGTGGACATGCCCTTTAAGATGTCATAACATACAGAGGAAGAACATTAAACTCTGTAAAGCATGTGACCTTTATTGAATATGTGCCGTTATCTTTACCACTGAACTCTGTTATAGAATAATGTAGAAGAAAAACAGATCAAGGCCACCTTTCCAGCTGCTTTGTTATGGCCAATTTCCCTGGTTCTGTTAAGAAGTCTGTACTTCTGTTTAGTCTACAAGCTTCATCGGCTCCCTGTTATCTTTTTCAGGAGGGGGACTTCATGATCTCGCCAGCCGCTTTGAAAACCAGAAGGTCATGTATGGATTCTGCAGTGTGAAGCAGCCTCATGCAATGCTAGCTCGATATGTGCTCATCAACTGGGTAAGAAAAAAGGATTAAAGATTGTGTGTGTGTGTGACCTACAAGGTGTAAATCAGAAGTACAGTATAGCTATTGTTAAACTGCTTAGGCTTGGCCCCACTTTTTAATTTAAAGGGTATGTCCACTGTTTTTTTGAGTTTGCCTATTCTGTTTAACTGAAGATCGGGAGGTAAATGCGCTATGTCATACATCCTGCTCTGCAGTAAAACTCCTGTTCTGCAGTAAACCTTTCGCTTAATAGCGCAAACTTAAAAAACCAGTGGACATACCTTTTAAATTGCTAATGCAATGCAATAGGCCTGGACCCATTCTAAGGCCTGCATCCTGATCCATTATTGGAACATGTGCATTACTGATTTTAGGTGCGAATTGCCTGATTTTCAGTAATAGGGATGCAACATGCTCAAAAACTGCACACAAACACAATGCCCAATAGTATTTCCTACATAACCTCACGCCATTTTTAGATTCATTATAATGAGGGATTTGGACCTGTTCATGTGTAGTGTTTATCTAATATAAACATGTAAGGTTATTACATTGTTTGAAACAAACACTATGGGACACTGATGCTGGTGTGGTCTATAGAGATTTAGGGTTATTTCTAGCAGTACTAAGCTAAGTTGCCATTATTTTTGTAAATAAGAATTTGAATATGAAACGGATAATAAAGCAGCAGCCGACTGGGTTGTCTGATTCTCAAAGTTTCATATTTTTAGATTTTAAGGGGTACCATGTATATTCAAGTATAAACACAGTTTATTTGGTGTTAAAATACCATTAAAATGAACTCGGTTTATACTGATGACGGGAGCTAAAGTGAGAGAGGAAGGAGTAATCTACCAGTGTGTGCTAGTGGGCATGTCCATTCTCCCCACTGCACAACCTCACAGGAGGTCAAAGCAGGCTGAAAAGGAAATAAGTCAGATCTCACAAGAGTCCTCCAATAGCTTTGTCTTTCAGTTTGATGTCCATCAACAGCTCCTGTCCTTCACTTCTTAAGTATTTGGTCTATATACTTGAGGCAGGCTCCTTTACTCCCGATATGTTAAACTGTGTTTAACTCTGTTACAATATGTAAATACGGCATATAACTCACTAGCTTTGCGTTTGACATCTGCCTTTAGTGCACAATGTATGTTTTTGACAGGTTTTACGATTCAGACTAGATAATAAGAGAACTCTGCTCTGTATACATAGTGTGAATATGGACAGAGAATTTGTTGTAATTGCTTGCAAGCCAGGGATTGTTTCATCTGTAACTGTCATAACATCGTGTTCACTTTTCATTGTAACATAGTGTCTCTCTAATTAAAATTAGGCTAGAAGGATCCCCCAGGAATGACACAAAGATGGTTTTATCTTGCAGTATAATAAATTGTCTGTACCATCTAGCCAGATAACAATTTTATGGTCTTTTTTTCACATAACTGTTTTGTTTATTTGAAAAAAAGATTAAATTTGCCTAAACCTGGATCCAGTGGTGTAACTAGGAATCATTGGGCCCCAGTGAAAACCATGATAGGGCCCCCCATTTTGCTTCATTTACAGTGGTTTTCTGAGGGGGGGGCTGTATTTATCATAGGGAAAGTAAGCTGATGGGGCCCCCCATGGCTCCGAGGAACCCCCTTCAATTGCAGGATTTGCTCCCTTGGTAGTTACACCCCTGCTTGGATCGGATCATGTGTGCATGATCCATTACCCCTCCTTTTTCCTATTCTATCTGCTGCTATGATAAGTCATTACATAAACTGCTTTGCTGCACTCTTAGGAACTGCTATACTTAAAATCCTCTATAAGTATAGTAACAAAGTAACAAAGTAAAAAACTTTTTTCATTGTTGATGGTGTTATATGGACTAATTTAACCTAAGCAGATCACAAGAAAGCATGTTCTGCTGGCCATAAGCTTAAAGGATAACTTTATTGCCTCAATGCATTTTTTTTTAAAACTGCTTTCAAAAGAGTAATGGTATTCAGCCCTCCCCATACAATTCTGTCTGCCTGTAACTGTCACTCAAAACTAGCATGTGAGAAAACACTCCTCCACCCATCCTTGATCAGCTTGATTATGTAGGCTGTATCCTAGCAACTGAACAGTTCAAGTTTGTTTGACTGGCAGTGGAGGAGGAGAGAAGTTGTAACAGACATTCCCATCAGTCAGTGACAAGTGATATGTTAATCATGGTCCTGGGCCATCTAGGAGGTGGGCTTTTAGCACTGATCTTTGCTGTGTGATATCTAAGGGAAGGCAGCACGGTTGTAAATGAGAGTAAGAGATTTCAGCTGCTAGGTGTGTGGACATGTAATGGGGGAGATGTTGTTTTTTTGGGTATTGTTGTCCTTTAATTAAAATAATAAAAAAGAAAATGGGATAGAATGGGGAATGTAGACATCTTAAAAAAAGTCTTATAAGATAGATAAGAGCATTCGCTTTAACCAGACATTTTTCTGTGAAGGTTCTCATTCATCCAGGTCATGGTATAGCTGTTGTATTCAGTAAGATCAACTAAATGTAAGTGTGAGAGTTCCTTAGCATTGTGGGAGGTAATGCTAGAGGAGGGACAGCCATGTGTATGTCAGAAAAAACAAACCATTCTGAATTATAATCATCCACCATGAGATCTGTTAATCGCATCCAAAAAAATCTCAGTTTATACTGTATTATGCTAGGGAGCCAACAGTGGCCTATACAACCTCCAATACTATGTTACTATGTAACTGTTAAACAGTCATTATGGGTAGGGTAAAAAGGTTGGACTATATGGACGTATGTCTTTATACAACCTCCAATACTATCTTACTATGTAACTGTAATACAGACATTATGGGTAGGGTGTAAATGTTGGACTAGATGGACGTATGTCTTTATACAACCTCCAATACTATGTTACTATGTAAATGTTGACTTGTGAAAGAATCTGTTGGCAATTAAGTACCCTGGAAAGTCCCAATTAGCATAAGACAGCCAGGTGTTAGGGACTTCCTGATGCAAGTTGTGGAAGCATTGAGGCTAAGGGGTGTTATCAAAACTGCCCAGGGTAAGGTGTCAAAACAGCATTGTGCATGGCAGACAGTTTGTGAAGTTGACTAATGTTTTGCATTTAAGCATTAACTGTAACACTTGTTCGTTTAGGTGTTTGAGCCTTTTGCAGTATCTTGTTTGGCTCAGATACCTTTTACTGTGAAATCCAGATATATGCTACATGTTACTAGCCTTTGTTAGCAGTTCTGGATTATTGGAGTCGCACACCTTTGGTGAATTTAAAGTGTTTTATTGAAAACCAAACATCAAAGTACAACGTTTCGGGATCACCTGAAGAAGGGGGCACGTTCCCCCGAAACGTTGTACTTTGATGTTTGGTTTTCAATAAAACACTTTAAATTCACCGAAGGCGTGCGACTCCAATAATCCAGAACTGCGTGCATTTACCTCCCTTGGAAGTGGGGAGTTTTCAGGAGGTCAGCACCCACCTAGGTTTGTGTGCATAAGGAACCTGTGTAATATTGATACTAGCCTTTGTTGTCTACATCGGTTAAAGCGCAGGTGGTTTTTGTAGTCTGACAATTTCCTTGCTGCCTTTTCATATTGCCGTACAAGTTTGAGGGTTTTCTCTCCAAATTGATTTGAAATATGCTTGGGAAGTTTCTCATTCATCCAGGTCATGGTATATTGGTTGTATTTAATTAGATCAACTTAAAGTTTAATTTTTGAAGATGGTTTTCTAGTTATCCAACTGGCTTTCCCACTAGCACAGAGGCGAAGGCTAAAGAAATTAAATTTCTCAGAGGAGCCCTTAAGACTTGTGGATATCCAGACTGGGCCTTTGTTAAAAGGGGTAGAAGGGAAGAAAAGAACACGAACACAAACAGTGAAGGGGAAAAGCAAGACAGGAGAAAGAACACGGTCATCCCATATGTAGCAGGGGTCTCCGAGAAATTAAGAAGAATATTCAATAAACATCGTATCCCTGTCTGCTTTAAACCAAATAACACACTGAGGCAGCAATTGGTGCATCCGAAAGACGCAATACCGAAACACAAGAAAAGTGACATCATATATGCAGTGAAGAGTGTTCTGATTTGTATGTGGGGGAGAACAAACAGCAACTGCACCAACGTATGGCCCAGCACAGAAGAGCCAATTCTCTGGTCAGGAACCTGCTGTATACCTGTACCTTAAGGAAAAAGGACATACTTTTGAAGATTGTATAGTCAACATTTTGGCAAAGGAACTTGACTGGTTCAAGAGAGGTGTCAAGGAGGCCATTTATGTGAAAATAAAGAAAACCAAGCCTGAAAAGAGTTGGGGGAGTTCGACACGAACTGTCTGCCATGTACAATGCTGTTTTGACACCTTTCCCTGGGCAGTTTCTATAACACCTCTTAGCCACAATGCAATCACACCTTGCATTCAGAAGGTCCCTAACACCTGGCTGTGATATGCTAATTCAGACTTTCCAGGGTACTTAATTGCCAACAGATTCTTGTAGAAGTCATTCTGAATTAAGAAAGACAGTCGGATGACTAGCAAAGTGTCTTCAAGAACTAAACATTTGATCTAACAGAATAAAACAGATACGCCAGTCCTATGCTGTGCTGGGTACATATTCTTGATGTCACAAGATTCAGCAATGCGGATAAGATTTTATGCAGGAATTGTCTGACTGAAGAAAACTTTTGAATATAATAAAAATCCTTGGTTTGCAGCCTCCCAGTAATGTCTGAAAACCAGGGCACATAGAAGTTACATTAGCTCATTCCCACTGAATAAATTACCAATTATTAGTAACTCCACTCACTGTACATTTGAAATAATTCATATTTATATTATTTATAATCACATTTTGGACTATTACAAGTGATACAGTCTTGGTAGCCCAGGACTTCAAGTTTAACCTAAAGCAAACAGTTAAAATGAATGGACATCTGCGATAATATGTATATTAATTATAATCATTTTATAAAACAAAAGAGGCTCAAATAATAATGTGAGCAACAGTGAAATATTTTCTTATAATAATCAGCTTTGTCACTGTGTAATTATTGTAAGAAAATGTTTCATTGCAGCTCCCATACTCTTCTGGCCATCCACCATTCCAACCCTATAACTGTTTTTAAGAAGTAAAACTGTCAGTTTAAAAGTAATTCACTGATAGTTTTTACCTGCGGAGAAAGTGGAGCATGCATAGGTGCATGCTCTCAGCAAGCAGATTGCATTGTGGGTAAAAAAGCTACAGCGGATTAATCCAGATTGACCTAAATTTAAGGAAATTAAAGTAAATCAGAGTTCGCTTCTTCTGCTTATTTACTTTTAAAGGATAACTTCAGCCTCAGAAAAACTTTACATAGTTTGAAGAATCACCCTCCCAAAACCCTGTTGCTGCCACTAGCAATTAGAATTTACATACCCACGATCTCTCTCCACCTACTCGGCTTCTGTTGGTATCTGGTTCTAAACGCGCTCGGAACACCCCAATCAGTAATGACGGTCAGCAATTGGCTGTGACATCACCGTCACGCTTATGACTGAAAGTCATTACCAAGAAGCAGACTGGAGACCTTATGGAAAAAGTCTAGTGCAGGGTACAGCTAAAGCTAGACATACATGCTTAATGGCTGCAAGATGGTGCAGCTGAATGGTACCTCCTCATCAAAAGCGATCGAAGTATTAACCCATGTACAGTATATCAGTCTGGATTACTAGCAGTTTGTGCCCTGCTGCGGTGCAGCCAGGAACATTCTATTATTTTCTGATCCATTTATTCCATTATAAACTATGCCCAGTTATGTTAAACCCAATACCATCGGTTTGGGCCTAGGCACTCCTTGTTGGCAACGTGCCACCAATGTTGAAGGTGCAGCTCCCGTTCGTCCTCTACCTGTAGGACTCTCAGCTATAGCACAAGCATTTGTATTGGAAGCGCACACTTGTCCTCAGTTTCAAACTGTTTATTATAACACACACATGAACAACGTTTCGGAGAACACTATGTCTCCTTCATCAGGTGATGAAGGAGACATAGTGCTCTCCCGACACGTTGTTCCATGGTGTTATATAAACAGTGTCTGAGGACAAGTGTGCGCTTCCAATACTAATGCTTGTGTCATATCACCAATAGCAGCCTTTCCAGGATTCAAATTTAAAACCTTTCAGGAGCAAATTGGAATGTCTTACAGACTTAAAGGTTTGTGGTGTCTAAAGAAATAGAGCAAAACCACTTTTTTGCAGCATTCCTGCCTGGAGCCTGAGTTTTCCTCAAATATTTATTTATAATGATGTTTGAGACTTTAAGGTAGTGTCTCGTTCCCTCTGTTGTAGAAGCCAGGTGTGACACTGTTGTTCTCTTTCTCTGAGTTGGTGTAGCCGTGTGTCACACTGTTCTTGTGTCTCTGAAGTGCATGACATGCGAACTCTTTTTCTGTGTTGAAGTGAGGCAGCACACGGAGCCCAGGCCCTTCATCTAAATTGCTGAAGCGGGGGCATCACACTCTGCAAGTGATGTTTAGTTGTTCAAATTGGGCTTTATGGGAGTTATGTGGGTGCATTTGGGTGTTTTTATTCTGCCAATAAAATGTGATTACATACGCTAGGTTGTAGCATTAATTGATTGGGATTGAATAGCAGGGGGTGCTTAAAGGGGATTCCTTTTTCTCCTTAGTATTTTTTAAATATACAAACTTACATACATACAAGTTTTGAACTTTTTATAGTAGATTAAAAAGGTCAATATTATAGGACCAAAGCGTTGTCTGTGGTGCTGGAATAAAACACTGTTGATTTGGAATATGTCCTTTGTTGGCACTGAACTTTTCTATTTTACATATTATTAATATTTATTGGTAGTACCAGGGTAGGATGGTTTTTGGAGAGCTGAGTGCCTGTCAATTGGATATATATATACGTATATATCTTTTAGTTTACTAGTTCGTAAGTTTTATATATATATATATATTTGACTGATGCAAAATAAAGTGCACAATACGTCACCAATCCCTTCCGTGAAGCCTCTTGAAACCAGTCAGCTGATGATCCTCTGATCCCCCGGGCAGTGAATAATTGTGTGACCATGGCTTGCGACTCTTGGGATCCTAATAGAGGAGAAGAAATGCAGATTGCTTTACGTGTTAAGCAAATAGTCCAACAGCACCTCTGGAAATCATCAAAAGACAGCAAAGGGTCGGGACAGAGCTAGGCACTCCAATTACACATCACCACTACGCGTTTCACTCAGTAGAGCTTCCAAAGTGCAGGCTGCTCATATAGCTGGTCAAATAAGAGAACCCTCCTATAATTATTAACTCTATCAGCACTTACACCTCCTTGCATTAAATGCCACACTTGTAGCCAAAAAACAAAGTAGTCACTTAATAATTTACAGCAGCAATTCAATACTTTAAACATACCACTTTATAATTAGTAACCCTAACTGAATATTAATATTATCTACTATGATATGTCCCTATATCTATTAACGATATTACAAAAATGGGACCAGTTCCATCTGATCATTCAAGCCATTGGGGTGCATACTTTGATATCCGTTGTTCCAGTTTTACCAGTTCCTTAGCTAAATCCCCCCCTCTTACAATTTTTTTTATTTTATACCTCCTTGTGCCATACTCTTATTCAAACTCTTATTCAAAAAACCAAGTGCTTAAATGAAATTTAAATTAAAAGTGCTTCAATAAAGTATAAGTTTAGGGGATGTGACACACTAATAGAATCAGAACTCAATAGGATTTCTTTATTAGCTTTTTTTCATTTCTTTTAACTTCTTGCTTTTATTTATTTTTTATTATACAAAATCCTGTGTATGCGGATTTTATATCCGCATACACACACATAATTCACACTGTGCACCAATGAGTACACTTTTGCTAGTGTATATATATATTAAGACTCATCGCTCTCTGACATTATCCCCATGTGTGTTGGCTAGTGTCACATACTGTATTTGTAGATGCCTTTTAGCACCATGCTTGTGAGGAATAAAATAGGGATGTAAGTTTAGAACCACTTAACTTTTTTAAATGTCTGTTTTTCCCTAAAGCATGAACCTAATCAAATGACGGATGTCTACTGGGACACTCTCAAAGGCACCCCTGTTTAAATTGCAGTATCAATGATAGTTGAAATAAGAATTGCACTTAAACAAGATGAATATATAAATTAAAATAAAACAGTAACGTTAAAGGGCAAAGCACATTTTAATACAGACAGCAAAAGTACTTAATCTTTATTCCCTTCCCATTCTATCCTAGAGTAACTTTTTCTACTTTATTTAAATATTCTAATATCATGTATGCCCTGAAGGGCTTATAATTGCTGCCTAAACAAACCACGATTAATGCACAACTATTTTTATTTAGAAAAAAATTAGTTGATCAAAAAAACTTTAAAAATAAATATTAATTTTTTAGAGCTTTCTTTAGGCTGTATTGATATTTACTTATATATGTCAGACTTTGAATTCTGTTAATTTTTACATCATTAACATTTGTGAGGCACATCAAAGAAACATTTGCATAAAGTACTGTACAATTTTTAAGCCATGTGAAATGTGAATTTCATTGCTTGTTTAATGACCAAACATCCATCTCAATGGGATCATTCCATGAGAATTGGTTGTTTGGGGGATTAGACATATACTTTGTTTTATTGCAGAGTACAGGGAAATTATGTATCAATGGAAGTTTACAAATGGTAATTAGTAGTGTGTAAAAAGAGACTTGCCCGATGGATCTGCTTTAAAGGGCATGTACACCCCCAAAACTAAAATTTAACCCACTACTGGCCCCACTGTATAAAAATCTTTACCTTATTCCTCTGCTCCTTATGGTTCTGCTGCAGTGCCTGTTCAAAGTCCCAGAAAGTAAGGAGGTGCTGTCTGTGTGTCATCTGGTTCTCTGGTATACGCA
Organism: Hymenochirus boettgeri; assembly: GCA_019447015.1. Taxonomy (NCBI): domain Eukaryota; kingdom Metazoa; phylum Chordata; class Amphibia; order Anura; family Pipidae; genus Hymenochirus; species Hymenochirus boettgeri. The sequence goes on along the minus strand of CM033473.1, from coordinate 81,211,767 downwards.
TTGGAGTGCTCCCTTTCTCCCACCCTCCAGATCCCTTCATGGATGCCATATCCCCTAGCATTAAGACACTTTACCGTAGGGTGCTCCAGTCCAACCCTAACTCCCATGTTCGTTTTGTAAAAAAATGATCACTAACAGACTTACCACCGTTCATTCCCTCTGCTCTCTGCATAGCCCTCAGTCTGTAATTGGCTGACTCTCAAGCAAGCAGGGAGCTGAGAGCAGAGGGAACGATTGGTGGTAAGTCTGTTTCTGAGGGTTTTCTTACAAACTAACATGGTGGTTAGAGGTGGGCTGGGGTACCCTGCACAATGAGGGGTGCCAGAGCAAAACAAGTCTAAACCTTGGAACACATATTAATCTTGTTGAAGTGCTGACCTGTTTATCTGCTAGTAACATGAAGCAATTTCCAAAATGAAGAGTTTGTACCCAGAAACATTTACTTTGTCCCAATAAAGTTTGTGTAAAATTTGGTTGTTTCAAAGTTAGTGATGTAGTCTCTGTTTGTGTGTCATGGGGATAGTGAGTGAGCAAGTCACTTATAAAGTGGAAACATTTCCAGTGACTGATATGTTATAGTGGTAGGTTTTGCTGGTCTGATAAGGTATTTATTCAGAAAGAAAAATATGTAATAAGAAATGGATGAGTGCAATAAAAATAATCTTTTCATATTAAAGGATTACTATCGTGTGTATAAAGTTTTTTTAAATGCATTTAAAAGTACTTGGGACAGGGATATGGGCCTGGTACTTGCAGATCTTGTTCCTGTTTGGGCATCAGCCCAAAGAAAACTGATTCTGCCAGTCTTCCTCCTGGCTTCAGCGCTCTCTTTAATAAAGGATTAGTCCAGGACTGACCTGGCAAATGAAAATTGTTTGTGCTGTAGCTTCTTAACAAAACGATATTTGAAGTTGGGGGGGGGATTCCTTCCTGACTCCAAATGGCAATCGGAAATATTCCTGGATCAACTTTACTATATGTATCAATACCAATAACCATTAACATTCCTTGTTTGCAGAAAACTCATCCAGCTTTCTTTTGAACCTGTCCAATGAACCTGCCTTCACAACTTCCACAACGGAAGACTGTTCCTTTCTCACGATGAAAAACCCTTTTCCGAATTTGAAGACAAAACTTCTTTTTTTCAAGTCTTAATGAATGTCAGCGTGTCTGATATGTTCTTTTGGTGAACAATGCCCCAGATAGTGTATGGCCCGTTAATGTATATTTACACAGTAATCATATCCCCAAGCAAACACCTTTTCTCTAGTGTACTTAATTGTAGCTTATCCAATCTGTCTTCATACTCAAGCTCCCCCATTCCCTTTATTATTTTAGTTGCCCTTCTCTGAACCCTCTCTATTTCCAAGCTGTCTTTTTTGTACACAGGATTCCAAAATTGCTTCCAAATGAAGCCTTACCAATGCTTTGTACAGAGGGAGAATAATATTTTTCTCCCTTGAATCCGTATCTCTCTTTATACAAGACAATATCTTGCTGACTCTAGCTGATGCTGCCTGGCACTACTTGCTACCTTTAAGTTTGTTATCCACCAAAACTACAAGATCCCTTTCCAACAGGGATTCACTTAACACATAGCCATTTATAGTATAAGCAGCACAAAGATTTTTAAGTCCAAAATGCATCACCTTACATTTATCAACATTGAATCTCATCTGCCACTTAGCAGCCCAATGTGACAATCTATCTAGGTCCACCTGCAATGATTGCACATCCTCTGAAGATTTTAATGGTTGCTGACACTACTCACTTCCAAATCATTAATAAATAGATTAAATAGAATTGGCCCCAACACAGCACTTTGTGGCATCCCACTTAGTACTTGAGTCCATACTGATGAAGCCCCATTAACAACTACTCTTTGCATCCTATCCATCAACCAATTTTCTATCCATGTACAAATGAGCCACCCCAGACGAACCGACCTTAGCTTATACATTAGTCGCCTATGGGGGACTGTATCAAAAGCCTTTGCAAAATCCAAGTATACTACATCTACTGCTATGCCAGAGTCTAAATTCCTACTCACTTCCTCATAAAAGCCAAGCAAGTTAGTTTGATGACATCTATTCCTCCTAAATCCATGTTGATTATTTCCTATAAGGTGAATCATTGAAACATACTCTAGAAAATGTTCCTGTATCAAACTTTCCAGAAATTAAGTGTTTGTTAACCCAGCGCACTTTTCCTTTTGATAACATACGCTAAACAACACTATTTCATTGTCACTATTCCCTAAGCCTCCAGTTACCTTTATATCTATAATAAGCCTCTTGATCTTTGATATTACTAGATCCAACAGAGCTCCTTTTCTAGTAGGAACTTAAAATCACCTGCAAGGTGGAAATAGTCAATCCTACCTCCCTGCCCCTGCTATTTTCCATTTATAAAAAGATACATTTTAGATTATAGTTATGTGATGCTTTACAGTATTTTGATTTTGGTTTTTATTCATAAGTGATGCCAGCATACAGCATCTTTAAGTTCAGTGTTTTTAAAAATTTACCTAAATGGTTTAATACTAACATTACTTATCTATAATGTTATTTTTGCTACCAATATTGGTAAAATCCTTTTTTGCATATGATGACTCCCTTTTCAGTATTATTTTTGTATACCATTAAAATATCAAAGTATTACAGTGTCAGCAATATAAAATGTATGCAGCTTGTTAAATATTGATATTTTTTGTTGTGTTTTTTCTTATAGCCATGAAACGCAAACCACGTGCTGGGATCACCCAAAAATGACAGAGATGTTCCAGTCCTTAGGTAAGTAATGCTTGATAATTAGTTGAATTAGGTAATATATCTTCAACCTTTATCTTTTCTATTATATTTTGGGGAATGAGGACATTATACCTTGCACTGTAGGGAAACAAAGGTTTTTGCTTCCCCGGAATTTAAAAGAGCTTAGTTCAGTTCTATCTAGACCACTGTTTCTCATCTTTTCAGATTCACTTTTGTCTGGTGATGTGCCACTGGATTGGAAAAAAGCCAATGTAATACCAATATTCAAAAAAGGTAGTCATTCACAGCCTGGTAACTATAGACCTGTAAGCCTAACATAAGTGGTAGGGAAGGTGCTGGAAACATTGTTACGGGATCATATCCTTGACTTTGTCTCCAGAACTGATCTTATTAGTAGTAGTCAGCATGGATTTATGAGAAATAGATCATGCCAGACAAATTTAATTGGCTTTTATTAGGAAGTGAGTAAGAATTTAGATTCAGGCACAGCAGTGGATGTGGTATACTTGGATTTTGCGAAAGCTTTTGATACTGTGCCACATAGGTGACTAATATATAAACTAATATAAATGTTGGCCTAGAAGAAAAAAATTTGTTCATGGGTAGAGAATTGATTATTGGATCGCAAACAGACAGTGGTGGTAAATAGAGCTACATCTATGTGGGATAAAGTTCTAAGCGGAGTGCCTCAGGGTTCTGCACTGGGGCCCCTTCTTTTTAATCTGTTTATAAATGACTTAGAAGGCGGCATTGAGAGCAAGGTCTCTGTGTTTGCTGATGACACTAAACTATGCAGAGCTTTGGAAACCTCAAATGATGTACAAGTGCTGCAAGCAGACCTAGATAAATTATCAAAATAGGCAGCAGAATGACAAATGAGATTCAATGTTTATAAATGTAAGTTGATGCATTTGGGATTTAATAATCCCTGTGCCACTTACACCATAAATCACTCTGTGTTAAGTGAATCTGTAATGGAAAAAGTTTTGGGGGCTCTGGTAGATAACAGACTTAGCTGTAGCAAACAATGCCAGGCAGCAACGGCTAGAGCTAGCAAGATATTGTCTTGTACAAAAAGAGGAATAGATTCAAGAGAGAAAAATATTATTCTCCCTCTTTACAACACACTGGTAAGGCCTCATTTGGAATATGCGATGCAGTTTTGGAATCCCATATACAAAAGGGACATCTTGGAAATGGAAGCAGTTCAGAGAAGGGCAACTAAATTAATAAGGGGAATGGGGAGTTTAAATATGCAGGCAAATTAGACAAGTTAGGGTTGTTTACATTGGAGAAGCGACATTTGCGTGGGGATATGATCACCTTATACAAATCTATTAATGGGCCATACAATAAATTCTCTGGTGCATTGTTCACGAATAGGTCATATCAGAGGACTAGTGGATATCCTTTAAGGTTGGAAGAAAAGAAGTTTCATCTTCAGGTTAGGAGAGGTTTCTTTACAGTGAGAGCGGTTAAACCATGGAACTGTCTTCCAGCAGATGTGGTAATGGCAAGTTCATTGAATAGCTTTAAAAATGGCCTTGATAAGTTTCTAAAACAAAAAATATTGAGAATTACTGATATTAATGCATATAGATCTGGTTGATCCAGGGATACTTTCCGATTGCCGTTTGGAGTCAGGAAGGAATTCTTTTTCTTTTTAGCTGGCCTTCCTCTGGATCAACTGTTAGGGTTTTTTGTTTTTTTTAAAAAGTGAACAGGTTGGACTTGATGGACATGTCTTTATTCAACCTCAATTACTATGTTGCTATGTTACATTGTTTGAGGATCCAGCAGGACTGCTCAATAAATAATTTTGGGGGAAGCCTGTACATATGATTGAATGTCAGCCATAGTCTCTGGCTACTTTGGTAGATCATTATCTAATGCATACAAGACTTAAGCTTACACTCATTACACTAATTGGTCATTCATGGACTACCTAAGGTCTTTGTGCAACCTTGGCATGTTGCCTTTAAATTTTCCCTTTATAGTTATTTGTTTTAGTAAAATAAAAGGTTCAGTTAAAAAAATGTAATAAAGAAACTTTTAGTGTTCAATGTTTTTTTATTAAGATTTTCAAAAATATTATTATAATATAAACAATTAACATTAGTCTCCATTACTTTTCCATTTTGCATATGTATATTTGTTCACTTCACAAATATTTCCGTATTATAACATAATAATATTCCATACATATTTGTCATATCTATTCTTATTTTCATTTATCGACCATGGTATTACCTTTATTATAAATGGAGAAAGGTAGAGAAAATCATACTTAAACATAAATAACAGAAAAATAAAATTAAAATAAAACTTTTTGTGACTCTTGACTTGCCTCATGTTTTTATTCCTTTTCAAATTGAGCTTATTATTTCAACTTCTTATCAGTAACCAGCACCATGGACCTTCCCTTTGGGGTTATTTTTATGGATTTTTTTGTTTTATAATTCCCTGGTAATTCATATGGGTAGTGTTATTGAATAATTACTGTTTGTCCAGGGAGTCCATATTTTAGTGAACACATCCAGAGTATCCTGCAAAATATGGAAGATTCTCTCGTTGATCATGATATTGTTTATTCTTGCCAGTACCCTCGATGCGTCTAATGTTTGTCCTCTCCACTGTGCCCCTATATGTATTTTAACTGCTAACATGATATATTGGATCATTTTGTTATTTTGTTTGTTTAGTTCCGGAATGTTGTGTCCTAGGAGTGCTACCAGTGGAGAGGGTTCGCATTGCACATAGAGGATTTCTGATATTACTGTAAATATATCCTCCCATAATTTTTGTACTAGGTGGCATTTCCACCATATATGGTAAAAATCCCCTCTCTGGTTGCAATTTCTAAAGCAGAGTGGGCTGATTGTTTGGAAAATTTTGGCCAATAGTGCTGGCACTTTATATACCCTATACATCACTTTCAGGGAAGTTTCCCTTAATGCTACATTCAGGCTTCCCTTATTTAAATTTTCATATGTCTCTTCCCATTGATCCTTTGTCAGCTCCATGTTTAGATCCGCCTCCCATGCAGCCTGGAATTTGTATGTTGCCTTTTCTTCATTTTGCCATTGGTAGAGTAACGATAGTGTGTGTTTCGTTGAGGTTTGTTTAAGACAAAATTTTTCGAAATCTGTTAGAGCTGTATTATTCTCTCTAGTTGCAATTATTTTATTTATATATGTTGAGATTAAGATGTATTGGAACTGATGTCTTGGTGGTGTTGGATATTTATTGCGTAGATTTGGTAAATCTATACCTGTGCCATTGTTATAAAAATGTGCTAGTCTGAATATACCTGTCTTTTCCCACCATATATATCCTTTTTCCAGATAGGCTGCCTGAAATGCTGGGTCTTGTGTTATGTTAAGCATTAATGAAGATTTTGATATCCATTTATATTTGTTTTTATTTCTCTGCCATATCTTTAAGGTAGTTTGTGTGCAAGGGCTTATTGGTTTTGATAGTATTGTTTTATTGTCGGGTAACCAGGCTATGGAGTCTATAGTTACCGGGTGTAAGAGATCGGATTCTAATGTAACCCAACTGGGTATGTTGGTTGTGTTTTGCCATGTGATAAGGTGTGTAAGTTGTGCTGCTATATAGTATTTGTATAAGTTAGGTACTCCCATTCCTCCTTGTGATTTAGGTCTATAGAGTATGGATTTTGCTATTCTTGGCTGTTTATTTTGCCAGATAAATTTTATTGTTTGATTTTGTAATGGGTCTAGCCATGCTTTGGATATTTGTATCGGTAGGCATCTGAAGTGGTATAACAGGCGAGGCAGAATGTTCATTTTGAATGTGTTAATTCTGCCTATTCAAGATATTTGTAATTTGTCCCATCTAATAATGTCTGTTTTCAATTTTTTAAGAAGGGGTGGGATGTTTTCCTGGTATATTGTGTCGTATTTTGGTGTTAATTGTATGCCTAAGTATATAAAACCCTCGTCTCTCCATTTTAAGTTAAAGTTAAGTGATAATAGTTTTTTTTGATGGTCAGTGAGGTTAATACCCATCACTTCTGTTTTGTCTTGGTTAATTTTAAGTCCGGATATATTTGAGATTGTCTGAAGTGTGCTAAATAAATTGGGTAATGCTATCAATGGAGTTGATACGGTTAGGGCAATGTCGTCTGCGAAAAGACTGATTTTATATTCCCTGTTTGCTATTGTGATTCCTTGTATATTGGTGTTGTTACGTATGTTATGTGCTATCGGTTCCATTGCTAATATGAACAGTAATGGTGATAAGGGGCAGCCTTGTCTTGTACCTCTTTCTATATTTATTGGAGTGGATGTGGTTGTTGGTAGTTTGAGCAGTGCTTTAGGGCTGTTATAGTATACCTCTATTACATTGAGGAATGTTTGTGGGAATTGGTAAGCTTTTAGTGTTTCTTTCATATAAAGCCAGTCCAGACTATCAAAAGCTTTTTCAATATCAAGTGTCATGATGCAACTTTTGTTGTTATTTTTGTTCGCATAGGCTATAATATTACATAGTTTTCTGATATTGTCTGCCGCTTGTCTGCCTGGTACAAAACCTACCTGGTCATTATGTATTAGTTGTGGTATATATGAGTTTAGTCTTGTGGATAATATTTTTGTTAATATCTTGATATCTTGATTTATGAGAGAAATGGGTCTGTAGTTTTGTGGTTCAGTAGTGGCTTTCCCTGGTTTTGGTAGCAATGTGATATGTGTTGTATTCATTTCTTGTGGTAATTGTTCTCCTTTCATTATACAGTTAAACATATTGACTAAATGTGGAGTCAATAGAGATTCGTATTTTTTATAGTATATGCCAGAGAGGCCATCTGGTCCCGGAGCTTTATGTGCTTTGAGTTGTTTTATGGCTTGAATGGTCTCTTGGGTTGTGATATTTTGTGTTAATGCATTTGCAAATTGCGGATTCAGTGATGTTTGTGGGGTGTTTGTTTGTAGAAATTCTTGGATTGTGTTTTTATTTGCTGTATGTGGATTTGTGTACAGTTTGGTGTAGTATGTGTGAAATATTTTGTATATTGTGTCTGGGTCTGTGGAGAATGATCCTGATTCTGTTCGTATTTTTGATATTTTTGGTATGTTTGTTTTGGATTTGAGTAGGTTGGCCAATGGTTTGTCTGGTTTGTTCCATTTTTGATAGTAGAATTGTTTTTGCCAAAGCATTGCTTTTTCTACTTCCTGTGATTGAAGGGCGTGTAATTGTTGTCTTGATGTTTTAAGTTGTTCGTATATTTGTCTGTCTCCTGTTTCTATATGCTTTGTTTCTAATATATGGATTTGTTGTTCCAGGTTGGTGAGTGTTTTCCTATATTGTTTCTTGCGTTGGGATGCTATTTGTATGATGTGTCCCCTTATCACCGATTTATGCGCTGCCCAAAGTATCGGTTGGCTAACTTCTCCATTGTCGTTTGTGGCGAAATATTCTTTAATATTTTTTTGTATTTGTTCTTTTGTTAATGGGTCTGTTAAGAGAGATTCATTTAGTCTCCAGCTTGTGCTTCTTAATTTTGGTTGTCCTGTCGTTATTTTTATTTGTGTGATTTTGTGGTCTGACCAGACACATGTTTCCATGGTCGCGTTTTGTATGGCTGGGATTAATGATGTGGAACATAGTATGTAGTCTAGTCTGGCATAGCAGTTATGCGGGATTGAGTAGTATGAGTAATCTTTAATGTTAAGATTTTTTTCTCTCCAGCAGTCTGATAATCCTATCTTTTCCATTGTCATGTGTACTTTGCGTAGGGTGCGTTTGTTGTAGTTGAGTTTGTGTGATTTGGATCTGTCCCAAGCCAGGTCTAGTGGGAAATTAAAATCTCCTGCTACTATTATGTTTGCTTGTGGATATTTGTTGAGGGTATTAAGTATTGGTGTGATAAATTTATGCTGATGTGTGTTTGGGGCATATATGTTTAATAGGGTATAGAGTGTATGATTTATTATTGTGCAATGTACTATCATATATCTGCCCTCCCTGTCAAGTTCTGTTTTAATTATATTTATGTTTAAGGTATTGTGAAATAGGATAGTAACTCCGCATTTTTTGGCTGGTCCTTTTGCTGATATAAAGTGTTTGTAGTGTTTATTTATAAATTGTGGTGCAGATTTTTGTGAAAAATGGGTTTCTTGTAAAAATATTATGTGTGGTTTGTATTTACTGTATTGTTTAAATGCTATGGTTCTCTTTTGGTAAGTGTTGAATCCCCTGACATTGTGTGATATACATACTAAAGTTGTTTGATTATTCATGGGTATGGTGTTTGGGTTTGCTTACGTTTTGTTGTTTTTTGGCTGTGTTCCAGCTCTTGGATGATGGTGTGGATTATTTTGGTTTGGCTGCATGGGAGGCGAAGTCTCTGGGCCGAGTCACATATACATCTGAAACAGAAATAAATTACATAAAGAAAACTTAACAAACTATAAACATTTTCATCCACATCTTGGATATAAAAAATTAACTTTCTTTCTAAGCTTCGTTTGACCCTGTTGTCCTCACAGGGCAGTGGAAGCATATTTGGGGGGTTCTTACGTGTGCCCCTTGACCTGGGATTATAAAAGAATTTCTATACAGTTCTGTGTCTTGATGAGCCCTTGCCTTACCCTCTTCTTTATATGTTTGTTTGTTTGGTTGTGTGGGAGGTGTTTATTTTCTAGTGTGTGAGGATACACTGTGTATGTTCATGTTTGGTTCCTCCTTGGGTATTGTGTTTGGTATCTTCTTGAATTTTGTTAGTTTTGTTAGTCATCCTGTTTTTACCTTTTCCCCTACTTTCTTCCCTCCTTTTTCCGTTCCTGTCATTTCTCCCTTCTCCTCTCTCCTCTCCTCCTTTTCCCTCCCTCCTTCTCTTTCTTTTCCCTTCCTCCCCCCTCCCTTCTTCCCCTTCCCCCCACACTTTTTATCAAAAACTTTTCTTTTTTTTTTCCTTTTTGTTTACCATACTGCATATCACCTTTAATATACTTTTCCTGCCGTGTTAAATGCCCTTTCGGGCCAGTTTCAATGTTCCATATAGTGCTATACATTATATATTACTGGATATATGAAAAAGATATGCTTATTCTTATACTATACATCATACTCATCTTTAATATACTTTTCCTGCGATGTTATTTGCCCCTTCGGGGTGGTTTTAAGGCCCCTTATAGTACTATATCTTATATATCATTTAGACTTATGATGGCAATATGCTTGTTCTTAGACTCTACAGAATAGCATCTTTCGCATGCATTACCTGCATTATTTTTAGCCCCTTCGGGCCTGTTTTGAGGCCCTATATAATATAATATAATACATTAAACATTATTTAGGTATATGGAGGACATATGCGTGTTCTTATACTTTATGATTTAGCATCTTTAATGTACATTTCCTGCAGTATTATTTGCCTTTACTTTGGGTCTGCTTCAAAACCCCATATAGTGCAACACATTACATATTACTTGAATATATGGTAATAATATACTAACTCTTATACTTTGCATTCTAATCATCTTTTATATACATTTCCTGCGTTGTTGTATTATTTGCCCCTTCGGGCTAGTTTTAGGAGCCCCATATAATACCATACATTTGTATTTACTTAGGTACTTAGGTGTTGATGTGCTTATTTTTATACTTTACAGTTTAGTAACTTTGGTACGCCTTTCCTGTAATATTATTCGCCCTTTCGGGGCGGTTTTAGATCCCTTAATAATGCAGTACATTCAATATTATCCAGTGACAGTGTACTTATTCTTGTGCTATATGGTTTAGCGTCTTTAATATACATTTCCTGCAGTTTCATTTGCCTCTTCGGGCCTGTTTCGGAATCCTATATAATACAGTTTTTTAAATGTCCCTTGAATATGTAGTGGTGACATGCTTATTCTTATACTTCATGGTATAGCGTCTTTGGTGTACATTTCCTGCAGTATTATTTGCCCCTTCAGGCCAATATTTTGTTGGTAAATTGGTGAGTCTTTGATTGGGTTATGGATGGTGTGATTGAGTGTCCAAAGTTGGTGAGCACTTGTATGTTGTTTGTTCCTACCAGTTAGGTTGATGTTCTTGTTGTTGGTGGCAGGGACCGTCCTTTTTCCTTGTTTTTCTAGACTGTTATGATGGTTTTTGGGGTTTGGGTTTCAGACAATGGTTGTTTCAGTGGTTTAGGTTCAAAGTGTGTGGGTACATTGTCGGTTGGTGTTAGGGTTTGCTCTTCGTTAATGGTCTTTGATCTGTGCTGTTTTGGGAGTTTCTGGTGCTCGGTTTCTTTGTTTCTCTGGCTGTTTATTGGGTGTTGTGAGTTGCCACATCCTTTGTATCTGTTTGTTCATTGTTCCTGATTTCATGGATTGTATCTGGAATCCATGTTTGGATAAGATTTGGGCGCCATCTTGTATATTGTCCACTGTAAATGTTTTGTTGTTTAACATAAATTGTAATTTAAAGGGGAATCCCCATCTGTATCTTATACTTTGTTCTTGCAGAGCTTTGGTGAGAGGTCTGAGGGCTTTTCTTTTGGAGAGTGTTTGGGGGGCTAAATCCGCATATATTTGATATTTGGTGCCATTATAGTCCAGATTTGCTTGTTTTCTAGCCTCCTGTAAAAGCTTTTCTTTTGTTGCATAATAGTGTAGCTTTACTACTATGTCCCTGGGGATGGCGTCCATGGGGGGTCTGGTCAGCGCCCTATGGGTCCGGTCACATTCCAAGCGCTCCTCCGGTTCCTCCAGTAGGAGCGACCTGAGAATGTTGAGTGTTACCTCTTGGGCGTCTGCCATGGCCTCCGGTATACCTCTTATACGGATATTGCATCTCCGTGACCTGTTCTCCAGATCTTCTATTTGGAGGGAAAGCTTTTCTGCTGTGTATTGTAGGCCCTCAATTTCAGACTGCGAGGCTTGTATGGCGTCCGCCATTTCGTCATGTCTGCCTTCGATGTCTGTGAGTCTTTGGCCTATTTCATGGATGTCGGCCTGAATCGGTGAGAGTGCCTCATGTAGTTCCTCTTTAAGCAGTTTGCGCATTTGTGCTAAGGTGAGGGAGGTTTTGTCGGGGGAGTCTCGGTGGGTGCATGACCCTTCCGTGTCTGGGCTGTCTGGGCCTACCTCTTCCTCCCGTTCTCTGGTCTCACGCGGTTTGTGTTGGAATGCCTGGAGGTTTTTAATCGCGCTTCCTCCTTTATTTTGCCGCCCCGGCATTGCTGGGTTTTCCCCGATGTGTTTCCCGGCGTTTGGGTTATGGTTTTCTTTGGTAGCTTGTGCTGTTTGCTTATTTTCCCAGGGTTGGGGTGAGGAGCTCTTTCACCTTGCGGCCATCTTTGAGCTGCTCACGAGCGCCCCCTTTATAAAGAAACTTTTAAATGGAAAATAATTTAAAGGGTATGTAAACTGGAAAATAATTTTTTTTAAATTGCCCATTAGTGCAAACTATAATTTCATCCCAACTATCACTGTATCATTTTTTGTTGAGCTGCCCCCTATTTCTTTATATACCTGATCTGAAACATCCTACGTTTTACATTTCTGTAAGCATTTTTGCTGTAGCTATTAATAAAAAAATTAACATTTAAATACATTTAGGTAAACCATGGGTCTGTTTTAAATAGCACTACACAAGGATTGACTGGATTAGGTTCATTGTGAACAGACACACTGATGCCAAGTGATTTTTGTGAACAGACACACCGATGCCAAGTGATTTTTGTGAACAGACACACTGATGCCAAGTGATTATTGTGAACAGGCACACTGATGCCAAGTGATTATTGTGAACAGGCACACTGATGCCAAGTGATTATTGTGAACAGACACACTGATGCCAAGTGATTATTGTGAACAGACACACTGATGCCAAGTGATTATTGTGAACAGGCACACTGATGCCAAGTGATTTTGTGTAAACAGCCCACTGTGCCAAGTATTTTGTGAACATGCACACTGAGCCAAGTGATTATTGTGAACAGGCACACTGATGCCAAGTGATTATTGTGAACAGACAGACTGATGACAAGGGATTATTGTGAACAGACAGACTGATGACAAGGGATTATTGTGAACATACATACTGATGCCAAGTGATTATTGTGGACAGACAGACTGATGACAAGGGATTATTGTGTACAGACAGACTGATGCCAATGATTATTGTGTACAGACAGACTGATGCCAAGTGATTATTGTGAACAGACAGACTGATGCCAAGTGATTATTGTGAGCAGACAGACTGATGCCAAGTGATTTTTTGGATCAGGCAAAAGCAATGACCACTACTAAATTTACTGTTTAGTCCACTATGTTTTGTTCACTATCCTTTACACTTATATTAAGACGAAGTCTCTGAGGTCCCTTTAGAGCTTTGTCTGTAGCAACAGCTAGTCTCGTTATCTGGAAGAATACATTTTTTCTCTTAAACATTCTAAACACTGGATTTGTTTTCTTTCATATTCTAGGTGACTTAAATAATGTGCGCTTCTCTGCCTATCGGACTGCCATGAAGATTAGAAGACTTCAAAAAACATTGTGTTGTGAGTATATTTTTCAGTTGGCCACCTTAGATTTATGGTAAGGTCTCCAGTTAGGGTTGGCTTACAGTATATAGGTAGCTAAGCTGTTGCTTTGTAAATGCTAATTGATAGACATACCAATGAATTTCTCCAAAATGAGGAAAAACAGAAGGTATACAGGGCAATTCGCCAGGAGCTGCTACAGTGGCTGAATTAGTAATGTATCCATCCCTGCTGGCATCAAAAATTCATGCACATTAAATCCAATTCCAGTAATAAATGTTATTTTCTACCTTGCAAATTCTCCACTCTACTATTCAGGCTCACAAAAGTAAAATACCCACTAACCCATTGGTAATTTAGTTATTAAGTGGGTATCTTACTGCTTGAGGTAGTATCTAGGAACTACCCATGCCATTGTATCCTACTATGATTTCAATATATAGTCATATATGGCTCCCAATTCGCTTTAAAAGTTGACTGCCACAGAGAACTCAAATCTAATGTAACTTAGCTCGATCTGCAATGCAATGATCTGCTACATATTGGGCTGGTTAGTAGAGGGAGCTGGTCATGTGAGCCTCCTTCCCTGATAGCTGGCCATTCATGCACGTGGCTGCCGGTCCAGCTCCCTGCTTGCAATTTTCTGCAAGCAGAGGGCTGGGTCTGAATGCCGGGGGAACAAAGCTCTCTATGTATCTTTCTGATTCTTTGTTTTTTTTGCAATCAAGTAAGGGGCGGTTGGGGGTGGGATAGGGTCCCTTACACTACAGAAAAAGTTTTTATGAGAGTTGGAGATGCCCTTTAACAATCCAGCAAAGTGGATTGCTAAACAACATAGTGGTGCGAATAGGGTTAAATTTGTTGGCAATTTTTTATGGGCCATAAAGGACAGTGGATGCAATTTTACAGATAAATAAATTTAAAAAAACAAAAAAAAAAATTTCATACATAGGTTAAGAATACATATATTTAAATTATGGATTAATTGATATTTAAGTGTGTTTTACCTTGACATATTGGGAATTAGATCCCTGCCCTGAAGAGCTTACATAAAGATACAAGTGGGGGGATTGGTACAAAGTGCTCAAGATGACTAACAATCATTTATTGTGCTGGTGCTCAGAAAGGAAGTAAAAAGTTATAATTTAAAAGTAATAATAGATGTCACCTGGCAAAGTGAGAGAGGGAGAGAGTTCCAAAGGTCCTTTGGAACAGCAAGAGACAATGGTTTGGGAGGAAGCCCTGTTAGTTGGGGACTTGTGGAAAAAAATTGCCTTGTGAGGAATGGAGGGCTGGCCAGGAACATATGGGGCCAAGAGAGAAAATAAGTAAGTGGGTGCAGCAGATTGAACAGATTTAAAGGTTAAAAGGTTAAATAGTTGGTGTTAAACTATCTCTGTATTAAATAGAGGTGACCTGAGCAATTGCAACTCTGTGTACATTTTCCTGTGTGTATCTCATAACCCTACGCTTCATTCAAAACAGTCTTATTGGTTTTATCTTGTTACTTGTTCTTTCTGGGCACTGATTAAATTAATATTTGTAGGGTTGATCCAAGCTGCATAGGAAATCAACTGTTTAAAAGGGAACTAAAGTCTCCAGACAACATTGTCCAAATAGCATATTCACACACATAAAACAATCAGTGTCTCACCTCTCCCTTTACTGTTGGTTGATTTATTAAATTAACCTGTGGGTACTAGGTCTCAGTTTCCATAATCCACCTTAGCTGGGTCAAACCCAGCTATAAGTGTATGCAGTGAATACTGTGGTCAGGTGGTATGGCTCTTTTAAAAACCTCATGGACTGTAAGTTGTACTGGCAATAACATGAAATCCTTCTTAGTAACAGAATCTATTACTTACATGTGCTAAATGCACTAGAGAAGAATCTTACAATTTGTAAGAAATGCTTTTCATATTATCATTTTCTATGTGGACCAGAGTTGTTGACCAAAATAAGAAACAAAAAAAACAATATTTAATATTATTGAATCTGTATCACTTGTTTTTCTGAAAAACATATTTTAAAGCAATCATGGTAACATTTTCCTTTAAAATACATTAAAGGAGAATTATGGTCTCCCGTCAAGTTAAAAAAAAAAAATAAAGTCCAGTTTCCTACCTTTAAAACGGGCCATCAATCACCTCTCTACGTGCTCCACAGCCCAAGATATAAAGAGATAACTGACAAGAAAGTTAATGAGTGAGAGGATAACACATGACATTCCAAAGGCTGCTTCTCCACTTCGCTGGCGGCAGAGCACAGCCTCGGCCACAGTGTGTTAGGAAAACAGGAAGCTTCTCCCCCTCCCTGCTGTGTGAAGGTCCCCGCAGAAATGGTAAGGGAATCTGCAGCCCTACCCTCCGACTGTGTGAAAACCGCCCTTTCAGGCAAAGTTCTCACTCTGCAGGACCATGGTGCCCGTGAGTGGGTGGGGTAACGGCAACTGTGAGTGGGCGGGACCAGGTTGGGCTTCAAATGAAAGGACCAAGGATGTGCTGCAAGGTGGCTGTAAGGGAAGGGGCCAAGGAGGGCCTGCAAGTGGAGGGCCATGGGGCCCAGGAGTGGGAGGGACCAGGGGGCTTGCAAGGGGAGGGGGCTGCTAGGGGAGGAGGAGACAAGGCAGAGTGACTGTCACATGGCTTCAGAGCAGGAAGCAGGAAGTGCAGGGGATCTGGTGATGCTGCTACCATGTCACACACAAAAATTTAAATATCTTAAATATCAACAAAAAAATAAATTGCAAAAATATTCAGGAAACAATTTCTGTCAATTTACCCAAAGTCATTTTTGGACCATAGTTCCCTTTTAAGTGCTGTGTGATAAGGCTTTATGAATATTGGATTTTGAAATAAAATAATGCATTCTACACTTATGTTTTAGACTTATTCTTTTAGAAAAAACATTCCTGCACTGTGATTTATTTCTGTATCCATTTAGGGCAAATCTTTAAATATTGTGAATCAAAAGTTCTTAATGTGTATTTCACAATTTACCAGAAGATCACAGAACAATCAGATTATCAAAAATTTGTTGCTGAGACTTTCCCTAATGTACGCACAGGCCAGTTTTGTCCCGAATAATCACCCAGCCTGATATTTTTATTAGAATAACCGAAAAATTTAAAACAACTAAACCCTAACCATAAATGTTATCATAACATAACAAAAACATAACAGGTAAAAAAATGGCCACTACCAAAGCTCAGAGGTATCTTTTGTTGATCCACCAATTATCTCACAGTACAGCCATTTGTCAGGCACTGGTTGATGCCCGTCTGGTGGTGGATTTTCAAGATTGATATCAGTACCACAGTACATTGTCCACTGTAGAGATTTAATAGAACTCCTTGTTGACATTTTCAAATATACCGGTAGTTATGGTTGTGCTTCTTTTCTACTATTCAGCTATCAGACAATTTAACTTTTTTATATGTATATAAAAATGTGTTCTGCTGTACCCTTTTCTTATTTCATCTTTAATGGAATAATGTTTGAACAAAGAAACCCTTAAAACTGTTCAATCCCCACTATAATTGGGTGGAAGAGCTCTACAATGTGTATTTGTCAGGAAAATGTGCTACTTCACTTTTAGGTACTTATAATGATGAATGAATTCACTCCAATCCAATTATTAATACAGACCAGCACAGAAACACTTGCTGTGTATTTAAAAGATATCACACTGATTCCTGCATTTTAAAGTGATTAATTAAGGATAAGGGAAAAAACTATGGTTATTTGCACAAGTAAAGCTACATTCTTCATGCAAGAGCATGCTTTGTAGGACTAAACACTTTGTAAAGGCTGTAATTTGCTTAAACCTAAAAATATATATATATTTATATGTACCCACATTTAATAAGTAATATGCATCGTAGGAGGGAATATATTAAGAAAGTATTTTACCCAGCTGTCTATGATATTTTTTTTCTGTTTATTTTACGTTTGTATTTGTTAAAGCTTCACAGGATATGTAAATAGCTGAAACCAATCAGATTACAATTCACAAAAAAAAAAAGAATTGAGACAAAGGATCATTCTGATTTTACCTCAACCAAATCCCATATGTATGGTATAAATGAAAATGCTTCTGCACAGACTTATATTTGATTCTAAAAAATATTTACTTTTTTTCTTCTTCAAAGCAGATATATTATATTCATTAATACCATTAAAACCTCTTGAGATTAATAAATGGATTAGTAGAAACCCAATATTAGCCAATAATATTTAACCCAATTAGAATTTACTGGTCAAGCCAAACATGGAATGATAAAGCTAAACATTGGACTGATTTCCACCCTTTTTAAAAACTTTTGGCACCATGCAGGGGATACCCTCCCACCCCCAACCGCTATATTCATAATTGTAAAAGCGCTTTCAATCTGTACTTACACCTCCTTGTTCCTGCGCTGTTCTGGTCTGGCTCCCCTGCCCGCCGGAACTGCAAGCAGGGAGCCAGACCAGCAGCCGTGGCTGTGATTGGCTGAGAGGCAGCCAATCACAGCCACGGCTGCCTTCACTGTAGAAAAGCGCAGGAACAAGGAGGTGTAAGTATAGATTGAAAGCGCTTTTACAATTATGAATATAGCATTTGGGGGTTGGAGGGTATCCCCTGCATGGTGCCAAAAGCTTTAATAGATAGAAGACTGCCAGCCATGGAGGGATCGGGAGGGAGGGAGAGGGGGGAAAGGGCTCTACTGAGCATGCCTCAGACCTTGCTGATGATAGCAAAGGTACAGGCACCAGATGAGGCACTGACAGCTCCTCTACCCAGCAGTTTCCTGATCTTTGCAGAGGCATAGCAAGGGAAAGGAGCAGGGGTGTAAGGTAAGGATTTTTCTTTTTTGTACTGTGGGGCCAGTAGTTGGTAAAATTATAGTTTGGGGGGTTTACATGCCCTTTAAAGGGACACTAAACTCCCATAATCCATAAAAATAACTATTTGCCATTCGTTTCTATTATTCACAGGGAGGTGAGAATGCTTATTCTCACCTCCCTGTGAATAATAGAACGCTCGGGGGACCTGGAACTTACCTTACGGCCGCTTAACTGCAAGCCGCTCCTTCACTGACAGCCGCTCTGTCCCGACCGCGCGCCCAATCTTAGGTGCATGTGCGCCAATACAAAAGATAGGGCACATGATTGGGAGAGAACAGCTGTTCAGTGAAGGAGCAGTTGAGAGTGGAGTGGCGGTAAGGTATGTTCCAGGTCCCCCGAGCGTCCTGTTATTCACAGGGAGGTGAGAATAAGCGTTCTCACATCCCTGTGAATAATAGAAACGAATGGCAAATAGTTATTTTTATGGATTTAGTGTTCCTTTAATTAATTAGTTTGGTAAATCTTTGGTATATAAATCGGCTTTTGAGGGTACTGGACCTCATTCAAATTTTTGTCAAAGTCAGGGGGAACGTGAATCGACACAAAGTAATGGCTCGTTCACACTAGAGCACATTTTACACCAAAATGCAGTGCACATAGAAATGAATGGCACCGTTCACATTAAAGCGCTGCAATGTAGTGCAGCATTTTGGTGCATTAACGCACAGCGTTGCCATTGAAAATAATAGCATGCATTGTGTGTTAACGCAGTTCAATAATGCACGCAAGCGCAATGTTCCGCTGCGCTCTAGTGTGTACAAGCCCTAAGTGCTAACAAATGGTTAACCTTGGTACAGATAATTATGCAGATGATAACAGCGCTAGCATATTATACCTATCACATATTGCCCTACCCATCTCCACTGGTCACACCCCCAAAATGAACAAAACACACCTAAACTCCCCAAATTCTCCCACTCAAGGACAATGCTCTGCACCTCTCGTTTGATGTGTAGCCTGTGCGAATTAGCATCATGAGCTAAAACCTTTAAGATTTTAGCTCATGATTCTGAGGTAAAATAATTTTGATTATGATCTATGCTAGTTAGATGAATGTTAATTGAATAACATTTTTGGACCTTATATTACAAGGTTTCTTAAAACTGGTTTGCCTTCAGACAGTTAGAGATGTTGTTTCTTACTATCAAAATACATGAGTGATGAATTGCTAGTATATTTAATGTAGTGACATTTTATATATACTGTAATGTGCTTAATATGGGTAATTAAACATGTGTCCAGCATTTGCATTTCCAAGTGGGTTCTGTCTGAAAAAGTTTGAAAACCACAGTTTAATTTGGCCTGATGTGTACTTTTCCTGCCAAGTTTGTACAAGTGAATTTGCCATTAAAGTTGGTTAGTTCTTTGCTACTTTATAAGCATTTGCATGTTGTGCACCACATTAGATGCTCTCATGTGACCCATGTTTAATAGAACAATCAACGAGCCATCTGTTATTTTTCCATGCTCATTTTTCTGGTTAAAATCTGTTTGTGATTTGCATCAATAAATAAACTTTGTGCAGTAAAGAGACATGTAAGTGATGCTGTAAAAGTAACTATATGGCAATGCATTTTTTGGCTAGTGAACAGCAAAAAGGATGTCATGTCTTTTTTTATTGGCCTGTGCAAATTAGGTGTCTTAATACCTTCAGTGAGTTGTTCCTCTTCTTCCATCAAATACACATAGTCTATAATGGGAAGCTCATGATAGGTGCACCATGTTTTTAGATGACAAATGCTAAACCTGGCAGGTTTTATGTAATTACCCTTATAGTCCTCAAGAGGCTGTTTCTGGAGTTTTATCCTGGCTTCAAATGATATAAAAAGATGCATTAATCACCATACATAAATAAAACTATTAGAGAGTGTTTTTTGGCCCAAAGAAAATACCCGTCATGTAGCTTACTGGGGTTTTGGTAGATCAGTGTCATTAGCTGCACAAAGAATCTACAGAGGATGAAAGATACGCAAATATATATGTTTTAATGTGTGTTGTGGATGCCTATTAGAGACAGCTGAATGCCAAAGTTGACTTTTAAAACACCTCAAAAAATAGTACATAGAAGTCCAAAATGTAAATACTACAAGCTTCATGGATAAAAACACTTTAGAAAGTAATGTGGAAAATGTTGAGAATGTTAGTACCCATTAAAATTGTAAAGACAACATTTTTGGCAAAAATTATGTATAGGGTTTGCAAGCCAGATAAATAAAAAATATATAGTCTGTAAAATAATAGATTGTAAGATAAGCAGACAGGGGAATACCTGGCCTACCAAGGCTCGGCCTACCATGGTGGGCCCAATCACCTGTGGGCACCCAGGGGAGAAACAGGAATAAAAATAAAATGAATAGGAGGAAATAAAGTATTAAGGAAAGGAGGATTATAAACTGGTGAGTGGGTTCTTATTTTACACATTCTGGTGGGCCTCAGGTGTAATAATTCATGGTCACCTGAGTCTTACACTGCAAGTAGGACAGGCAAGTTGGGTGTCTGTGGTAACCCAACCTACCAAAACATACAGGACTCAGTATATACAGTTTAATATATAGGGGGGGGAACATAAAGTAACAGTCATGGGCAAACTTCTTGCTAGATTTCCCTATTGTCTCAAAACTGCATAGGCATTTTAGGGGGAGATTACAGGGGGAGATCCCTCCTTTCTGCTGATTTATAAAGTTCTGGCACCTTGAGGTCATCAGGAAATACAAGGAATGTCAGTGTAAAAAGGGGATTAAATCAATAGGAGCCAAAATATCAACATGAAGTGCAAGTGTTAATTGTTTGGGGAGAGGTATGAAAGTGATCACATAAACAATGATAGAGGCCACCTACAGTAGTAACACAAATGGGAATTCCATCCTTATCCTTATTATCATGGTACCAGTATGACCATAAACTGGACTCCAGAACGGAACAAGGACTTATATGTAGTTTTTGCTATAATGAGGTTTACATCTGTATCAAAGGATAGAACAATATTTACATACCTCAAACTGTTATATGGTCATGGGAAGCTAAAATCCAGGGGTATGAAAATTATAAAAATACTTTAATATTGGAGTTTAAAAAGGGGGATGTGTCGTTAAAATGGTGGTGCATTGCGCTCACCACTGCCCATGATTTAAGGAAGGGATTCAGGAATCCCTTCCTTAAAAATCCTACGCTTGCCCCTAAACTGTCTTTTTCTTAACATAGTAGTGATTATGATTTTATTAAATAGTTTAAATCCTCCATAGGTCACAGTTGCAAGAATGTTATTCTGTGTTCATGTGCTGTGTGTGTTTCTCCTACAATCATGAAGCATGTGTTTGTGATAAAGTGTAAGCACTTTGGAGCAGGTCCAAATGTGAAAGTAGTAAATAAATGTAAAGTGCTGCAGATTATGCATTGCTGTATAAGAAAATAAATATAATACAAAACATTTTAAAAGCACTTACAGGGTTATTCAATAAAAGTTCTTTTCGTTTAAAATGGTGCTAAATTTGCCCCAACCAATCGGATGTTAGCTTTCAAATGTTAAATAAGATCTGATTGGTTGGGGCGAATTTAACGCCATTTTAAACGATAAGAACTTTTATTGAATAACCCTGATAGGGTGTTATCATTCAAACCAACTTCAACCAACTATCTTCATTCGCAGAAAAAAGTTATATAACTTTTTTTTTTAATTTTAGTTTTTCCTGTGTTTCATGTCCTCTCCCCAACTGTGAATTTCTGATTCTGTAACCAGTCTTCACTTACAGCCCAGTGTCTAATGCCTATGAACAAACTGCTTATGACCCAGTAAACACCAGGGTCTCTGCTTCAGTACAACAGCCATACAATACAAGTACAAGGTCCCCCAAATGTCAGCCCTCTGCCCATTGCCCAATTTGATCTTAATCCATCTCTGAGTGTGATCTTGCTATTCTTGCTGTGTAGCTCATTGTCGTACTAATCATATACTCTGACAATCCCTTGCTATGTACACTGGGAAATTATTATTATTATTTTATTTTTTTTTAGATTGCCCATAACTGGAAACTATAATTCTTCCCAACTATTACTGTACCATTTGTATGATATTCTGTCTCCTATTTCTTTAGATATCCAGTCTGGAATCTTACATTTCAGCTGTCCATAAAGTGCAGTAGTATCATAAACTCTACTGTTATGTTTAGTTTTGCTGTAGCTGGAATGGTAACAGTTGGTATGTGAACTGCATGGTGGGAAATTCCCTCTCCCAATGCTGACTCATAGGGATTACTGAGCATGATTGCCCTCACATAGAGTCAGGTAGTCTGGCAGGGGGCTGGAGAACTATGTGACCGAACTTGAGCAAAATAAGTAGTGGATTAAAGTCATGCAGTAACCCAAAAACATCAGAGTAAGTGCTGCTTACACAGATTAATTTGTAGATTGAAATGAGACAGTCATTTTTTTCAGTGTGCAATTCCTTTAAAGAACCTTTTTCTGGATCTGTAAAGCTAATTGCAAGAGATGACCTAAATCTGCTTCCTGTTAATAACTATACATACCTTTAATGTTTGCCTACTTTTTGGTACCTGCAACTAGACTTTCTCCTTGCAATACTAGTTGGACCTCTCCTTTCTCTTTATGGACTGCTATGTACTGGTGCTGAAAGAATTTTGTAATTTGAACATCACTTGCCTGCATGATTATTCCTGTTCTATTTTAATTTTCAGAATTTCAAATCTATACAGTTTCATTTCAAAAACATTGGGTTTTGTTAATGTTTTTTTTCTGATGTGGAATTAACATTTGTAAATTGTTAGTCTGCATTGCTGTGGTTTGCTACATTTTGCTTCACGGACAGATTTTTAGATTAATTTTGTAGATGGAATGGTGGGATTGGGTATCATGCACCCAATGTATATTCTCCAATTTTGTCAGGTCAAAAAAAACCTTGCAAACAAATTTTCTTTGTTTCTTTTGAAAATGCGCTGCGTGGCTACTGAATAAAGTATTTTAGTATGATAAAGCAAAACAAAGTGCTTTGTTGGTCTGAGAAAACCTTTTTAAAACACATTTACCCTTTGCTGCCAAATAGCTTTCCAGCTTTAACTGTCCTGAGTTTAATGATTTATGGCTTTCACTAGACCTGTCAGCTGCCATTAGCACATAAGAGTGACATTTGTAATTTTTATCTCATTGCTGCCTGCAAACCAAATCAACCTGCCTGGTTGATATTAGTAGTTGGCATTGGTTTTGTCACTGTGAGAAAATGCCAGAAAAAAACATCAGTTACATGTAGAATTGCCTAGACAGGTAGTGAAATGTGACTTTGTGAATGATAGTGCTTTCAGATAGCCATCCTGTTAGATCACAATATCTTGTAAATCTTTCTTTAACCTAATTGTCTTCCTTTATTAAAATTAAAAATGTGGATCTTTTAATTGTTTGTGGCTAGGAGCTGGTGCACACAGGGTGAGTTTGTCTTGGTATTTTCAACTGGTTTAGCAATATATATGTAGCACCCATAATGTGTTTTGCTATTTAGGTTAACTTCCTATTGTGTTTTGCTGTTTGACATAAAGCTTGTACTACTGTTTATTCACCACAAGAATCATTTTTTTGTTGAGAGACAGATTGGCAAGTGAAGATTTTTCTGGAAGGGGGAGGAGAGAAAGAGGGAGCAGGGGTCTGGACTGTGAGAGCTGGTGCCTGGGACTGGATTTTGTGAGGGAGACATACTCATCGCATCAGAGGAAGTTCTGTTCTGGAGTTGTACCTGCACATCAGTAGAGCTGTCTCATACTAACCAACATTTGAAAAAAAATTCTAGGGACACTTTTATGGATTCGAACAAAATTGGACACACCTTTCTTGCATTAAAGCTACACCCACAATGACCACACCCATTTTGGTCACACCCAGTGGCAAACATTTAAACGGCAACTATACCACAGAAAAAAATGTTTGGCATTATAAAGTCTCTATCTCAGAGAAGTAGGAAATCCTATTTCCACCCGCCTAGGTGGCCGTTTGCAGAAGATGTGAGCTGTCTACGTTTTCCTACCTTCCTGGGATAGTCAATTAACACACATCCAATGAACCATGACGCTTGCACATGTCTATGTCTAGCAAAGCAAATACTATTCACATAGGAAGATTAGCAAGTAAAGGCTCGGATAGCCTGTAAAGACTTAATGGGAGATGCAATAAAAGTTCTTATCGTTTAAAATGGTGCTAATTTTGCCCAAACCAATCAGAACTTGTGTAACATTTGAAAGCTAACATCTGATTGGTTGGGGCAAAAATTGCACCATTTTAAACTATAAGAACTTTTATTGAATAACCCCCTTAGTGAGAGACACACTGGATAGTGAGAACAAACAGTCCCATAGTGAAAGTGCACTGTGTATACTTGTAGAGCATGTTAGGATATATTTGTTACAATAATGTGCATTAAATGTGGGGGTGTCTAATTTATTTGGTGCTGTAAATAAAAAGAAATCTCCATCTCTCCTGTTTACCCCATTTAAGTACCTAGGTCCTCATCCTTGGGTCTGCATTATTTCCATAATTCTACTTACCTATAGTTGTGATCACAGAACATCTTCTGTGGCCAGGATACCGACACCTCCAAAAGGCGGTGCACACAGGACTCTGCAAGTGCAACTTTGGCAATAGAACTATGGTAATAATTTTAACCAAGTGGTGAGGGACCTAGCGGTTCAGGTTCTCACCCTGGTATTTTAATTGGGGAAAAAGGGAAGAGGGATGGAGGGATGGAGTTGTCCTTTCATTTATTTTTAATTAGAACAGAAAATCAGCCCCCTTCCCTTCCTTTAATGCAATATCAGGCCAGTGAGTGGGCAGTAGATCAGCCCCTTATTCCATCACAATTAAGCATGTTAAGACCCCCACCCCCTTCAAACTAATCCCAGAAGGAATGTAGAGAGGCGGAGTGAGAGAAGAGGGGTCACGTGACCTCTCTCCCTGCTTGAAAGCTTCCGTTATCAGTGCCGGCCCTGCAAATTGATAACTTAAAGGTACAAGCACTGCTCCAGATCTCGGGACACTGCCCGGGACTTTAGGAGAGCGGGGTAGCTTCCTAAAGACGGGGACTGTCCCGGTAAATCTGGGACTGTTGGCAACTATGCTGTCTGTACATCCTGCTTGCTACCATATTGCCTGGAGCTGAATTAAAAGACTGGTGAGAGGCTGCGGCCTCCTCTAAATATCTGTGCAGTATTAGTCATTAGATGGAGAGACTGACACTGTCCTGGAACTGAAAATATTTAGAACTTAGGCCCAAACAGCACTGATCATCATATGGGGCAATGTGTTTTCTTTTACTACCTCAGTGAGGAGTTTCCCCATCACACTGTGCCTTACAAGTTACTGTGTTTCACTTGAGCTCCAACAGGGCCCCGCCATTAAGACTTCTAATAGCCACTGGCCAGTGAGCAGGGTATAATCATATAGATTAATATAAGACTGTTTACTTCGTGTAATTAACATTCATTTGTTTACCGTGTTTTTCACAACTGATTTATTGTTTTGAAACATAGCACCCCCCCTGCCCTCTGTGTGTATTGAAGCCTAACTCCTCTTGTAGATCAGTGGGAGGTGATATCTTTCACTGTCCATACACTGTTACTGTCAGGGCTACCTGATTCCGTGACGGATACCAGTATGTACCCACAGGCACTGGGGCACAGAGTCTAAGTGTGACCAGGTTTTCACCGGAGCCCCTAATAGTGGGGATGTTGCACTGCTGAGTCACACCAGGTTGCGGCCCCCAGCACCTGGTGCACGGGACTGAGACACAGGAACGTAGGCACTGGAACAAAGCACAGGCACAATGCAAGGAATGAGGCTCAGGAACAGGACTGGGGGACAGGAAAGACTAGGAAGCTGGGAACAAATATCCAGCACCAGTCTTCCCCAATTCCTGCCTTTTAAACTTGGCCACCACGCTGGCGTGCGCATGAACACCAGCGCGCACTCCTCCCCAGGAAGTCCGGCCGCCAAGAGACCAACTAGAGGTAAGGAATGATGGTGATATTCCCCCCTTAAGGGAGGCCTCTGGATGACCTTCAAAAAAGACTTCTCCAGGTAAGCCTTGAAGAAGTCTTATATCAGGCAAGGAGGAAGATTACTTGCTGGTCCCTAAGAGTTCTCTTCCAGTTCAAAATCCTTTCATTTAATTAGAAACTGCAGACCCCTTTCTCTACGGCGAACATCTAAGATTGATTCAGTCTCAAATTCCTCCTGCCCATCTATGATGACAGAAGATCCTACTGGAGGAATTTGGACCGCTGATGGGGCTGGTTTGAAGAGAGAAAGGTTATTTAAGCTTGTTGGTGGCTTCATTAATCCTGGGCCCTAATTTCTTACAGTGACAGCATAGTCTTAAATTAGCTATGGAAAGATATACTAGATCTCCAATGGAATAATTGGGAGGCCTAGCTCTCTTGCGATCAGAATTTTTTTTTTGAGTCTGACAAGTATTCTCAAGATTTATGTGAACCTGATCTGGACATTGGTTAATCTGGTCCATCATTTCTTGAACTGCTGGAGTAGAAGAAGATGCAGACTTAGTTGAATCTTGGAATGGAGCTAGGGTAAAAGCCATCATTTACTTGAAAAGGAGTACACAGAATAGATGAATGGACAGTGCCCATCTAGCTTGTCTGGGTTTTAACCATTGAGCTGCTCTAAATTCTTATGGTCCATATAGGCCAAAATTGGGTGCATTGCACCCTCCAGAAAGTAACACTGTGTGACCTATTGCAGCTTTAATGGAGAGCAGTTCTTTATCAGAAACATCATAGTTACTCTCTGTGGTTGACAATTTCCGGGAGGAGAAAGGAAGAAGAATTGTAGAAAAGTTCTTAATAAACTTTTGATAAAAGTTGGCGAACCCCAGTAAACATTGGACTTCTTTTACTCATAGAGATTCCACCCAGGGAGATAACCAAGGAACTGAACAGTAGTGACTTCAAAAAATGCATTCAAGCTTGGCATAGAGTTGGTGCTCCCAAAGATGAAGAAGAACTTTGGAGATAATGAATAGTAGGATTAGAGGAGAAGATTAAGATGTCATCAAGATACACAATTATGAAGTCGTCAAGGAAGTCTTGGAAAATGACATTGGCGAAGTGTTGGAAGGTTGCTGGCGTATTGCATAATCTAAAGGGCATGACTAGGTACTTGAAGTGCCCATAATGGGAACAAAAGGCAGTCTTCCATTTGTCCTCTTCCCTGATTCGAATAAGGTTGTAGGCTCCTCTGAGATCAAGTTTTGAGAATATCTTGGCTGAAAGAAGATGCTGAAAGAGTTGAGGGATGAGTGGTAGCGGATAGCGGTTCTTAATGGTCACTTTATTTAATTCCCGGTAAGACCTCCATCCTTCTTTTCAACAAAGAATATTCCTGCACCAGCTGGCGAAGTGGATGGGCAAATAAAACCCTTAGCTAAGTTCTCATCAATATATTCCCAAAGAGTTGTGAGTTCTGAAACTCTTCCAAAAGGAGTAGGTGACCCAGGGAGTAAATCAATTGGGCAATCATAAAGCCTGTGCGGAGGCAGGGAGTCGGCTCCTTTCTTGTCAAACACATTGGTGAAACTCACATAGTAAAAGGGTATAAATAGTTTATCACAAGAGGTACAAAAAAGTTATAGACTGTTGACTGGTCTGAGACAATTCTTGGTGCAATAGATTGAATGAAAGTATAATGTTCCGGTAGATCAGGTGATTTCTGGAGAATGTAGTTTAAGCCATGGTAACCCCAAAATTACTGAGAAGAAGGGTATAGGAAGCAATAGGAGGGAGAGCCATCTGCCAAACAAAGAGGACAGTGTTTCTTGGAGCAGAATGGACAGAGGATAAAACTAGTATCAATGAAATTCTCACAGGCCCCAGAGTGCAGGATTGCATTAAAGGGCAAGTCCACCCCCAAAACTAACTTTTTATATTTATTTGGCCCAAATAAGTGCTCCAAAACAAACTTTACAGCATGTAAATCGGTCCAGTGGTTCAAAAGTTACAGACCTTTGTAGCTGGCTTAATCCTGCAGCATGGACCAATACAGTGATGAACAGAGACAGTTTACATTACCTTGCCTCTGTTCTTTTCATGTTCTTGAGCATGTCTGTTAGCATCCAGCAGTGAGAACAGAGGAAGTTGCATCAGTAATGGTCTGACCCCTGGATCCCTGGATTTTCCCTCTCAACCAATCATAGCTGTAAAGTTATGTGTACTGAAGAAATCCAGGATCAACAGCTGCAGCCAGCCAGCCCAGAGAGAGAGATAGAGAGAGAGACACACACAAACACAGGCAAGAATTTTTTTTTTTTTCTAAGCTGCAGCTCGGGGTCATCTAAAGTGGAAGTGGAGAGGAAGTGCAGCCTGATATATATCTCATTAAATATCAGGCAAAGCAAATGATTTTGAGAAAAATGAACATGGTGTTTGAGGTTGGTGCTATTATATAAAGAACATATAAAAAGTTTATTTTTGGGTGGACATACCCTTTAACTTTAACTTGTTTTCCGAGGAACTGTACAGTAAAACATTAGATATGGAGAAGTGAGGACTTTGAAAGAGAGAAGAAATTACTTTGGTCTTTCTAACAGAACACAGCTTGCCCTGGGGATGGATAGGACAAGATCTCAGAAGATGACCAGCTACCTCACAGTAAAGGCACAATCCTAACTTCCTTCTTCAAGACTTTTTTTCCAGGGAAAGAGGTGAGTGAATTGCCCCAATCTGCATGGGTTCAGCTGCATCGGAACTGACTAAGGACTCAACTGGACCCACTGTACGATGCAAGTTGGGCACTAGAGAAGGGTGCTGTGGAACTAAGGAAGTGCGCTGTTCACGTTGGCGTTCTTGGAGACAATGGTCAATCTGCACCATCAGCTGTACTAGTTCTCCCAAGGAAGATGAAACCCCAACACGGGAAATCTCGTCTTTGAGAGTGTTGGAGAGACCCAATCTAAATTGCTGTTTGAGGGAAGCATCATTCCAGCAAGTGTCTGGGGCTAGAGCTCGAAACTCGTTGACGTAATCCTCTGCTGGTCTATTCTCACAGATGGCCGATTCAGCAAAATGGACCTTGGTAGGGTTATCATGCAGAGCAGCAAACCCCTGGAAAAAAAGTCCAGCAAACTCACCAATGGGCTTTGCTGTTCTAACAAGTGATGAGCCCAGGATTGAGGTGTTCCTTGGAGAAGGGAGATGACTACATAAATCTTAGGGTGCGTCCGAGGCTGAGAACCTTACTCATCATGTAGTTGGAGCAGATTTGTTGGCTGCACATGTGGAGGCAATTGGAGTACAATGAACTCATTGCCATGTTCAAGAAACCAGTTTCAGATTATGTGAGCTTTGTGTCATGGTTCATTATCCTGCTGGACACATTGTGGTCATAAATGAGTTGGACTTGTTCAACAACAATATTCAGGTAGGCTGTGGCATTTAAATTATGCTCAATTGGTACTTAGGGACCCAAAGTGTGCTATGAAAATGTCAATCAGTCTGTTACACCACCACCGGCCTGAACTGTTTTCACAAGAAAGGATGGATCTACTGTGTGCTTTCTTGTAGTTTATGCCAAATTCTGACCTTACTAATTAAATGTCACAGTTGAAATTAAGATTCCTCAGACCAGGTAACATTTTTCCAATCTTTGGTGAGCTTGTGCAATTTGTAGCCTCGGTTTTCTGTTCATAGCTAACAGGAGTTGAAACGTGTGGTCTTCTGGTGCTCTATTCCATCAGATTCAAGGTTCAACGTGTCTGTTCAGAGATGATATACTATGTATCTTGCTTGTAACAACTTGATATTTTGAGTTTTTCAATCTTTTTGAACCATTCTGATAATTCTTTACTGAATCTGACCTCAAACAAGACATCGACCATTTTCATTTTCGCTCACTGGATATTTTCTATTTTTCAAGCTATTCTCTGTAAACCCTTGAGGTGGTTGTGAGTTAAAATCCCAGTAGATCAGCAGTTTCTGAAAAACTCTGTAAATGCAACTTGACTTCACAATATCTAGATGCCTAAAATTGACACTGAGGATATTTTTTCCTGACTGATCATATTGCCTATGAAAGCCTGCACGGGTGGCCATGATTTTGTAATATCTGTGGTAAACACAGTCCATGGCATAATAAACTTTGAATAGATTACAGGATAAGTTACATTTTATATATTACACCATAGACTAGCAATTTATCAATATTTTTCATAGTTAAACCCGAAACAAATGTCAAAGTATAATTGGAGTTATACCAGCAAGTAAACACAGTCAGACCGAGACCACACTACAATGCACCAAATTGCGCACACAATCGTGAGTGTTATCGCGTGCGATTCTTGTGCGTTTGTGTTTTGTGCATACAATTTTGCCTTTTTTAGTTATGGAAACGCATTAGTTACCAAAACTATGCGCAATCGCATTGGAAATCGCAGGAATTTTTGCGTTCCCGCGATTTCCATTTTTTTAAAAATTGCGCAAAAAACGTGCTAGTGTGACCTAGCCCTCAAGAACAAGAAAATTTTAAAATCAACTTTATCAGGTGTCCAGCATGTTATTTATAACATGTCAAACACAAGAACTTGCGTGCCAAATCTGGCCAGCCTGGCCATTTTTTGTGGCACCTGGTGACTGCACAGCATCCAAGACCTACACCTACACTATACATCTTTCCACTTGTACAATCCCAAGCAATGGCGTAACTATAGATCTTCCTGTTAAATAATGCTGTTATAGCTGTGCCTTACTATGCTTCTATCGATTTGTGCAAGTTTCATTTGTTCAGTCCCAGGCAGCCTGCTAGATACTGCAATCAGCTGATAAACAGCTGAGCGTGCGTATCTTAGTAAAGGTGCCTGCAATCAGCAATATAACGAAAATCCGCAGGTTCCTTTCTCTCCCAACTACCGCTATGCTTATACATGCTTTCATCACACCTGTACTATTGTAAACTACTACTTAATGGTCATCCTGCTTCCCAACTCTCTCCCCTTCAGTCAATACTTATCTCTGCTATATATATTGTTTTGCTCTCTAATAAATAGGGTCCGAAATCTCCTTTGTAGGGGACAACAACCTGGCTCCCCATTAAACAGCACATTGTATACAAAATCCTTCTCCTAACATTTAAATCCCTTTTCTCTGCTGCACCTCCTTATATTTCCTCTCTAGTGTCCACATATGTTCCCGCCCGCACCTTGCAATCATCACAGAACCATCTCATGTACAAACCTCCCACTCGTGCTTACTTAAACCTTTCTCTCTTGTGGCTCCCATCCTCTGGAATTCAAGACACTATGTCAAGAAACCTCAATTAGCAGGTTTAAATCTTGCCTTAAAGGGTAACTGTGGTCCAAAAATGACTTTAGGCAAATTGACATGAATTGTTTTCCTGATTTTTGCAATTTACTTTCATTATTTATTTTACATAGTTTGAAGATATTTACATTTATATGTGTGATATGGGAGCAGCATCACCAGATCCCATGCACTTCCTGCTTCCTGCTCTGAAACCATGTGACAGTCCCTCTTCCCTGTGTCTTCTCCACCTCGTAGGCCCCCATGACCCCTTCCCTTGCAGCCTACTGTGGCCCCTCCCACTCATGTGCTCTGTGGCCCTGCCCACTCATGGGTCATGTGGTCCCTCCCACTTGTGGGCCACGTGGCCCCTTCCCTTGCAGCCCCCTTAAGCCTTTCTCTTGCAGCCCCCTTGAGACTTTCCCTTGCAGCCTTCTGTGGCCCCTCCCACTCACAGGCTCTGTGGTCCCTCCCACCCGTGGGCCCTGTGGCCCCTCCCACTCATGGGTACAGTGGCCTCTCCCCTTGCAGTTGCAGACCCATCCTGGCTCCTTCTCTTTCAGCCCCCTTGGGCCTTTCCCTTGCAGTGTCCTGTAGCCCCTCCCACTCACAGGCCCCTCACAGACCACCTGTTAGTGGGAGGGGTCATTGGGGCCCCTTCTGTGGCCCCTCCCACCCACAGGCTCCGTGGCCTCTCCCACTCATGGGCCCCAATGACCCCTCCCTTTTGGGGCTCCCCATTGCCCCTCCCCCACTTGCACCTCAGACCAATGCCCCCCACCCCACCCCTTACAGAAAACTGTAAAAGCAGCCTTTTTAGCAGAGGAAGAAGCTTTTTCTGATTCTTTCTCTGCTGAAAAGGCTGCTTTTACACAGTCTTCTGTAGGGGGTAGAAGGGTATTGGTCTGAGGTGCAAGTGGGGGAGGGGCCACAGGACCCATGAGTGGACAGAGCCACAGTCTTTGAGTGGGAGGGACCACAGGGGGCTGCAAGGGAAGGGGCCAGGTTGAGTCTGTAAGGGTAGGGGACACAGGGCCCGCCAGTGGGAAGGGCCAGCAAGTGGGAGGCATTAAAAAAAGAAGTGCTGTGGTCTGTGCTATTCTCCCCACCCCCCTCCTGCCCTTCAGTCATACACTGAGCATGTGACAACCGCAGATTAGGGGAAGAAGTAGTATTTCTGACCACAGATTCAGAACCTCCCACCCCCTAACTTTCTGATCAGTGATTTCTTCATATTTTGTGCTCTGCAGCACATAGAGAGGTGGTTGGTGGCTCGTTTTAAAGGTAGGAACATGGACTTTCATTTAAAATAAACTTGTCTGGAGACCACAGTTCCCCTTCAAATCCTACCTATCTGGTAACCAGCACAGTATGTGAATATATGATTGTTTTATTTGCACTGCATAAGTCTCACTCCTGCACTTATACCCTTTCCTTTGTATCTGTATGTTACCCTCCTAACTAGATTGAAAGCTATATGGGCAGGGACCTCCTTTCCTCTTGTGCCAAGGCTTTAGCACTTATAAGTTAGATTTATATAATTTAGACATTTATGTTCTGAACTATTTATGTATTTGCCCCCCTTGTATGATTTTTTTTTGTATTGTGTTATTGCACAGCGCTGTGTCCCTAAGTGGCGCTTTATAAATTAACTATACATACATACATACATATTTTTCTTTTAGTATTTAGTATTCTTTGCTACTAATTCTTGAGGGTTACAATGCGTTAAGTGAAAAAAAGATGTTTACAAAGAATTGGGGGGTATCTTTACCCTTTAACTGTTTTGCTGCAAATTGTAAACATGTTCAATGTGGGTTTTTCATTCTAGAGTTACACATTGATATTTTTTTATGGATTTTAATTGAAATGTTTTCTTTTTTAATCCCAAAGGCTATAATGGGTTTTGCTGGGTAAAACAGATGTGAACCTGATTATTTTAGTATTAATGGTTTTAGCTGTGCCATTGCTCATCAAATATCATAAATGACTAAACCTATTATTAGTATAAATAGCCAAAGGCTGATTCTCCTCAATCAGTTTAAACAGAACCCTTTCTAGACAACCCCTCCCCCCCTCCCTCATATCAGGTTTTGTGCTACCTGGTTAAATCTAAAAAAGCAGCAATACGTATCAGAATGTTATAGTTCCATATTAAAGCCCCACATCTAAGATAGGCTTTATTTAAACTTCATACACTCCCTAAATCAGAATATTTTAGTGTTTTCCAAGAAAATGCCATTGCTTTCAGTGTTTCATTGAAACTTGTAAATGAACATAGCAAATGGAATGGTGAACAGTTTGTGCTATGATGTACAGTATTTATGACATTTCTGTCCAGATTTCTCATTGTCTTTATCTTTTGCATTTATTCCGGCTTCGAGATTGCCCCATTAGATTTGACTAAGGTTCAGCCTTAACAAAACTTATCCTTAAGTTATAGCTGGAAAGGTTCAGCAATATAACTTCCTGCTTGAACACTTCCTTTTTTCAGACATGTGACCAGCCTCTGCCCGCATTAATAGGCTCCCCTTCTCAACTGTCAATTTTTTCCTCAGGTACCTCCTGATTTCTCCAGCATTAAGTCTTAACTGAGCATGCTTCTCCCCCGGGGCGGACAGGCGGGGCAGAGGGTCAGGTGATGTCATTCAAACTACTGGAAGCAGGAAGTTTGAACACCCCAAATAGCCAGAGATGTGATTGTTGGCTCATTTTAAAGGAAATACTGCAGCCTTTCATTTAACCCTAACTTGTTTTGAGACCACAGTTGCCCTTTAATGATATTGAAGGACAACATAAATTCTAAACAAATGTCTCTCTCTATTTTGCATTCCTGATTGTAGTGGACCTCCTGGAACTGAGTATGACACAGAGCATATTCAAGCAACATGAACTGAATCAAAACAATCAGCTGCTATCAGTGCCAGAAGTTATCAGCATCCTTACCACTATCTATGATGGTCTCGAACAGAAGAATAAGGAGCTGGTGAATGTGCCTCTCTGCATAGACATGTGCCTGAACTGGCTGCTAAATGTGTTTGACACGTAAGTTATTTCTATTCTAACTTACTTCAAGGTTTGTAGAGCTATCTAGGGCTATGTACTGAGAGGCACAATAGCTCTCTACATATTGCGAATGGGGTTTACCCATTTCAAATCTTTAATGCCAACTGCTGGCGTTAAAGCTTCGATCTTAAAGTGCCGTTATTGACTTGGTACATTGGTTGCGGCAGTTGAGCGACCCAGTTTATTGCACACCGCCACAAATGCTCTTAAAATCGATTTAACCCTTTGTACATTGACGCAAGACACACATAGCTGATAACGGCTCTTGGTACATAGCCCCAATCATCTGGTTTGTTAAGTATCCGTTTTAATTATTTTGACCCTGCACAGGGAATCTTTATTAAGGTTTATAATCTTTATAAAATTCTATCCTGCATACACACAAACACTTTGCAGATGATGCCGAGGGAGAAAAAAAAATTGTAAAAAAATTTTGGAAGCTTATACGACCATGTGAGGTGGTTCCTTCTGTCTACATGTGGCAGCATGCAGACTAGCTGAGTGTCATTGAGATGTCTTTCCACTGATGAAGTACCATTAAAATGGATCCACTCCAGGGCATTTCTAGACTTTTTGCCACCTGAAACAAACATTGAAAAGAGAAGCACACCACCTTGAAGTTGCTATGAACTTTAAAAGTGGGAATATGTGTATATTCAACAGTTAGTAAGATAAATAAAGTATATACCAGGCAGTTATAAGCTTAAGGAGAAGTGGGCCAAAAGGAGCATAAACCCTCCACAGAGCATAAAAATGGAACAGAGCCATCATATAACAGAAGGTATCTTGCAGTCTCATGCTATATGAATAGCATTGCCCACAAAATCTAAGAAACAAGAAGTAATTTCTCACTCCCAGGGTAAGGGGCGGAGATATGCAAAATTTCTCCTTTATGTCTTATGGCTAATACATGTGTCCAGAACTCCTGGCTTATTGACATGCAATACAGCCTATGGTATAGAGACAATCATCTGACCTGCACACATGACATGTTTCGATATTGTCAGTGCAAGATACTGATTCATGGCTCTATGGCAGAGATGGCCGAAACTTAATAGTTTCGTTCCGTTTTCGGATTCCCGGATCTCAGGAAAATCCTGAAGATCTGAAAACCCGAATCCGGAAGAAATTTTCCAATGTACGGAACTATTTTTGAAAAGTCCCAAAATCCGGACGATCCATCCGGATTCGGACGGATCATTTGGATTTCGAAAACCAAGGAGTTTTGTGGCGGAACCGGGTTCGTGTCAGACCTGGATCCCATCTCTACTCTATGGGGTAGTCCTTAAGCTTATAGCTGCCTGGTATATTGTGCCTAAGGAGAGGTGGGACAAAAGGAGTGAAAAGCCCTCCACAGAGCGTAAAAATGGATCAGAGCCTTCTTATAATAAAAGGTATATTGCAGTCTCATGCTATATGAATAGCATTGCCCACAAAATCTAAGAAACAAGAATTTCTTCACAGATTAAAGGGCACTGGGTATCACACATGCCCAATAGCTATGCTTTAGGGACTGGGGATAAATAGCAAAGTCATCTCTAATTTGCACATATACTTGCTTCATACTTAAGTAATACTGCACCTACATTTGATTAGAAATATCATTGCACTTTTTATGTGCACTAAAAATATGCATATGTATTTTAAAAGGTCAGGTTTGCCAAGTCCTGTTTAAACTGGATATTTATAAAATATAGATATGGTTGCTTGATCACATAGTTGGTTGCAGATCACATAGTTAAGTTTTAGGGGGATGTTAATCTGTATGTTAAAGGATAAATTATGTCAGATTAATATGACATATGTTGCAACACATTTAATATTGTGCAGAATTACATACCCCCCAACATTTCCTGTTCAAAACTTTAATTTATAGAAACATCAAAGTGCAGAGCTGCAGGCTCTGTGCAATGCATTTATCATCAGTGGAATGTTGGAGGGTATTCAGAAATCTGTTTTTTTTGTGACTCTTTTTTTGTAACCAGTTTATTATGTGCCTCATCTTTTTAAAGGGTAACTGTAGTCCAAAAATGACTTAAGGTAAACTGACAGGAATTGCTTTCCTGAGGATTTTTGCAATTTACTTTCATTATTTAGATTACATATAAGATCGTCCGGGAGTCTCCCTCCCAAGTCACACCCACTTTCTATGACCACGCCCCCAGAACAACCTTAACCCATCCATAACCCTGCCTCCCACCACCATAGAACATTGGCCATGCCCATTGTGATGTTACACCCTGCCTCCATGTGACATCACATCCCGCGCCACGCCCCCTTTTCCCACCCTGCCCAGAAGCCTGAAGGGGCAGGGTAGGATGACTGACACAGTTTTGAAGATATTTACATTTTTATGTGTGATATGGGAGCAGCATCACCAGATCCCCTGCACTTCCTGCTTCCTGCTCTGAAACCATGTGACAGTCCCTCTTCCCTGTGTCTCTTCCTCTTCATGGGTCCCCATGGCCCCTCCCCTTGCAGACCCATTTTGGCCCCTTCCCTTGCAGCCTACTGTGGCCCCTCCCACTCATGTGCTCTGTGGCCCCCGCCCACTCATGGGTCATGAAGATATTTACATTTTTGTGTGATATGGGAGCAGCATCACCAGATCCCCTGCCCACTCATGGGTCATGTGGTCCCTCCCACTTGTGGGCCATATGGCCCCTTCCCTTGCAGCCCCCTTGAGCCTTTCCCTTGCAGCCTTCTGTGTACCAACCCACTCACAAGCTCTGTGGCCCCTCCCACTCATGGGCCCCGTGGCCCCTCCTACTGTGGCCCCTCCCCTTCCAGACCCACCCTGGCCCCTTCCCTTGCAGCCCCCTTGGGCTTTTCCCTTGCAGCCTCCTGTGGACCCTCCCACTCACGGCTCTGTGGCCTCAACGCTCTGTGACCCTGTCCACTCATGGGTCTGGTGGCCCCTCACACTTATGGGCCCCGTGGCCCCTCCCACTCACCAGCTGTATGACCCCTGTCAACTCGTGGGTCCGGTAGCCCCTCCCCTTGCAGACCCATCCTGGCCCCTTCCCTTGCAGCCCCCTTGGGCATTTCCCTTGCAGCCTTCTGTGGCCCCTCCCACTCATGGGGCCCGTGGCCCCTCCTACTGTGGCCCCTCCCCTTCCGGACCCATCCTGGACCCTTGCCTTGCAGCCCCCTTGGGCTTTTCCCTTGCAGCCTCCTGTGGACCCTCCCACTCACGGCTCTGTGGCCTCCACGCTCTGTGACCCTGTCCACTCATGGGTCTGGTGGCCCCTCACACTCACCAGCTGTATGACCCCCGTCAACTCTTGGGTCCGGTAGCCCCTCCCCTTGCAGACCCATCCTGGCCCCTTCCCTTGCAGCCTCCTGTCGCCCCTCCCAGTCACGGGCCCCAATGACCTCTCCCCCTTGTTGGCTCCCCATTGCCCCTCCCCCACTTGCATCTCAGACCAATAACCCCCCCCACACACACACACACTTTACAGAAAACTGTAAAAGCAGCCATTTTAGCAGAGAAAGAATCAGCAGTTTTAAACTTTGATTCTTTCTCTGCTGAAAAGGCTGCTTTTACACAGTCTTCTGTAGAGGGTAGGGAGGTATTGGTCTGAGGTGCAAGTGAGGGAGGGGCCACAGGACACACAAGTGGGCATGGCCACAGAGTCCATGAGTTGGAGGGGCCATAGGGGGCTGCAAGGGAAGGGGCCAGGTTGGGTCTGCAAGGGGAGGTGACACAGGGCTCGTGAGTGGGAAGGGCCAGCGAGGCATTAAAAAAGCAGTGCTGTGGGATGTGCTGTTCTCCCCACCCCCTCCTACCCTTTAGTCATGTACTGAGCATGTGCCAACCAAACGATTTTTTAGTACGTTGCAAGGAAAGCCTGTAAACCTCGACCTTGCGAGGTTTACAGCTTCCAAAGATGTCCCCAACTCTACTAACCAGCCTTCGTTCCTCTGATGCCTTCTGCTTAACTCTGTGCCTTTTCTGAGCATGGAAGTCAAGCAGGAGGGGCTCATCCAGCATCTGCTCCTGTGATTGGCTAAGGCATGATGCCTTAGCCAATCACAAGAGCAGATGCCGGACGAGGCCTTCCTGCTACAAAGGTTGTACTAGATAGACGTATGTCTTTATACAACCCCCCTTCAATATAGCTTGTGACACTCCCAGCATCCCCTCTGAAATACATTTTCTATCTCCCAGCACACCCCACCCTGCAATACACTTTCTATCTCCCAGCACACCCCACCCTGCAATACAGCTTATGACACTCCCAGCATCCCCTCTGAAATACACTTTCTATCTCCCCCCCCCCCATACAGCTTATCACACTCCCAACATCCCCTCTGAAATACACTTTCTATCTCCCAGCACTTCAAGCCTAAAGGTTATTTTTCCACTTTAGTCCCCCTTTAATACACAAAACAAGAATTTGTGCCTTAATATAATATGATGTGGAATTAAAGTGCCGAAAAAGAATTTATTAATTTATGGGGAAATAATCATATGTCAAATTTGACAGATATTGTGTTCAGTTTACTTGTAAAATCTTAGGTGTCATATAAAGTGTACTCCTATCAAGCTTGACTTGCTGCAGTGATCAGATATGTGACTAGCACCACTGTTCTATTCATTTAAATGGATTGTAGGTCATTTGCACCATCCATTCAATTAATAGGAATTGATGCATGAGTCAGAATGATACTCCTAATGTGGCTATGCTTACGGCTTTGTGTTAAATTTGTGATTTCAGGATTTTTAAACACTTGTATGATGAAAAATCTTACATCAGAAATTTAACCCTAACTGCTTCTTTTTTTATTTGTACAGGGGGAAAATGTGTCTGTGTAAAGAATTCTATGTTTTCTTTGCATATGGTGAAATCGTAAATTGCAAGCAAAGCTGAGCTAAAACTTATCTAAAGACCTTTTGTAATTTGGTTGGATTGAAAGTAGTACAGCTGTTATTTTTAAGCAATTAACCCAATATGCGTATTGAAAAAAGTTTAAATGCACTAGATTTTCAGACATGTCCAACTGTTCAGTTAGACTGTTGTTTTTTTTTTTGTTTGTTTGTTTTTATTTAACATCTCTCTCATATCTTTCAAACAAGCCTTTTGTGATAGTTTGTTTGTTATCTAGCTTCTCTGGATCTTAAGTTGTAGTCTTTTCAAGTTACAGCCTCAGACAGACAGGACAGGCAAGGAAGTGTGACATGTGATGAGCTGTGTAAGAAGCCCCACCCGGCAAAACTCAGTCTTTTCTGAAGTTAGTTACAGACCATTCTCTGTCATTTCCTCTACCTCTGGACACCTTAGGGAGAGAATAGGCTTGTGGCAAGTTTTAAAAATGATTTAGAAGGCTTATGGGGGCAGGCTTATGATGCAGCAGATGATGCTCTGTCCCAGCAATAGGATACAAGTGGGCATGCTCATGCCTACGGCATAGGGGCAGAGCAGTGGTGCTGGTGATGTCACAGTTTACAGTGCTAGCTGGAAACAACACCCTTTGTACTGCTGTATAAACTGCAGCTAGAATCATGATCCTGGAGTTATTGTCCAGATAGTCAAGATAGGTGTGTGCTCTTTTTAATAAAGGTCCCTTGTATGGAGATTACAGTTCCCTTTTAAAGGAACTGTAAACCAAAAAAACAAGTGTTTGCCAATCGTTTCTATTATTCACAGTGAGGTGAGAACGCTTATTCTCACCTCCCTGTGAATAATAGTTTGATCAGGGGACACAGCCGAACTTACCTTACCTGGCTCTCCACTCGCTCCTTCTGATCTGACAGCCGCGTTGCCCCTGTATCCCTACCTCGCGTCCATCTTTGGGCGCATGCGCTCCAATACAAAAGATAGGCGCGCGATCGGGAGAGCAGGTCAGCGCGGCTGTCGGTTCAGAAGGACCTACAAGTAGCAAGATGTGGACTTCAACTTTAACTGTGCAAAATGGTGTCCGTCACTGACCTATTTTCCTGGTGCCTCCCACCTGTCTGCACATGTGAAGAGGTTCGCCTCACCCCTGTCCGCTCTGCCACGTGCCTTTTCTGTACATGCATAAAGATCCACCAAGGGACACACACAGAGGCACGTATGCATCACATTTTTATATAGGATTGTGGATAGTTAATGTTCTTTTAATGTTTAGTCTTATTGTGTTTCTCTGTGCAGCTACCCAGAATGTACAGTTTAAAAATGTTTTGATTTGTGATTTGTTCTTATACTGTAAAGCACAATTGATGTTAAACCAAAAGAGAAGTTTAAATTTAAAAAAAGGATGAATTTTATTAATCTTTCCTAACGACTAACAGGGTTATTCAATAAAAATTCTTATCGTTAAAAATGGAGCTAATTTTGCCCCAACCAATCAGATGTTAGCTTTCAAATGTTAAATAAGATCTGATTGGTTGGGGCAAAATTAGTTCCATTTTTAATGATAAGAACTTGTATTGAATCTCCCTGTAAGTGCCTCACCTCTTAAATCATCAGAATTGTGTAACACCTAACCTTGGAGACTAAGTAAGAAAAGGGGAAGCATAACCATTTTATTCTGGCTGACATCCCAAAAGACAATTGCCAAACATTACACAAGATAAATTGGCAGCTATGTGTAATTACATATTACCACTTCCACAACAGCTAATAATCATCCAATTCTGCATCAGACCTAACTTATACAGGGAAAAGATTAGTGAAACCAGGAGCTAATGTTGGCCATAGACACTACAATCCAATTGTACAAACTGTGGGTCGTACGATTGGATTGTCGGTCGGCCAAAATATTTTTAACTGGCTCGATGGGGAAATTATTGTAAAATCGTTGAAAGATCTTTCAACGGTCGTCCATACACAATCCGACAATTGTACGATATCAGGATATCCTATCTAGCTGCAGTGCTCACACGTCCACGACCCTCAGCAACCTTCGAGGGTCATGTAGCAAAACAAAAGTATGGGCATTACACCAGCCGGGAAATATAACTTAGCCTTTATATCATAAGTTAAAAACAGGTATCTAGTGTATATCAAATTGAGGGGGAAAGCGGTAGCGAGGGAGGACCCTGGGGAGGAAAAGGGATAGTCCCCTACAGCTTGACGCGTTTCGGCTATGGCCTCTGAGGAAATGACCAGAGTCAAGAAATGCATCAGTCTGAAGTCTCTGAGGAAGTGACAAGAGTCACAAAACGCATCAGACTAAGGCCTCTGAGAAGGTGACGAGTCACGAAACGTGTCAGACTGTAGGAGATTATCCCTTTTGCTCACCGGTGCCCTCCCTCGCTACCGCTTTTCCCCCTCAATTGGATATATACAGGATACCTGTTTTTAACTGATGAAATAAAGGCTAAGTTGTATTTCCTGGCTGGAGTGATGTTGGTTCTTTTGCTTTGCTACATTATATCAGACCTAACTTAGCCTGAATAAAATGTAGCACTTTGTAGACTTTGTAAAACTTTGTACCTAATTTGGATGCGGTCCCTGATACATAAGTTACAGGTTGATGTTCTGCACCCATCCATGATTTAGGAGAACTATTGAAATAAAAAGTACTTCGTACAGGGATATAGCACTAATAATTCCTACGTCCCAAAATTGTTTCTATGAGCAGCACCAGCCCAAAAAATGATTCTTCCAGTCTTCCTCCTGGCATTAGCACTGTCTTTAATACAGGAATATTCCAGGACTAACCTGGCAAATAAAAACTGTACAGGCTGTAGCTCCTTAGTATACAGCAGTTATTCTTTAAAGCAGAGACGACATGCTGGCTATGATAAACACAGGCAATTATACCTATTGATATATTTGATGGGGGCATTGTTCTTTTCTAAGAAAGAAATACATTTTCAAATTGATACCTATAACCTCCAGCAATTCCTAGGTTAATAGCACTGATTAATGGTACACACTAAAAAAATGGTACTCTCACGAACAATAGAAGTGTGTGTGTGGTGGCTTGGTGGGGCATTATTCATTGAGCCGTCGGGTTAACCACCAATGATGCCCCACACTTGATGATTAATGTGTGGATAGTTCATTGGTCACTCATTCGTCGCATCACAAGTCTGGCTTAACTCTGAAATTTTAATTAAGGTACATAGTGCTAATGCACACTATAGTTAAGTTGAATCCAAAACATTCAGGAAATGTCAGGTGAATCAGAGAGGGAGCACACTCGCAGGTTAGTTGAAGTGCTTTGTTCCTGACTCCTGTATCAGTAATTGAAGAATGGGAGATAAAACATAGGTCCTCTGCAATTAAAGCGCAAAAGAAAAGGTTCACCTTTTGAGTAAACTAATCTTTTAATCTGCTAGAAGAGGTCTATAACCCCATTTATCAGCCATTAGTGCATGTAATCCATTTACCACATATTAATGTTCTGCACGCACAGACTGATTATTGTTGTACAGTGAGATTGACTACTAAAACTGTTCTACAGCTGAAGTTTCTATCAGATAGTCTAGTAATCAGCAGTGAATTAAGTAGTAATATGAGAGCCATTTATGTCTTCACCCTTCATGCTATATGAATCAACGAGGAATCAGGACTTGGGTCATCTTGCTTATTTGTTATTGTGCCTGAAGGATCAATAAAAATGAATGTGTTTTTTTTTTATTTCAGGGGAAGGACTGGTAAAGTGTGTGTCTTGTCTTTAAAGATCGGGCTTATATCTCTGTCTAAAGGCCTTCTAGAAGAAAAGTACAGACGTAAGTGCACCACTTATTTCTCTTATATATTTACTCTAATCTCAGGATCATACTACCAAAATAACATTAGTATAGTAGTATACTACTTTGGTACAATTAAATGTTCTCCTATCTATTAACTTTTGATAGATAAAGAATTGTCTTTAGCTAAACAATCCTTTTGCTTTAAAAAAACACTTGGGAGGATTGTAATTAAGTAGCAGAATTATTAATGTGCTTTGATGGATGTGTTTCCACCATGAATACTTTGAGAACAGAACTTACATCTCTATTACTTTGCATCACTAATTCTTGTAATAGAAGAATATTATGAAAATATTTCCCCTAATATCTAGCATGTGATATTTTCTTCTTGAACTGCTTCAGTAAATAATTATTATGTCACCAAATGTGCTGAACTTGCTGGACTGAAGTTCCGCATAAGAAAAAAAAGAGTAATATATAAAAGAGAAGAGAGAACAGCTGAAGTACTTTAATGTAATGTCCTTTAAAAACTCAGGGTGCTCTCTCTCCATAAAAATGTCCATAATAAACCAATTCTTATTACACCAATAATGTTAACATTCTGTCCTAGATTTAAAACAAAACAAAGCAAAATTATAAACAAAAAAGACTGCAGCATTGTGTAAGAAATATATTTTTTTGTGCTCCTAGTAAACATTGTTAGTATACATGCAGGGAGATTCAATAAAAGTTCTTTTCATTTAAAATGGTGCTGATTTTGCCCCAACTATTCAGACCTCATTCAACATTTGAAAGCTAGCACCATTTTTAATCATAAGAACTTTTATTGAATCTCCCTGG
This sequence comes from Hymenochirus boettgeri, assembly GCA_019447015.1. NCBI lineage: Eukaryota > Metazoa > Chordata > Amphibia > Anura > Pipidae > Hymenochirus > Hymenochirus boettgeri. Next base: position 81,167,773 of record CM033473.1, on the reverse strand, counting down.
TGGTGCCCAAAGTATGCTATAAGTGGTAATGCAATACACTCATATGTAAGTAGGTACACCAGAGTTCCCTTTGCTAAATACATTGTGTGTCTGTATTCGCGGTCTTAGAACAAAGATGCATAATACTTTGGGGGAATAAAAATAAACTTAAAAGGGCATGTCCACCACCCCCATTGCCTTAGCTAGGTTATAATTGCTCAAATGTGAGACCCAGCCAATCACTGAACTGGCTGCCAGTCCAGTTTCTTCATGCATGGAAGCAGCAGAAGAAGGCCACCAAGGGAACAAAGACTGGTAAGTATATTTAGGTTGACATATGAGAGATTTAAACCTAGCAAGGTCTAGGTATAGTCCAAACAAATGTGCAAATGGACTCACCAAGCTTTTGTAAATTTGCAAAAAACTTTAATTCACCCATTTGTGAAAATGAACCTCTAGGGTTCATTTTCACAAATGGGTGAATAAAAGTTTTTTTTGCAAATTTACAAAAGCTTGGTGAGTCCATTTACACATTTCTTTGGATGATATAATTGATGGACTGGATAGCAGTACAGTCTGCAGCAGGACGACCCTGGGAGCAGTGGTGTGCTCAATGGCTGTAAGTGAAATCTAGGTATAGAGGGGGATTTCATGCAACATATGTACTTTCTCTTAACTTTATTTCCTTACAATTAAGTTAAAAGTTTACAGCCTTTATTTAGGAGCTAAAATGCACTAAGAGCTATGTGTGTTAAGGCTTAAGACAACATGGTATAACAGGGATATGGAGATAATTAAAGAGGACTAAAGCTTATGTGTATTTATTCCATACACATGAGTTTTATTAGGGAAAGAGCAGTTTATTCTTTACAGCTTTTCAGCTTTTATCTGCTTCTAAACCAGACAACGTTATTATCAGGGAATAATAAGTAACGCAATTAGTTCACAGCTTTGGATATTGATTATTCAGCTAGTTGGAGAGCTGTAAAAAAAAAAAAGTGTGGGGATTTGAACCTGTAACCTCATGGGCTGTGTGTTTCTGAAAATAGAGCATTAGTCCACTAACCCACCAGAGCTAACAAAAAGAGATAGTGTTAATTTAGAAATGTTATCGTTTTCAAGGAAAATTTTAAAAGTTAGCAAATTCACCCGACTATTTTGTATTGTTCTTGGTAGGTTGCCTGTAATTTATACTGACTGGGATAAAAATGTAGGGTAAATGAAGGTCTTATCAGGGACCTCCATACAGTGAATAGTAGGGTTGCTTATGGCACAATATGGTTATTTCATTTTATTTTGCTATATTACAGTATACGTACAATATATTACAAAGTAAATGTGCAATAGCTCATGGCGCATTCCCACCATAAGAGTATATGAGAAACAAATAAACTAGTAACTGCTTTTTTCTTATTTAGTTTTGAAAAACATTACAACTTGTGTAGGAAAAACTATTCCTTATCCATTAACACTTGCAGCTTCTAAGAGTTATTGCTTTATACAGTGAGGATAAAGGTATTAATGTGAGTCTTTTAATAATCAATGCTTTTCTTGTTAATAGTGAAACAGAAATCATACAGCTTTGCGGAATATATTTCAGTTTGCAGTTCTAAGAACTTGTGGGCTACCCTGTTCCCTGCTGCACAGGCCTTAAACTCATTAGAGGTCTAGATGACCTTTAGGAAGGGTATATTAACATAACAAGTAGAATATGTAAATAACAGAAGAAAAAAGACACTGCTTAAATTTTGTGGCTGTCCGTATAGAATTTTCTTGCGTGGTTAACATTCTGTTATCTTACAGTGAAAGGATATATTGAGAAAAGGGTTATGTAAAATAATATTCAAAATTCTCTCTTCCCCTCTCACAGAACTTTTTAAAGAGGTATGTGGAGCTGGAGATACATGTGATCAAAGGCAGCTTGGGTTACTGCTTCATGATGCCATACAAATACCACGCCAGCTTGGAGAAGTGGCTGCATTTGGAGGAAGTAATATTGAGCCAAGTGTCCGCAGTTGTTTTCAGCATGTAAGGGGCACACAAGTAGTTATTATATGTTGATGGTTTAAATACAGTTATATTTGTAAATAATGCTTGGGAAGTGGGGGTGCATTTACACTGCCAAGTGTTTATAAATGCCACATGAATCAGTCTTGTGATATTAGCAGTGTTAAGGCAGGGTCAGCGTCCTACACCTCTTTTTTATTGCCATATAGCATTTCTTGTCAGACAAATATACACTATATCTATATTAGTAAGACAGAAGATACACTAATGGGAAACCAATGAATAGGTGGAGAACTTTCCATTAATTCTTAATTATGGGTAGTTTTGCCCATAGTAACCCCTTGATCAATGTGAAAGTAATAGAACATTGCTTTCTGCTTGTACCCAGGAGCGTATAAATCACTATAGCAACCATAGCAGTTGCTATGGGTCCCAGAGCAAAAGGGGCTCCATCCAGGTCCCCTGCAGGCATGTTCACCCTCCTAAGAAAAATTTACCTCACAAATTTCAGCCCCACAAACCACATTTTCGTTTTACTTAAACCTTTCAAAGATACCCCCAGGTTTGAGTAAAATGAAACAGTTTGTGGGGCTGAACTACGTGAGGTAACATTTTTCTTAGTAGGGTGGAAATTCCCTTTAAATAACCTTTCTGTTGTTTGGCCGGGTTAGGTTGAACTGCACCAAACTGATTTTTATGTGGGGGCCCCATCTAAAATCTTGGTATCATTTAGAACCTACAGCTTTCAAGGTCAGCATCTTTGGCTTAACTTTAGGTTCACCTTGAGGAAATTATATTTTAGTTACCATTACTGCATTTTTATTGTAATGATGGCTTATCCTTGACTTGCTCTTGACTTATACTAGCAATGCAGTTGAAAAATAATGAAGAGTAACCAGTTTATTGAGTAAAAATTCCTACCTTTAGAGCAAGATATTTCTTAAGGTTAATTTCCCCCTAAGCAAGGAAAGAGACGTTAATGTATGATGCCTCTCCCCCCTGAGAAGCTAAAGTGACATTTATATCCCATTGTTCATTTTTCATGGTGTCTTGCCTCAACCATAATAAAATCATTCTTCTTCATATATTTTCCTGAAGACCTTATCCTTAATAGGGGGATTTGTGGTTGAGAACGAAATAGCATTTCCAAGTAAACAATTCTGTCAGGGGAAACATGATCTATGGCATTTGTTGTGGCAATTGTTTACTTTTTTTGCCAGACACAGTGGCCTTAAAGATACAGAGTTATTGATCCCAACAATACAGCAAAAGTGTATTTTCAAATATCACTGAATTGCAGGTATTGTGTGATAACACAATGCAGTTTGATAGGATAGCTTTTTAATAATATGATTCCTTTTTAAAGACTATTCTGAGTATAACCAATATTATAAAAAATATTGCTGCAATTGAATGTATATTTAGTTTGCTTACCAGAAACTTTTAAAAGTGTAAAGATGAACCTGAACCCGGTTCCGATCCGCCAGAACTTGGATATTCTATATTTCTCGAATTTCCTAATTTAAAAAATTGCAAATTTTCTAAATTTCTAGAAATCTCGAAAATACTAAGTGGAATGCCAAAACAGGATCACAGTACTGGATAGTGTTTTTTGTTTTTTTTAAAGATTTTGGGCATTGATATGTGTTCCCCAGACCATTTCCTATGTCCCTGAGCTATTTACAGGAAGTTCCATTGCTATTTATACCTTTATTTTAGGATTTCTTAACCCCCATTGGTTTCACTGGGTCTGCTTGCAGATTTTCTGAGCTTCTAATTTACGCTTACGAAAGCGTAACGTATTTCAGTTATTTTGGCCATCTCTATAGAATATAGAGATATATAATATTTGGGTCCTTTTAATACAACAAGTAAATTCCTGTCTATAAATAATGTAAAAAGGGTTTTAAACATAGTGAAATAGCAGAATTAAATGTCAAATAGGTTTACATTAATTTAGGGTTCCAATTGTCCTATTTTTGCTGCCAGCAGTGCAGAACTATTTAAAGCAGAACTAATCTTCAATAGTAATGTTAGTGTATTCCTTGTATAGTGAAGACTTTATCTAACACAAATCTTCATTGTCACTGTTACAATTTAGCTGCGTACACAAATTAGCGATATAGGGCTGATCCCGTTGGTACAAATGGGATTGGCCCTATATCGCTAATGTGGTGTGTACAGCCAAAATGACTGTCTCCGATGCTGCCAAATGTTCGCCGCCGGCATTGGAAACGGTCGTTCTGACCGGAAAATTTTCCTCCATCGCGATCAGCCCCCTGTACTAAAGTATAGGGAGTATGGCAGTCACAAAGTTCTCCCTATACTTTATATAGGGAGAAGGATTGTGTCTTTGTGTACTCCCATCTGTCAAAGTCAGATTGGTACTGTGTGTACCCACCTTTAGACTAGAATAGAAATGATGAACCAGCTGCAGATGGCCAAATATTTAGGTTGTTTTAAAAGAATGTATTTCCATTCTAAGATAGATTCACCTGCATTCCTATTAAATTTCTTGGGTGCTTCCAAGTATGCAGACCTTCATATGCAAATTGTAAATTTTCCCAGGAGTTAGTTCTGAGCACACCATTTAATCAATAAACTTGAATTTTTACATAAAAATAAACATTTTTAATGGTGTGATACAGTGTTAGTTACAGTGTTAGTTAAAAAGTGTATTTTCCAGTAATGGGAAATTCAAAAGAGTTTTTTATGCTAGATACCCTTAAAACCCAATGTATTTATTCAAAAAGAAGTTTAATGTCATTATTTGTGTATTTTGCATTAAATATGTAACTGTTTACATGTTATCTAATGGAAATTATTAAACTTGTCATTTTGTGATTTTCATTTTATAGGCACAAAATAAACCAGAGATTGATGTAAAGCAATTCATTGAGTGGATGCGCTTAGAACCACAGTCTATGGTATGGTTACCTGTGCTACATAGAGTTGCTGCTGCAGAAACTGCCAAACACCAAGCCAAATGTAACATATGTAAGGAATGCCCCATAGTTGGGTTCAGGTATGTATAATGTAACCCTCTCTCACTCGTTCTTTCCATTTATGCCCACGGATGTTAGTGAGTAGGGCTCATTTGTTTATGGACTTGGTTTTTTTTTTTATTAAACAAAATATATATGTTATGGTGCTTAAATTTACATGCTTCAGAAAACAGTAATTTAAAGCCCCCTACACGCAAGATCATTATTTTGCACAATTTGGTAAATTTGATCGAATCACTCAAAATATCGATCCCGTGTATGCCACTTGACAATATCGCTCAGTCTATCCGAAGACCAAAGATCGGGACAGGTGGAAGATTTTCCACCGACCCCATCTTTCTGCAGATTTCCCCCTGAAATCGGAAGCAGTTGAAGTTGGGAACTTCAATCGTTTTTCTGACCGAATTTCTGATTGTTGTTGTCGATCGGAAATCCGATCAGAGGAACATCTGCCCGTGTATGGGTAGCTTAAGCGATCTCACTGAGCACTTGTAATGGCCTATGTGCAGCAATGACCCAGGCCCTTTACTTTTCCAAATCACACAAACATCTAACAATACAAGTGGGCTACACTATACATGTAGACATTGCTACACTATAAGTAATTTGTAGCTGTTAAAAATCTGCGTTATTTAGAGGAAGACTATTCACAAAACTAAAGGCTTGCCCACGACGCCCAATGTGTAATGAACGGACTTTGCAGTCAATGATCATTTCATGTATGGGCGTCTGACCGGTCGAAACACCATTCAGTCTGGCTTTGTTGATGATCCGACCCGATGGATCATCGAGAGCCTACCAAACGATGTTCGTGGCAAATCGTGCGCAGCAAGTCAGCGTGTGTATAAATTTTAAGCCTGACAGATTTTTGTAAGCAGAAGTCTGGAAGTGCCAGAGAAAGCCGATTTAAGATGGACATACACATACGAAGATTTAATTGTATTCACAAACGTGCTGTCATCATTTTTTGTCACCCAACGATGATAATTTATTGCATGTGGATTTGGTCTATACATACCACTGATAATAGACAAATCCCTTTGGATCGAATGTGGTTTGCCTATTATTCGGCAAGTTTACAGCCAGACTTAAGGTTCGTACACACGTGCGATCGCGGAGGTAATCCCATAAGGATGCGACGGTATCGGGGCTTTATTGTTACTGTGTGTACCTTGCTTTAAAGGGACACTAAACAGAATTCTGTCTTGCAGGTAAGGTGTGCAGCTTTTGCAACCTTTTTGTATTGCACACAAGGAGGTAGGAATAAGCTATCCTACCTCACTTTTAATTATAGAGGGTATCAACGTAAAATTTCTGTTAAGTTACTTGTTTGTCATTCCACTGCATTAACTGATATATTTCTTTTTCAAGGTATCGCAGTCTGAAGCATTTTAATTATGATGTGTGTCAAAGTTGCTTTTTTTCTGGAAGGACAGCAAAGGGTCACAAATTACACCACCCAATGGTGGAATATTGCACCCCTGTGAGTATAACTGGAAATATGGTCAGGTGTCCAGGGTTCTGCACCACAGTTTACACTGCAAAGTTTAAAGTTGCGCTCCCATATAAACCAAATTTCTAGGCTTCCAATTTTTTTAACCTAGTTAGTGTCTAGGTTATAACAGAAAGGAAATAATGTACTACTTTGATCAGGTTCTAAATAGGGCCCTTCTTGTACACTTCTGAGATTCTCTATCCTATCATGAAATTGCAACCCAAACTTGAATGCTGTTACAGCTCCTCTGTGATTTCATGCTAATAAAATGCTTTTTGAATATTTGCTTTAAGGGTAAATGTATGACAACTTTTAAAAACTTCCCACTTAAGCAGTACTGGAAAAAATCTTTTGTTTTTAGCTTGCAAGATTACTTAGAGTTAATGTAGAATTTTCAAACATTTAAGAACATTTTTTTCTTTTGGTTCAAATCTTTGGAGGTTAAAACCTTAGAAATGATGCTTGTCTTCCAGTGGATTGATCCGCAGTTGCCGTAATTACTGTTGATGTGTTGCTTTAGAGGGATGCTGACCAATATTGTATTTCCCTAAAGATGCTCATACTGTGATAAGCAAGATGTCAAGAATTATTAGATTAAATGGAAGGCTTTCCCTTAAGGCCGAGTATGTTTTATACATAATGATGCAGATATACTTGCACTAGTGCCTACTTATAAAAACTCCTAAGTGTATAACAATGGAAAAACAAATCGCTTTCTGAATTTCAAATAACAGTTTGTTTTCTGAATTTCCTGTTAGGTTATTTTTGCTAAATTAAGAACACAGATAACTTTTTTTTATTTACTTGCAATGATATATGTATGAATCCATTTTTCCTCAACCCGCCCATCATTCTCATCTCAAATCATTCATACATTAGGCTAGATAAAAAGAATGCCTGTTATGTTATTACTGTTAATTATGGCACTACAAAAACTAACCATACACAAGGAAAGGTTACAGTATCTAGATAATTATAATTACATGACATATAGGCCTGGCTTGGTATAGTAGCAGCTCCTGCTATCTCATGATCACCAAAATAACATTAAATGCTATTGTAAAGGAAAGGGAGAAAAGGTGAAATAAAAGAGGTCAAAAAAACCAAGGGAAATGTACACTACTTGATAACACAAATACTGCCATCATTAAATGTTTAGGAGTATAGACAATACACTATTCCCCAAACTAGTAAGGGTTTTATGCGATTGGAAAGCTTGTCTCAGAAAAATGATTTTTCTATATATTTATATAATGAAACATACACACTTTATTATATATATGCCTTCTATCTTCTGTGCATGTGTGTCTATAAGAAAGATAAAAATCAGCTGTTCAGAAGCTGCGAGTGGAGCACTGGCAGGTAAATTTAATCCTGCATCACCTGGGTTCTGTTATTCACAGGGAAGTGAGAATAAGCTATCATACCCTGACTTAATTATAGACCCAGCTGGAAGATACATATATTTTTCAGTTTAGTGTCCCATTTAATATAAGTGGAATGCAAAGTATTGGCTTATTGGAAATTTGGCTTATTGCAATTTTCAATGCCTTAAAACTGCACAGTAGAGAAATTGAAAGCTCTATAACTTTCTGTGTCATCACAAAAATAGACTGACATAGTTTAACTGATGTAGGGCATTTAAAGGGCAACTATAGTGAGAAAATTGTTTTTTTTTAATTTCTTCTAATGTATCCTATAAGTCATCCCATCCACCAGGGTACCTTTAGTTTCTTTAAATTCTTCATAGTCCCGAGATATAAGCCTTTGAATATGCTGTGATTTGTAGGAGCTGCTACACCTCATCTGTTACTCAAAGGCACACACCCACACAATCCAAAGCTCCCATGCAGTACTGTCACACACTCTCTCACCCACACTATATGTACCATGTGCAACATATAGTCAAATGCTGTAGTGCTAAACACAATCAATAAACCATTAACCCAGCAATATGAACATAACACACTATAAAACAGCCCCTCCCCCCCCAAAAAAAATCTTATATACATACAAAACCAGTGACTCAAATGGAACACTAATACAGTATATATAATACAGTAATACAGACTATATACCAAACAAGACACACAGTGCAATCTATGAAATATATAGACTAAAGCAACTGAAATGTAACAGGACAACAAGCAGTGTCACTGTGTTTGTGAAGGTCTCACTACAAGCTGCTGTTACACTGACTCTCTCTTCAGTGATTATGATCTCAGCTAAGCAGGGGGAGAGATATGAACTTTAGGTAAAAAGTAAATAACAATTAGCAAAGTTAGAGAACAGGCAGAGTTCAGTAACTTACTTGTAAAGAATCTCAGCACCACTTGTCCTCCTCTCTCCCCCTCTGCCCCTCCCTTCAGTATATTGCTACTTTCTCTACTGCTTGCAGTCTAGCTCTGGAAGGGAGGGGTCAACAGAGGTCAGCACTTCATTTAAAGTCCTTCAACTGACAATGCTCGGACTCTGTATACAGCCCGTCACTGCTTGAGGGGGAGTAGACAGGGGGGGAGGGGGACTACACACTTGTTACAAACTCTCTGCCAGTGTGAAGAAACGAAGCCACACAGAAACATGAAAGTAAGGCAGCTTTATACTAAGTGATCTATACATTGTATACAGACAAAGTTTTTTTTTCACTATAGTTGCCCTTTAATTTAACTGAGTAGTGATGTGAACCCTGTTCTCTACAACAAATAATTGTGGTAAACAAATATGTGATTTCAAGTGATTGTCAGAGAATGTACTACGCTATTGGCTAGGGGAAAGTGGAATGTAGTAAGTGCATTTAGTCCAGAAAGTAGATAAAGGAAGAACTTTACAGAGTGGCTGAAAATAAACATGCAAGAAAGAAGCCTTTAGACAAAGGAACTGACCTGATGGAAGCATAGCATTTTTACCCAACTTTGCGGGACATTTGAGGGACATTTTGCATGATGCAAGGAAAAGTAAAAATAAATGTTGGACTGGACTGTCCCACAAAATTGTAGATTAGCTCACTGAAACTGAAGGAAAATGTACAACTATACCATATATATATAGATGGGCAGGTGCACAACTTCAGAGTGAGCCTCGTAACGCTGAAATACAGCGGTGCACAATAGGGAATAAACTGTATAGTACTAAAAAACAGGGAAAAAGTTCCCTATAGAAAAAAGAACCCTATATACGGCACACATACGTGGGCTATATAAAGTAAAAACAAACGTTTATTTAATCACAACACAAAACAAATATATACACACAAACCCCCCCGTACACTATTACATATGTGTAAAACCTACTACGACCAATGAATAGTACAAACACCCTAAAACTCCGCCGGGCGTCCCCAGCTAACTAAAGAGGGGAGAGGAAAAGGCAAGGGCAGTTGTAGTTCGTACAGAAATCTAACAGTCACTGTCCATACACGATCCGGAATCCTCGTTATCCTAGAAGGCAAAGATACAATGCTGCTTACAACTACAGTACTCGGCATCCCCGGACTTCACGTGAAAAGCCGACTGAGATCGGGGAGCAGTTACCCGTCCCTCAGTCGGACCACACTCTTCACCCGTTGTTACCAGCGTAGAGCTTCCAGCGTGGGTGATATACTCCCTCCGGTATCCATTCCTCTACCTGCAGCACACCTATCCTCACGTGGCTCCTTTTCAAATAATCGTCCGTCCTCCTCCCTACACACCGACACGTGTTTCGCCTTTGGCCATATCCACCAGGCGTCATCCAGGTCCTGGCCACTGAGTATAGGTGTGCTGCAGGTAGAGGAATGGATACCGGAGGGAGTATATCACCCACGCTGGAAGCTCTACGCTGGTAACAACGGGTGAAGAGTGTGGTCCGACTGAGGGACGGGTAACTGCTCCCCGATCTCAGTCTTGGCTTCTCACGTGAAGTCCCGGGGATCCGTGAGTACTGTAGTTGTAAGCAGCATTGTATCTTTGCCTTCTAGGATAACGAGGATTCCGGATCGTTGTATGGACAGTGACTGTTAGATTTCTGTACAGAACTACAACTGCCCTTGCCTTTTCCTCTCTCCCTCTTTAGTTAGCTGGGGACGCCCGGCGGAGTTTTAGGGTGTTTGTACTATTCATTGGTCGTAGTAGGTTTTACACATATGTAATAGTGTACGGGGGGGTTTGGTGTATATATTTTTTTGTTTTGTGTTGTGATTACCAATAAACGTTTGTTTTTACTTTATATAGCCAACGTATTGTGTGCCGTATATTAGGGTTCTTTTTTCTATAGGGAACTTTTTCCCTGTTTTTCTAGTACAACTATACCATAGCATTTAAAATTAGTTTTGGTACATTAACTAGGACAACTAATCCTTCAGCACAGATATATACACCTGCATTTTTAAATCTTCTATAGCGGAAAAACACAATGTTCTTTCTAATCTAAATTAGCGTTAACGAAGAAGGCTTCTCTGGTACCTATTTAGAGAAGTAAATTAAAGGAGAACTAAAGTCCCCAAACAACATTGTACCAATAGACAGAGCACATTCAGAAACAAACAACAAGCTGTGTCTCATCTCTCCCTTTTCTGTGGATGCTGGGTCATTTATGAAAATAACCTGTGAGCACAAGGGGTCAGCTCCCATAATTCACCTTATCTGGGAACACCCCGCTAAGTGTGCGCAGTACACTTTTACAGGAAACTGCAGCCTTGCTTCCTAGAAGCTGACAGCCAATCATGTTACAGCTCAGAGATCCCTCCCTCTGACACAGAACTCAGATTTCAGTGCAGTTTTTTGTAAACACATTACAAATGCTCCTGTCCCTAACAATGATACATTTGTTTGCTTTTCATACAACAAAGAAAAGTAATCTTTGCAGTGTATGTCTTTGCTAGCATGGATTTAGAAAACAAAACATTTAACATTTCATCAAAACATAAAAAATTTGTATGGGGAATCGAACCAGCAACCTTCTACAGTATACTGTGTCTTTCTAAAAACAAAGCTTTCTACCTCTATGCCACAATGGCTAATAAGTAATTATCTAGTACATGTGAAGTCTGTTGCGCTAGATAGAAGTACATTTCAGCAAATGTCAGTAAAATCAGTTCACTGTTTTGTATTGCTACTGGAAGACTGTCAGCAGTTCACGCTGGTTAGTAAATAAATAACAGAGATGCTATATATAAAGTTTGTACACATGTAGAAACTTTATATTTTTCTAGAAACATGGAAACAAACAAAAAAAGCAATAAACTCAGGCAGTAGATTATGTTATATTGTTTCATAAGTAAACTAGGGGATTAGAACTTGTGACTTCTTGGTGTGTTTGTTCTTAAAATCACAGCATTTACATGGTGCGACACCAGCAACTCAACTGTGATCCCAGGTATATCGCTAGAAAGAGAAGCTAGATATTTTGTGCATAGAGACAGTGAATGCTGGGGTCAGGGAATGTGGCTCTTTGAAGCCAACATAAGCTATGAGTACTGACAACAACATGGAAGCCTCCTTTGTTACAGAATCTATTACTTATATCTACTAAATGCAAATAACTAACGAAGAATCTTTCAATGTATAGGTGTTCTGGGGAGAAAAGCTTTAACATTAGGATTTTAAAAAATTAAGTTTAGTTCTCCTTTAATAATGTGCCTCCAGTATCTGTGTTTTGGAATTGTACTGCTTATTGTACTGATCTTATTTAACATTAAAGTTGGTTTCTATCTGATTTACTGAAGAACAGGAGGTAAATGCATTATCTCTTACCTCCCATTCTTCAGTAAATCTTACAGGAGAGGAGGAGACACTTACCCGTGTACCCGCTCCAGTGCCGACTTCACTGACAGTCTCCATGCGCGCACAGTGCAAAGGACTGGAGATGCGTCTGGGGCGTCGGGGAATTTGGTGCTGGAGCGGGTCCACGGGTAAGTATCTCCTCATCTCCTGTAAGATTTACTGAAGAATGGGAGGTAAGAGATAATGCATTTACCTCCTGTTCTTCAGTAAATCAGATAGAAACCAACTTTAATGTTAAATAAGATCTGATTGGATGGGGCAAAATTAGCACCATTTTAAACGATAAGAACATTTACCTCCTAAGAGATGGGGCAATCAGATAGAAACCAACTGATGGACATACCCTTTAAATCATCATTTTGCAACCTGCAATATTCTATTTCCTAGGCTGTCTCCCAGGGCTAGACTTAAAAGTGGCAAGATCTAAAATATGTCTGTATTATATAAATAGCATATTTATAATGTAACTATAATGTATGTAACTAGCATATTTAATAATGCCTCATAGTCTAGCTTCATTATATAAATTGCTCAGCACTCCACACATGTTCCTCGGGTTATACCTGAGGAAGGGACATAGCATTCCCAAAACGTTGTATGTACATGTTGTTTTGCTCTTAATAAATTAAGGTTATCACTTTAAGTAGTGTGCTCCTCCATTGCTTTATTTCTTGCTTGGTGAACAACTTGCCAACACAGATATGCGTTTTCCTTGTACAAATTGTCTTGTGTTGTTCTTAGACAACATCAGGAGAGGATGTTCGGGACTTCACCAAAGTACTTAAAAACAAATTTCGTTCCAAGAAATACTTTGACAAACATCCCAGGCTAGGATATTTGCCGGTTCAGACAGTGCTTGAAGGAGATAACATGGAGAGGTAAGTTATTTGCTAGCATTTTGTACAGTTATAAGTCATTGTATTACAAATATTGGAAATAATATTGAGTATTTTTCCAGTTGTTAAAATGTTTAAAAGTGAATAAATCTTTTGAATGCTTTAGAACAGTTGTTAAAACCATTGTAAGTTAAGATACTTTCAGGGAGATTCAATAAAAGTTCTTGTTTAAAATGGTGCTAATTTTGCCCCAACCAATCAGATGTTAGCTTTCAAATGTTAAATAAGATCTGATTGGTTGGGGCAAAATTAGCACCATTTTAAACAATAAGAACTTTTATTGAATAACCCTGTTTATGTGCAGTAACTAAAGGGACAGTGTTTCACTAATGTCTCCAGACAGCATTGTTTCAATTGACAAAACACATTTAGAAACAGACAACAAACTGTGTCTGACCTCTATCTTTGCTGTAGCTGCTGGGAGATTTATGAAATGAACTTATGGGTTCTAGGGGTCAGCTCCCAGAAGTGTGCGCAGTGCTCTTTAAGTGCCCTTTATTGCTCAATAGGCCAAAACTAGGAATTCTCAGTCAGGGATCCATCTTCTTCCTGACACAGAATAGGGATTTCAATGCTCCTTTCTGTGACAATTTTATAATCCTTTGCTTTTCATACAAAAAAAAAAAAATCTTTGCAAAGTATTTCTAAGCAAGCATGGATGTAAAAAACAGAATATTAACATTTCAGTAAAAATGAAAAGTCTGGGGAATTGAACCTGCAACCGCTTTTACCACTATCCCAAACAAAGATTCTATACAAAATACTAGTACATGTAGGATCTTTACCTTTTTGCTAGGAATATAATGGAAGCAAATAAAAAAAAAGTCTGGGGATTTGAACCTGTGATCTTTTGGACTGTGTGTTTCTGAAAACATATGTTTTACCAGTTGAGCCACCACTGCAGATGCAAATAACATAATAAGTTACAAGGAACAGAATAGTATGTTAAAAATTTGTTAGTAAAATTAGCTGAATATTTTGAATTGTCCTAGGAAGGCTGTCCGTTATTCACAATGACTGGTAAATAAACTACAGGGTAGCAAGCAGCAATCAAACTCTTATCAGGAACTTCCATATTGTTATAGAGACATCTATGTATAGGGACAGTTTAAAGTGGGATCAGGGAGCAATTCTCTTTGATGATTACATGGGCTGTGGGTTGTACTGGCAACAGCATGGAAGCCTTCTTAGTTACATAATCTAATACTTAACTGTACAAAATGCAAATTACAACCTTACAATGTATAGATGTTCTGGGGAGAAAAGCTATCACATAAGGATTTTTGTTTTTAAAATGTAAGTTGAATTTAAATTTTTGTTCTCCTTTAAGTCATAGATCAATATTTTATTACCTAAAGCAGTAAGAGCTTCTGTCTCTAAGAATGACCTGTATCAGTTTGAGTACTTATGTATCTTTGTATTACCCTCTAATAGTGATCAGGGGAAATTCAATGCATGATCTATAGCCCAGTATTGCAAGATGTGAGAAAAAACTTACAAGCAACACATACAAACAAGTGTAACTTTAGATGCATCATGTATCATCATCATTCATTCAGTAGACCTTCATCTGAACATAAATGTTGGTGTGCATTTCATATTATTTGCCAGAATAACATTTAAATATGTTTGTGATATGATTAGACAGTGGGTTTTACACTCTAATAGATGGAGTAGAAAGGCCATAACTGCAGGGCAGCAATTCTGTTCTGAGCAATCTGACATGTTAACTTCCAATTGAAAGACTACTAATTGGTTTGTCAATTAGTAACCTGTTGACAAGGAATGTCTTGCCATATTGGACTTGTGTATTCTTAGTCCGAATTACTATTCTGAGACTCCACTAAATCTCACTGCAATATCTGGCACTTAGTTATAATGCTGGAGTAAATTATTTCATGACTGGACAGCATTATGCAAATAACTTTTTTATAATAGAATGTTTCTGCCATTTCAGATTATTATTTACACTGGAGCTTTTGCATGATCTGTACCAACATTTTGGTTAAGGAAAATAGGGTTTTATAATTTTCTGTTATGTCCAAATAAAATCTTAAAATATTTTATGTGGTTCCCTTTTCTTTCAGTCCTATAACTCTTATCAGCATGTGGCCTGATCAATATGAGTAAGTATACTGTGCTTTAAATGGCACTAAATAACTTATCGCTAAATAACTTACATTTACCTCTGTTATATGATACTGTGCACTTCATGTTCCTGTAACTATATAATTCTATATTTTAGTTCTATGCACTCACCAGAATTGCTTGATGATGATACACACTCAAGGATTGAACAATATGCCAGCAGGTATGCCATCTTCTCAAGAATTACTGTCACATATACTGTGCTAATTGGTGTCAAACTTGATGGACATTTGTCATCCCAAAATAACCATGTATTTAACTATGTATTACACATATCTACAAGGTATATATATAAATAAATTTCCGCTTTATTATGTAATTGACAAGCCCCTTTTAAGGTATGGCTAATCTTTGGAAATGCAATAATATCAACATGGTATATTAACCCTTTCAGTGCCAGAAAAAAAAAATTTTTTTGCGTAAAGTGCCAGCAGAATTTTCAGGATTTTGCCCTTAATCACTTTAGACTAATTTTACAGTAGGAAACCTTGCAGTAAATCAGGCATATTATACATTCTTTTTTTCAGCACAAAGTGTACTTTAACATGGTAACAGAATTTAGTAACTTTTCTGGAATTTTGGGTAAAATATGTAAAAAAAAAATGAAAAATTTGCAAATTTTCATGGATATTTCCCATTTTTACACAAAAATCTTACTGTTTCTAAAAGCTCTGATACTCCCAAGTACAACGATACCAGATATATGTAGGTACCCCACTTTTCCTGTACAGGAGACCCCCCCAAACTAAAACTGCACCTTCAAGAATATTACACCAAATTGAAATGTATAACCACTACTGACAGTTAACATAGAATATCTACCAAATTAACTAAAATATCCCCACAAGTGAGATATTTTTAGAAACTACACACCCGCAGGATTTTACGAGTGAGGTAAGTTTCGATCAAAATGCAGATATCTGGGCGCAGCACTTCGTCCAATTGTAAGTTATTTTCTCACATTTTCCATTTTTTCCTCAACTGTAAAATCAGAGACAAAATCAAATGCGAATTTTAGCTAAAAACTGAGGAGGAAAGTTCAAACGCATCTCAAATATGAAAGCCTAACCCCTCCCGAATAAAACGGTGTGCCACATTCATGGGTGTACCCAGAAACATGGCTACCAACTAACCCAGAGCAGGACCAATGCCAAATGTCAGTAGCAGCAAAAAAAAATTAGCCAGTTTTGTATTTGAACAGTCTGCAGCTTTTCCACAAAACACCCCCCTAACTCAGAAATACCCCTGACAAACTATATATTCCTGAAATCTACACACCTTCAGCTATGTAACACTGTAATTCACTCCTTCATACCATCAATGGTGTGGGCGCAGTTCTTCATAGAAGTTTGCACTTTTACCAGATTTTCTAAAAAAATGAACATCAAACAACAATCAGAAAGGTAGAAATCATGCCAAAATCTCCAAAATGGAATGTAAAAAAAAGTTACTAAATATCAATCTCCCAAATGTCCTGAATCAAACGGTATGCCATATGTGTGGTTTACAAACGCAGACGTGGAAGCGAAAAGCCACGAAGTGAGACAACACATGATGGCTCACAAAAAGCGAAAATATTTAGCCAACTCCGAATTTGAACAGTCTGCAGTTTTTTCCACAAAACACCCCCATAACTTAGAAATAACCCCCACAAACTATATATATTCCTGAAATCTACACACCTTTAGCTATGTAACGCTGTTGTTTGTTCATTAATACCATCAGTGGTGTGGGCACAGTTCTTCGTAGAAGTTTGCACTTTTCTGAAAAAAATGAACAAAAAACAACTTCAAAATGTAGGAATCCTGCAAAAACCTCATGGTATGTAAAAAAAAAGTTACTAAATATCAATCTCCCAAATGTCCTGAATCAAACGGTATGCCATATGCATGGTTACACACGCGGACGTGGAAGCGAATGGCCACGAAGTGAGACAATGCACAATGGCTCAGAAATAGCAAAAATATTCAGCCAGATCTGAATTTGAACAGAAAACAACCCCCACAAACCATATATTTCTCAAATCCACACACCTTTATCGACGTAATTCTGTAGTTTGTTTGTTCATACCATCAATGGTGTGGGCGCAGTTCTTCGTAGAAGTTCGCAGTTTTAGCAGATTTTCTAAAAAATTTGAAAACTCTCAAAGGTAGAAATCATGCCAAAATTCCAAGTAGTGTAAAAAAAAGTTACCAAATATCAATCTCCCAAATGTCCTGAATCAAACGGTATGCCCTATGTATGGTTACACACGGAGACATGGAATCAACTAGCCACAAAGTGAGCCAATGAACAGTGGCTCAATTACAGCAACAAGATTTTACATCTAAAGATTTTAAGATTTTATCTAAACACCCGTCTAACTCAAAAATACCCCCCAAAAATATATATTCTCAGAATCTACATACCTTCAGCTAAGGAACGGTGCCATTTTTTCATTAATACCATCAATTGTGTGTGCGCAGATCTTCGTAGAATTTCGCACTTTAAGCATATTTTCTGAAAAAAAATAAAGAAACAACAAGTTTTAAAGTTAAAAACCCTGCCAAAACCCCAAGTAATGAAAAAAAAGTCACCAAATACCAATCTCCCAAATGTCCTGAAATAAATGGTATGCCATATGCGTGGGTGCACACAAAGACATTGCCACCAACTAACTCAAATTGAAAGCATGCATAAGTGCAATTACAAGAAAAAAATCAAAGTGCTCTGTAATTTCAAACAGCCCCAAAACTTGGAAATGCCCCCTCAAATAAAACCCTCCATTAAATATCAATCTCCCACATGGCCTGAATCAAATGGTATGCCATATGCGTGGATGCACACAGAGATGTGGCCACCAACTAGCTCCGAAACTTGGAAATATCCCCAAGTCCGCGTGTGTAACCATGATATGGCAATCCGTTTGATTCAGGACATTTGGGAGATTGTGAATTTAGTAACTTTTTTTTTTACATACCATGAGGTTTTTGGATTCCTACATTTTGAAGTTGTTTTTTGTTCATTTTTTTCAGAAAAGTGCAAACTTCTACGAAAACTGTGCCCACACCAGATGGTATTAATGAACAAACAACAGCGTTACATAGCAAAGGTGTGTAGATTTCAGGAATATATATAGTTTGTGGGGGTTATTTCTAAGTTATGGGGTGTTTTGTGGAAAAAACTGCAGACTGTTCAAATTCGGGTTGGCTAATATTTTTCGCTTTTGTGAGCCATCATGTTGTTGTACAACAACATGATGGCTCACAAAAGCGAAAAATATTAGCCAACTCGAATTTGAACAGTCTGCAGTTTTTTCCACAAAACACCCCATAACTTAGAAATAACCCCCACAAACTATATATATTCCTGAAATCTACACACCTTTGCTATGTAACGCTGTTGTTTGTTCATTAATACCATCTGGTGTGGGCACAGTTCTTCGTAGAAGTTTGCACTTTTCTGAAAAAAATGAACAAAAAACAACTTCAAAATGTAGGAATCCATGCAAAAACCTCATGGTATGTAAAAAAAAAGTTACTAAATATCAATCTCCCAAATGTCCTGAATCAAACGGTATGCCATATGCATGGTTACACACGCGGACGTTGGGGATATTTCCAAGTTTCGGAGCTAGTTGGTGGCCACATCTCTGTGTGCATCCACGCATATGGCATACCATTTGATTCAGGCCATGTGGGAGATTGATATTTAATGGAGGGTTTTTTATTTGAGGGGGCATTTCCAAGTTTTGGGGCTGTTTGAAATTACAGAGCACTTTGATTTTTTTCTTGTAATTGCACTTATGCATGCTTTCAATTTGGATTAGTTGGTGGCAATGTTCTTTGTGTGCACCCACGCATATGGCATACCATTTATTCAGGACATTTGGGAGATTGGTATTTGTGACTTTTTTTCATTACTTGGGGTTTTGGCAGGGTTTTTAACTTTAAAACTTGTTGTTTCTTTATTTTTTTTCAGAAAATATGCTTAAAGAGTGCGAAATTCTACGAAGATCTGCGCCACACACAATTGATGGTATTAATGAAAAAATGGCACCGTTCCTTAGCTGAAGGTATTGTATTCTGAGAATATATTTTTTGGGGGGTATTTTTGAGTTAAGACGGGTTGTTTAGATAAAATCTTAAAATCTTTAGATGTAAAATCTTGTTGCTGTAATTGAGCCACTGTTCATTGGCTCACTTTGTGGCTAGTTGATTCCATGTCTCCGTGTGTAACCATACATAGGGCATACCGTTTGATTCAGGACATTTGGGAGATTGATATTTGTAACTTTTTTTTACACTACTTGGAATTTTGGCATGATTTCTACCTTTGAGAGTTTTCAAATTTTTAGAAAATCTGCTAAAACTGCGAACTTCTACGAAGAACTGCGCCCACACCATTGATGGTATGAACAAACAAACTACAGAATTACGTCGATAAAGGTGTGTGGATTTGAGAAATATATGGTTGTGGGGGTTGTTTTCTGTTCAAATTCAGATCTGGCTGAATATTTTTGCTATTTCTGAGCCATTGTGCATTGTCTCCTTCGTGGCCATCGCTTCCTCCCTTATCCCGTGTGCATTTTCCCTTTTTTTTTGGATCATTCCCAAAGATGATCATCAAATATATTAGGGAATGATAACGAACTTGTAATACGGGCATAAATGCCCATTTTCCAATTCGAAATCCGATCGGAAAAATCACTTCCCGGAAATCATTTTCCAGGAAGTGATTTTTCTTTCATTTGCAAAGATCAGTAATTTGGTGATCAGAAATTATTCGCCCCTAGCGCTGACAGATTTTTTTTTGACAATTTGAGCCTTTCCTGCACAGATCGTGAATATTCGATCTGTGGCAGTGAAAGGGTTAAAGGGCTGAATAACTAGTGTTGCAAAACTGCCCTTTGATTCATCAACAAGTTGAACTGAAGACACAATTATTTTGCTATTTAACCTCTTATATGACTTGGCCCTCAAATCCACAGGAACTTAATCTGGCCATAGACACAAATAATCTACTTGTTTCTTTCCAATGCATGTCATGTCCACAGGCCTTGCAGACAACTTTTGGTAGAGCATGATTGTGTACATACAGGGTAGAGCATGATTGTGTACATACAGACAGGGGTGCCCCTACCATGAAGCAAACTGAAACATTTGCTCAGGGCGCGCCCCTGCAGAACACTTAAAAGGCAGCAGTTAAAAAAAATCCTCCTTCCTGCAATACTGCATTTCAGCACCAGTCCAACAAACAATGTTAAGTCAGCCCTCCAGTCAGTGTTAGTTAGCCCACCACACCCACCTCTACAAGCCACGCCTATGTTCCCTGATAAAGCCATGCCCACTTCACGTGCTGCTACCCGTCTACCAATAGGCGGCATTTAAAAGTTGTTTCAGGTGTCAAAAACCCTAGGAACACCCCTGCATACAGATCCATTAACACAGTGCATAAGGGCTCATGCCTCTCTTCCTTCCTATATTAAATTAGAAAACTGGGACTTGTGCATGTTGGTAGATCATGCCTACACTCACAGATTTAGATAAATAACAAATTAAGATTATAATCCCTGTTCAACCCATATAATGACCAGTACCCATGGAAAGACCAATATACGGTAAATGTCTCTGTGGTTGCTTTAATCTCCAGAGCTTTTCACATTTACAGTATGGTGTCTTCATTATACATTTCTATAAATAAGTATGTTCAAAGCACAGAGCTCCCAATTCTTTTATCTGTAGTGGATTGTATATTTATCTGACATGTTTTTCTAAAAACATTGTCATCAATTATTCTCATTTAAAGGAGAGAAGAAAGGGAGAAAGATTAACAAGCAGACACTTGTGCAAACATTCGGCTCAAAATACTGCTTTGCATGTTTATTTATTTTATAAAGTTTTTTTTTCTACTTCAGCTTACTTTTAGCGAACTATATTTTAAAGTGTCAATTGCTATTTTAAATAAATGAGATCTGTGAAAAAGCACAGGAGTACAGGTTTACTTTAAACAATAGGTTTAAAGTAAAGTGGATTTCTTCCACCACACATCATATTGTGAAATGTAAATAGCAATTTAATATTTAGGACAAAACATAATTTTGCTTAGTAAAATTACAGAGGGCCTTAAAGGGCATGTCCACCCCCAAAACTATAATCCCCCCAACTACTGGCCCCATTGTGTAGTGTAGTTTAATCCTTACCTAACATCCCAGCTCCATAGGGTTCTCCTGTAGTCCCCCCCCCTAAGTCCCAAAAACTGCCCACCAGGAGGATAGCAGAGTCCATATAGGACTCTGCCTCCTCCCTGGCCTCCGGGAGAATTTGGAATGCGTACTGCAGCCCTTTTCCCCCTCCCTCCCCCTCCCTCTCCCGATTCCTCCCCCTAGCGTTTAACCCCTTTAGTATAGTAATCCCACTGGTCCCCCAGCACCAACCGCATAATTTTATTTTAAGAAAGCTCCCCAAACTCTTACTTACCTCTCCTTTCCTCCGCTGAAGTGAGCTGCCGGCAGCCGCGTCCGTGATTGGCTGCCGCTCAGCCAATCACAGACGCGGCTGCCGCCGTCCGCCCCTCTGCTTGCATTTCTCGCAAGCAGAGGGCCGGGAGCGCGGCGGAGGAAAGAGGGGAGGTAAGTAAGAGTTTGGGGGGCTTTCTTAAAATAAAAAACTATGCAGGTTGGGCTGGGGGACCAGGGGGAAGGCAATATTAAAAATGTGATTTAAGGGTGGACATACCCTTTAATTATTAGTGTTTCTCACAGAAAATAATAGGCAAACTAAGGCCAGCTCTGTGATTCCCAGTTATTCTACATACAACTGTAAATGCTTGCAGCCTGATTGCATAATATTAGGGGTGCAGCCCACCATTAAAACAATCTGCATTTTAGTATTTTCTGCAAGTTGTATAATTTACTTTCACTGTAAAAGGCAATTTAGTATTTCACAGACGGTATCTATGAACTATCAGAAGAACATGGCAACATTCCCATATATTTTTTTGACACCCCAAAACGGGAGTATTTTAAGCTAAAATGAGGAAATATAATTCTCCAGAGTAATGTGAGTAAAATAGCACTTCATGGCTTACAAGTGCCAGACCAGAGACTGTGTTTCCATATAGGTTCTGAGCCCTGAAAGACCTAAGTTAATTATTTAATTTATATCATTATGGCACACACCGGTTGATATGTACGCCTGATTGATAGCCCAGTCTGGGCAGATCAGCTGGGTAGTTGATGGTGATTTGACCCACAAGCAATCATTTTTTAATAATTTGAAAGAAAAATCGGTCTAAATGGAACTGTTAGTAAATCATGGACCATTCAGTCCGATCACTATATTGATTTGTAGATTTGTCAGCCACAATTATTTGGCCAAACTTGCACCATGTAAAATCCCTAACTTATTTTATCATCTGTCTAAATAAAATTACGGGAGAAACCTGCATTTATGATATTGATAATAAAAGGATAGTCTTAGTCCAGCAGTTTGGTATGTATTCTACACATAACATTAGTAAGCAATGTCTTTAAATAACCTGAATGCAAGAAGGCAACCTCTGTCTGTGAACATTTACTACAAATGTATCACCTTCTATTATTTCTTTCTCAGGCTGGCACAAATGGAACGGACCAATGGGTCTCTGTTCACAGACAGCAGCTCTGCCACAGGGAGCATGTAAGTAAACATTATTGTATTTTATTTCTTCTGGACTGGCCATTTATTTAAAAAAAATATATATATAATAACCAGGATCCTCCCAAAGTTTTGTTAGAATTACCTCTTCATCTGATGCTACTAAACTTACTTACAATAAGCAATCCCTCACTGGGTTTACAGCTTTTTCCTGCTTCCTCCGCGTTGTCGACAAGGCAGAGCTAGTGAAGCTACCTCTACTGCTGCTGTGTGAGCTCTTAAAGGGCAATTATAGTGAGAAAATTGTTTTTTTTAATTTCTTCTAATGTATCCTATAAGTCATCCCATCCACCAGGGTACCTTTAGTTTCTTTAAATTCTACCTAGTCCCCGAAGATATAAGCTTTGAATATGCTGTGATTTGTAGGAGCGCTACACCTCATCTGTCACTCAAAGGCACACACCCACACAATCCAAAGCTCCACTGCAGTACTGTCACACACCTTCACCCACACTGTAACTGCCATGTGCACAAATATAGTCAAATGCTGTAGGGCTAAACACAATCAATAAACCATTAACCCAGCAAATGAGCATAACACACTATAAAAACAGCCCCTCCCCCCAAAAAAAATCTTATATACATACAAAACCAGTGACTCAAATGGAACCTAATACAGTATATATAATACAGTAATACGACTATATACCAAAACAAGACACACAGTGCAATCTATGAAATATATAGACTAAAGCAAACTGAAATGTAACATGACAACAAGCAGTGTCACTGTGTTTGTGAAGGTCTCACTACAAGCTGCTGTTACACTGACTCTCTCTCAGTGATTATGATCTCAGCTAAGCAGGGGAGAGATATGAACTTTAGGTAAAAAGTAAATAACAATTAGCAAAGTTAGAGAACAGGCAGAGTTCAGTAAATTACTTGTAAAGAATCTCAGCACCACTTGTCCTCTCTCTCCCCTCTGCCCCTCCCTTCAGCATATTGCTACTTTATTCCACACTTTGCTTGCAGTCTAGCTCTGGAAGGGAGGGGTCAACAGGATGTCAGCACTTCATTTAAAGTCCTTTCTACTGACAATGCTCGGACTCTGTATACAGCCCGCCTGCTTGAGGGGGAGTAGACAGAGAGGGAAGGGGGACTACACAGCTTGGTACAAACTTTTGCCAGTGTGAAGAAAACGAAGCCACACAGAAACATGAAAGTAAGGCAGCTTATACTAAGTGATCTATACATTGTAACAAAGTTTTTTTTCACTATAGTTGCCCTTTAAGCACCTTGCAACAGCAGCAGAGGAGGCTGAACCTGCCGGCTAAGGATCATTGTTGGTAAGTATTAGAGATGTCCGAACATCTCTAATAAAAAATCTGGTCCGCGTGGATTTTCCGTAAATTCGAAAATCCGTGAGCGGACCCGTAAAAACGTATTGAAATGAAAGTTCGGCAAAATCTGCATTAAAAGTGGTCTAAATAGCCTCGGTAACGTACACTTAATCACTCAGGGACCTGGGTAATGAATGACCTTAAGAACATGTATCAATGCCTACAATACCTAAAAATTACAGTCCGCTAGCGTGAATTTAAAAAAACGGTATTTTTTGAAAATACGAGGATTTCCGTAAAAACGGGGATTTCCGCAAAAACGAGGATTTTCGTAAAAACGAGGAACTGGAACTTCCTGCCTGCACAATGGCGAGTTCTGTAAGGCAGATGTATGCCACACAGTACCTCCTGGCCAGGGGGTACGATGATTTCCCCCCTGGCACCTATCATGTGCGGTGCCGAAAGCGCAGGATTATGGAGGGGCACCGGCTCCTGCGCCGCTTCGGCTACCAGACCACTGTCTCTACCCTCCAGAAGCGGGTGAAAGGGTAAGGCTTCGTAGGAACAGCACCATTGAGTTACAGCAGGCCCACTGCAGTTTGCCACCATTGTTGAAGAGTCAGGCAGGCTTGGCCCCACTGGAAGTACCCCTCACCCCATTGGCTTCTCTCCCTCAGAGTATGCTTCGTGCAAGGGAAAGCAGGTGAACGGGTAAGGCTTTGTAGGAACCGCACCATTGAGTTACAGCAGGCCACCTTGTTAATATGGAGTACTGCTCTAGTGCCAGGCAGGATTGACCCAGAGCTGAAAACATTAGCCACAGAGTAGCTGTTGCGGCTGTATGAGATGGTCAGAGTAGGTGACACCACAAAGGTGCCTCGTGGAGAGAGAAGGAAGAACAAAGTACTGCTCTCAGGCCATGTAGGATCGACCCAATCTTAGAAAAATTAGCCACAAAGTATCTGTTGTTGCAGAGCATTTGTTATTTCACAACTTGAATGCAGTAGAGCAAGTCTTTATATTTTCCTCAAGCACAGTTGCACTTTATCACCTGAAGAAGGGGGTATCCCCCCGAAACGTTGTGACGTGAATATGTGTGGTTTGAAATAAAAATTTCTTGATGATTTGGAGTGCGACCCTCAGCTACTTTCTTTTTCCTGCAGAGCAAGGTAGGACCATATATGACCCTGCCAATAAGAAAAAAATTCCATTTGCCAGCTAAGCTGACATCAGCTAAGCCTCTAGGTGGAAAATGAGGCGGAAGGAGCAGTACGGGTGGCCAGGGGCAGGAGGCCTTCAGTTACGGGCATCAGCATCAGCAATAGGGGTGCTGTACTGAGATGGGATCCACGCCTCATTCATCTTGATGAATGTAAGGCGGTCCACATTCTCAGTGGAGAGACGGGTCCTCCTCTCCGTTACAACAAGGTTAGTCCTTAAAAGGACTGTTGGGGCTCAAGATGTGTGAATACAGGGGTGGTTAACAACAAGTGCTAAACCACCATACTGAAATCCACACACAGAAAGCTCAAAAATAGCACAAAAAGCACAAAAAACTCTCTCCAACTCCTACACTGTCAGGTCTCCACTAAACACACTCCAACACACTGACAAAATGGCGCCTATACAACGACAACAACACTGACAAAATGGCGCATATACAAGTTTCGGGACGCACTGTCCCTTCCTCAGGTACCTGAGGAAGGGACAGTGCGTCCCGAAACGTTGTATATGCTGTTGGTGTAATAAATACACTTGGATTCACCTTATTAGTGTGCTCCCCCATTATTTTTCTTGTGCTATAGAACTATTTGGTCCTTGGAGTGGAGGGCTAGGGGGATAGCACCTATCTATTTGTCTGGCAGACAGCCAACATCGGTGTGCTGGAGTGTAGTCTGAATTTTGCTGTTATAATTCAGTGCTAAGTACCATTGCATTAAATACAAACTGTATCAGCCGGCATCATGCTTCTAAAGAAAAGAAAACCTTTTGTTGTGTAGATATTATCAGAACTATGTAATAATAGTTCTTAAAATCTGATTGGTTGGGGCAAAATTTGCACCATTTTTAACGATAAGAGCTTTTAATACATAGGCCTGTATATGCATTCGGGTCTTAAAGGGTATCTCCACTGAAAAATATGACATTGGCTAATATAGCAGATTATATTAACATTAATCACTACACCGATTTCAGCTTAATCTGTGCCATATTTCTTCCGATCTGCTTCTTCTGCTGCCCTAAACACTGTACAGCCATCTGATTCCCCTCTTTGACATGCCCGCCTGCCTCTTATTCGCCCGACGCGCGCGCTCCCGTTGGACATGCGCGCTAAGTCATTTCCTCAGTCGGGACACGCTAACACTGCTAACTACTGCCGACGCCAATGGGAACGTAGGCGTCACGTTCCCATGGCAACAAGAGCTATCTGTGCTTGTTCACTCGTGCTGCCGAAAACAGGCCTGTCTTGGGCATTTTTATTCTAGGGGCAGGGGCAGGCTACACCCAACCATTTATTTGCTGCATAGTCCCTCCTAGCACGGATATTTCATTTATATGTCATTTTAAAGGAACATGTAACCTATTAATAATTAAAAATATTGCAAAAGTAATAATCTAAAAATCTTCTTATGTGTATATAGATAATGAAATACATTGTTATATATATTTATATATAATTTTTTTCTTGTGGGCATTGTCATTGCAAACATTGTACATATGCCAGTGTAGTATGCATGAATCATACATGCATGATTGCACATATAAATTATTTTTTCTATTTACAGTTAATCTAATTATAGGAAAACCTCTATTGCTTTTAATTTATATATATATATACACATTAATTAAAATAATTTAATATAAATAATTTATTATACACTATATACATTATATTATTTTTTTCTTATATATATTGCAATACTTTGTATACACTTTGCATATATGACTGCATGTATACAATTAAGATTGCACATATATTTCATTTTTATTGATTGACAATACATTTTTTATTGTAATATTTATAAAGTCTACAGTAATGAATTTTATAATTTAATCCACATTAAATTATTATTAATTCATTGTGTGTATTTTTTAATGACCATTTATTTTCATATATGATTGCCTTTTATTTGTATGTGTATATATGATTTTTATAAGATTAGTCCATATAAATCTATAATAATATGTTACTATGTCACTGTCAGACAGACATTATGGGTAGGGTATAAAGGTTGTACTAAATAGACATATGTTTTTATTCAACCTCCAATACTACAGTGTGTTACTATGTAACTGTTATACAGACATTATGGGTAGGGTATAAAGGTTGGACTAGATGGACGTATGTCTTTATACAACCTCCAATACTATATTACTATTTAACTGTTAGACATGCATTATGGGTAGGGTATAAAGGTTGGACTAGATGGACGTATGTCTTTATATCACCACTAATACTATGTTACTATGTAATTGTTAGGTTTTTAAGATTATAAAAAGATTATGAAACTATGAAACTCCCAGCATGCCCTGT
This sequence comes from Hymenochirus boettgeri, assembly GCA_019447015.1. Classification (NCBI taxonomy): domain Eukaryota; kingdom Metazoa; phylum Chordata; class Amphibia; order Anura; family Pipidae; genus Hymenochirus; species Hymenochirus boettgeri. The sequence goes on along the minus strand of CM033473.1, from coordinate 81,139,993 downwards.
AAAATACACCTTCTGTGACACTCCCAGCAAGCACTGCAATACAGCTTGTGAAACTCCCAGCATCCCCTCTGATATAAATCAAATATATTCCATCTATCCCCCCAATATGGTTTTTATAAAGCTTATTAACTTTTGACTTTATAAATATATATTTATACAATTGAAAAACACACAAGTCTCCCCAGCCTTCTTATATCAGTGTGTTACAAGCTTCTATCTTTCCTTTGTCTCTCCTGCATTATCAGCTGTGAATAGATCATGCAGAGACAGGTAGAAAAAGCTTTGTTTACATTTGGCTTCACTGGGGTGGGAGTGGCAGATAATGAATATGCATGTGATGATGCACATTGACTGACAGACTGCCCAGCACAGTAGCAGAAACCAACAGAACTTCTCCTGGCTACTGCAAACAAACAGAGGACTTTTTTGAGATAATAAAAGTAGGAGGGGGGTTGGGGGAAGGTGTACTATCAGATAGATAAAAAAAAAAAAAAAAAACGTTTTTCCATCAGTGGAGATACCCTTTAAAGGCAAAGGTGGGAACCCTAGTTGGAAGAGGGATTTTGTTTATGCAAAAGTTCCCACAGGCAGCCCACCTGCTGCATTAATTTTATATAACATGTTTGCCTCCCTCTAACATTACCCCTTTAATTGGCATTCCCTCAAATAATTCCTATTAATATGTACATTTATATAAACAACATGGTGCAGAGCTGCAAGTGCCATACCCTCCAACATTCCCCTTTCATACGTACACTTATAGAACATGGCGCAGTGCTGCAGGTGGAGGATAATATAATGACCCTGATCTTTGCACAGCTCTGTACTACCGTTGTTTTTATACAGACAGCTGAATTAAAAACACACTCTTCCTACCCTCCAATATTTCTTTTAATAAGGTACACTGATGTGAAATGCATTGCACAGAGCTGTGTTAAATCAGTTTCATGTCACTATCCTCCCCCTACAGTTCTGCGCCACATAGTTTCTATAAAAACACACTCTTCCTACCCTCCAACATTCCCCTTTAATAAGGTACACTGTTGAGAAATGCATTGCACAGAGCTGTGCTTAGATCAGGTTCACCTTACTATCCTCCCCCTACAGTTCTACACCATGTGGTTTCTATAAAAACACAGTTTTCCTACCCTCCAACATTCCCCTTTAAAAATGTACACGGATGAGATATGCATTGCACAGAGCTGTGCTAAGATCAGGGTCACTTCACTATCCTCCCCCTACAGTTCTGCACCATGTGGTTTCATGTGGTCTATAAAAACACACTCTTCCTACCCTCCAACATTCCCCTTTAAGAAGCTACACTTTCCATTAATAATGCAGAAGCTTACAGGGAGAGCTAGAGTCCTTCACACTACAGGCCATATTTATAAAGGTGTGGTATCTCCTTCTTTAGCGATCATTATGGCAAACGTTAGTTTATGATCGCAATCGGAAATCTTGAAAATGTACGATAGCGAATGTAAATTTACGACCGCCCGTAAAATACCATTACGGTAGTGTACAGCATGGTATACTACTGCCAACGGCCATACAGTAATGAAAACCCACGGTATTGCAAGTTTTTAAATATGGCCCTACAACACTTAAACAATGCATTGCAGGTGAAACATACAAAGACACTGGTCTGTAACTGTGAATAGTGCAGGTTTATTGCAAAGCATGCGTGCTACATGCTTCTGACCCACTTGTCCTTCCTTAAGTGCTTGAGTGGGTCTGAAACCTAGCACACATGTTTTGCAAAAAAAACTTGCAATATTCACAGCTACAGACCTGTGTCTTTGTATGTTTCACCTGCAATTTATTGTTTATATATCGGATTTGGTGGAGTGAAAGCCGTAGGTGAGACATACATTATTTCAGATCCGGACAATAGATACTCAGACCTATATACATCACACTACAACACTGCTGCTAGGAAAGGGTTAATCAGCTGCACAACCAATTTGAATATTGATGATTTAATATATTCCTACATCATGGGGGTTAAGAGGTGGGAGTGGAAATCACACAGGTGCTGAAAATTTAATCAAGGCAAAAGTACTGGCAGGCAAGGGAAAATGTCAGCTTCAGATTTGGGGAACAAACAGAACCTAAAATGAGCTCATAGAGGTAAAGAAAAGGCCCCTGATTGGGATCTTCCATGCTGAGAAGAATGTTGAGGCTAGTACTTTCTAACTTAAACTTTGATTTTTTGGGTTTATTTCTGCTTTAACCTGTGGTTGTGTTATCATTTTGCCATTTTCCCCATATTTTATTAAATTTATCTCGGCATCCCCTATGAGTATACACATGTTTGTGATATGCCATATCTCTATTTAAAAGTGATACCCACATCTTAAGATCAGGCATACTGGAGGCCATCCACTTGTAAATTTTCTGCCATAAAAAAAGAACGTACTGGAGTAGAGTGGTCTGGTAGTGTGTCCACCTGTTTTCTGGGGTCACACCAAACAGACATATTGCAGGTTCTAGGAACACTGTATTTTGTAATAGATTAGAGGGAACCAGTCACCTGTCTCGAGAACTGCTGGACATCTATGCAGTCCCATATTAAGGGCCAAAAGTTGGCTTCCCACATTTAGAGCATTGCGCCATAGACGGTCTGCTGATATCCCAGTTTATGTGGAGTAAGGTAGGCTTGGTGGATAATGTAAAATTTTATTGGTCTATTATTAGCAGCTGGTGAAGCCGTCATATGTGAATAAGCAATACCCTACTCACCTTCTCCATCCAGTATATCCAGGTGTAAGTGATGTCCACTTTGCAATTGTATATATTTATATAGCTCATCAGTTCCAGTTCTTAGTAGTATATTATATACTGTAACTGAGATATTAGAGGCTTAGACACTGGAGAGCTTAATACATCAATTAGAGCATGTGGGTTTATAACTTGACAAGATATTTTAGCTTGTATACAATGTTTTAATTGTAGGTATTAGTATAGTTTTTACTGTGTAATTTATGATTGGTTTGTAGATTCTCAAAAGAACAAATCTCTCAGTTGTTATATATGTGAGAGATTTGTGTTACTCCTCTATTCTGCCAGTATTTAGCGGCATTGAATACCTCAAAGTGGGGAAAGCATTTGCTACACCATAGTGGCATTTGCTTATATATTCCTGTGTATCCCATTATTGCTACTGTTTCTTTATATATTTTAGCTGTGTGTGTATATATAGTTGTCACAGCCCCATGGGTGTGATTGGATGGGGAGTGTAGGTAAGCCAAGAAATCCCTAGATAGATACATACCAAGCATTTGTACAGAGGTTGTTAGTGGCTGTCCTGGCAGCACCCAGTTTTATATATATCGAAATTTCCCTACCAGATAATATAGTTGCATGTTTGGTAGTGCCAAGCCAGCCATATCCATGGGTGCTTGGAATTTAGTTTCATTCAGTTCCATGCAAGCAGAGGGCCGGGGCAGTGCGGTGGAGGATAGAGGGAAGGTAAGTAAGGTAATATCGGGGGAGTTTATGGAAATAGTAATAATGTGGTTGGGGCTGGGGGAGGAAGCCCTACAACACATAAATTTTTTTTAAAAGGGTGGACATGCCGTTAACTTTTACAGGTCAACTATACTGCCAACCCCTCTTTCTCACTTTTAAAATTACATTTCCCAGTGTGGCAGGAGACAGTACTCATTTTTTTTTTCAGATCACTGTTCTGTGATGTTGGGAGGGTTTTTTGTAGCTTACCTCCTTCCTCTTATTGAAATGTACATTGAATAGGGAATTGGCACTATAGCTGCCTTTTAAACTGGCCATATATTGATCAATTTTTTTAAAGAATTTAATCACCTTGATCAAATCAGTTGGAAAACAATTTCCGTTCACTCTTCCAATTAATAAAATGCTCATATAAGGGATTCCTTATATCCTACCCATGGCCAAAGCATCTTCAGCAGATATTAAGCTGAAATCTAGCTAGCCTTAGCCACTTTTCTTTGGGTACATGTATGTTTCTGTAGTTCTATTTTATGTATGCTAATAATCTATGTAGAAATTTGGCATGCATAGATTGTATAATAAATATGTGAATGTATGGTATACTATATATCTAAAACGTAATTTATATTTATGTTCCTCTCAAATAGTTATCTATTTACCTTGCGCAGGTAAGCTTGTGAAGGTTCTCATGGTATATCTGTGGTAATATGTTAGATCAACAGGACTTGAAGTTAAATTCTTTAAGATGTTGCGTTAGTCTGATCTAGTCTGGTTAATGTAACTGAAAACCACAGATACCTTGCACAGGTAACTTTACCTACACACATGTATACTACCTTTACCTCAGTACAGAATTTTCAATAGTCAGGGGACATCTATTTTAAGTATTTTTCTTTTTTATGGTAAATGTCTCTACCATTTATGGGAAATGTCCACCCCCAAAACTATAATTTACCATAATTTAATATCTTTGCCATTATCCCAGCTTTAAAACAAGCCGAACTACATAAAAATCTGTTCAGCCAATTTTAAGATACATATCTTTTTACAACCTTCTTTTTGCAGACCTGGAGCATCTCAATGTAAATCTAAGCTCTCTGCCATCAACTACGTCCATGCCTTATCCGTTCTCATGCAGCCTTCTTCCTTCCTCAGCGCACAAACCCCCACCCCCCACTATCCGGATTCATCCTCGCTCCTCTTTCCACCTAACGTAAAATCCTTATACTATATGATAGTTCCCCCCTACCCAGACCTAACTGCCAAGTTATTGATTGAAAAAAAAATCTAAACTGAACTTACAACACTTTGTTCCCACGACGCACCCATTGACGTCCGCCGTGGCTTGGCTGAGACGCAGCCAATCACAGACGCAGCTGCCAGTCTGGCTGCCTGCTTGTAAGTTCCAGCAAGCAGTGGGCCGGATCAATGCACCGCAGGAGCAAAGGGGCTGTATGTAACGTTTTGATTATTATTTTCATGATTAAACGTGGCAGTTGGGGGTGGGCAAGGGAGATCTATCATATAAAGATGAATTTTTTCATGTTTATGCTTAATGTATTACAAACTGTAATTTGGTTTATAATACTTTACCCTTCAATCCTCCATCAAACATGTTTCCCTTTTAATATTCAATTCAGTTAATTGGACATTAAACATAAAAAACATCTGATTGTCCGTTCTCTTTTGAGACCCGTTACATTCTGTCCCTTACTTATTGTCAGTGGTAAATAAATATTTTGAGCACTGAATAAAATAAGATTAAGATTAACATAATATAAAGGAGATCCGTAAGATGTAAATTTTACTTGCTTAGGCATGATAAACACACTCTGATCCATTTACGCATAAACAGTTGGTTGTTTCTGGAATTAAACTCCAGATTTTCAAACTAATTAAGGTTAAGTCTTGTCAGTTTTTACTTAATCTTTATATGCCTGTCTTTGTTTAACAGCTGCTGACATTCCTATGATTGAGCATTTTGCCTCACATTATTTCATACCCAATCTTTAGACAGTATTAGATTTTTGTTTAGATGTAGCTTTGGGACATGCTGTATCTGTCATTTTCCAGTAGAGCCGTACTGTATATTACATTAACCTGTCAAAGCTGAAATATAGAAATGGTCCAAGCAAAGGATAATGGAGTAGACAGTCATATGGGAATAATTGTGTTCTGTATTATTTAATACTACATTTATATAATAAGCCACAATAAGTACAGTATGTCAATACATGTCACACCAGTCAACCATAGATGAATTCTTAGTTTATCATTTTTAATACATGACCTTATATTCTAAAGGTTATTTAAATGCTTACATCTATTAAAAATATACTTTAACTGTTAAGCAAGCAAATTTTTTTTTACTTTTTATTGCCCCTACATCTCTACTGGTCCTCAAAGAGCCGATCAGTTAATAAACCTAAAGACAGTCATGTCAGGTTGTCAGATCCACTGTCAAAGGAACATTTATGTCAGTGGTAACTGTCAGGGTGAGGGCATTCTCCTTTCCTTCTTGTGATTAGCATACCAACCTTCCTGTGCATTTCAGCAGACCATATTTTTGGGCAGAAAATCTTTGATATGCATTGATTCCTGAGAAATGACTGATCCCTGTAAATGATTGATTCATAACATACACATAAGATAATCAGAGGACTGTATATTAATAAATGTTATTTGACTATTTTCTTCATAAGGGAACATTTCTTTTGTTCATTAAGTTAGATTAGAACTAGAGTTTGTTTATGATTGTATATCTGGTACCTCTAGATTTGTTGTACACTGGTATTACCTTATTTAATTGTAACATATGATGTAGCCCATCATATACTCATGGCTTTCCATCAATAGGTTTTATTTTTCATTGAATTTGCATATTTGCTAGATGGAAAATAGATGCAGAATGTTTGTGAAAGAACATCATTTTACATGGCTGTGTGATATAAACACTTAATGCGTGTTTTATAGAAATGTGCTTGTTTCTGCTTGAATAGCCACAGGGCAATCTTGAATTCTAAATAGTATATTGTAATATTTGATGGAAATACTGGCACCTGACTAAACAATATTTTTCTGTTCTTAGAATATTGCAAGGTTTGAAGGCAAGTTTTAGACAAAAACATATATTTTGTTAAGTGACCGTTTTGGCATTTCCATAGCAACTGAACATTATTGAAACTTATATACTATTGTTACTATATTGCTGGGCACCTAACAATTATCATGTGTATGATAATAGACAATGAAAAGGTTAGGCATTAATATATAAAAAAATACCTACCGTATACATTATATTATAGAATGTGTTTTGCTCTGTGTTTCATTGGCAACTGAGTATTGCTTTAGTACATGCCATTAGTGCATTAGAATTGCATTCTTAAAGATACTGGCATTATAAATTACCATTGTTATCTTATAGCTCTCCTTGAACAGCAATATCCCTCAATCCAGCAGGGCTTTTAACTATTGAAACCTCTTCTTTTGATGAATGATCCTTCCTACCACTTCAGAATGATCTTGTTGTTGAGGTCTTTTTCATTGTTGAAATTAATTGAATAAGTCCATGAAGGGATAGTTCATTCTACATTTAAAAAAAAAAATTATATGTAGTGCTAGAAAGGAGGTTTAGTCGTGATTTGTGTATAGTAAGCAAGTGTTATAGTATTTATGTAGGAATTTTTTTTCCAACACTCGTTCTGATCAAGGTATTTTGTTCATGAACCAGTCTATGCATGTATGTCACGATTGTAAAATTCTCTATGAAATACATTACTACAGTTTAATAATGTTTGCTTTAATTTGTTGGATGCTACAATTTGGACTTTCTAGCATTCAGTAATTTTTTTCCCTTGCTTTTGTTGCTTATTTCAATTATAGGGAGGATGAGCATGCCCTTATCCAGCAATACTGTCATACCCTAGGAGGAGATTCACTCCTTGGACAACCACAGAGTCCAGCTCAGATACTGAAGTCTGTAGAAAAGGAAGAGAGAGGAGAGCTAGAGCGTATTATTTCTGATCTAGAAGAAGAGCAAAGGTATTTGAGTCGTTAATATTACGGATTCTTTGTAGCATTTCATAGCTATGAACATTTGTATTTTTAGCTGTGTTTGCATGCCATTGAATGACAAAAAATCCACACAGTTCCAATTGTTTTATACTGCAATGCACCACAATGTATGGAATTGATTACACAGAATTTTAGCACCATTATGCAGTATGCCAGTGCAAATTATAATGGAAATTATTGTGTAATTGGATAGACACTGGGGGAAATATTCAGATCAATTAGATGTTGCAATTTGTATGTGGCTAAATTTTACATGCAAAGTTTGTTCGAAACAATACAGACAGATTTACCTTGAGGAAGATTAAATGACCACAAAGAATTCATAGTGGAAATTTGACAAAAATCAAATCAATCACAAAACCCCTAACTAGCAGATAACTGCTACTCTGAAACCAGCAGCATTGAGGGAATATGATGTGTAATTCTACAGGTTTAATTCTACAGGTTAAGGGATTTCCTTGTTTTTCCCTCATGAGGAACAGTTGTTTTTCAGACTTTTCAGGCTTATTTACAGTGAGTCGGGTCAATTAATAGTTTTTGTTTTTTTGGTAACTCATTGGGGCTAGACAACACACTAACACACTGAGCATGTGTGGCCATGAATCTGGGTCCAGGACCCACTCTGTACTACAAACTACAAAGTTGGTGATTTCTCCATAATGCTTAGTTCAGAGGGGTGAGATATTTGTTAATACACAACAATAAAATGCTTTTCACCATTCTCTGTGAAAGTAATGTTGCTTCAGAAATACTCTGTGTTTAATTTTGTGTCCCTCCCTCAGAAATCTGAAGATTGAATATGAGCAGCTAAAAATGCAGCACCTACGAAGAGGACTCACGCCACCATCATCTCCCCCTGACTCTGTCATATCCTTGCAACACACTTCAGAGGATTCTGAACTCATTGCAGAGGCAAAGCTGCTCAGACAGCACAAAGGGCGCTTGGAAGCGAGAATGCAAATTTTAGAAGATCACAATAAACAGTTGGAATCGCAGCTTCATCGATTACGGCAGTTATTAGAGCAGGTATCACATTGTTTGTAACATTCCATCTAATATTCAGCTGGACCACTTTTAAATAAAGCTAAACCTGAAGGTTAATTGACTTAAGGCACCTAATAAATTTGGAGATAAAGAGATTTCCAGGAAAGCTAACCACAACATTTTAGAGCTGTGGTAATTATTCAATTATGCTTTAATGTAATGGAATGAAATTATATTGTCTTATTGAATAAGGAAATTCTGACCTTTCACACTGTTTTTCTCTTTAAATTTTGACCTTTAACAAAACCTCGGATAAGCATGGCTATGTGATATTATTTGTGATGGCATTCAGTGCTGTTACCATGGTGACAACTTACTGCTCTGCTAGGTAACTCAATGTAATGGAGCTGAAAGTAAAATGAAAAATAAGCAATCTGCATAAAGGCCTGAAATATGATTTCCAATACCAATACATTTCTGTCTATATGCAAGAGGCTATATTTGGATTTTATTTCTTTGCATGAAAAGTTCAAAACATTTTACAGAATAATACTCCCAATCACCCAAGCAGTCTTGCTTCAATAATATTTTATGGATTTATGAAACAACAAAACAAGTTGTAGTGCCTGTGACAACTGAAAATAAATATTATAAACAGATAAAGCTCCGATAGTAAATATTCAAGGAGTTTACAGTATCACCAAAAAAAGAAAGAGCAATACATTTTGTTTTCTTTGGATTTAAGGCTTGTCTGGTTATGTTAGTAAAGGTTTTTGGGTGATATGAATCTTGATTTCATTTTTGTTTTGCATTACCTTTCAGCCTGAATTGGAGTCCAGGGTTAATGGAGTGTCTATATCTGTCTCGCCTCAGCCACCTGCCCCCAGATATTCAGCTGATCACAGTTATACTTCTCAGATTCAGGACACAGGTAATACATTTATTTTCCTTTTGTGCAAACCGCAACATCAAAGGAAAAGTGCACAGATATTACTGTATATTCTTTACTTTCTTATACTTTTCTCTGTATTTTGATTGGTGTTAAAAATAAAAATACATTTAATTGTTTTAAAAGATTTCAGATAGAGACAATTTTTTTTTTTGTAAAAATACTATATAGTGGCATACCCTTTCTGACAGTTGTAGAAGATAGATATGCTGATCAAATGCCCCACAATATAGGACTGATATTATGTGGTATATTTTATAGTTATGTCAAACAAATCATTTTGTTTGAAGTATGTGGATATTATTTGCTGAATTTAGCTTGAATAAGACTATCTATGTACAGTGAGACCATATCTGCTGAGATTCGGATGCTATGATATTATCATAAATGACTGCTTATTTCATCAATATTGCCTCCTTTCTGGCAGTGAAAGCTGACTCCACCAAACCTGCAGTCAATCAAAGCTGTGACTGCTGACATCACTAACAATAATTGACTGCTGATTCTGCTGCTGCCTCCTCTGCACATGCTCAAGCTTATAAATGCTCTTGGAGACAAGGGTGGAGGCAGATACATTTTCCATAAGAGAAAATGCTTATATAAATATCGGGTTACAAATGCATGTATTTTTTGGTGGACATGCCCTTGAAGATTAATGTCTTTTATAAAAGGCCAAAAACTGTTATTTTATCCAGAATTTGTTTGTTTTTTTATTAATCCCTCATTATCCATTCCTGATTTGTTTATTTTTAATAGTTAAGTAATATCTGAAAGTACATTAAAAAGCATTTATGAAACTGTTTAACAAATACACAACAAAATTTAAAAATATAATATACAAATGTCTGTTATTTTGTCTTATAAGGGAATAATTTGTTAAATTCCAGCAATTCTAATAGGGGACCAGGTCACGCAGCTCTCCTTCCCCGTCTTAAGCCTCGCTTTGCGGTGGCTGCCCGAAAGCCATAAGAAAATTAACTAGTATCAAAAACTATAGCAAGCACATGCCTGGCTGGCCTGGTACTTCCTTCCAGCTGTCAGAAACATGAGGTAGCAATATCCCACCCTCACCTGAACTGTAATATTCATTATGTTCCCCTCAGATGAAGTGCTGCAACCCCCAGGTAGCGCTGGCACAGACTTAACAGATGTGATGGAACAAATTAACAGCACATTTCCTCTAAACAGCTGTAAGTATCTTTTCAGTGACTTACCTAAAAGACTTCAAAAATATAAGGAGCACGAGTTAGGCATTTATAACATTATTCTACTGTAGCCTACCATATAAAGTATACAGTTACAAACCAGAGGAAACAGCCCAAGTAGCTGTAATTGTGTTATGTTACAATTGATTATATTTGTTGATGCTGGCACGTCATGCGCTGTGCACAGCCTACTCCTGTGTTATTAAAGTCTCCAGCTACAAGTTCGGGGCCTGCAGCACCCAGGTCGTCTATAACCTCTGGTGAGTTTAGATGAAATGTGTAGTAGCTCTGAGGAGTAAATACATTTTGCCATTTTTTCTTTGATTATAGATGTTTATCATCTCATCTGAAGATAGAGCAAGGGATATAAAATTGTTACGTAGCAAAGACTGAAAATATAACCAACAATTTTCTATGGCATTAATTCTTTTCTTATACACTCCACTAACCTTTCAGTGGTGGTGAAATTTAGTGATGTCTTAAAGTTATATTATAAAGACAAATATAGTAAATCCAGCACAGTCCATATTACATTTGCTTACTCTCCTACCCCTTATTGTCTTTGAATTCCTATTGAAACAAGGTGGTTAGGTGCCACATTAATCTTTTTATATCTGGCTATGGTTAGGTGTTTATTCTCCTATGTCTAAACTTATGGTCCCCATGTCTTACCTTCCTTGTCTCTACTAGCCCTTTATATTTAATTTATGCCAATTTGAAGCTGTTGTTTTAGTACCATTAAAGCTGTCACTAGAGGAACCAATCTTTACTTGATAGAAAGGTGTCAGAACACATCACAGCTTGTTGTGTATGGTGCTGCATGATGTCCCATTTTCACTGCTAAAAGAGCCACCAATGGCCATGTGAGCATCAGAAATGGACCACAGAGCAATAGTAGAAAGAGGCCTGGTCTAATAAATCAGATTTTCATTTACATAATGAGCGCCATAAACTGGCAAAGGGAGGGTGATTCTATGGGAAATATTTTCCTGGTAAGCCTGCCATTGCATATGAATTTTGTTTTGACAGATACCACCTCACTGAAACTTTAGCGGGATGCATGATTTGTAGCTGATATTTGTTATGCTATTAATAGGTAAAATGTAGTTTACCCTATATATACACATTCCCTCTAACCTTTATTTTGGGGAAGAATGATAAATACATTACCTTAGGTGAAGACCTTTTAACCCCAGCCTATGGTAAAACATGCTAAATAGCGCCCAACTGCTTCTGTGCTATGTGACTTTCTAGAAAATACTGGGGAAAATTACATTTAAACTGCTCATTCCTCCTACTGTTTGAAAGAATATCTAAAATGGAATTTCCATCGCAGTAGTGCCCAAACAAAATGACATCCTAAAGCTGTGAAAGTAGGCTTTGTAAGCAATGCAAATCCCTATTTCCATCCTTGCATCATTGCAGCTTTGTTTTAATAGATAACAGGCAGTACAGCAATACCAAAAGGAAGTGTTAAGATTAATTTATATAAGCCATGCTCACCATTGACAGATCTGACAAAGAAAAATGAAGCTTGGTCCTTGATAACATCACACCCTAGAGCTGGGATGACAGGGAAGTGTTTATACAGTCATTTTGTTAGAAAGACTATGCACTAAATAAGGGAAGGGAAAACAAAAGTAACAATATCTAGAGAATTTTTATGTGTGAAACCATGTATACATAACTCATGGCATTAGTTTGTATTTAGCTTTGGTAACATGCAGTTTGCTGATCAACAAACAGTATTATAAAGTAACAATCTCACTAAATGGGGACATATTGAATATTGCTGGCGTTATCTAGACTGTCTTTTATTTTTATTGTCTTCACTTATGAACACCGTGTTTTTCTACTATCATTTTATCCCAGGGCAGTATAAGTTATTAGGGCATTTACCGTATATGAGAATAAATGCTAGCACCGTATATATAGCTTAAAAACCCTTCAAGTTCGATTCATACCAAGATGGTTTGGGAGTCCAATATAATTGTCTCTTAATTTTCCAACAGAACTGGTTGTACTGACAACTGCAAGCGCTAAACTTCTGTTTGATTATTTGGGGGATTTTTTTGTGGCTGAATTTTTTTTAGCAGTATTTGATAGTATTTTCCACATAGACCCATTTACTAAATATCTAAGCAACTTTGCAATAATAAATAAATGACCCCCTTCCTGATAACTAAGTTCCATCACAGTGGAGTGATACAGTAAAAACCTACCCTCCAGCATCTGCCATTTAAAGAAAAATTATACTGACCTACCCCACAATCCCCTTTTTCCTTCCCTTAGAAGTACCCAGGCTGAGGACTTTCACCCCTGTGTACTTTACCTAACAGCAGACCTTACTTCACGAAATTTCCCTTGGCGTCCGGGTCCTTTTCTGCAGTCCGCAATGTAGCCAAGGAAAGGAGTGCAGAAGTAAATATACCAAAGGTTGAGGACTAAGTGATTTAAAGGGCCATGAAGTCTCTTACATGATCCTTGCCACCTAGGCGCCACCCCCTGCTCCTGTTTCAAGCTTGTTTTGAGCAAAAACAGGAGCAGAGGGCTTCTGCGCTGACAGCTGCTTTTCTTCCTGGTTGCGGCTGTCAGACATTTGGTCATGATGTCACACCTTTACTGACAGCCGTAACCAGGAAGTGAAGCAGCTGTCAGCGCAGAAGCCCTCTGCTCCTGTTTAACAGAGCAGAGGAGGTCCAGTTCAAATGTTTCCTATGGTCCTATGGACCACACAAACTGCTTATTCTTCCGATCTGGATGACCGACATCAGTCGCCACCGACCGTGAAATCACCTCAGATTTTTTGGCCCGACCAACTGATACATGGAAATATCGGTTGCTTGAGACGAAAATTCTGCTCCTATGTACCAGGTCTTAATGAATATAACAAAAATAAAGGTGATAATCATGGCAAGTAGATCTGATGTATTCAATTAGATCAACAGGACTTGAAGTTTAGTTCTTGAAGATGTTTCGCTAGTCATCCGACTGGCTTTCTAAATTCAGAATGACTTGTACAAGAATCTGTGGCAATTATGTACCCTGGAAAATCCCAATTAGCATATCACAGCCAAGTGTTAAGGGCGGGATTGCAGTGTGGCTGAGAGGTGTTATAGAAACGCCCAGAGTAAGGTGTCAAAACAGCATTGTACATGGCAGACAGTTGGTGTCGAACCCCCCCACCTCTATTTGGGCTTGGTTTCTTTATTTTCACATAAATGGCATCCTTAACACCTCTCTTGAACCAGTCACGTTCCTTTGCCAATATGTTCACCTTTACAATCTTCAAAGGTATGTCCTTTATTCTTAAGATGCAGGTGCACGGCTGAGTCCTGACCTGAGGAATTGGCTCTTCTGTGCTGGGCCATACGTTGATGCAGTTGCTGTGTGGTCTCCCCCACATACAAATCAGAGCATTCTTCACTGCACTGCACTGCATATATGATGTCGCTTTTCTTGTGTTTCGGTATTGGGTCTTTCGGATGTACCATTTGCTGCCTCAGTATTTTCTGAAAATTCTTCTTAATTTCTCGGAGACCCCTGCTACATATGGGATGACCATGTTCTTTCTCCTGTCTTGCTTTTTTGGGGATGTTCTCAGCTCTGTGTTGCAGGGTTCTGACACCCAGCTTGTGATCTAAAGGGTGGTGGGAGTTAAACATCAAATACTGATCTGTGTGTGTTGGTTTTCTGTAAACCTCTACTTCCAGTTAACCATTTTCCCTGACTTCTACCAAGCTGTCCAAGAAAGTCAGTTTGTTGTTTTGTACCTCTTCCCTTGTAAATTTGATTTTATGGTCTACCGCATTAATGTGTTCTGTAAAAGCTTGTACTGTCTTCTGGTGGATTTTAACCCAGGTGTCATCCACATATCTGAACCAGTGGCTGGGTGCTATACTCTTAAAGGTATTAAGCGCCTGTTTTTCTACCTCCTCCGTGTAAAGGTTGGCCACAATGGGTGAAACTGGAGATCTGAAGATCCCATAGCACAAAACAATGCTGTTTTGACACCTTACTCTGGGCGTTCCTATAACACCTCTTAGCCACTATCCAATCACTCCCTTAACACTTGGCTTTGATATGCTAATTGGGAGTTTCCAGGGTACATAATTGCCACTGATACTTGTACAAGTCATTCAGAATTGAGAAAGCCAGTCGGATGACTTTAGCATCTTCAAGAACTAAACTTCAAGTCCAGTTGATCTAATTGAATACAACAGATATGTCAAATTTAGCAATTCACCTAAAGCTAGGTACACACACTAGCCATAAAGCCCCGATACCGAAAATTTCCCCCGGCCACGGTAGTCTCCCTATACGCGAGTTGCCCCTTGAAACACACAGTCCCGAGCATTCTCCCTATGCATAGGGAGAACGTTTGGGACTGTGTGTAATCACACAGCACAGCACTCAACGCACTCCAATAGAAGACGATGTGGCCATTACCTCCTCTGCCCTGTGCTACCAACACTTTTCGCAGTGCATGCTCTGTGATATGGTAACATCAAAGCAATTGCAGGGTAGTGCTCTTGAATTGCCCAATGTTGTGATTTCACTGCGTGGCACGATTCTTGCCTGCTACCTAGTGGGGCCTTGAAACCAACTTGCATTGAAACCAATGCAATTTGCACCATGCGAAAAAAAGGATTTACGGGTAGGCCACACTAGCGCGTATGTGTGCGCGTTTTCGCTAAAATGGAAATTGAAGAGACGCAAAATTTCCATCGATTTACGATGCCCATGTGATTGCACATAGGTTTCCGTTTTGCAACTCATGCATTCACCATTTTTGGTGCATTAATGCATGCGTTTCCTTAACAGAAAATGAGAAAATTGCATGCGCAAAATGCACAAGAATCGCGCACACAATCACATGCAATAACGCTCACGATTGTGTGCGTGATTTGGTGCGTTGTAGTGGGGCCTCAGCCAAAGGATAGAAAATGTTTCAAAATGTTTAGGCTCCTAAGGAACTAACAGGGTTATTCAATAAAAGTTCTTATCGTTTAAAATGGTGCTAATTTTGCCCCAGCCAATCAGATGTTATTTAACATTTGAAAACTTACATCTGACTGGTTGGGGCAAAATTAGCACCATTTTAAATGATAAGAACTTTTATTGAATAACCCTGTAAGTACCATGGTAAATTCAAAGCTACCGAACTTGTCTATGGCTTAAAAATGTAGGTCCCCAAATATATAACTTCAGATGTATATATTATTACTATTAAACTACTCATGAATCTAAAGGTCAGTAAATTCAAGCCTGAAGGTGATTCTTTCACTGAAGTTCCCCTTTAAACAGGCCTCTAGCATGTCCCCTTTCCGTAATTTATTATTGGATTATGGGTTGCACACAATGCATATTTATTTAATTTAAATAGGAGGAGGATGTTACCTAAGCTCACTACCTCCCCACAGACACAAATATACTTAGGTAGCCCATACACTTATAGATGGCTGTATGATGAAATCTGGAAATCTTGACCAAAATTCACTACCCATTTAGAATGGATTACAGCCTGAAATAAAGTCAATATAATGAGGCTGTGAATTTTCTGACATCTCCAATCGGCTTTTGTTTAGTAAATTGGCAATATAACCAAGCAGTCTATTGACTAGAAGGCACACGCAGGTCTTTTTATTTTTTTTGCCTCTCCACATCCTGCCTTAATGACCAAAAATAATAAAATAAAATGTAATTATAAAAAGACAGGTGCAGATGCTGGATGATATTTCTTCATTTTCATAATTTAAACAATTAAAAAATATGCAGAAATGGGTTCAGTCCCAATATAGGGGTTACTTAGTCTTAGTTTAGTTTAGTTGAAAAATCAGGTTTTGCGGGGGGCGTGCCCAAGATGGAGTCGTGAGTGGACGCGTTGGTCAGAGCTCCCGATCCAGTTACACGCTATTATTCCTGTTGAGTCCTTTTCCTGTGTGCTTGGCTGTTCTAAGAACGTGCGGCTATGGGTAAAATCAAAGACAGAGAGAAAACCGAGGCTACTGTAGCGGAGAAAATCAGCAGGATTGCGAGATCCGGAACGCCCAACAGTAAGCCAGAACGACAAACTGCTGCGCTGCATATCAAAGCTGTCACGCCTAGCAACACGCCGAAAGGGAATCTGACGCCAAAAGTCGAGCAAAGGAGTGGGGAGATTCCTGGGAATATTTATATGCAGATTTCCGGATATATACATGTCAGTCTAACACATCTGGTACCCTCTCGCGTATTGACTATACGTTCGTCTCCCCTTCTCTAGCAAAGAAATTAATAAAGTTGGAGGTGCTACCAAAGGGCCCCTCCGATCATGCTCCCATATTAATGACATTAGAAGAAGACGCTGATAAAGGAATTATAAAATATTGGAAACTAAATCCATTTTGGGTCTCATTGTTTCCAGAGGAAAGAGAAGATCGAGTGAGATATGAACTAGTGAACTTTTTATTAATCGACCAAGGTCATGTCTCACCACTAATTAAATGGGACACGTTAAAAGCGCTTTTAAGGGGAATTTTAAAATCAACAATTTCCCTTATAAAAAAACAATCTAGAATAGAAGAAGGAGAGTTCAAAAAGGAAATGGAAGCAGCAGAACAGGAATACATTAGAGATCCCACACCAACCCTATTTGAAAATTGGTGTAATAAACAGAGAAGCTATACCCTATTTTTATATGAAAAGGCTCAAAGGAAGTTTTTTTTTATGAAGCAAAAGCAATTTGAGCTGGGGAATCAGTCGGCTAAGCTTCTGTCTTATATTACTAAGAAATTGTATACTCCTATTTTTATTGAAAAAATTAAAGATCCCCAGAAAGGAACTCTATATAGTACAGTAGATATAGTCCACAGTTTTAAGGAATATTATAGTAATATGTATAGGTCAAATTTAAAATATTCAAGTCAGGAGATTAATCATTAATTTTGTGGGAAGTAATGCAAAGATTTGGTATAGGGCCTCGATTCATAAAATGGATAAAAATATTATATAATCAGCCTGAAGCGAAAGTGTCAGTGAATGGTAAAATTTCAGAGTCCTTTTTATTATTTAGAGGTACAAGACAAGGGTGCCCCATATCTCCTTTACTATTTGCACTAGTAATAGAGGTAGTAGCAATCAGTTTAAGAGCTAATAGAAAAATAAGGGGATTAGAACTAGGCCCCTACAAAGAGAAAATAGCGCTGTACGCAGTGTTTCTGGATACATCTGATGACTCATTTATAGAAGTAATAAAGACCATGAAACAGTTTGGGAAGTTTTCTGGGATCAATATTAATTGGGAAAAATCATGTATAATGCCTATGGATAAAAACAATAATACTATCGGATTCACAACTGCATATTCAATCCCGATAGTTGAGTCATTTAAATATCTTAGAACAAGAAATCCAGAGAGCTTTTATAATTTAAATGTATTACCATTACTGACTTATATGAAGGAAAAAATGTTGCATTGGAAGGCTTTGCCATTAAATTTGTACGGGAGGATTAATTTAATTAAGATTTTTTTGCTTCCCAAAATACTATATGTTATAAAGCACACAATGGTATATATACCAGAGAACTTCTTTTATAAAATAAATAGTATGTTAGTGTCCTTCCTATGGGGGAATGGACATGCAAGGGTGAGCCTAAAACAGCTACAAGCACCAAAAGATAAAGCGGGTCTAGCATTACCCAACTTTAAATTGTATTATTGGGCAAGCCAACTAAATTATCTAAAATGCTGGATGGGAGATGGTAATCCCACACAATCCGAATGTATGCTTAAGTATTATGTAAAAGGACACTACATGGCCTACATAATGAAACCGATAAAACATATAGTTGGCAAAGGAACCACACTGCATGTACAAGATAAAAAATTTGGGAACAAACTCTCTGGATTTTCAAAAATCCCTGCGGAGACCCCATTGAGGGAGAATTATACTTACCCGCAACTGATAGCATTTGATTCAGCAAAAAAATGGAGTAGATTTGGGATTAAACTCTTCAAACATTTATTGCAGGAAAAGGAAATAACCCCATTTGAGCAAATTTCGGAAAAATACAACCTACCACGGAATTTCAATTTCAGATATTTACAATTGAGACATTGTGTCTCAAATGTAACAAGACACGGTAAAGTAAAATTTGCCTCCTATCCAATCTTAAAACAATTGGAGAAGACAAACCAGAAAAAAATGTTGTCTAAGCTATATCAATTATTAATAGATTATAATGCTGAAACACCTTCTAAGAAGGTTGTTGGTAAATGGACGAATTTAATACCCAACCTATCAGAGGAAGTGGGTTTGAAAATAATGAAATCTCATGATGGGGTCTCCTTCGCTGCTCAAAATAGATTAATACTACTGTATATAATCAATCAAGCATATTTAACACCTAAAAGAATTGGAAAAATGAGGAGGGTGAACAATCTGGAATCTCCAAAATGTAGATTGTTAGAAGCAGATTTTGACCATATTATCTGGGACTGTAGTGTGATTCAAAAATTCTGGGAGCAAGTGATTGAATTTATTGAAGCAAATTTGGGGATAAAAATTCAAAAGACTCCAGAAACATGTCTGTTTGGGATTTTAAATGGTCTTAATGCTGATAATATGTCAATACAGCTCTTTGGTGAAATTTTGTTCTATGCCCGAAAAAGCATAGTAATGAAATGGATGGCAAAAGAACCGCCATCAATACAACAATGGTTGGGGATAATTAATAAAGAACTCCCTTTTATGAAAGTAATATATAAACATAGGAAATGTATGGGGAAATTTGATAAGATATGGGGTAAATGGATCAGATTAAATGTGACGGTTTGATATGGAAAAATAGACGTGTCCATACGTTAAGGGAAGGTAAAGGGAGAAAAAGGTGTATAGTCAAAATAACACGCAGAAATGAAACAAGAAATGTTAAAAGTATTAATCTGTATTTTTTTGTTTCTGTTTGCTGAAACTGGTTGTACTAGACTGTAACACACATGTAAATGATTTGTAAAGCTATGGTATATTGTTAAATTGGAAAATAAAGTGAATTTAAAAAGAAAAATCAGGTTTTGAATAATTTGACATAATTGAATTTTCTATAATATGATATTGAAAGCAGGTGTTTCTACTATATCTTACAAATTGCTTTTTCTGGGAAGTTATGTAAGTTACTTGGCTATAAACGTATCTTATTGCATGCAGTTAAGTGCATGTATTTTGTTTTGTATCACAAACAAAAAATCTGTAATGGTCAGAGCATCTGTCCAAGGTGCATAATTGGACTAAAGTTGTAAGTTGCTTACTGCAGGGTACTACACTATGTGGGAGATACAATATGGCCCTTTTCCGTCTAAAACCACGTTAACCCGAAAAAAATTCGGGTTAACGTAGGTTTTGGACGGAATTTAGAGCCTAGCGCCATTTCCAAATGTTTTTGGAAATAGCGCCGTGCTACAGATGTAAAACCCCAACCGTTAAGGTTTGCGCTACATAGTAGCGCGACACTTAACGGCACGGGGTAGGAGGCATTAAACCCACGCTCTTACCTTAGCCTGATCCCGCGATGCAATAACTGACGTAATCTCGTTTACATCAGTTATTGTATCGCGGGATCGGGCAAAGGTAAGTAACGCGGGGCCCGGCTTTGAATCTCCCTGCAAATCTTATATTTTAGTAAGGTTCAGGTTTAAAGCTACCAGTCTAAAAAATTAAGTAAAGGGAGACCGTAAAGATCCAACAGGATTACCTCTGATCCTGGGCAATTTTGCTGAAAAGTAGCGATCACCAGAAAGCCCCATCCCCTGCTTTAGTCTGTGACCTTTGTATGAATAAGGGTCCATGATATGATTGTCCCCTGGCCCTGACTGATATACTGGTATATCTATACTTATTTATTTATACAAGGTCACAGATTCATGCTAGGGGGATGTGTTTTTAGATGTGTGTATTTTTCTCTTATCTGCACTTTATATGCACATATACACTTTTACTTGCAGTGTGATTATACTTAATAAAGGAGCTTTTGTATAATTTTTGATATTCTTTAAGGGATGTGCCCGTGGTTTTATCCGCTACTGTATTTCTATTAGTAATATTGAGTCTGGGACCTTACCAATGGGAAAAGTGGTTCCACAAAAAGTGTGCCTTAGATATAGCTGTCAATGTATTGGTGCCAAAAACACAAATATGAGAATCTGACCCAGTGATTGTCAATAAAGAACTCTTTAAGTAATTTCCTACTTTTTGGACCATTTCCATGACGCAGTAACTATCGCAATTGCTAGGTAAGGTTGCGCCAGGTTGCGATATTGCTTTCTCCCTCTTGCCTTCTGCTGTAGTAATTTTCAACATAAAGGTTAAACAAACAGTAAAAGTCAACAAACTGGTTGTTTACAGCATTCTTCATTCTTAAATTTATCTGGAAGGATTAATGCTTTTTTTTTTTTCCCCGCTTATAGCAAACCTCCCTGGGAGACAGCAGGTACGTTTCAAGTTTTTTATGTATCTAATGTTTAATAGTAGTAACCTTAATTTAGGTCAGGGGTGTAGCTAGGATTCGAAAAGATCCAGGGGAACTCCTTGAGCACCAAATATGCCGCTTGTAGCATATCGTGAAATGTTTTAGGCCGCTCTCTTTTTTCTCTTACCAATTAAGCCACGCCCAATAGGTACTTCCAGGTGGATTGACATAAAATGCAGAGAGACACAGGCAGAGACATGGAGACAGGAAGAGGTGGAAAGACAGACAGATAGATGGAAAATATAAACAGACAGAGACATACAGCGAGGTAAATTGATACAAAGGCAGATATAGATACTAAGATATATAAACTGGTTAATATACGTGCCTTAAACACAGACTGGTAAATATTTTGCCCACTTAGACTGGTATATATAAGTTGCCCACTTAGACTGGTATATATAAGTTGCCCACATAGTCTGGCAAATAGAAGTTGCCCATACACAGACAGGCAAATATAAGTTGCCCCCCCCCCCGGAAGCCCAGTCCTGTATATCATACTAGAAAAATTAAATTAATTAAATTATTAATTAAATGTACATATTGTATTCATTATACTGAAAAGTTTTCAGAAGAGTAGATACAGTAAATGGCAGGTTTATGCTTTAAGGGATACTGCAGCCTGTCAAAGAAACAGATGTGAAGAAACAATCAACCTAACGCATAGGGCATAATTCACTGGCTCCCTGTCACAATTAAAAATATATAACTGAAAGTTATCCCTGGGGCTCCCAATCTGACTGTATCCAGTTGATCTGTACATGCTCAGTGGTAATTGGAAAATTGTTGCTGGCTTTGGTGTGCAAACATTTAAACTGATCAAGAAAAAAAATCTGTTACTTATATTAAACCATACCAGAAAACAGAAATAACCCTGTATGAATATCAACCTATAATGCTCTTTAACTCTCTTATTTATGTTAAAAGCTAAATGTTTACCATGTGACTGTTGTGAGTTTCTACTCTACTGGGGAAAAATATTGTTATTCCATAATTGTCCTTATAACATATGGCTAGTAGCTAGTGAGCATGAAAAAATACATGCAACAATGTTGCTAAAAAATAGGAGCATTTCCAAAGCAAATGGTGGCCAAACATTAGTTATTTTGGAAAGTGTACACACATAAAACACATCTGGGGTTATTCAATAAAAGTTCTTGTTGTTAAAAATGGTGCTAATTTTGCCCCAACCAATCAGATGTTAGCTTTCAAATGCTAAATAATATCTGATTGGTTAAGTAGTCTTAGTTTAGTTAGTTGAAAAATCAGGTTTTGCGGGGGGCGTGCCCAAGATGGAGTCGTGAGTGGACGCGTTGGTCAGAGCTCCCGATCCAGTTACACGCTATTATTCCTGTTGAGTCCTTTTCCTGTGTGCTTGGCTGTTCTAAGAACGTGCGGCTATGGGTAAAATCAAAGACAGAGAAAAACCGAGGCTACTGTGCGGAGAAAATCAGCAGGATTGCGAGATCCGGAACGCCCAACAGTAAGCCAGAACGACAAACTGCTGCGCGCATATCAAAGCTGTCACGCCTAGCAACACCCGAAAGGGAATCTGCGCCAAAAGTCGAGCAAGGAGTGGGGAGATTCCTGGGAATATTTATATGCAGATTTCCGGATATATACATGTCAGTCTAACACTCGGTACCCTCCGCGTATTGACTTACGTTCGTCTCCCCTTCTCTAGCAAGAAATTAATAGTTGGAGGTGCTACCAAAGGGCCCCTCCGATCATGCTCCACTATTAATGACATTAGAAGAAGACGCTGATAAAGAATTATAAAATATTGGAAACTAAATCCTTTTGGGTCTCATTGTTTCCAGAGGAAAGAGAAGATCGAGTGAGATATGAACTAGTGAACTTTTTATTAATCGACCAAGTCATGTCTCACCACTAATTAATGGGACCCGTTAAAAGCGCTTTAAGGGGAATTTTAAAATCAACAATTTCCCTTATAAAAAACAATCTAGAATAGAAGAAGGAGAGTTCAAAAAGGAAATGGAAGCAGCAAGAACAGGAATACATTAGAGATCCCACACCAACCCTATTTGAAATTGGTGTAATAAACAGAGAAGTTACCCTATTTTTATATGAAAAGGCTCAAGGAAGTTTTTTTTTGAAGCAAAAGCAATTTGAGCTGGGGAATCGTCGGCTAAGCTTCTTTCTTATATTACTAAGAAATTGTATACTCCTTTTTTATTGAAAAAATTAAGATCCCCAGAAGAACTCTATATAGTACAGTAGATATAGTCCACAGTTTTAAGGAATATTATGTATGTATAGGTCAATTTAAAATATTCAAGTCAGGAGATTAATCTTAATTTTGTGGGAAGTAATGCAAAGATTTGGTATAGGGCCCGATTCATAAAATGGATAAAAATATTATATAATCACCTGAACGCAAGTGTCAGTGAATGGTAAAATTTCGAGTCCTTTTTATTATTTAGAGTATCAAGACAAGGGTGCCCCATATCTCCTTTACTATTTGCACTAGTAATAGAGGTAGTAGCATCAGTTTAAGAGCTAATAGAAAAATAAGGGGATTAAACTAGGCCCCTACAAAGAGAAAATAGCGCTGTACGCAGTGTTTTCTGGATACATCTGATGACTCATTTATAGAAGTAATAAAGACCATGAAACTTTGGGAAGTTTTCTGGGATCAATATTAATTGGGAAAAATCATGTATAATGCCTATGGATAAAAACATAATACTATCGGATTCACAACTGCATATCAATCCCGATAGTTGAGTCATTTAAATATCTTAGAACAAGAAATCCAGAGAGCTTTTATAATTTAAATGTATTACCATTACTGACTTATATGAAGGAAAAAATGTTGCATTGGGAGCTTTGCCATTAAATTTGTACGGGAGGATAATTTATTAAGATTTTTTTGCTTCCCAAAAACTATATGTTATAAAGCACACAATGGTATTATACCAGAGAACTTCTTTTATAAAATAAATAGTATGTTAGTGTCCTTCCTATGGGGGAATGGACATGCAAGGGTGAGCCTAAAACAGCTACAAGCACCAAAAGATAAAGCGGTCTAGCATTACCAACTTTAAATTGTATATTGGGCAGCCAACTAAATTATCTAAAATGCTGGATGGGAGATGGTAATCCCACACAATCCGAATGTTAGCTTAAGTATTATGTAAAAGGACACTACATGGCCTACATAATGAAACCGATAAAACATATAGTTGGCAAAGGAACCACACTGCATGTACAAGATAAAAAATTTGGGAACAACTCTCTGGATTTTCAAAAATCCCTGCGGAGACCCCATTGAGAGAATTATACTTACCCGCAACTGATAGCATTTGATTCAGCAAAAAAATGGATAGATTTGGGATTAAACTCTTCAAACATTTATTGCAGGAAAAGGAATAAACCCCTTTAGCAAATTTCGGAAAAATACAACCTACCACGGAATTTCAATTTCAGATATTTACAATTGAGACATTGTGTCTCAAATGTACAAGACACGGTAGTAAAAATTTGCCTCCTATCCAATCTTAAAACAATTGGAGAAGACAAACCAGAAAAAAATGTTGTCTAAGCTATATCAATTATTAATAGATTATAATGCTGAAACACCTTCTAAGAAGGTTGTTGGTAAATGGACGAATTTAATACCCAACCTACAGGGGAAGTGGTTTTGAAAATAATGAAATCTCATGATGGGGTCTCCTTCGCTGCTCAAAATAGTTAATACTACTGTATTAATCAATCAAGCATATTTAACACCTAAAAGAATTGGAAAATGAGAGGGTGAACCAATCTGGAATCTCCAAAATGTAGATTGTTAGAAGCAGATTTTGACCATATTATCTGGGACTGTAGTGTGATCAAAAATTCTGGGAGCAAGTGATTGAATTTATTGAAGCAAATTTGGGGATAAAAATTCAAAGACTCCAGAAACATGTCTGTTGGGATTTTAAATGGTCTTAATGCTGATAATATGTCAATACAGCTCTTTGGTGAAATTTTGTTCTATGCCCGAAAAAGCATAGTAATGAAATGGATGGCAAAAGAACCGCCATCAATACAACAATGGTTGGGGTAATTATAAAAACTCCCTTTTATGAAGTAATATAAAACATAGGAAATGTATGGGAAATTTGATAAGATATGGGGTAAATGGATCAGATTATGTGACGGTTTGATATGGAAAAATAGACGTGTCCATACGTTAAGGGAAGGTAAAGGAGAAAAGTGTATAGTCAAAATAACACGCAAATGAAACAAGAAATGTTAAAAGTATTAATCTGTATTTTTTTGTTTCTGTTTGCTGAAACTGGTTGTACTAGACTGTAACACACATGTAAATGATTTGTAAGCTATGGTATATTGTTAAATTGGAATAAAGTGAATTAAAAAGAAATCAGGTTTTGAAAATTTACATAATTGAATTTTCATAATATGATATTGAAAGCAGGTGTTTCTACTATATCTTACAAATGCTTTTTCTGGGAAGTTATGTAAGTTACTTGGCTATAAACGTATCTTATTGCATGCAGTTAAGTGCATGTATTTTGTTTTGTATCCACAACAAAAAATCTGTAATGGTCAGAGCATCTGTCCAAGGTGCATAATTGGACTAAAGTTGTAAGTTGCTTACTGCAGGGTACTACACTATGTGGGAGATACATATGGCCCTTTTCCGTCTAAACCACGTTAACCCGAAAAAAATTCGGGTTTAACGTAGGTTTTGGACGGAATTTAGAGCCTGCGCCATTTCCAAATGTTTTTGGAAATAGCGCCGTGCTACAGATGTAAAACCCCAACCGTTAAGGTTTGCGCTACATAGTAGCGCGACACTTAACGGCACGGGGTAGGAGGCATTAAACCCACCCTCGCTCTTCCTTAGCCTATCCCGCGATGCAATAACTACGTAATCCGTTTACATCAGTTATTGTATCGCGGGATCGGGCAAAGGTAAGTAACGCGGGGCCCGGCTTTGAATCTCCCTGCAAATCTTAATTTTAGTAAGGTTCGTTTAAAGCTCCCAGTCTAAAAAATTAAGTAAAGGGAGACCGTAAAGATCCAACAGGATTACCTCTGATCCTGGGCATTTTGCTGAAAAGTAGGATCACCGAAAGCCCCATCCCCTGCTTTAGTCTGTGACCTTTGTATGAATAAGGGTCCATGATATGATTGTCCCTGGCCCTGACTGATATACTGGTATATCTATACTTATTATTTATACAAGGTCACAGATTCATGCTAGGGGGATGTGTTTTTAGATGTGTGTATTTTTCTCTTATCTGCACTTTATATGCACTATACACTTTTATTGCGGTGTGATTATACTTAATAAAGGAGCTTTGTATAATTTTTGATATTCTTTAAGGGATGTGCCGTGGTTTTATTCCGCTACTGTATTTCTATTAGTAATATTGAGTCTGGGACCTTACCAATGGGAAATGGTTCCACAAAAAGTGTGCCTTAGATATAGCTGTCATTATTGGTGCCAAAAACACAAATATGAGAATCGGACCCAGTGATTGTCAATAAAGAACTCTTTAAGTAATTTCCTACTTTTTGGACCATTTCCATGACGCAGTCACTCGCAATTGCTAGGTAAGGTTGCCCAGGTTGCGATATTGCTTTCTCCCTCTTGCCTTCTGCTGGTAGTAATTTTCAACATAGGTTAAACAAACAGTAAAAGTCAACAAACTGGTTGTTTACAGCATTCTTCATTCTTAATTTATCTGAAGGATTTGCTTTTTTTTTTTTCCCCGCTTATAGCAAACCTCCCTGGACAGCAGGTACGTTTCAAGTTTTTTATGTATCTAATGTTTAATAGTAGTAACCTTAATTTAGGTCAGGGGTGTAGCTAGGATTCGAAAGATCCAGGGGAACTCCTTGAGCACCAAATATGCCGCTTGTAGCATTCGTAAATGTTTTAGGCCGCTCTCTTTTTTCTCTTACCAATTAAGCCACGCCCAATAGGTACTTCCAGGTGGATTGACATAAAATGCAGAGAGACACAAGCAGACATGAGACAGGAAGGTGGAAAGACAACAGATAGATGGAAAATATAAACAGACAGAGACATACAGCGAGTAAATTGATACAAAGGCAGATATAGATACTAAGATATATAACTGGTTAATATACGTGCCTTAAACACAGACTGGTATATTTTGCCCACTTAGACTGGTAATATAAGTTGCCCACTTAGACTGGTATATATAAGTTGCCCACATAGTCTGGCAAATAGAGTTGCCCATACACAGACAGGCAAATATAAGTTGCCCCCCCCCCCGGAAGCCCAGTCCTGTATATCATACTAAAAATTAAATTAATTAAATTATTAATTAATGTACAATTGTATTCATTATCTGAAAATTTTCAGAAGAGTAGATACAGTAAATGGCAGGTTTATGCTTTAAGGGATACTGCAGCCTGTCAAAGAAACAGATGTGAAGAAACAATCAACCTAACGCTAGGGCATAATTCACTGGCTCCCTGTCACAATTAAAAATATATACTGAAAGTTATCCTGGGGCTCCCAATCTGACTGTATCCAGTTGATCTGTACATGCTCAGTGGTAATTGGAATTGTTGCTGGCTTTGGTGTGCAAACATTTAAACTGATCAAGAAAAAAAATCTGTTACTTATATTAAACCATACCAAAAACAGAAATAACCCTGTATGAATATCAACCTATATGCTCTTTAACTCTCTTTTTATGTTAAAAGCTAAATGTTTACCATGACTGTTGTGAGTTTCTACTCTACTGGGGAAAAATATTGTTATTCCATAATTGTCCTTATAACATATGGCTAGTAGCTAGTGAGCATGAAAAAATACATGCAACAATGTTGCTAAAAAATAGGAGCATTTCCAAAGCAAATGGTGGCCAAACATTAGTTATTTTGGAAAGTGTACACACATAAAACACATCTGGGGTTATTCAATAAAAGTTCTTGTTGTTAAAAATGGTGCTAATTTTGCCCCAACTAATCAGATGTTAGCTTTCAAATGCTAAATAATATCTGATTGGTTAAGGCAAAATTAGCACTGTTTTTAAAGATAAGAACTTTTATTGAATCTCCCTCATCATTTTTTAATCTTAAAGGGAATGCCTACCCCCAGGAGTAAAATCTATACTTACCTTTCCCACCCCTATAAACCCTTAGAGTGTTACTGACCTCCTGGTCAGCAGCGTAACTAGGAATCACTGGGGCCCCCAGCAAAACTATGATAGGGCCCCTCCCTGCTAAATCCACAGTGGTTTTCTGGGAGGAAGTTATATGGAAAATAATAAGATGGGCCCCTTGGCTCCCATGTCCCCTTGTGGTAGCAGGGTATGCTCCCCCGGTTCTTATGCCCCTGCTCCCAATGGTTCCTGAAGCTCCTGATACTGGTCTTCCCAGTTCTCAACTCCTCAGCAAGGTCAATGAGCATTTACAGAGCTCAGCTGCAGAACAGATAGTTGCAGAGGTGTGCTGATATGAAACCGGGACTGACGGTTGCAACCAGAAAAGGCATCCAGCAGCATGGAAAGACTGTAGTGTATAAGGAGCTTTAGGAACCATGGGGCAGGAAAATTTAGATTGTAGTAGTGAGGGTGGACATGCCCTTTACATAGATACACGGAGCATCATTATCCTTAGTTAATCTATTGTCCAGCATTTACAGTAGGAAAAAACACTGGCTCTGAAATAAATCTTTTTATATATACAGCATTATAATTACAATATTTCTTTGAATCTGTACAGGACATGTGAACATGTATCCTTGACAACAGCTGACCTTGGTGGAAAGTTCCTTCATATTACAGCCGGTCAACAATTTACTTGCTAGTAGGTTGCATTGGACTGGGAAGCAATTTAAGATGTTCTGTGTGTGTTCTACTGAAAGACTGATTATGACTGATAATCCAAAGATGAAGATGCCATGTTTTACATAATGGTTATTCTTTCTTTTAAATCCCTTTCTATGCAAATGTAAATGAACAATCTGTGGAGTATTTGAAAATAAGTATACATATATAATTTGTATAAATAAATGTAAACCTTACTAGCATTGGGAGGGAGGTTTTAGAATTTCTATTTTTTTTAATGGTGTAAATGCTTCTGACTTGGAGTGGGTATGTTACAATACACATTCCCTGCATACTGTGGCTTATCATAAGTAAGTAAGTTATCATTACAATCGATATGTACATAGTAAGCTGAGATAATCCTTAAAGGCTTGTGATCTTTGGCTGACCCCTGACATGTTTCAGCCGACCATAATTTAATGTATGGGTGAAACTGACATTCAATCAGGTATTGGCTCGTCAACAAGGCCCGACCGAGTGCTTATACATTAAACAGTTGTTCGATATACATTGTGCATTGCGGGTCAGCCCTGAGATCACATGCTTGTACGAGTCTTTAGATACTGTTACTTTAGAAGTTTGTTATAAATGCAAAAGGCAAGACCACTTTAAAAGTTTATCAATTGTCATTGTATGCAGTGTCTTTTAACTGTTTGTGAAGTTAACATGTTAAATCTAATAACCACTGTAAAAGCCCTCCTCGAATTACAATGAAAATGTGTGATTAGTCATTAAACATCCAGTGGGTTTCCCCATTTTAATTTAAATGTAGAGCATTTTTACATAAGCCCAAGCACATTCTAGTCCTGTTGGACGGTATTAAGAGAGCCTTGATTGGCCACTCTAACTTATAAAATAGTATAATCATTTAAACTGTTTAATATGTTGACAGGGTTCTTTGGTATATACTGCATTCTGTCAGCCTGCTCATTAGAAAACAGTTATTTAAAGGGCATGTCCACCCCCAAAACTATAATTTAACCCACTACTGGACCCACTTTGTAGTTTAATAAAACCCTTACCTTACATATCTGCTCCTTATGGTTCTACAGCAAGGCCTTATCAAAGTCCAGGAAAGTGAAGAATCTAAGCTGTCAGTGAGGCATCCAGTCCTTGCTGCTTTCTCATCATCAACAAGGGCTGTGACATGCGCAGTCCCCCCCCCACCCACACCATCCGGATCCATCCTCA
The DNA here is from genome assembly GCA_019447015.1 of Hymenochirus boettgeri. Taxonomy (NCBI): domain Eukaryota; kingdom Metazoa; phylum Chordata; class Amphibia; order Anura; family Pipidae; genus Hymenochirus; species Hymenochirus boettgeri. The sequence continues at coordinate 81,109,772 of CM033473.1, read as the reverse complement.
GCCACCATTGCACCTAGTGTGAAATCCTTTTGGGGGTAAGGTAGGTAACCCCTGCCCCCACCAACCGCCAATATTTCTTTAAAAAAATCCTAAGATCTGTACTTTAAGAGCCTTCTCTCGCAGCATTTCCCGTGACGTCAGCCGCGTCTGCGATTGGCTGCCTCTCCGCCAATCACAGATGCGGCTGATGGTCCAGCACTGCTTGCAACTCCTTCAAGCAGGCAGCCGGATCGGATTGCTGCAGGAGAGAAGGCTCTGTAAGTAGAAATCTGGGTATTTTTTTAAAGAAATATTGCAGCAGTTGGGGGTGGGTAGGTGTTACCTACCTTACCCCCAAAGTTTGTTTTGGGGGTGGACATGCCCTTTAATATTAATGATACTATTCCTATAATAGCTCATTTTTATGAATGGTTGTCAACTGCAGATTCCCAGTTAATTGATATCTGGGTGACTGTTTCATTAAAGTCAAGAAAGAATAAAATGCCTTGATGTTTTTATATATCTCTATTTTTGTTAATAGGCTTCATCAAACTTTATAACTAAATGAAGGGGGGAATGCCATACTAGCTCTATTAAAAGGAAAAGACACCCTGTTTGTTCTAGTTCACAGTATGACGCATGTCATGTACTGGAGTATTTCCTTATTTGTTTTGTTTTATTTGCCATAATAAAATGCATTTTAATGTATATAGTATTTGGTGGAATCTTTATTATAAACCCATTTAAACTTTATACCTGTGCATGAGAGTACTAGAATAAGTCAGAAAAGCTTTTATACAATTTCAGTGCGATAGACCAGGAGCTGATATCAGCTACCCAGTTTTATCGCCCCTCCGATATACTGTAATGTGCCAGTGCATTGTGGGACTTTTAACGCCAGCCATTAGCAGATGCACAGGAATCTTTTAGGATACTAGTGCAGCCACTCCAAAAAGTCTTGCTAAGCAAGTACGGTACTACTTTCATGTACTTCTTTCCATTACCAGGTGGTGGTGCATCACCCTGACAGTAGTTAAAGGATAAGTGCACTGTAAAATCAAGTTATGTTCATTGGGAAGCTGCAGCTTTAAAAATACCGTTGCCATATTTTTTTTTAACCTATGCCCCTCCAGAGCCTAGCTTTGTGCCTTGAAAGTGGTCAGAGATGATTAAGTTCAACATTCTGTAAGCAGTTGTGTCTTATGCTAATTTCCTAACCTGTAGACCCTTTATGTGTCATATTAATGAAAAAGAAGCACCTAAATATTTTTCGATACAGAAATATGTACAGGTTTTTTATAAGCAAAGATTTTGCAGCTTGGGGTTAGTTTGTTAGTAAAAACATCAGAATAAAAATAGGAATCCTGAACCACCCCACAAGGTGAAATTCAATAAATAGGAATCCAGAACCACCCCACAAGGTGAAATTCAACAAATAGGAATCCAGAACCACCCCACAAGGTGAAATTCAATAAATAGGAATCCAGAACCACCCCACAAGGTGATATACAATAAATAGGAATCCAGAACCACCCCACAAGGTGAAATTCAATAAATAGGAATCCAGAACCACCCCACAAGGTGATATACAATAAATAGGAATCCAAAACCACCCCACAAGGTGAAATTCAATTAATAGGAATCCAGAACCACCCCACAAGGTGAAATGCAATTAATAGGAATCCAGAACCACCCCACAAGGTGAAATACAATAAATAGGAATCCTGAACCACCCCACAAGGTGATATACAATAAATAGGAATCCAGAACCACCCACCAAGGTGATATACATAAATAGGAATCCAGAACCACCCACAAGGTGATATACAATAAATAGGAATCCAGAACCACCCCACAAGGTGATATACAATAAATAGGAATCCAGAACCACCCCCACAAGGTGATATACAATAAATAGGAATCCAGAACCACCCCACAAGGTGAAATACAATAAATAGGAATCCAGAACCACCCCACAAGATGAAATACAATAAATAGGAATTCAGGACCACCCTACAAGGTGATATACAATAAATAGGAATCCAGAACCACCCCACAAGGGTATACAAAAATAGGAATCAGAACCACCCCACAAGGTGATATACAATAAATAGGAATCCAGAACCACCCCCACAAGGTGATATACAATAAATAGGAATCGAGAACCACCCCACAAGGTGAAATACAATAAATAGGAATCTAGAACCACCCCACAAGGTGATATACAATAAATAGGAATCTAGAACCACCCCACAAGGTGATATACAATAAATAGGAATCCAGAACCACCCGACAAGGTGATATACAATAAATAGGAATCCAGAACCACCCTACAAGGTGAAATACAATAAATAGGAATCCAGAAACCACCCACAAGGTGTATACAATAAATAGGAATCAGAACCAACCCACAAGGTGATATACAATAAATAGGAATCCAGAACCACCCTCACAAGGTGAAATAAATAAATAGAGAATCAGAAACCACCCTACAGGTGATGAAATACAATAAATCAGGAATACAGAAAACCACCCCACAAGGTGATATACAATAAATAGGAATCCAGAACCACCCCACAAGGTGATATACAATAAATAGGAATCCAGAACCACCCCACAAGGTGATATACAATAAATAGGAATCCAGAACCACCCCCACAAGGTGATATACAATAATAGGAATCCAGAACCACCCCCAAGGTGAAATACAATAAATAGGAATCCAGAACCACCCCACAAGATGAAATACAATAAATAGGAATTCAGGACCACCCTACAAGGTGATATACATAAATAGGAATCCAGAACCACCCCACAAGGTGTATACAATAAATAGGCACGAACCACCCCACAAGGTGATATACAATAAATAGGAATCCGAACCACCCCACAAGGTGATATACAATAAATAGGAATCGAGAACCACCCCACAAGGTGAATACAATAAATAGGAATCTAGAACCACCCCACAAGGTAGATACAATAATGGAATCTAGAACCACCACCCACAAGTGTATATACAATAAATAGGAATCCAGAACCACCCACAAGGTGATATACAATAAATAGGAATCCAGAACCACCCTACAAGTGAAATACAATAAATAGGAATCCAGAACCACCCCACAGGTGATAATACAATAAATAGGAATCCAGAACCACCCCCCAAGGTGATATACAATAAATAGGAATCCGAACCACCCTACAAGGTGAAAATACATAATAGAATCCAGAACCACCCTACAAGGTGAAATACAATAAATAGGAATCCAGAACCACCCCACAAGGTGATATACAATAAATAGGAATCCAGAACCACCCTACAAGGTGAAATACAATAAATAGGAATCCAGAACCACCCTACAAGTTGAAATACAATAAATAGGAATCCAGAACCACCCTACAAGGTGAAATACAATAATTTCCTAATGAGCTAAGATTACCTACCAGACAGGAGTAAATTAAATGATCACAATCCAAGAGGTAATCAAGTGATTAAAGTCACTTAAACAAATAAAGCACCAGGGCCAGATATAGGACCAGATGGTTATACCACAGGATACTATAAACCATTTAAGTCAACCCTGGACAATAACCAGCAATTCAGATACAAGGAGTTTAATTATGAAGACAGATTAGATCACAAAGGTCTAGGCCCAACTGTAACTGTTTTTTGAAACGCATCCATTGTGTGATCAGCAAGGAAACATGCAATTAACATAGAAATTGCGGAGTCCTTGCTTACACTGTGTGTTGTGCTGTGTTCTGTTTTTCCAATGCATGCATGCACAGCACATGGTAAAAAAGGAAATGCAACACAACATACTAAAAATCTTTGGGATTTTATTACATTGGGCCTTAAGTAAGAACAGATGTGCCCTTTTATTCAAATCTTGTTTGTTTAAATATAGTCATTAGAGGTGTGTGTGTGTGTGTGTGTGCGCGCGTGCATTTCCCAAGCAGGCAGTCAATGAAAGTGGGCAGACCTGCACCATCCACAGCATTCATGGATAAACTCATTGTATTTTTCTTCTAAACTACTGCTCACAGACACAGGATACTGCAGGTACATATCCACCTTACACATATCTATCCTTACAACCCAGGTGACTTTTATCAGTGGAGATACCCTTTAATATTATTTTCCCAATGTCTCTGTAAAGACATCTTTCTATTTCACTCATGTTTCTTTTTTGCTATCCAGCTAAACCCCCCTTCAAGTTTTTATTAATTTGGCTTGAAAAACCCAAATTACTGTTCTTTCTATTTCTTCTTCTTTGTCTTCTTCCGTTTTATTCTTCTGCTTTTTTGGACTGTATGGCTGAGGCCACACTGCAACGCACAGGAATCGCGCACAAAATCACGAGCTTTATCGCACGCGATTGTGTGCGAGATTCTTGTGCATTTTGCCATTTGCAGGGCATATAGGAGAAGTGTGCTATCTTCTAGCTAAGGAATCCGCGGAAGCGTTACGGCGTTATCGGCGAATTTCTGGACATTTTTTCCCATAGACTATTCTTCGGTATTCTTCGGCTGAACGTTTGTTTGTTAATTAACAAACATTCGGTCGTAATTGTATGACTGCGGCTGTACATTTACGGCCACTGTCGTACATTACCAAACTGCGATAACGCGAGTGTATGAATATGGCCTTAGGATCCAGGCTTTTACAATGGCCCAGGTAGATGATCATTTACAGCAGACCTGGGCAAAGTAAGGCCTGGGGGCCACATGCGGCCTAATTGTTTCAAGGTTGGATAATTAATTTATTTTTATTAAGTTTATTTTATTAAAAATTACCTGATCAATTGATTAATTGAGTTTGGAAAGGATCTAAAATATTACATACCAAAATTGCAATTAATAATAAAAAAAAATGATCCAGGCATATTAATTGAAACTTTGATAAGCTGAATGCAGTTTTGCTATCTCTATAATGAAAATTTATTTGAACCTATCGGTCTGGCCCTTCACGACAATCCAAGTTTCTTGTGCGGCCCCCTGTGAAATTTAATTGCCCCCCCCCCTGATTTACAGCATAAATTCTACTGACTTTTTGGTCTACTGCGCTACATTGAATATTAACATCCTCTACACTATAGTAAAGAATATGAAGACCAATGCATAAAATGATTCATTAAACTTACACAAAGACTGCAATTCAAAAGCACAATAACCATTTAATAGATGACTGAATACGTCTGGAGTAACTTAAAACTATTATTTATACATTTGTCGTGCAAGAAACACTGTATGGGTCGCTTCAAACTGTCATAGAAAATGATGGAAACTATTGGAAATGATTGGATATAAAGTAATTGAAAAAATCCTGCATATGAATAGAAATAAAAGGAAACACATAAAAACAGTTCCTTTTCACAATCTAATAGACAGACGTCTCATCAATAATGAAATACCATCTTGGAGAACAAAAAATTATAATTTTCACAGCTGTTAAACACAAAAAGCAATATAATATTCTATCATATATGTATGTGTATTATTGGACTTGAAATTATTTGCCATCTTCTGAGCTTTCTTTGGGTTAACATGGTCAACCAAGGTCAGGTCTATGCGCTTAAGACCTGACCTTGAACAAGAAGTGTCAGTATTTATTGGATACAACAGGCAGCAGTGCTCAGAAGAATAAATCTACAGAGTACAGCAAATATCGATAATGATCAGTACTTTACAATGTAGAAGTTTTATCCCACCGCAGTCTTAAACGAACAACGATGGTGCAATATAATGATATCACAATGTATATTGCTACCGTGCAGTATTGTCCAATTAATACCACAGAGGTCCTTAAGGTTCGCTAGAAGTATTGTACAGCTGCAGTCGTACATTTTTGATCTTTGGCAGTAAAGGTTCTGTATCCTTATCGATCATATAAACCCCGCAGTATTGGACCTTTCTGTTGAATGACAGAAGGTCAATGACATATATCGATCTAGTTCAAACTTTTATCCATCCCAAAACATCTATAAAATAAAATAATCTACAGTAAGGACTCTGCCTGGAGGCACATTCTTCAAGGGAAAAAAAAAAATAATTCCTGGATCAAAACAGTGTATCAATAAATACATCTTTTTAAGGATCTGGTGAACTTATAATGAATTAATGTAATTGGAGTTTCATGACTCTTTAAGCTGAAGTGGCCTGTACAGACACTAATCCTGATCGGATGATATTGGTATTTTTCCATTGTTGTATGATCTTGGGACAATTGTACAACTGCGCCTTTAACGATCGTTACAGCGATCATAAATCTATGATAGCAATCTTAAATCGTTGACCCTGATCATAGAGTAACGATCGCCTATAGAATAGCATTGCATTATTTTACTACCGCTTGGTATTCTATTGTTCATAGAATAAAGATTGTTTGCCATAGATTTACAGCCACATTTGTACATTAATGAAAACCTGCGGTAATGCAAAGTTGTAATATTGCGGGGTTATAAATATGGCCCTTAATTCTGTGCTGTTCTGATGCTTGCTTGGTCTGTACATAGTAATTGAGGTTGATTAAAGACATATGTCCATCTAGTCCAACCTTTTCACCCTCCTTTTAAACCCTACCTAACAGTTGATCCAGAGGAAGGCAAAAAAAAAAAAAAAAAAACAGCTAATAAGGGGGGAATTCCTATCTGACTCCAAACGACAATCGGAAAGTATCCCTGGATCAACCAGAACTACAGTACATGTATTAATACCAATATAGTCAACAAACTTGCCATTAACACATCTGGTGGAAGACCGTTTCATCGTTCTCACTGTAAAGAAACCTTTCCTATCCCGAAGATGAAACTTCTTTTCTTCCAACCTTAAAAGGACATCCTCGTGTGTAGGGGATATTCCCGACCGATCGGAGTGCCGACGAACGTCCGTAGTTGGCACTCCGATCGATCGGGAAAGATGGAAAATTTCCGTCGGTCTGCATTGGCTCACTTTACTTTAATAGAGGGAGCCCACACCGATTATGCGGTGTATGGCCGCACGGCCAACTGATCCCCATACCGCGTATGGGGATCGGTCGGTTCCATGTGTGAAGGTTCCCTTCGCAATGTGCCGACAGATACCAATGTGATCTGTCCGTACACTGCAATGGAGAAAGCATGTGTATGGCCACCTTAAGTCATCAGCAAACACTGAGGCCTTGCTCTCAATGCCCCCTTCTAAGTTATTTATAAACAGATTAAAAAGAAGTGGCCCCAGCACAGAAACCAGAGGCACTCCACTTAGAACTTTAGTCCACATAGATGTAGCTCCATTGACCAAATGTATAGTTTCCAAAAACCTCTGCACACAGGAATAAGGTTGCCAACAAACTTTATTATAGCAATTAAAAACAATAAAAAAAAACACTTAAAGGAGAAGTACACCGTATTTCTAACTTGTTGCTAGTGGGTAGCTGTACCCTAGTGAAATAATGTGGTGGTGTTTATTTTTGGCTATCCCCCTCCCCACCTCTACCTGCAACTGTTAAACCTTTTTTCTTGGCCTTGTGGTGAACTTCCTGTAGCAGGACCTCCCCCATGGGATTTAGTAAGAAAATTCCTGTACTCAGCCTCACAATACTGTTCCTTCAGTATCACACTGTGCACGCATGCATTACCTGCATTATAGGTATAAACGAGTTTTAAGAATTTTAATACATGGACATGTCATTATTAACTAATTTTTTTACAAAGGTCTTGATCTTAACCTATTTATTTTTTGTTTTCTGCTTGTAACCCTTCCCCTATCCTACAAGCAAGAAACTTGCATTGCAGCCAGCCCCACTCAACTAAACATTTCCTATCACACCAGAGCATAGAAGTAACCCAGTCTACTAATTTCTTATATATACCATTTCAATTGGGATACTTACAGTGTGTTGTGTAAACCCCACCCCACATATTACATTAAAATAAGTTAACGTATTTTCACAAGGAAATCATTTAGACATCTGAGACTGGTTGATTGGTGGTTAATAGAATACGAAATGGCTAATCCTGGGGGTTCTGCCCCTTGAGCCATCTGATTACTCCCCAAAGTTCATTCTGCCGGTCAGGTTAGAAAACTTTGCAAAAATTGGGGAACCCTCTAGCCAACCAACCTTGGGCAAGCTCATCTATTGTATTCAAGAACAAGAGGTGTCAGGGGTAAGCTTAAAGCACATGTCTAACCCCAAAACTATAATTTAACCCACTACTGGCACCACCTTGTAGTTGAACCAGCTGAAATCTGAACAACAAGGTTTGCAATAGCAAAAATCAAACATGTATGTTCAAAATAGTCTAAAGCAAAGTTGGAAATAAATCCTGTAGAAAAACGGAACAAAAGAAAACATATTGCTTAGCCTCCAGCATGCAATAGAATTGTTTCCCTTTTATCTACTATGTTCAGGCACCAGTTTGAACCGCACCTGGAGTTGTGGAACTGGAAATTTGCCTTTTATGTCTAAATAAATCTCTTAAATGTGAGTAAAACAACAAGGAGAACAGGGTAGGTACAGATCATCTTCCCTAAAGCAATTTATTCTGTGACATGTTAAACGGCAGAGAATAAACATTTTAAACAGTGACTTTGTTGAATAAGAAGCAAATAATTAAAGGTTTTCACAGCAAGTAAATCAAATGCAAGCTTGATGGCTAAAGTAGAAAGGAAGCACTATCATTTTTTTGTTGCCATTTTTCTCTTGCCTATTCAATTTAAAATCCATCAGACTAATAAGGACAGTAAACAAAAAAGCTGCAACCAAATGACAGTTTATTTTAAACATGGGTTTTATGGTTTAGAACTGTCAAAACATTTCAGAGCTGGCAGGAGGCGACTGTACACAGAGCTTGATGGGAAGTCAGAATAAAATAAAGGGGCTTCCTGGCTGAATCTGTTCAGATACTGATTACTAATTTGCACTAGAGTGCCACAATAGTATTGTATAGGCAATCGTACAATTCATTTGGTGATCATAGATGTGCAGTCACAATCTAAATTGTGAGATTGCAATTATAATTTTACGGAATTGAAATTGTATGATTGTAAAATTTGAGATTGTTAAAGGGTATTTACACTGTAAAAATAACTTTAGGTTAGCTGTGGCTTTAAAACTAAAGTTGTGGTTTTTTTTGTTCTATCCCACACATGGACCAAAAGTCATGCACACATGCAGATAAAAAAATGGACCACATTGATTCGGAACACAAATTATACAGCGGGAACTGATTCACCCGATTTCCATTATATTTTAAATTACATTGCGATTCGCAAAACACATGAAAAACGGAACACAATGCACATTGTGGGACCTAACCCTTACTGCTTGAATCTTGCTGGCATCCTGCTCCTATGTAATGGCATCGGGATCTCCGGCTACGGACCAAAAGTCTTGTACGCATGCAAATTATACAGTGGGAACTGATTCATGCTATTTTCATTATATTTTAAATTACAATGTGATTCACAAAACGGAAAATGCAACACGCATTCTGGGACCTTACCATTACTGCTTGAATCTTGCTGGCTTCCTCCTACTGTGTAATGGCATTGGGAGCTCTGCCTCCATGAGATCTCCTGCTTCCTTGGCCACAAAAGGTAATTTACGGTAGTACCACGTCAATTCACACTCAACATTGCTGTGACGCAATACAATGATGTCGCACGCACATTCATTGCAACATCACCGGAACGCTCATGTGTATGGACGTCATGTCACATGTGCATTGGCGTCATGGGCAGTACAAATAAAAGGCTTAACGACTGTTAAACCAATCGTTAATTTCTGATCAGTTTAGCGATCATTAATTAATGATAGCGATGGTAAATTACCACTAAGAATTGTAAATCTACAATAACATGATTGTAGATTTACGATCACCATAGAAAACCATTGCAGTAGTTTACTACAGCTTAGTATTCTATGACCAAACGTTCGGCATAAATGTACGACCGCGGCCGTACATTTAAGGCCGCGATCGTACATTATCGCTAAATTGCAATACCGCACTTAATAAATAAAGCCCTTTGGGAGAGATTCAATATGGCCCAAATCCGTCTAAAACCCACGTTAACTCGAAGAAATTTCGCGTTAACGTGGGTTTTAGATGGATTTTAGAGAACTACACCATTTACAAATATTTTTGGAAATAGCACTGTGCTACCGATCCAAAACGGACAAAACTTAATGGGACGGGCTGTGGAACTTTAAAGTCCCGCTACTTACTTTAGCCCGATCTCGCGATGCAATACCTGACGTAATCTTGTTTACATCAGTTATCGTATCGCGGGATCGGGCTAAGGTAAGTAACGCGCCAAAAGGAAATGAATCTCCCCGTTTGTCTTTTAAAAGAAAAAACTTTGGAAGGTGCTCCTAACACACACAAAGTACAAAGTTATACTTTACCAACCAATATAAGCAGTGACCTGGTTCCTCAGAAATGGTTCTTTAATTACAGCCACATATAAAATTCAGCACCACACATACCTCCCCTCGGGTACTATCACACCATCTATATCACACTGTACAATATATAACATGGGACCTTGAACATCCTACCAAATAGAGTGCATATATATGGATTTGGATTGAACTGAATGTACACAGCATTTGATTTTGTTTGTAGGCTAACATGGTTTGTAGTTTGGACTTTTTCTTTATCCTCTGTAGCTTCATGGTTGTGACCAATAGTCTGTTTTCAACCTCCCTTTCTCTATTTTATTCTGTGGTTCACGAATGGCATAAACTGTTCCAGTTAGAATCGTTTAAACAATAATGTCCTAAAACTAGTTCATGTTATTTGCAGAAAGTACAATGCAAAATTGTTTCAAAGTGAACACATTAATCATCCTGTTCTGAGCCAAAATGGATTATAGTAGAATGACTGAGATACAGGAATTAAACAGCCAAGGAAATTGAGAAGTAAAAGCTTCTACAGAACTGAGAAGTTGAAGGCGATTGATTTTTTTTAAACCAGTCATTTTTGACACCAATTCACTGGTCAGTGAACTGATAAAGTGTTTTCATGTAATAGGAATTGATGGTTACAGAGATAGCGATGCCGAATACTGGATTTGTTTTGAGTCTTTGCGTTTGGAGGTTTTTAAATTTGTGCTCCAGGTCATTATTATAGATATGTGTGTTTCTGGTGGATTCTATGTTGGGGGTGACAATATCCCATTCATTAAAAGAAACTGTAGAAAATCTACGGCCTCAGACGTACATTACCGATAACACCCAGTATCGCAAAATTTCGATACCATGCATTTATAAATATGGCCCTTACAATCACAAAATGTATTTTATGACAGCCTCAGCTGTATAGTAAGGCTACAGAAAACTAGATTGGTAGCAGCTTGTTGCTCTATCACTAATAAGGATCCCTGGGCCCTATTTATAAAAGATCGGTATCGTTATCGTAAAATACCAATCGTTATCGTAAAATAACTACCGGGTTTTTACCGATAATGACCGTTATTTACCGATAACGACCGGTATTTACCGATATCGTTAAATTCTGGTCGTTATCGGTAAATACCGGTCGTTATTTATCGATAACGACCATTATTTACAGATAACGACCGGTATTTTACGATAACGATACCGATCTTTTATAAATAGGGCCCCCTGTCTTTTTTTAAAAGAAAAAACTAGGGTACCCTCTACAGTGGAATGGATATTCCATTTTTCCAAGGCCACTTACCGTATATACTCGAGTATAAGTCGAATTTTTCAGGCTTTAAAATTAGCCTGAAAACCTAACCTCGGTAAAGTCCTAATTTAGATCCAAATTCTGCAATTGTTGATAGTAACCAGTAGGTGGCGCTGTGTTAACCTGCATAGAAAGTTACAGGAGCTGATCTGCCTTTACACTTCCTGCTTCCTGTAGTCTGGCTGCTGGACTCACTCAGCACTGTCACTGCTCATCTGGAAGCTGTAAATCTGATGGGTCTCCTCAGTTTGGGGCAAAAAACAGCTGCTAGTTCAGTGCAAATGACAGCTTGAAACTACAACTCTCAGGTGGGGGTCAGAGAGTCCTTTACTATATGGGAGTCAGGAGAATTGTAAATGATGGTAAGCTTAATTAAAAGTTTACTGAACCTTGCCACTCCACATGTTTAGAAACTGAAACTCCCAGCAACAAAGCATGCTGGGAGTTGTAGTTTCCAAACATCTGGAGTGCCAAGGAACTGGAGGTTACTGGTACTGGATTTGGCTATTGCTGTATGGGAATTCTGCTGTCCATATAAAGGGCAACTAAAGCCTAATAACAACACAGAATCAGAAGGCAGTAGTGGTGATAATTTCTACCCTCGACTTATACTCGAGTCAATCAGTTTTTACAAATTTTTCAGGTAAAAATAGGTACCTCGACTTATACTCGGATCGACTTATACTTGAGTATATACGGTATTCTCTTAGTATTTTAGTAGTAAAAATAGTGAAGTAGTATATTAATAATAGTATGTAATGGTGTTAAGAGTAAATTATTGCAGTTGTATGCTCGCTAACAACAGCTAATAAATGGGGAGGGTCTCTACAATTTGAGCATAGATTAAGCAGAAGGTTATTTTTTAGATTATGTGCCGCTGGATTGGAAAAAAGCCAATGTAATACCAATATTCAAAAAAGGTAGTCGTTCACAACCTGGAAACTATAGACTTGTAAGCCTAACATCAGTGGTAGGGAAGGTGATAGAAACTTTGTTAAGGGATCATATCCTTGACTTTGTCTCCAGAGATCATCTTATAAGTAGTAGTCAGCATGGATTTATAAGAAATACATCATGCCAGACAAATTTAATTGGTTTTTATGAAGAAGTGAGTAAGAAGTTAGATTCAGGCACAGCAGTGGATGTGGTATATTTGGATTTTGCAAAAGCTTTTGATACTGTGCCACATAGGCGACTAATGTATAAACTGAGGACTGTTGGCATTGAAGAAAACATTTGTTCATGGATAGAGAACTGGTTATTGGATCGCAAACAGAGAGTGGTGGTTATTGGAGCTACATCTATGTGGGCTTAAATTCTAAGCGGAGTGCCTCAGGGTTCTGTACTGGGGCCGCTTCTGTTTAATCTGTTTATAAATGACTTAGAAGGGGGCATTGAGAGCAAGGTCTCAGTGTTTGCTGATGACACTAAACTATGCAGAGCTTTGGAAACTTCCAATGATGTGCAAGTGCTGCAAGCAGACCTAGATAGATTATCAAAATGGGCAGCAGAATGGCAGATGAGATTCAATGTTGATAAATGTAAGGTGATGCATTTGGGATTTAATAATCCCTGTGCCACCTAAACCATAAATAACTCTGTATTAAGTGCATCTGTAATGGAAAAAGATTGGGGGGTTCTGGTAGATAACAGACTTAGCTATAGCAAACAATGCCAGGTAGCAACGGCTAGAGCTAGCAAGATAATGTCTTGTATAAAAAGGGGAATAGATTCAAGAGAGAAAAATATTATTCTCCCTCTTTACAAGGCACTGGTAAGGCCTCATTTGGAATATGCGGTGCAGTTTTGGAATCCCATATACAAAAGTGACATCTTGGAAATTGAGGCAGTTTAGAGAAGGGCAACTAAATTAATAAGGGGAATGGAGGGGCTTGAATATGCAGGCAGATTAGACAAGTTAGGGCTGTTTACATTGGAGAAGCGACGTTTGCGTGGGGACATGATAACCTTATATAAATATATTAATGGGCCATACAATGAACTCTCTGGTGCATTGTTTACTAATAGGTCATATCAGAGGACTCGTGGACATCCTTTAAGGTTGGAGAGAGGTTTCTTTACAGTGAGAACGGTGAAACTGTGAACTGTCTTCCAGCAGATGTGGTAATGGCAAGTTCATTAAATTTTTTGCCTTCCTCTGGAACAACTGTTAGGTAGGGTTAAAAAAAAAAGGGGAAAAAAAGAAAAGAAGAAAGAAAAAAAAAACAAAAAAGGGTGAATAGGTTGGACTTGATGGACGTATGTCTTTATTCAACCTTAATAACTATGTTACTATGTTGCTATTTCAGACTCTATTTGGGGTATCAGCTGAGCAAAACAAATTTTAGTACTTAGCTGTCTTTTAAATCCAGTCCAATAGAACTTTTCGGCTTTGTACATTTCAATATCATTTCCCTAAAATGCCCTAAGGCTTAAATGCACAGTCAATTCCCCAGACTGAGAGCAGTAAAATTAGTTCCAGCACTTCCATTTCTACCACAATAAAGGCACAATAAACTATCAGAATGGAAAGAGAGAGATAAATAAAAGAACTATAAAATGATGGAGATTTCATTGGTCTTCATTGTTGTTGTGTACTTATTAAAGGAGACCTAAATAAAAAATGTTAATATCCTCCTAAAATTAAAGCTTTTCTCTTAAGAACACCTATAAATTGAAAGATTCTGTAATAAAGAAGGCTTCCATTTTGTTGCCAGTACAATTCATAGCCAGGTTGGCTTCAAAGAGCCATGCCCCCAGGGGCGTACCTGCAGCCCCCCCCCCGCAAGAATGGAGGCCAGGTCCTTGAACCCCTCCTAGATGCCTCCCGCGATCAGCCATTTTAAACAGCTGCATACGAGAAATGGAAGGAAGAGGACGCACTAGCAGTTAGATCTGCATTTGTTTATTGCAACATGTTTCGAACATCAGCGTGTTCTTTTTCAAGCATGCCAAATATGTCGCTTACACCCATGCTTGTAAAGAAATAAACTGGCCAATAAGGTGGCCATACACTCTAAAGATAATGGGTAAATCCTGAGCCTACCTGTGCTGCTTTAAAGTTGCTGACATCTTGGATGTGGATTGAAGACTGTTGAGCTCCTCCCCTCTGATACTTGCTGGCTTCCCCTTGTTCTCTAGCCTCCAGATGCTGCACTTGTGTGGTCCTTGTGTGTGTGACGTCAGCGTGTGCATTGACGCACTGCATCGTGCCTGTACAGCCAGCCAGAAAGTCTCAGAGGGGAGGAGCTGCAAAAAACATACAACCAGATCTGTGGTTTTCCATATTTTATTGACAACTAGATCCCAATATGTACAGTAGTAAATGTAAACCCAAGACTTTAACCCAACACTGACAGAAATCAAAAATAGGATAGAAATGAACAAAAATTACGAGGAAATGTTTAGTTTAACAAATGGAACACACCGTAAATTCTTACAAAAATGGAACAATCTGGTAGAAGCAGACCAAGAGTCTAAAAGAATGTAAAGACACAGACATAGGTAAATATTTCTAATATATAATGTACAGTATATATAAATACTATTGGCAATGTTGTGTTAGACCTGTTATTTTTATTTTGCTGTCAAAATCTAAATAAAAAAACTGGTTAAAAAAAAAGAAGTATTAACTGAGCATGCTTCTCCCCCAGGGTGGAGGGGCGGGGCAGAGGTCTGGAAGCTGGAAATTTGTAAATTCACCCCAATATAATTTCCCACAGGCAGCAGCCAGAGATGTGATTGTTGGCTCTTTTTTATCCCTAACTTGTTTAGAGACTAGATTTGCTCTTAGAAACACACAATATATATATCAAAATATTTTCTAAATCAAAGAAAACCCCAATAAAGCAGCAGTATTACCACCTGAAAGCAATAGTTTTAATAGCTACAAAAACAATAATCAGATTCCCTAGAAGTAGATAAGCAGTAATAACCTTCAATTTTTTCTTCTGTAAGAGAAACAAGTAGGATTCACATTTATACACTTTCCAATTGTCTTTGAAGTTATGATACACACAGTAAGGAGTTTCCATAAAGAAGTGTTATCTGAGACATTCCAATATGGTATATAGACGAAAAGTGACAAGTGCCAATGAGCTGGCGATTCTATGAATAGAGAGCAATTTATTTTTTTCTGAGGGCTATGGTTATAAATAGATCCCAAGGAGCTCCAAGGTCCTATTAGAACCTACCTTGACAATATATAACACATAACTAGGTTTTGCTACATTTCATATTGTGCCACGGAAGGAATTTCAGACCCAAACATTTTTTAATGATTGCCACAGCCAGGGTTTTGATAAATGAAAATACTATTAGCCCATCAAACACTTTTCTACCCGAATATAGAAAAAAAAACATAAACAAATAAAATCCAATTTGTATGTGACTTTCTCCATGGTGACACTATATACGCTGTTACAGCCAGTAGGTTCTTTTTGTTTGTTGTTTTGGGTTTTTTTTTTGCATAAGCCTCTTTGGTAACGGTGGTATCTGAACAAGTTAGGGTTAAAGGGCATATCCACCCTTAAAATAAAAAGACTTTTCAGTTATCTGCCCACAATACCAAATTCTATTATTATCAGTTTATTAGATGCATTTGTAGCCATATATTTACTGATAACTTCTCTTCTGTTATGGCAAATGTATCTGCCTCCTTCCTCTGCTGAATGAGCTTTTTATAAGCTTGAGCATGTGCCATGGAGGCAACAGGGGAAACAGCAGTCAATCATTGGTTGTGATGCCAGCAATCATAGCCTTGATTGACTGCAGAGCCTTTAGATTCCCCTTTTTAAAATGTATTGCATGCATTAAAGTAGACACTGTATAAATGGTTAAAATAGTATGAGATCATCTGTATAAAGCCTAAATATCTGTTTCATTTTAATTGCTACAAACTGTATGTAAAGATAATAATTCATCTATTATCCCCAATGCTCTTGGTATTTGCCACCTAATAAGCACACTAAGGAGTTAATTTTCATAAATGTTCTTAATTGGATACCTTTTAAATGGGAGGATTCTTTCCTATTATCCTTAAGGTTCGTACACACGTGCGATCGCGGGTCCCGACCTGCGACACACAATGTGTACAAACGTTCGTTTCGGCCGGTCATTAGGAGATCCGGTCAGTCGGGCAACGATCCCCACCCGAACGTCCGTTAAAGGGCCCATACATGGGCCGACTATCAGCAGAAATGAACGTTCGTACACATCTTGCGTTGTGGGTCGGGACCCGTGATCACACGTGTGTACGAACCTTTAGTCTCTAAGTAAGGGCTCTTTAGCCTGAAACACGTTAGACACCATAGGGTGCTTATTTCCTGGGGGTTTGCTCACCCATTTTCAAACATTTTTTGAAACGAGAAGGGCAGGTGCTGGGGATATCTTCTTCCATTTTGTGAGTATGCTGCAGTAGAGAAGCGCCCCTTGGTTCCTCCAGCACACTGATCCCCATATATACCTCTCCTTCCCTGTAACCTCCCTATTTTTTAGGTAAACTTTATGGACATTAGACAGATGTCCAATCTATCTAAGAAGCAATCAATTTGAGATCACAAAATTAATGGGTCAGATAGCAACATCTCAATATACAAACCGTTGCTTGTAAAATATGGTCTTTAGACATAAGATAGATGTTTGTCTATAGACAAATCTAAAGCCTGCCTAGTGTATAACTAGCTTTTTAGCCTCCTTTTTCAAAAAATGGGAAAGACAAAGAATCCCCCTATTTATCATCCCATCATAATAGCACACACCGGAGGGAAATTGGTTCAATAAAAATTAATACATTTTATTAGATCTACATTAAAAACATGAAAATATACATGCAAATGATTAAAATGCTAAAACGAGGTGGGGATACACTGATGTCTTTGTCTTTCTCTTTCCCATTTTTTGAAGAAATTTAAATCCCCAATTATCCTATCTCCACACTTTAGTTAGGTCGACTGTGCATCACATTTATTTCTTTATAGCCTCCTTTTTCAGACAGATCATTCCACAACTTTAAGCTGGCCATACACTAGGCAGACATTAGATAGATTTTAGATATCTATCTAATGTCTAAAGACATGGGGTTACCTTGACATGGTTGGAAGGCTTTTCATTCATGTGATCACAGTAATGTATACTAAAACCCCTTTGTTTATAAAGTATGCCAGTGTGCAGATAATATGATATTGTATGGGGCCTAGGAATGTGCATTGATTATCTTTTCTATGTTTGACCAGATCACTAGCACTTCTGGTAAATGTAGTTGTAAATTAGCCTAATTGGAGTGTTTCCACAATCCATGTACTAATGTCTAAAGACCACATTTCATAAGCAGCATTTCTTATCTTGAGATGTTCCTATCTGATATTCGTTTTGTGATCTCAAATTGAGTACATGAAAGAATGGGCTAGGCCAGAGCTGAGCAAAGTAAGGCTTTGGCTTTGGCCCTTTGGCTGCTCCTGACTAGCCCCCTCAATACTACCTGTACCCAAAAAATCTCAGGCTGGATAATTGATTTTATTTGATTAATTTTTTGAACACACTATCCTGGGGGTTCTCCCGATATGAAGTATAGGGAGAAAGTTCGGGACTGACATATTCTTAGCGCAGTGCTTCACGTACTATTCCCCTTAAAGTGTTTGTATAGTGAAAAAATGACTCATCTTAATCTATAAATAAATATGTGTAGCACTTACTCTGAAGTGTGTGTGTTGCTGCAGGCCTTCAATACAGTACTTGTTTTGCTCAGGCTCTAACCACTGACCTTACTATTTTCTCACATACTAACTGCATACAGCACACCAACTGTTAAACCATTCCAGCTACAGCAAATATGCTTACAGAAGAATAGTTTATGACAGTAAGGCACTTGATTGACAGCTGAAATGTAAGATGTTTCAGATTGGATATCTTAAGAAATAGGAGACAGATCAACAAAAAAATGGAACAGTGATAGTTGGGATGAATTATAATTTCCACTAATGGACAATTTAAAAAAAACAAATTTTCCAGTGTACATACCCTTTAAGCTAAGTTTAGCACAAAACTTAATGGGGCAATGTATGGGGACTTTAAAGAAGCAAAAACAGGAGCATCTTAATTTACCGCAATCCCTCAATACAATAACGAATGTAATCGCTCTGACCTGATGAAGAGGGTATATCCCTCAAAAGCTTGTAAACTAAATAAACTGTTAGTCCTTAGACTCTCTACGTCAAGAAACCTCTATTAGCAGGTTTAAATCTAGCCATACATCCTACCTATCTGGTAACCAGCACAGTATTTGATTTTTTATTTGCACTGCATACGTCTCACTCCAGCACTTATACCCATTCCATTGTATACTTGTGTTACTGACCTAACTATATTGTAAGCTCTATGGGGCAGGGACCTCATTACCTCTTGTGGCAAAGCTCTAGCACTTCTATTTATATAATTTATGTACTGAACTATCTTGTATGTATTTGTTCCCCTTGTATGACGTTATTGTATTTCGTTACTGTACAGCAATGCGTACCCAAGTGGCGCTTTATAAATAAACGACACATACATACATACAGTACTCTTTTTACTACACATAGAAAATGTTCCTAAATAGAATATGATTAGACCCTGCATGAATGGACTGGTAAACAGAGAACCACTATAAGCCTTTTAAAGGCTAATGCTAGAAATATAGAACTTTCTAATTAATTAACAAATGCACTGGGAAAAATAAATTACATTTTGATAACATTCATAAAACCCTTTGTTAACTTTCCATTATTACCGTGCAAGAAAAATACCCATTTTGCATTTTTTAGATGAGTTTAGGTTTTCCATGTGAAAAGAACCTTTGACTAGTAGACAAATTTTACGATACATTTTGTTGCGACTTTAGTGCTTGAACAACTTTATGTGACAAAGATAATAAAATAGACAGAGAATGGAGTAGTAGTAGTAGTAGTTCAATCAATACATCCTTTGATGTATTGATTGAAGACCGGGAGGTTAAGCAGCTGTAGCTGCCTTACCTTTGGTTCTTCAATCAATATCTCAGGATCCAGGGATCCACTGACAGGTCCCGATCGCTTCATTGTTCTAATCAACTATAGCACGCATGCACGATAATACACTCTATAGTTGATTAGAACCAGGAAGTGGTCGGGAATTTTCGGTGCTGCTGCGGTGGATTGTGCAAAAGGTAAGTTTCTTCTATCTTCGCTCCGGAGATATTGATTGAAGAATGGAAGGGAAGGCATAGTTCCTTAATCTCCCAGTTTATAATTAAGAATAGTTCACTTTTCAAGTAAGATCCTTTGCATCCGACTTGCCTTTTTCTGTTAGTATATTAGTATATTGTTGTTTAATTTCAGGCACATTTTACAGAGTTTTCACATCAATGGGGCTTCTGCCTTTAGCACTAAATGTTTGGACTTATAATTGTTCACTAAGGATAACTTTCTGGATTTGTATATATAAATACAGACTAACATAAAATAATTAACTATGAGGTAGAGACACCTGAATGCTTTCGGGATGTACCAGAGTTTTGGCCTGATAATGACAATGGGCCCTTCTAAAAATCATTTCTTTGATTTCATTTATTAAGATTTTTTTAACATCAAGAAAATATCTTTCTGTAATATTGTAAATAACAGTTTGTAAATATAAGTTGGGTTTATAATGTCTTATGTCCCATAATTGCCTTACAATTATTCTGCCCAGGTGATCAAGCCTTTTTTGATACAGCCAGAATATTCTTGAGCTTTGAGATGAGAGTTCTGTAACCAATGAAGGGTATCAATGTAATAAATAGATTATAACATCTCCTAAAGTTTGTGGAACTGCAATAGGTTCTGCAGAACTGTCAGAAGGAAAACCCCCAGTTTCATTCATCTCTATTTCCGAATACCAAATACCTGAAGTCGGTATTATCTAATCGGCAAATTACCACAAAAGCTGTTTAATACATACTATTTCCTACGTAAGTTGTGCTAATACTGATTGTGATTAACTGATCTGTAAATAATGACAGCAGAACGCACCAATAGTACGATTTCCTGTTTACAAGCACAGTTTGATCAATACATAATTCTGCAGAACAATACATACAATAAAAAAGTGTTTTGTTGAATGATTAGAACCAACGGGTAATAAAGTGGTTTCTCGCTCTCTTTGGTTTTAATGCATGGTGTGTTTCTATTAGGATAGTTTTTGGGAAAGAAATTAGGAATAAAACAGAAAGCTAAAAGGTTTACTGCCAGGCAGCAGACGCAGTAGCAATTCATATAGCTAAGGGATATTGATGGAAGAATTGAAAATGGCAATTTCTATCTGTATAAAACTGCTGGTCAGTCACCTTCAGTGTACATAAAAGACATAACTAGGCTGGAAAGAGTTCAAAGTTGCCAAATTGGATTTTGTTACCTATATTAAAAAGGGGCCTTAGAGGAGATTCATGTTTAAAAACATCCAAGGTCAGTTCTGCCATTACTCCACCACAGCCCATTTATTTCATAACAGTAAAATGTAGTTATGTCTTGCAGTTGACGAAAAGGTGATCTAAAAGTAATATATGCTAATGCTTATTTAGGTTAATGTTTTCGAAAGACTCAGGCAAAATAATAACTCTTTAAGGGAAAGCTTAAAGGGAAAGTTCAGTGCAAATACATATGCTTTAAGAAAAAAGAGCAGTATTTTTCCATCCCAATGAGCTTAACCTGCCCATTCAGCATTTTGTCTGTGTATAAATAAATGCAACTGAAATACTGACTTCCTGTTTGCAGGACCCCTAGTAGAGACCATTATGGTCTTGCCCTTGACCCAGCGCCTGGGTTGATTCAGTTGCTCAGTAGAGATCTGAGCATCTTTGACCCATCCAACAGCCAATCAGTAGAAATTACTGTTAGGAACATTCCAAGGATGTGGTGCATCCTGGGAAGAAGAAGGACCGTTAGAACCTAAAATGTCAGCTCACTAATGTCAACAGCAGGGAACAGCAAAGGGTATGAAATCAACTGATTTTTCAAAATGGGAGAGAATATGTAGAATAACTAAGAAGGCATAACACAAACTAACAATTTAACAAATATTAATAATTTCCAATGAACTTTCCCACTAAAATGAAAAATGTAAAAGTTCCGCCCTTGTCTAAATTTAAAGGTAAGGTAGGAGCTGCTCCTGGTATCTTTCATTGTGCAGTACTTTAGAAGCACTCACCTTTTAAAGTTTCCATTTTGATTCAAGCAGTGATTGAAACTCTTGTGGTGACCTGACATGTTTAGTTTAGAAGTCTACACACCAAAGGCCGGAGGTAATCTGAAAGGCTTCATTTGCATGTGAAAAAACATAAAAAACAACAATTGGTTGGAAAACACACCATGTCACAGTATAGATCATGCTTGGAAATTTTCAAAAATGAAAGCAGGAGGAAACGTAGGTATAGCAGCTGCTTCCGTCCTTATAATCGTGGAATAAAGGCAACATGTCCTGTAATGGGCTGGGGCCCCAAGTCCTAGAGCGATGGGTGCTTGTAGGCTGCACCTTCCAGTCTCCACCAAGCCAGAGAAGTACCTCAGTGGATATAAATTGCAGTGTAGCTTACAAAAAGCACAGAACTGTCGCTTGTGAACAAACTGTAGTTTTATTGGGAAAACATGTGTGCTACATGTTTCGGACCTTAAGTCCTTTCTCAAGCAAGAAAGGACTATATGTCAGACACATGTAGCACACATGTTTTTCCAATAAAATACAAAATACAGTTTGTTCACAAGCTACAGTTCTGTGCTTTTTGCATGCTACACTGCAATTTATATCTACTGAGGCAGCATGTTCTAGCTTGGATGGCAGTTTCTGGGCCCCTGTAGGTATGCCCCTGGCAGTTACTGATGATGAAAAGTTACATGCAGGAGTTTTACGTCACTAAACATCTGGATCCTCTCAGAAACCACTAGAGTTCATAACAAAGTAGTTTAGTATCAATGTAATGTCAAGGACCATTATATTCTTCCCCACCACTGCTCCCAATAAAACCTAAAACACTACAGTAGGTCCTTACCCTTGTGCTTACCTTAGAATTCCTGAACGTCATTGATGTCACTATTATCCTCTTGCTTAGTCCCACCATCAGCATGTTTCTGGAATATGGTAATGCTTTTAACAGAGAGGACTGAAACAGGGCAGCAGGGGTGGCAAAAGAGTTTAATTTCCCTTTAAGGTACCCACATTGTCCTATTTCTTCAGGTTGGTTTCATTTATCAGTTTGCCTTAGAACACTGAGGGGAATTCATATACTATTTATAAATATAAATGTTATTATTATTTTTTTAAGATGACCCAGTTAACTTGGATACATCAAATTTAGCAATTTTATGTGAGATGTTTTGTATTGCTCAGTCTTTCTGTTTTTAACTGATAAATATATACAATTGTTTACTTAGCCAGTGGCCTTCTAAAATACTCCATTTACCCCTTCTTAGTCCACTTAAAGGGCATCTAAAGTGGAAAAATGAACTATATTTTTCTTTCTTTCCACGTGTTCTATAATTCCCCCGAACCCCCAGAGTGTCTTTACTTTCTTCAGTTTCATATCTGTTGTATTCAATTAGATCAACTGGACTTACTACAACAGCTTCAAGGATAAAGCCATTGATCGAGCAATGTATCATCGCCTCTACCCTGGTGAGGTACATCCATGCATGTATGGACTCCCAAAGATACATAAGGAAGTGGCACCACTAAAACCTATAGTCAGCAGCATCAACTCTGTAACATATACAAGGTGGCAAAATACCTAGCCAATATCTTAGGACCATTGGTGGGAAGTTCTAAGCATCACATCCAGAAATCTTAGGATTTCACCAACAAGATTGAAGATATAGTACTCAGTGCAGAAGAAACTATGGTGTCCTACAATGTGACATCTCTCTCCATTTGTATACCCACCAAGGAGGCTGTTATCATGGTGAGAAAACGTCTAGGCCAAGACAGCACTCTTACCAGCAGAACTGATCTCAACCCAGAACAGGTGTGTTCCTTACTGGACTTGTGCCTGAATACCACCTATTTCAAATACAGGGATATGTTCTATAAGCAAAAACATGGATGTGCTATGGGATCTCCAGTTTCACCCATTGTGGCCAACCTTTACATGGAGGTAGAAAAACAGGAACTTAATACCTTTAAGGGCATAGCACCCAGCCACTGGTTCAGATATGTGGATAACACCTGGGTTAAAATACACCAGAAAGAAGTACAAGCTTTCAAAGAGCAAATTAATGCGGTAGACCAAAACATCAAATTTACAAGGGAAGAGGTACAAAATAACAAACTGGCTTTCTTGGTCTGCTTGGTAGAAGTTAAGGAAAATGGTAAACTGGAAGTAGAGGTTTACAGAAAACCAACACACACAGATCAGTATTTGTAGTTTGACTCCCACCACCCTTTAGATCACAAGCTGGGTGTCATCAGAACCCTGCAACACAGAGCAGAGAACATCCCCACTAGCACAGAGGCGAAGGCTAAAGAAACGAAACATCTTAGAGGAGCCCTTAAAACTTGTGGATATCCAGACTGGGCCTTTGTCAAAAGAAGTAGAAGGAAAGGAAAGAAAAGAACACGAATACCAACAGTGAAGGGGAGAAGCAAGACAAGAGAAAGAACATGGTCATCCCATATGTAGCAGGGGTCTCCGAGAAATTAAGAAGAATTTTCAAAAAACACTGTATCCCTGTCTGCTTTAAACGGAACAACACACTGAGGCAGCAATTGGTACATCTGAAAGACCCAATACCGAAACACAAGCAAAGCGACATCATACATGCAGTGCAGTGCAGTGAAGAATGCTCTGATTTGTATGTGGGGGAGACCAAACAGCAACTGCATCAACGTATGGCCCAACACAGAAGAGCCAATTCCTCGGGTCAGGACTCAGCTGTGTACCTGCATCTTAAGGATAAAGGACATACCTTTGAAGATTGTAATGTTAACATATTGGCAAAGGAATGTGACTGGATCAAGAGAGGTGTTATGTGAAAATTAAGAAACCAAGCCTAAATAGAGGTGGGGGAGTTCGACACCAACTGTATGCCATGTACAATGCTGTTTTGACACCTCACTCTGGGTGTTCCTATAACACTTCTAAGCCACTTTCCAATCATGCCCTTAACACTTGGCTGTGATATGCTAATTGGGATTTTCCAGGGTATATAATTGCCACAGATTCTTGTACAAGTCATTCTGAATTGAGAAAGCCAGTCGGATGACTAGCGAAACGTCTTCAAGAACTAAACTTCAATTCCAGTTGATCTAATTGAATACAACAGATATACCATGACCTGGATGAATGAGAACCTTCACAAGCATATTTCTTCAGTTTCCCTTCAGTGTGAGATACACAAATTCAGTCCTCTATTCCTATTTGTACTGTCAATCAAATCCCTGTGACGTAACTCTTCTCAAGTCCCCTCCCTGCTCTGTTTGAAGCTTGGAACATTAGGAGGGGGAGAAGGTTAGCTTTGACTGCAGAGATAAGGCTACACTCGACCTCCCTTCTTGATAGATTTCACTGTTTGATGATGGGTCACAAAGAGGGAGATCATGTGATCATGTTGCAGCAGTAAACTGTACTGTTCTCCTTCTTCTTCCGTGTCTCCAGGACAACTTGCTTTCTATTGGCCACTGATCATGGGTGTGTTTTTCAAGAGGTTTAACATTAAACTCTTACTGCACATGCAAAGCTTATTGGGCAGCCGCGTTTAGACATGGAGGAGGTAACAGAGAAGGGAGGGGGAAGTGGGTAGACCCGCAGAGAGATCTGACACCATGTTTTTTTCACTATTGATGCCCTTTAAGTGACTGTTCCATTAAAATGCTTCAGAGGTACAAATAATATACTGATACGCTGGGTTCTCTGGTTTTCTTTTGAATCACAGCTTGCTGGAAAGCCATCAGTACTTTTTTTAATTCTTCTGTGGCAAAATTGCATTTGTAACTGAATTCATTAACTTATAATATTTTTTTTAATAAACAGAAGAACTTTAACATGTACAAATAAATTGGTGCACTGGTCATTTACATAACAACGGCCAGCGTTTTCCTTCTAGGTAAAAAATTATCCTAAATTATAATCCAAAGATTGCAGGGGAACAGACTCCCCCACTTAGAATCATGTTGAGCACTCATGCACTACATATTGTGAGTTCCTATGTTCTGGACACCAGGAAATTGCTCAAAAAACTGGGTGTAATAACTGTGAATGCTAATGTGATACTTGTAAAATTGGGCATTAAGGGCCATATTTATAAAGGCCCAGTATGGCTTTTTAGCGATACTGTGGCTTTAAAGATCATTAAAACGATTGTTAATTTACAATCGTAAATCATCATTAGCAATTGTAAATGTCCGATAACAATCATAAATCTGTAACTGCGATCTTAGATTTATGATCCTCCATAGAATACTTTTATGGTATTTTACTACCGTATGCTATTCTACGACCAAACTTTCATAAATTAACAAACGTTCACGATAAATATACAATTGCGGGCGTACATTCAGGGTCGCTGTTGTACATTAATGATAACGTGCTGTACTGCACATTTACAAATATGGCTAAGAGCCACTATATCTCAATTCCTCACGCAGTTGGCCTCTAAGCATACAAATTCCATAGGTATAAGCATACCAAAAGCACATAGAATTTGTAATTGAACTCCTACGGTTTGTTTTAGAGAATATTTTCCTATTTTTAAATACTATCACCAGGTGAGAGGCACTGCAAGACCCAACAAGAGATTGAAAAGAACATATGTTTATTAAAAGAAAAAATTGGAAAGACAGAATTGGAGAAAGGGCTGGCTGAACCGCACACTGAAACCTCTGAATTGAAGGCTAAACTTATACAGAGCAAACTCCAAAAGTACAGATGTGACAACCTGGACTACCAATTTGACAGAGCCGGCAGATAGGAGGCGGAAAAGGTGGGGCGACAATTGCAGAGACCTGCAAGCGTCACCACACCCTCAAGTAAGTCAAGCAGTGCGGATGATACTGTGAGAACCGGAAGTGCGAAAGCCAGGAGTGCCACCCAAGCAGGAACCGGTGAGGAGGAGCTAGGTGTACACGGGGGAGTGAGGCAGCAGAAAGAGGCAGAGACATGCATACCCCTCTTCAGGCAGCAACTACTGGAATTAGATCTGAAAGGTAAGGTTGGAAAGAAGGGGGATAAAGTGTTTGGAAAGGTTGGAATAGTGGGGAGCAGTAGAAAGGACATTAGGAACAAGAAGAAGGGGAGGAAGAAATAAATGAACTTGTGTTTAATATTTCCAGTAGAGTATTAACCCCAGAGGAGAAAAGGGTCATTAATAAGGGAATTACATTTGTACCTAAAAAGCGATACCGCGGCTTTATAAATATGGCCCAATATGTGGGGGGTTGATCGGTGAAGAACTGAGAGGAGCACTGACATTGATAAATCCCAGAGTGCCTGTCTTTTATCAAAGCTTACCCAAGCTCGATAAGGATCCAGTCAATACTGGGAGACCTATTGTGTCAGCATATGACTCTTTATTCCAAACAATGTCAGTGTTCCTAGACAGATATCTCCAGCCAATAGTATCTAAGCCCACAATCCTGAAGGATACAACAGATTTTTTGAATAAAATAAAATGTGCGGATTTTTAAAGGAGGGTAGCAATATTATGCTCAATGGATGTAACCAGCTTATATACTACTATACCACACAAGGAAACTGTTGGAAAATGGTTATGTACTGTACTGTACTACAGGAGATGAACGGTATGTGCTAGGAAAAGGCTGTAAACCTCAACTTCGTGAGGTTTACAACTGCCAAAGATGCACCCAAATGTACTTACCAGCCTTAGTTCCTCCGATGCCTTCTGCTTAACTCCCGTGCCTTTTCCGAACATGTACGTCAAGCAGGAAGGGCTCGACCGGCACCTGCTCCTGTAAATGGTGCAATGCCTTACCCAATCACAGGAGTGGATGCCGCATACCCTTTAATTATGTTGTCGGAGATCAGGTTCCAGAAAACCTTCTATGAGCATATACAGGGCACAAGTGGCAAAAGCAAATTTGAACATCTTCATGTACACAGTGGAGGAAAAAGCGATTTTACAAAATGAAATGTTTTCTAAATATATTTTCCACTAATATCATTTATAGATTATATTTTTTTCGTGTTGATAGGCCTAGGGGAGGAGCTACTGAGGTTAAAACACAATTTTAATAAAATACATTATACTGTTAAATTTACCCCTGAATATTGTAAAAGTAGCATATATTCAGGGAGATTCAATAAAAGTTCTTATTGTTTAAAATGGTGCTAATTTAGCCCCAACCAATCAGATGTTATTTAACATTTGAAAGCTAACATCTGATTGGTTGGGGCCAAATAAGCACCATTTTAAACGATAAGAACTTTTATTGAATAACCCTGATTGTATTTCCCAGGGCCACATTTACCATTAGGCAAAGTGAGACATTTGTCTCAGGTGGCACCCCTGCACTAAAGAAGAAAGGCGGCAGACAGGCAGTGGTGAATGACTCCAATTCATGGTACCTTGAAGTTGCTTCAACTTTTGCTTCTTAAGAGTTAGAAGTAAGCACACACAACCTGCTAATCAACATAATGTATGGCTCCATTTCAAGGAAGGAAGCAGTGGCACCAATCAAAACACTCCCATAGTGCACAGCACTATTCAAAAGTTTGGCTCAGGCAGCAAAAACCCTATACTATTTCCTGGATGTAAAAGTAACAGTGGAAGATGATACATATACAGGGTAGGATACACATATAGGAAACCCACGGACAGGCCTACATACTTACAACCACAAAGTTTACACTCCACACGATGCATCAAGAGTCTTTCAAAGAGCCAATTTGTGTGCTGCAAAAGAAAAAACTCTAGAGAGAGAGGGTATGAAATACACAACAGAGAGATGGTGATAAAGATTCACAGTAGAGAGTATAAGAAATCAGGACCTAGAAAGGGTGAGAAAACAGATAGCAGAGATCCTAAGGGAAGAACTACTAAAACAAAAAGAGCCGAAACTGTGAATACTGCGACCATTTGGCTAAAATTGTCTATCAGCTGTCATCATGAACTATGGTGCCCAGCAGCTTTTAGTACACAAACCATTACAATATGCTTAGTTCCTCTTTTACTGATGCTTAAGAAATATGTATTCTGTTCATACTGATTTAACATTAGAATGGTTAAGTTTCTCTTTTTTAGTTAAACTAAAGCTATATGAAACTTATAAGTACATTCTGCCAGTTATCAAGTTAGGCCTAGCCGAATGGTAAAAATGGTAAAATTACCTTTTAAGGTAAAACAACTTATTCAGGGGTCATTTATAGTAACTTGTGAAATGAAATATATATTGTATACTAATCAATATGTAATGATATGTTATGAGAATGTGCTATGCTGTCATTTATAATCCAATCAAGATACATATGTACTGAACCCTCCTTCCCATGAGATGTGACCTATGACTTATCTTTGAATACATTTTTACCCTATTTGAGCACACCTTTGGAAGTATATCTGTGGGTTATTTGGGGTTTATCCCCCTAGGGAACATATGGTGGAAATGGGCTCCGTCATTTGGTAGCAGAGGTTGGTTCAGGCTGGTAACCAGTTTTTCCATTACCTGCCTGAACGCAAAGGAGGGGATTTGGACTCAACTACAGCGCCTGGTAATGTATTTTTACCGCACTTGCATTCTCTCTCCTCGTGTCAGTGCCATCTGTCCAGCTGCAGGTGAGATAATCTGTTGTTCTGTGCGCTTAGAGCTCAAACAAATAATGGATCTCCTCTATATGTTAAAAATTACAAAATGTATGCCAATGATTGTTTTAGCCTAACTGTACCCCCATTTGCCAGTTTAGGGTGTTGTTAGTAAAATCTATTGTCTTATCTGAAATGTAAACCAGTGGGACTGGGATTGTTAGACTTGGTTAAGTTTGATATTGGCATTACGATTGTAATTTATAACGTTATTTTAACCCTATGCTGAAAGAAGTTGATATCGGGTGGGCTATACCTGTTGTGGTGACATTCCTTTTTGTGTTCCTTTTGGTCTGTTCGTTAAACGAGACCTGCCTGCCTGCCAATATCTTGTTTCAAGCTATCAGGGGTTTAGCTCAAGCTATAATTGTGAATAGGTGCACACCAAAGAGGGTCGACTCTCATATTTCAATTTGACATTATAACTGTGTCTGTACTGTTCCCAAAAAATTAGAAAACACATGTGTGAAACTACAAAATGATGAAAATTTTACCTTGCAAGGTAACTGAGTGCCTTGAATCATGCCATCCCACTCCGTCCATGTGTTACATGGTGGAGAAATATGGAATCCACGTGAAGTATCTACGTGAGAGTTAAAATGATTTAAGTGTAAGCCCAGAAGGAGATTTTCTATGTTTCAAAGGGACTGGTCTGGTCACCTGAGGGAACCTTTGATTTGCTAGCTTTAAAACAGTTGAAATTTACTTTGAGGTAATAGTTGGTTTAAACAAAGAAAAGTGTTTATAACACGTGAATTGTCTGTACATGATCATTCGACTTATCTTAAGGCTTGGATGCGAGAGTTCCGCAAAGTTACAAAGGGTGTGGCACCCTCTGCCCCACCTGCCTACACCCCAGCAAAGGAAGATAAACTCAAATTCAGCCTTGGTTGTCTTGTCATCGCCCTGAGCCCACCTATTTTCTCTTACCCCCTTCAAAGCTAACACCTTGACTATTTTACTTCTTCCTCTTTTCTACTTCAGGCCAATTCCCAGTCCACTCCTATGCCTACTTCCTCTTTTCCGCCATGGTCCACTACCTGTGTCCTATAATGGATATAGTACAGAAATCCTTATCATATTGTATCCCCTCCCCTCCACAGAGAGTTAGCTCAAAGGATATATGATATACTAAAAGAAAAACAGTCAACTCTTGCTCCTTCCCCTTCCTCAACTTCCACACCCAGATACACCCAAGGATATGCCCCGGTATCCATTAGCAATCCTTATTCCCAACCTCAAGTGTCCTGTGGACCTCCCCCAGGACCAATATCTGCAGGGTTTGGGAGGGGAAAAGGAAGGGGGCTTGGTAGAGGATCATTCAGCCACCGGCCAACACCTAGTTCCCCTTTTCAGCTTGCTCCCCCCTCCCTTCGGAGGTACTATGTTCGTGGGGGTGGGTAAAAGTAATCTACATAGGGACAGTGTTTATGTGTTGTTTAAGCACTAAATAAATAGTTATATCAATATTAACAAATTTGTAGTAATGACATTCGCGGAAATCGTGGGAACGCGAAAATTCCCGCGATTTCCGATGCGCATGCGATTGTGCATCCGTTCACGTTTGGTAACACATGCGTTCACCATTTTTGGTGCGTTAACCCATGCATTTCCATAATGCAAAAAGGCGAAAACGCATGCGCAAAACGCGAACGAGAATGCAAAACACACAAGAATCGCACACACAATCACGTGCGATAACGCTCGCAATTTGGTGCGCGATTCCTGTGCGTTGCAGTGTGGCCTCACCCTAAATGTTAATTATTGTTAATGAATAAACTGGTGGGGCGTTAAAAAGCCCAGCAAAGCTGTCGCCACCGTCATATTAATTGATTTCATTTTTTATATAATCTTACAGAGGACTCTGACTCATCCTCTCCTCCTCCTCCTCCTCCTTCGCCTCCTCAGCCTCCGGCACCACCACAAGGCAAGTATCACAGTTTTAGCCATTTTTTTTCGACCTTGAGTCTGAGGCCACACTGCAACGCATTGAAGCATGCACGCAATTCTGGTGCATTGTCTCACATTTACACACGCAATTTCAATATTTACGCAAGCAATTGTGCAAAAAAAAAAATGGTGATCGCATGTGTTACCAAAATGGACTTGCATGTGCAATCGCACATGCTTCGGAAATCACAAGAATTTGTGCATTCCGTGATTTCCATGGTATTTAAAATCGCGAGTGAAATTGAGTGTGTAAACACATAAAAAAACGAGTTAGTGTGGCCTACCCTGATTGTTATATAAAGTGTTAAAAAGCATTAAAAAGTGCAGCAAAGCTGTTGCTACTGTCATATTAATATATTTTTACATAATCTTACAGAAATGGAATCACAGGAGCCCGGCCCATCCCCTGCATCGCCACCAGCACCAACACCATCCACGGTGCATGATGATGGCCGTATGGCCCGCATGGAGAGGGCCATAGTGGTTATGGCCCGCAACATTAGGAGGCTGCAGCGGGACGTTGCTTTTATAAAAAGAAAAATTTTATTATAATTTTTTTTTTTTGTAAATAGTTTTTTTTATATATACCCATCTCTCTCTCTCTCTATATATATATAAAAAATATATATTCTTTATATATTCTTTAAAAATGTTGTCTTTATAATTTACTGCACACTTAATTATACCATCCCAGGCTGTAGTACAGGAGCTGGACCACTATAGTTAGTTAGTCAAAACAGGTGACATCACAAGGGTGTAAACATTTGGCATGGGCCAGGCAGGATTGACCCACAGGTACAAACATTAGCCACAGAGTAGCTGGTGCAGCTGTACACAATGGTCAAAACAGGTGACACCACAAGGGTGTAAACATTTGGCATGGGCCAGGCAGGATTGACCCACAGGTAAGAAACATTAGCCACAGAGCAGCTGTTCTTAACTTAGTGACCACACATAACTGACCCTACACTGGAAAAATTAGCCGTTACACAGCTTAAATGAGGTAGAGCGAGGTAGGACCATACATGACCCTACCAAATAGAAAAATTAGCCACTTGCCAGCTGAGCTGGCATTAGCTAGGCCTCAAGGTGAACATTGAGGCAGTGGGAAGGAGCAGTATGGGTAGCAAGGGGCAACAGTGCTTCAGTCATAGACATCAGCAACAGGGATGCTGTACTGAGATGTGATCCACGCCTCATTCATCTTAATGAATGTCTGACGGTCCACATTCTCAGTAGAGAGACGAGTCCTCCTCTCCGTAACAACACCCCCTGCTGCACTAAAGGTCCTCTCCGAAAGGACACTTGATGCCGGGCAGGACAGGACCTCAATGGCATGCTGTGCCAACTCAGGCCAGATATCAAGCCTTGCCACCCAATAGTCCAGTGGATCCTCAGTCTCTGATGAGTCTACACCGGCCCTGGATCCGATGTAGTCAGTGACCTGGCGACTGAGGTATTGCCTGTTGGAGCTGCCAGTAGATGGTCCTGGCAACTGCGGCTGGAAGAATAGTCGGAAGTTGGCCGCGGGGCCGCCTCCAGTACTGCTCCTCCTCTCAGGCACAGGGAGACGTGAGCCCTGTGCATCCCCAACATCAGGTGCTGTCGGCCTGCTAGCACTTGGGAAGGCAGAACAGAGGTGACACAACAGCAACGCCTCATAGTTCTGCATTCTCCCTTCCTTCTGAGATGCGGGGATGAACTCAGATATTTTACCCTTGTAGCAGGGATCTACAAGGGTGGCCACCCAGTAATGCTCCTTCTCCTTGATGGCCATGATCCGGGGGTCCTTGCGCAGGCATTGCAACATAAAGGAGCACATCTGACGCAAATTGCCTGCCTCAGAGGACCCCATGTCCTCTGTGTCACTGAGGACTACAGTGTCGGATTCAACCTCTCCCTAACCACGGATGACATGTGGTACTTGGAAGGGTGGAAGTGTACCCCTAGATAAATGCCCCATTTCCACTGGTTCCAGGTCAACAAAATCCTCCTCCTCATCATCATCAGACGGCTGCTCTGTACCGTGATCCCTGGGCTCAGAAAGAGCCACGGTATCGTCATCCTCCTCTTCACGTAGCTGCTGCTCTGCGGCTAGTGCCCTGTCAAGGATGCCGCGTAGCGTGTGCTCGAGGAGGAACACCAGAGGGATGGTATCCGAGATGGTGGCATCATCACGGCTTACCATCCGGGTGGCCTCCTCAAAAGGCGCAAGCACACAACAAGCATCCCTAAGCAGCCGCCACTGCCTAGGTAACAGGAAACCCAGGTCCCCAGAGCCTGATCTTGTACTGTAATGGTACAAATAGTCCATGATGGCTCGCCTTTGCTGGAGCAGCCTCAGCATCATCATGAGACTAGAGTTCCAGCGGATGGGGGTGTCGCATATCAAGCGGTTATGCGGCAGCTGGTGCTGCTGCTGGAACTCTGACAGACGAGCTGTGGCAGTGTATGACCGTCTGAAGTGGCTCGACACCCTCCTAGCATGCCTCAGTACATCCTGCAGGCCAGGGTACTTGCTAAGGAACCGCTGGACAACCAGGTTGAGAACATGGGCCAGGCAAGGAACGTGTGTGACTTTGCCCAAGCGAAGGGCAGAGATGATAATAGTGGCATTGTCACACACGACTTTGCCTACTGAGAGGTGGCGGGGGGTCAGACACCTCTCAGCTTGCCCTTGCAGTGCTGCCAGCAACTCTGGCCCAGTGTGGCTCCTATCACCAAGGCACAGAAGCTGCAACACTGCATGGCACCGTCTCACCTGGCAGGAAAAATAGGCTCTAGGGGGGCACAGGGCTGTCTGAGGGGAGGACTCACCAGATGAGGAGGAGGTGGTGGAGACTGGCATATCACCAATACGTGGTGGCACCACCATCTCCCCACTTGTGCCCCATGCTGTGTCTCTGCCAGCTAGCAGCGTGACCCACTGGGCTGTAAAAGACAGATACCGCCCCTGGTCATACTTGCTGGACCACGAGTCCATAGTAAGGTGGACACGCTTGCCCACACTGTGGTCCAGTGAAGCAGCTATATAGCCCTGCAGGTGTTCATGCAGGGCAGGTACTGCCTTCTTGGCAAAGTAATTACGGCCAGGGACTTGCCACTGTGGTGTGCCAATAGCCACAAACTCTCTGAACGCTGCACTGTCTACCAGGCTGAATGGTAGCAGCTGCACCGCCAGAAGTTTTGCTAAGCCGGCAGTGAGACGCTGTGCTTGGGGGTGACTGGGGGGATAGCTTCTGTCTTCGCTCCAATAACTGGGGAAGAGAGACCTGCCTTTTAGTGGACGAACCAGCAGCTGTGTCAAGGCGCCTCTTAACACCGCCTGCTGGGGCCAACTCTCCTCCCTAACTTCCACTGGTGAAGCATCTGATGAAGCTGGAGAGGGAGAGGTGGTGGCTCCTTGGGCATGAGGAAGGGAACGTGCAGGGGCCTGTACATTCTTTGTATGTTGCTCCCACCAAGCTCTGTGGTGCAGCACCATATGCTTCCTCATAGATGTTGTGCCCAAGTTAGAGGTGGTCTTCCCACGGCTAACAAGTTGCAGGCACAGACTGCACACTGCAACCATGGCATCACCTGGAGCCAAGGTGAAAAATTCCCACACTGCTGAGCCACTGGCCCGCCTTGGAGCAGAGGTCACCTGCTGTTGTGGAGCACTGGCACCAGATGCTAATGGTGTCCTGCCTCCACTCGCAGTACTAGGTGCGCTGCTGCTGCCTCTGCCCCTGACCCCAGTCCTGCCTCTGGGCTCGTGCTCTGAGCACTCTCCCTCAGACACACTCACCTGTTCCTCCTCTCCCACTTGTGGCACCCATGAACGGTCCGTGACATCATCGTCCACGATCACCTCCTCATCACTGGAGGCTGTCACTAAAATGAGCAGCTTCAGTTGGAACCTCACCCCCTATATTAGTTCCCTGGCTGCTATCTCTGGACTGCTGCATGATAAGCTCAGCCTCCTGTCCCCCTGTGCACTGAACACTTTCTTCCTCTGCTACAGGCGTCAGGAAGGACTGTGCGTCAGTGCAAAGCTCCTCCTCGACCACACTAGCGTCACTCATGGTGTGGGAAAACATTTCCCCTGACTCCTCCTCTGGATACCCGAAGGTTTGGACCATGTGGTCAATAAACTCCTGATAGACAGGATCAGGGTCCATGCCCACAGTAGGAGCCACAGGGGAGGGAGGGGCAGGCACATTATCAGTGGTGACAGCTCGGCTGTCCAGTGCCTGTGAGGAGGTGGAAGGAGAAGGCTGGGTAATCCAGTTGACTACCTGCCTTCCTTGATCAGGATTGATAGCCCTAGCCCGGCTACCCCAGAACATATCGGGCAGTGTTTCCCTGCCCTGTGAAAGGCCAGGTGGCTCCTGCCCAGCAGCAGCAGACTGCATGGGCCCACCTCTGCCTCTAACATCACGTGCAGAGGCACTTCTTCCTCTTCCTCTGCCTCGTCCTCTTGCCCTGCCTGGCATTTTGCTCTCCCTATATATCTGTATATATATACTGTATACTTTATATACTAATACAGACAGAGAGAAATAAAACACACAAAGCCCTCTAAAAGGACTCACAGAAAATTATCCAAAGGACTTAAAAGGATGGGTTAGTCCTTAAAAGGACTTTTGGTTTCACAGTAGTCCTTAAAAGGACTTTTGGTTTTATCAATGTGTGAACACAGGGGGGGATAACAGCAAGTGTTAACCCACCACACTGAAATCCATACAATCAAAGCTCAAGTTTGCTCAAAAAACAACACTATCAGCTCTCCAACTAAACTCTCCAACACACTGACAAAATGGTGTCTGAAAGGTTTCCTTTTATACCCAGGGGGTTGGCACTACTGTGGTTGGTGAATTTAGAGTCATTTCCATAAATTCAATGATTATTGCGTTTTTGATTTCATTTTCGATAATCATCTACTTTCGATTTCGATAAATATCGAATTTACGATTAAAACTGAAAATTCGAGTTTCGAAAAATCCGGGAGGTCCGAAAGTTTCGCCGGGACTTCGAAACTGGGTTCTATTAGAACCCAAAGTACATCTCTAGTCACATCCTTTGTAAAACATGTGACAGTCTTAGTAAAAACATTCTTCTCACTCTCACCTAACTCAACCCCACCCCTTCCCTCTCAATATAAACAAAGGAGAGCTGCTGTTTGCTGGACAGGGAGGGATACCTATATGATAGGGGGACTAAAAGGAAAACATTTCCATGCCTTCCATTCATTTCAGGGAGGATACCCACCCGCTAAAGCCCCACCCCAAGATTAAAACATAATCCATGCATACAGACACACACATGTATAGTCAGACACTCTTGCATACAAACACATGCATCTCAACAGACACACACTCATGAAAACAGTCAGACACACATGCATACAACATGTCATGTCACTATTAAGTGTTTTTGTCACTTGTTAACCGCTAAAATACTCTGACATCATTGTGCTCCCTCACTCGAATTCAGAACAACACATTTCTGGGAGATTGTATATTATTTCAGGGAGTCGGGGATCTGCCATTTAAATCAGGGAGACTCCCTGAACTTCAGGGAGAGGTGGGATGCCTGTGAATCTGTGTCCTGAACTGATAAAATGAAATAAGACTGAAACATGACAGAATAGTCTGGGTTCTTTATAGGACCACATTGACCAATAGTGATCCATCTCTAACACATTGACCAATAGTGATCCCTCTCTGACACATTGACCAATAGTGATCCCTCTCTAACACGTTTACCAATAATGATCCCTCTCTAACACCTGCTAGGCAGGTTTTAGTGGTAGGGGACTCCATTATAAGGAAGGTAGATAGGGTAATCTGCCCAGGGGCATAACTACAGTGGAGCAGGGGGAGCAACCGCAGGGGGGCCCAGAAGCCAAGGGGGCCCCATTTTCTTTTTTTCCTATGATAGATATAGCCCTCTCCCAGAAAACTATTGTGGATGAAGCATGGATAGGGGCCCCATCATAGTTTTGCTGGGGGGCCCAGTGATTAGTTGTTACCACTGAATCTGCCGCCAAGGCCCTACATGCCAAACAGTGTGTTGCCTGCCTGGTGCTAGGGTTCGGCATGTGGTGGATCGTGTAGACAGATTATTGGGTGGAGCCGGATGTGACCCGGCGGTCTTGGTTCACATTGGTGCCAATGACAAAGTTAGAGGAGGAGGTGAGGTCCTTAAACATGATTTCTGAGAGCTAGGGGCCAAGTTAAAAGCAAGGACCTCCAGGGTAGTGTTTTCAGAAATACTACCGCAGCCACGTGCTAAGCCAGGGAGACAGTGGGAGCTTAGGAGCATTAATGCGTGGTTAAGAGGGTGGTGTAAGGAAGAAGGGTTTGGGTTTATTGAGAACTGGGCAGACTTTGCTGTCGGCTACAGGCTCTTTAGTAGGGATGGGTTGCACCTCACTGATGGCGGTGCATTCTTATGGTGCATTAATCACTGTATCCGATAAGGTGCCGGGACTTAGCGTGACAAAACCATGCCACGCTGAGGGAAGAAGCAATCTACCTGTTATCATTACTAGTGGCGGCCACAGTCTTCACCTGGTTTCACTCCTCCTTCCTACCGGACGTCTTAGAAATCCGCCGTCCACGCTACATCACGCTACGCCAAATCACAATAAACATTTAAACTTTTCTATACATCATGGTAACAGTGCACTTTATTGGGGTACTTGGAGAGCCTATGCGGGCTCTCACTTTTTCTTTTAGGTTTTTGTATATTATATATACCCCTGTGCACCGCTGAAAATGGCATTTCACTGTGTATGACATTCATTTTACTGTGCACTCCCTTATATATATCTTTATTACAGAAGTGGAGTGTGTTCAAGAGGATTTTAAGCCAGTTCACATCTAAATTTATACCCTTGGGAAATAAATGTAAAAAAAATAAATCCGCGCCCATGTGGCTGAATTCTGAGGTAAAGAGGCAAATGGAAAGGAATAAAAAGGCATTTAAAACCTTTAAGGTAGAGGGGCCTTTATGGATTATAAAAACTGTAACAAGGAGTGTAAGAAAGCAATCAAACTAGCTAAAATTAATAATGAAGTTAGGATAGCTGAAAAAAGCATCACTAAGCCTAAAAAGTATATTAATAGTAAGAAGATGAGGACTGAGTATGTGGCACCATTAATTAATGGAGATATGTTAGTTACGGAGGATGGCGATAAAGCAAATGTCTTGAATACTTTTTTTCCCTCTGTATACACTATAGA
This sequence comes from Hymenochirus boettgeri, assembly GCA_019447015.1. Lineage (NCBI taxonomy): Eukaryota > Metazoa > Chordata > Amphibia > Anura > Pipidae > Hymenochirus > Hymenochirus boettgeri. The sequence goes on along the minus strand of CM033473.1, from coordinate 81,071,126 downwards.
AGATCCAAGTACAGATATCATAGAGTATAGTAGCAATAATGGTATAAAAGATTTAAGTGCACTTTGGTTAACCGAGGATATGGTACGGAAAGGACTAAATAAGGTTAATATTAATAAATCTCCTGGACCGGATAAAATACATTCTCGGGTTCTTAGGGAGCTAAGTTCAGTTTTATCTAGGCCATTGTTTCTTATTTTTGCAGATTCCCTCATGTCCAGTGGTGTGCCTCTGAATTGGAAAAAGACTGATGTTGTTCCAATATTCAAAAAGGGTAGCTGTTCACAGCCGGGTAATTACAGGCCTGTAAGTTTAACTTCAGTGGTGGCGAAGATCCTGGAAAGTTTAATAAGGGAAAATGTTCTACAGTATGTTTCAAGACTGACATAAGTAGTAACCAGCATGGATTTAGGAGGAATAGATCTTTTCAAACTAACTTGCTTGGCTTTTATGAGGAAGTAAGTAGAAATTCAGACTCTGGCATAGCAGTAGTTGTAGTTTACTTGGATTTCGCAAAGGCTTTTGATACAGTCCCACATAGGCGACTAATGTATAAGCTAAGCTGAGGTCTGTGGAGGCACATTTGTACATGGATAGAAAAATGGTTAATAAATAGGATGCAGAGAGTAGTTGTAAATGGGGCCTTATCATTATAGACTAAAGTGCTAAGTGGGGTGCCACAGGGTTCTGTGTTGGGGATGCTTCTATTTAATCTATTTATTAATGATTTGGAAGTGGGTATTGTCAGCAAGGTTTCTGTGTTTGCTGACGACACAAAACTTTGGCGACCATTAAAAACTTCAGAGGATGTGCAATCATTGCAGGGGGATCTAGATAGATTGTCACATTGGGCTGCTAAGTGGCAGATGAGATTCAATGTTGATAAATGTAAGGTGATGCATTTTGGACTTAAAAATCCTTGTGCTACTTAAACTATAAATGGCTATGTGTTAAGTGAATCCCTGTTGGAAAGGGATCTTGGAGTTTTGGTGGATAACAAACTTAAAGGTAGCAAGCAGTGCCAGGCTTCAACAGCCAGAGCCAGCATGGTATTGTCTTGTATAAAGAGAGGTATGGATTCAAGGGAGGAAAATGTTATTCTCCCTCTTTACAAAGCATTGGTAAGGCCTCATTTGGAATATGCAGTGCAATTTTGGAATCCTGTGTACAAAAAAGACATCTTTGAAATGGAAAGGGTTCAGAGAAGGGCAGCTAAATTAATAAGGGGATTGGGGGAGATTGAATATGAAGAGAGACTGGAAAAGTTACAATTATGTACGCTGGAGAAAAGGCACTTGCATGGGGATATAATTACTGTGAATAAATACATTAACAGGCCATACAATAAACTATCTGGGGCATTGAGAACCAAAAGAATAGGGCTCTGCTGAAATTTAACAATGGAGGAGGGTTTGATACTGATTTGAGTAAAAGGAAACCCACATTGGATACGAAAACCCTATTCACTACAATATTCCCCCATCAGTGAGATAATTAAAAAAAAGTGTGAGAAATCATTGGGTACTACTGACACACGACAGCTCACTTCCATTTAAGAACTCCCAACCCTTATTTGCCTATAGGAGGGGTCGTAACCTTACAAACCTCCTCGTGAAAACTGACATGGTGCCCCCTAAAACTATTGATAAACCCACTACTTGGCTATCATACAAAAAGGAAGGATGCCATAAGTGTGTAGGGTGCCAGGCTTGTAGCTACATGGCCTCTGGAACAGATTTTCCCCATCCCCATACTGGGCGCAGATTTAAAATTAGACACAAATTGTCATGCCTTAGCATGGATGCTATATACTTCGGATGCTATATACTTCATCACATGCCCATGTGGGCTTTATTATGTGGGTAAGACCACTACACCCTTAAAGGATAGGATGGCGAATCACCGTTCATCGATTCGTGTGGCCCTGTCTGCAAGGGCTGACTCAGTAAGGGACAGTAAATACTGGGAACAATCTGTGGCACGCCACTTCAGAGAAAAGGGTCACTCTTTGGCTACGTTCAGGTGGATGGCCATAGATCAAATAGTGGGGATTAAAGATACTGCAGAAAGTGGCAAACGGCTACTGCAACATGAGGCCTTTTGGATAAAAAAAATGGGGACCTTATCCCCAAAGGGTCTCAATGAACAATTTGTTTTATCCTGTTTTTTATAAGCTGTTATGTCATTTGGTACCTTGGATATGCAAGGTATATTTGGTTTGTGGAAGTGTAGGGATATATGGCCATCGTTTGATGATCAGAGTATCTTTAATTATTCCTTTATCTCTAATAAGGTAGGGCCCACTGTTTTTATTTACTCGAGGTGGTCCACCTTATTTTTATACCCATTTTATAATGGCAGTTCTGTCTAAGAGAAGTAAAAGCAATGTTAATTTTTGAATGGAGTATGTAACCTAAATCTGTCTTTTGAAATGTTGACATTATGTTATGTTCTTTACAGCAGAGTTACAACAGAGTTACAGCAAACTTTGTTACAGTGAGGGTATTTGTTACTATTTAATGCTTAAAATGATTCATTTTACACTGGTGGGGTTTCTCCTAATAGTATGTTCTAGTAAATACTTAGTGGTTTTATATCAGTATTTGATCACTGTTATTTAAATATTTATATAGTATTTATATAGTATTGCATATTTTTGTATAATATTATGATGTGATATTGTATGTTTTAGCTCTGCATTTTACCATTATGCACCAAGTGGTCTTGAATGTTTTTTTAGTATTGGTTTATCTTTGGAAGTATTTTGCGCAAGGGGTTAATATGCTTTGAGAGGAGAAGCATGGGGGAGGGGATAGGACTTACCTGCATTTTTAAATTCACCTGTTTTTGCTGTGATGTCACATCCTGAGGATGGCTGCTGTGTAAGCCGAAACGCGTTGATGTTATGTGTGTATTAAACTGGAATTGCTACAAGACCCACGAGTGCTCCCTATATTGTTGTCAGTTTGCTATTACTTTTTCAGATGCACCGGGGCATTTAATTTGGAAGTGAGAGTGCGGGACATACCATTTACGGAGATATATATATATATATATATATATATATACATACACAAAGTTAACCAAAGAATATTTCCTAATAACCAAACCAAAATCTGTTTTTCAACAATCATCTCCCTTGCCAAGACCTCCCTTTGGAACACAAGAGGGAAAATGAATCAAAAAGGGAAACATTTTAATACAATCACTGGTTTAAGATTATCCTTGCTGGTCGAAAATGGTGACATAAAATATCTTTGTGATGTTCCTGTTATGTTTATATATTGTTAGGTAATACGCAAGATACAGAAGAATATGCATTAGAAAAGATAAACAGCTCCAGAGTGTTACAATTTAGAACAATCTTGTAAAATCTCAAATAGAATTGAAAATCTTGTTTAATCAAAGTCTTTTCCAAAATACAGTTAAAGGTTTAAAGATAATATAATGTGATTCTTCCTCTCGTGCTTTCCCCTTTTTTCTTCTCCTCTACCTTTTCTACAATCCTAATAAGATAAAATGTCTTTAAGTTATCCTTAAAGTATTCAATTATTGTTGTGTAATGTGTAAAATACATAAAAATATGTATTCTGAAAGATACGTAATTCCAAAGCTATACAATCGAGAACAACATTGCAAACTCTCAAGATAAAATGAAAAGTATAGATATTTTGATGTATCTCATGTGTTGCTGTAGAATAAACGGTGATAAACCTTTGCATACCCATACAATTGAAAATATAAAGGCTATATAATATCATTACCTCTCTCATGCTATCCGTCTGGGTTTTTTGTTTTTATTTTCTTTCCTCTATCTTTCTACTATCTTAATAACTAAATTAAAATATTGTTTCCAACGACCATCTCTCGGACCTGGCCCTCCCTCTGGAGGATGGGGGGGGGGGGGGGGGATGGAGAATTAATGTTATTCTCACTGCTCAGAAATGACCTAGAATATTTTTGGGTCGCCCCTGATATATTTATATACAGTTGTATAGTGTGTAAGATACATAAAAACTATGCCTTGTAAAAGATATGCAAGTCCTCTACCATTTCTACTCTTCTTCTCCTGGTAATTAGGTTGAAGTACACTGCATAACTTTAAATATGACTAATTTCTCTTGATGCCCTTTCTTCTCTTCTATCCTCCCACACCCATGTGAAAATAAAACAAATATTGGTAGTATTGCTTTGAAATGTCTTGATAAATCTTGAAATTAAAGGACAACTCCACCCTCATAATGACATATTTTAGAAAGAATGGCCTCTTTAAAATATGTTGATATATCATAGTTTGTCCTATGAATTCATTACTGTATGCCTGATATGCTTCTGGATGCCTCATGGAAACTGAGCAATTTAGAAACCTGTACTGAGCCTGGGCATGCTCAGAAGAGGCAGACAGGGGATTAACATTCAGTCATTGGCTGTGATGTCAACTGTCAAATCCGTAACTGACAGTTACTAACTGGAAGAACCAGGAAGCAGAAACAGGGGAAACAGGACATTGTGCAGGATTTCAGGTTAGACTTATATATTTCACATTTCAAACTATTACCGTTTAGGGTTTTGGGGGGTGATTTACCTGTATGTAAGTTTTCATTTTGGGGCTGGACTTGTCCTTTAATTTGCCCTTTAAAACTCCACACATTATGGTGGATCAGTTATTTATTATGCTTCTAGTTTATGGTTTAAAGTTATTAATTAATATTATTACAAAGGTTATTGAAGAACAGCTGGTAAACCTGAAGTCAATTAACTAATTACAATTAAAGATATATAGAATATCTTCACATATGCATAATAAAATACTCCATTACTCGATTAAAAGACTTACCCAAAATGACAATTAAAATAAGAACTTATAATATAAGAGGACTAAATTCTCCCCATAAAAGATATAATGCTTGGAAAGAAATAAGACAAAACAACTCGGATATAATTTGTTTACAAGAAACTCACCTAACACAACAATACATACATTTTTCATCATAAACAATATTCTAAAATATACCATTCTACCAACGATAAAAAGAGAGGTACCTGTATAATAATCAAGAATACACTGAACTTCCAAGAATCCAAAGTGATAACAGACAAATTAGGAAAATGTTAAATTTTAAAATGCAATATAAATAACACCCCTTATACAATCGTAAATGTATATGCCCCAACACTAATCAAATTAAATTCATTTTAAAAAATTATAAATAAAATAAAAAATGACACATATCCTAACCTTATATTCTGTGGAGACTTTAATCTAACTTTAGATAATACAATAGATACAACATGAAAACAAAAAAACAACACAGACTACACATTTAGATCTATCTTAAAATTGGAAGAACTCTATGATGCTTGGAGATCACTTTACCCCCTGGATCAAGACTTCACACTATATACTCTAAAACACATAATACATTCTCCAGAATATATATGATTCTACTGGATAAGTGGCTTTTACAGAAAACAGATAAAGCACATATTGAAATTAGATCAATATCTGATCACGTTCCTGTTAATATTATAATCAAAGAAAAGAACATCCCATCTAATACTTATCTCTGGAAACTTAATCCATAGCTATTGAGCCTCCCTGAATATAAAGATCAAATTAAAGAAGAACTTGAAAAATAGTTTGAAATTAACGACACAGAACAGGTTTCACAATTTTCAATCTGGAACGCTCAGAAAGCCTATATGAGAGGTATTCTTATTAAACTGGCATCAAACCTTAAAAAGAAAATAACCGCAAAAAGAATAACAATATGTGACCAGATAAAAAACGCAGAAGAGATACATAAGAATACTCCTACTACAGGTAATTATGAAAAACTGCAATAATGAAAATTCAAATTACACCATTATAACATGTACGAATTTGATAAATGTGTACGCAGATTAAAATTAAATCACTACACACAAGGTCCCAAAACTAATAAAATTCTAGCAAACAAATTTAAAAACCAACTATCCAGAACAAAAATCTCATACATACAGGATAATACTAAAGGGAAGATATACAACCCCACAGGATATAGCTAATCTTTTCGCAGACTACTACTCCAAACTATATAACCTCAAAACAGACCACAATACAACACAACCTAACAAAGAATCCATAGACAATTTCATAAAAACTATAAATCTTTATCATTATCTAAATCTAAATCATTAACGGACTCTCAATTACAAGATATTATTCATCCAATCCAAAAACCTGAAATCAATAAAGCAATATTTGCCCTCCCTAACAACAAAGCACCAGGTCAAGATGGATTTATAAATGAATATTATAAATCCTTTTTAGATATACTGACCACAAACCTACAAAGAGTGTACAACATAGCCGTAGAATCAGGACATTTCCCAGCCGAAATAATTTAAGCCATAATAATACCAATCCCCAAACAAGATAAAGAACCCACCTCAACATCAAATTTCAGACCCATGTCATTATTAAATACAGATTTTAAAATTTACTCAAAAATCCTTGCCAAAAGACTACAACCATACTTACCATCACTCATTCCACCTGACCGTGTAGGCTTTATACACGAAAGGCAACCTGGAGACAACACAAGGAAAATAATTAATATAATAGATTGGGCAAATATATCAACAATGATATTAACACTCGATACAGAAAAAGCCTTTGACCAAATTAATTGGACCTACCTAAATATAATACTAGAAAAATATAATATTAAAGGATGGCTTAAAACAGCTATCATGACCCTATATTCAAATCCACCTGCAAAAGTATTTATAGCAAATATGCTGTCAGAATAATTTAAAGCCACAAATGGCACCAGACAAGGATACCCATTATCACCATTAATATTTAACTTAGCCATTGAACCAATTGCAAAAGCAATAAGATCAAATGAAAACATCAAAGGAATCAAAACCGTAGAAAAAATTCACAAAATCGGATTCTATGCGGATGATATTACCTTAATACTGACATAATACTTAATGCTGGCATTTAATCCCACGCAACCAAAATTTAATCTAACAGCAACCCAAACAACGATTAAAATCTGGAATGAAATAATTAAAAAACATAATCGTAATACTCCCCTTGCACAATATACAAATATCAATAGCCTAAAATACTGCATTCCCAACTTATATCTTAAAGAATGGAATAGACTAGGCCCAATATACATCCCAGACCAGATGTGTGGAGACAACACAATCCCATTCCAAGAACTCCAAAACAAATACCACATTCCAACATTTAGAATGGTTACAATACCAATAAATAACAAATTACCTTTTAAAACATCTAAAGAAAAAAGATAACCAAAAAAAATCAATTATTAGAACTAATTACCAAACCTAGTAGCATGAAAAAATCTATTTCCAAATGTTACCAACTAATTCATTACAAAAATGAATTCACACAACCACCATGTATGGAAAAGTGGGAACAGGATCTATAAAGAAATATAGAATGCTATGAATATACCGTTCAAACTGACAAGATCCATTTCCCTTTGGGAAACAGACTCCACTTACACCTTACATCATCTCCAAATGGCATCAATCCTACTCTCCCATATGTTGGAGAAACTGTACTTCAATTGGAACATACAAACACATATGGTGGTCCTGCCCCCAAATCAGAAAATGTTGGTATAAACTTTTAAATTTATTAAATAACCTATTTAACACTCTAATACAGATGAACCCTATGTTAGCATTTTAAATATAGGAATCAATTTATATCCTGAAAATATGGGCACTATTATATATCATGCATGTATGTCTCTTAAATGTTTGATTGTAAAATATTAGAAATCTAATAAAACACCAACAAGGAGATTCAATAAAAGTTCTTATCGTTTGAAATGGTGCTAATTTTGCCCCAATCAATCAGATGTTATTTAACATTTGAAAGCTAACCTCTGGTTGGTTGGGGCAAAATTAGCACCATTTTAAATGATAAGAACTTTTATTGAATAACCCTGCAAGTTTTAAAGAAATTACCAACCAATTGACACAACTTATGTATTATGAGAAACCATATGCAATTACCCAGCAAAAAATTCCTACATTTTACAGAAAATATATGCATGCCTCCATTTTGCTTTCTGGGAACAAACCGATGTCTCAGACACTGGGTGTAATTTAATAGTGGAAAATAATTTACTAATGTGGGTGTAATATGTCGATGATGTGTGATTTTGTGGAGAGGTATGGAGAAAGAGCTCACGGTCTTCCTAAAAGATTACATATAAATGAAAGAAATATAAGTTTAACATATGAATGGAGTAGAGAGTCTGTGAGTCTGAGTTTTTTTTAGACCTCACAATAGCTAAGAAGGGAGACCTCTTGGTGACTGAGACATTTTGAAGAAAAAAAAACACCATCTTGAAAATATTATCATGAGCATTCCAGTGGGTCAGTATTTGCATATTCACAGAAATTGTACAACTGAGGATGCCTTTGGTGTTTAAAGGGTATCTATACTCAAAAAAATTTAATTTAATCTGACTACTCCAAACCTTTTATTGGATTTTAAATCTGAGCTGTAGATTCTGAGAAATCATCATTTGAACTCACAACATTTACAGGGAAAGAGTCCAGAAGCATTATTATAAAAATAATTATAATTTGTCCCATCCCTGACCTCTTACTTGGATCTTTAGCTGTCTGCCAGCACACTTTTTGCAACAATTAAGAGAATCAGCAGAGAAAAGAAGACAGGGAGAGGGAGGGGGAGATGTATAAGAAGATGTATAAGAAGAGCAGTGTCCATGATGAGGCTGTGCAGAACTTACAAGTGTTGCAGACACTACAAGAAGGCAGTGAGTAAGGGAGGGTGGGAGCAATTAGAAGCACCCATTAAACATTAATAACTTAATGACAAACACAGATAAATAAGCGAGTACCACCATTTTACTTCTCTCAAATTATAGTTTCAGATAATGTAAAGTTGTTTAAGTGTGTATAGTGACCCTTTAAGCAGCAGACAAGAGAAATTTCTTAAGAGAGGCTATGCTAATAAAGACGTGAGGAGGGGATACAATATTGCCAGGAGCAAAGCACGCACTTTTGTATAAAAAGAGAGATGGTTTAACTAATAAAAAAAATAAATTAAGTTTTATTCTCAATTTTAATACTTGCTTTACATTAACCATCAGATTTCAGAACTTTCCAGAAATCTGATTGGTTAAGTAAAGCAAGTATTAAAAATTGACCAATCAGAAAACGGATTATGGGATTTCGGCAAACCTATATAAGAGGAGCTTTCCGCGCGGAACTCAGATGCAATCGCAGTAGATGGTGAGAAAGAAGCGGCTGGCAACATCGGCTCCGCTGAGGCGGCGGTGCCAGTGGCTCACTGGCGGCCGCAGTGAGTCTGCCTGGCATCGGCGACCTGGATGGGTTGGTGTCGCCAGCCCGAAGACTCGCCCAAGGGCTCTTTTAAGAGCGCACTGGGGGTCCGGTTCGAGCTGCGGGACCCCGCCAAAGGCACTTATTAGTGCCGAAAGGGCACTTGAAGTGCCGCAAGGGCCCTTTATAAGGGCGGGGAGGGGGGGTCCCGGTTCGAGCTGCGGGACCCCCTAAGCCCCAAAAGGCCCTTCTCAGGGCCCGTGGAGGGAGCCTCCCCCCACCCAGGGCTCCCTCCCGTCCCTCCCGGGAGCGGCCGGGGCGGGGGGCTTGGAGGGGTTTGCCGGGGAGGGGTGCGCGGGGTGGTCGCGACCACCTGCTGCGGCCCCTTCCCGGCAGCCCCTCCTAGCCTCCCGTCCCGAGATTGCCGCGAAAGGGGAACGGGTGTTGGGAGGGGCTGCTGGAGGATAGGCGGCGGCGGCGGGTGGTCGCCGCTGCCGCGCGGGGGGTGTGGGGGGGTGGGGCGTGTTCCCGGGGCGGGTGCGACCCACGCCGCGGGTTGCCTGCCCACCCCCGCGCGGGAGGTTAGTATCGGCTGACTTGCCTCCTTCAAGGTGGCGAAGTATAACAAGCCGATACTAGCCGAGCGAAAACAGTACCGCCGCTTTATAAATAGAAGCGGCGGTAACAGTAAGTATCGGCGCGAAAGGTTAACGCTTCGTTAACTTCGCGGCCGTTTTCGGGCCTTTATAAATCGCGGTAAACGCGATTTATGCGTTAATGGCCGCGAAAACGGCCGCGAAAAGTTAACGAACCTTTATAAATATGCCCCCTAGTCCACAGCAGTGTTCCTGCAGTAAATCACTGACAGAACATTCAGAGCTGTTCCCCAATCCTGTTCTGATACATTGTTGCAAACCCGAGTACAGCACAGCAGCCAAGGGAGAAAAGTTCATGTTCTGTACATTGTTGCAGTCACTTGGTTACATCCCCGCACAGCCATCAGTGAGGAAAGATTGTTAAATGAATGGGGGAAAGATGCTCACTTGTCTGCTTCCGCAAGTCTAAGAGCAAGAGACAGATTTCTGGGCTGAAAGTAACTCAACACAGCCAGGCAGAGATGCAGGGGTGCCCCTACCATGAAGCGAACTGAAACATTTGCATAGGTTGGCCAGTTAAAAAAAAAAAAAATCCTCCTCTGCAATACTACATTTCAGCACCAGCCAGTGTTACGTCAGCCTCCAATTCACAAGTCAGTGTTAGTCAGCCCTTCAGTTCACCAGTCAGTTCACCAGTCACGCTCACCGCATCCCTCTACAAGCCATGCCTATGTTCTGGTGAAAGCCACACCAACTTAACATGGCCCCTCCGTCTGAATAATGCGGGCATTTAAAAGTTGTTTCAGCTGCCAAAAAATCTAGGTACACCCCTGCAGAGATGGGGTTTACAGGGAAGTGTTTGTAGTTTTTACCTGTGTCTGGCTGTTAAATTTGGACTGCTGAACTCTGCCATCAATAAAGAAATGGTAGGACAAACATTAACAGGGGAAAGGGTATCTCCACTGGCGAAAATCCTTTTGGGCTATTAAGTTTTATTGAAGAAAGGGAGCTATATTTATAAAGCCGCGGTATCGTTTTTTTAGCGATACTGCAACTTTACCGCCGGTATGGTAATTTACAATCGTTAAACTGATCGGAGATAACAATCGGTTTTACGGTCGTAAATTTTTTAACCGATTGTAAATCTATGATAACAAAATCTTAGATTTAAGATCCCCATAGAATACCATTGTGGTAGGTTACTACCGCACAGTATTCTACGATCAAACGTTCATTAATTAACTGTTGAATGACTGTGATCGTAAATTAACTAAGCGCGGTATCATTAAAAGCGATACCGCGGCTTTATAAATATTGCCTTATGTGTTACCTCCCATTCTTCCAAATATTGTGGGGGGCCCTGCAGTTATGCCCCTGCCAACTGAGTTCCTACTGTACGCACATGCGTACTGTAGGAACGCCGTTGGGCATGTTAGAAAAATATAGAGGAGGAGACAGAGATCGGGATTTATTTTATGATTTTATTTAGCTGTATATTTTAAGTACTTTGAATTGGGATTTGGGCATTACAAGGAATTATGGTTTTGTCGGGGTAAAGACAATCCTTAAGGAATACACACACACACTCATTTGAAAGATCTATGGTGAGGACATCTACAGTTAGGTCCTCACCTCTGGGTTAAGCGTCCTGCACTTACCTCACATTCTTCTCACCTCCTACTTCCATGCCACAGGCTGACGACCGCTGGTATCAGAACAGAAGTGGGAGGCAGAGAACAGCACATGGCCAATCGCAAGTTTAAGTAATAAGTGCAGAAATTAGATGCTTAACCCAGTGGTGGAGACCTAGGGTGTTAGTTCCTCACTCTGGGTTCTATTAAATAGTAATGTGTGTGTGATATCTTCAGGATGGATCCTTACCGATACTGATAAATTATTGTTATTGCCCAAATCCCAAAAACAGACAAAGAAAATGACCTGCGTGTTTATGGTCCATTTTGGCCTATCCTAGTGTGAAAAAGGCCTAATAATATGTTTACAACGACCAGGTGGTTAGCTTAAAGGGGACGTTAAGTTAAAAATGGGCGTGGTATAAAAATGGTTGCACGCTTACACACGCACTCGCACATCTTGGATTCGTCCTCTATTTTCTACTTGAAAAACCTGGAAACCCTATATGTAACAGTGGTTTAGTGCAGCATATTGGTTTACAACCTCATTAAATGCGAACCCGCTGTTATAAAATAAGACCTTATTCTTAAATAGGAATAACATAAAAATGTATTTAAGATTGGTGTAGAATCTTCCATTTATCAGTTTGTTTGATTGGAAGGAATGCTGAAATGGTCTGTTTGAGATTGCATGTAGACGTTAAAGAGCTTAACATAAATATTGATTCCATAGTGGACATAGGCAATGTAAACACGTACACATTTAATGGAAGTCAGTTAGAAAGTTATGCCAAGGGCACAGTCAGTTTGCGCTTTAGCTACAAAATATTTATAAAAACCTCATCACTAAGAGAAATAGCATGGCTAGAAAAAGAGAAGCTGTGTCCTAACACAAGAAAAACTGCAGTTGTTTAACACATTTTGTAATTTAATGGATATTTAAAGCGCATGTCCACCCATAAAATGAAACGTTTCATATAGCTGCAGCACCCCCAAATCCCACTAAAGTTTTACTTACAAGATACTCACAAGACCCGGTCCTACCTGGGTGGTGCCTACTGCTGTTTGCGAGTGGTTTCGAGAGAGTACCGTAGCATTGCGCCGCTCTCTGGTCATGTCTGTCAGCAGAGAGGGGAAGCATAGCAGAGTTGCGAGGTACCAGGTCTTGTAAGTAGTGTCAGGTGGCATCTTTGGGTATAATGTAAGTTTAATTTATTGGGTGGACATGCCCTTAAGAAGTATTAATGTAAATATTGCCTTTAACTGCATAGATCTAGATTTAATTATTTATCTTTAATCAAATGAAAGAGAAATCATCAGGTCATTCCTTTCAGCATAGGGTCGGGTGTCTCTTTACGCTTGTCCCAACCAATGTCCTTCATGCACATGATACTGACTATGAAGAGCGCCACAGCTTGCTTCCAGCAAGTGTGCATTTATGCAGAAGACATGATCTGGAAAGATATAAAAGGATAACTGTATTGCCTCAATGCATTTTTTTTAAACTGCTTTCAAAAGAGTAAGGTATGCAGCCCTCCTATATGTTTTTTTCTGATTTCGAGGCTTCTCTCTGCCTTCAATTAGCCACACTGTGATGGGGGTTGTAACAATTCTGTCTGCCTGTAACTGTCACTCAAAACTAGCAGTGAGAAAACACTCCTCCACCCATCCTTGATCAGCTTGATTATGTAGGCTGTATCCTAGCAACGAAAACAGTTCAAGTTTGTTGACGTGACAGAGGAGGAGGAGGAGAGCGATTGTAACAGACATTCCCACCAGCCAATGACAAGTGAAATGTTAATAATGGCCCTGGGCCGTCTAGGAGGCGGGCTTTAGCACTCATCTTTGGTGTGTGATATCTAAGAAGGCAGCACGGTGTGTAATGAGAGTATGCTATTTCAGCTGCTGGAGTGTGACTGTAATGGGGGAGATGTTGTTTTTTGGGGTATTGTTGTCCTTTAAGTACTACTAGTGGAAATACAGTTGATTAAGTAAAAAATGACCATAGTATAGAAATAGCATTAGATTCCGAGTGTTAAACAAATTTAACTTTGTAGATTACAATCCATTTTAAAAAGTTAAATATTACAGTAATATAAACAAATTAAGTTCCGTTTATAAGAAGTGATTGACACCACATTTCCTTTAAGTAATATTTCTGTAAATGTTAAATGCCATGGTAAGCTGTTTTCATAATTGCTGTATTTGCTGAGTCTGTGATTTTTGTCTTGTTAAATACTCCTGCTGGGTTTTTCTTTAGTTAAATCAGGATTTGGTAGATGACTGGCAACCTCTGGGCATGCTCATTATTGAGCCTATGCTAATGGCCTTCTCTATTGATAAATTGAGTGTTCTTTGGTGTTTCTCATTAAAAAATATTCCAATAACTTACAAGGGCAGCAAGCACCTAAAGACATAGACTCTCCAATAAAACTAGCAAAAAACATTTAAAATCACCTTTACTTTAATATTTAAATCTCTGTGAAAGGCATTCTTATTTAGGCAGGGGTATGTTATTAAAGGAAGGCTATTCTTATTTTAAACACCGGTATCTATTTCAGTAATGGTATTTTTATTTTTTAAATGGGGTATTATTTTTTAAAGGCCAACTCGCCCTCATCTTTTAGAAAGAATAGCCCTTTTAAAAAGTTCAGATATCCTACCATGGTCTCTGGAATCTTTAGCTAATGCCTGCTATGCTCTGGATGCCTGTGGAAACAAAGAGGTAGTGTGTGTTAACTTTATTTGTTTAAATTGTGAGTTGGTTATGAGTGGTAGTGTTATTTAACGCTCCTTATTTTATTATCCACACATACTGCCTACTCTCCTATTTAATAATCCACTTACAAAGACAAATTTTAAAAATAAAGAAACTTGAAAATGGCACAGTGAGTCCTGCATTCATTTATATTAATTGAACAGAAAAGTCCACCATGGAATGTGGCCATCTTGCTGCAGTATATTTCAAAGATATAAAGAGTATAAATGGAGTAACAGGGACCCTGATCTGACTCTCCAAGTGTTTGTCTTTTCTTATATGCCACAGTAGGACCTACCCTAGTTTTCCCAGGGCCATAATACAATTGTAGCTTGTGGCTTGGCACTACTACCATGGCACTTCCTTTGCTGGATTTCGTGCTGTTGTTCCTATATAGGGAAAACTGAAACATTTTGTTAGGAGGGGCTAACAGAGGATATGATACGGAAACAATTAGACAAGTAATATCAATAAAGCCCAGGACCGGATGGAATAGATTCTGGATCTTAAAAAAGCTTAGTTCAGTTTTATCTAGACCACTGTTTTTATTCTTTTCAAATTCACTTTGTTCTGGTGATATGCCACTGGATGGAAAGAAGCACTGTATACCAATATTCAAAAAGGTAGTCGTTTCCAACCTGGTAACTATAGACCTGTAAGCCTAACAGCAGTGGAAGGAAATGTGCTGGGAAACTTTGTTATGGAATCAATCCTTATTCTTTGTTATGGAATCATATCTACGAGCTGACCTTATAGTGTAGTCAGCATGGATTTATGGGAAATAGATTGTGCCAGACAATACTGGTTTTATGAAGTAGTAATAATTATGTTCCTCAGAAGGGGATGAAGTCCTTTTAAAATTCATAGTATGCACAGATTATGGAATAGTGTCTTAGCAGCATCACAGAATTTATCCTCAGAAAGAGCATCTTCTGAGTCAGCAGTGGGAAAACATGGGTCATTTATTTGGGGTACTGGAAGAAGATGATTCATGTGCCAGGCCTTTATCTGCACTTCAGACCCTTTTATCTTATACACAATCTCAAATATCTCAGGCATACAACGGTCAGCAAGCTTATGTTTACGAGGTATTCCTAAATTCCTTAGTAGGACTTTATCCCCTGGTAGCAATTCACTGTATTTGACTTTAAGATCATATCTTATTACTGGTATTCAGCTTAATAACATCTCTCCTCAGCTAAGTGATAAGCAGCCTCAAACTTTCTCTCAGTCGGGAAAACATATTGTAAGTGATCTCCCTGACTCGGTCCATCTGTGGAAACCCCTAGCTGTATGTCAATTAGCAATCGTGGTTCTCTTCCAACATCAGGTTATATGGGGGGGGAAACTTGTTGCTGTCAGTTGGGTGCTGTTATAGGATGCACCATAGCCACCACATGCTTGCTCCACGTCCACTTATCTACGCTGGCAAAGTGCCTAACATATCCAATAATGTTCTATTAAATCTCTCAGGTAGAGACATCTCATTTGGGATGGTAGGGAGTAGTCCATCTCTTTTTAATGTTTAGCAGCTGCAAAAGCTCCCTAAGTTATCGGCTCTCAAAGTTTCTGCCTTGATCAGAGTGCAGTCTACTAGGCAGTCCATAATGGATGAAAAACTTTTCCCATAATACCTTAGCAACTGTGCAGGCTTTTGATCTTTGGTAGGAAAAGCTTTGAGCATATCGGGCAAAATGGTCTGTAACTACCAGGACATTACCAAGGCCCTTGAAGGTCATTTTCTATACAAAGGAAATCCATGCCCACTAATTCCATGGACACATTGGAGCAGCCCTTGATGGAAGTGTTTTCCTTTGCAGACATTGTAAGCATTTCTTACAGTAATTAGCTACTGTATCTCTCATTTTGGGCCAGAAAAATCGGTCTTAAACAACCCATAAGTCTTTTCTACTCCAAGATGACCATGTTAAAAACAAACAGTCCAACATGTCACAAGTTCAATCCTAGAATACCTACATTAGAACTACCCGTGACCGATCCCGCAACATTCAATCAACATTTCCGGAACCGCCTTTAGGTTCTTCCTTGTGACCATGCGGGAGTGGAAGGTCCTGTCTGGCCCATTCATTTTGCCATACACTTTGATCAGGAAGAAGAACTGGAAAGGTGGTTCCTGAAGAATTTTGACAAGTTTCTACATGACTAGAAATCCACATAGAATCTCTGTTAAGGTAGGTGTAAGAGCTCTGCTTTAGCAAGACTATAAAAGTTGGCGGTTAAATTCACAAGACTTATTTTAATTTTTACTGAAATTTTAAGTTTTTGTTTCTCAAATCCATGGTAGCTAAGTAAAGCAATATATACCATTGTTAAAACAGGAGGGTTTAAATGGTTTTAAACTGAAATCCTGTTCTGTGTCATGGAGAGGGATTATCCCTGTGCTGTTATGTGATTGGCTGTTAACTTCTAAGATGCAAGACTGCAACTTTTATCTATTTAGGCACTACAGAGCATGTACATGTACTGCATACATTTGGATGTGTTTAACCTAGACATTGCAGGTGTTAACCATTCAACTCTGGTCCTAAATGTACTTACCAGCCTTTGTTCTCCTCAGCTGCCTTCTGTTGCTATTCCATGCATGGAAGCAGCAGAAGGGGCGCGCCGGCATCCACACAGATTGGCTGAGATGTCTCAACCAATTAGTGATGAAGCAGCCTCTGATGAAGTGACTTACGTCACTAAACGCGTAAGGCCCACCTCACTGCCCATTCTCCATGCTCTGCTGATGTGTATACCAGATTGTATATGGACATGAGGTATGGTCCATTGCAAGGAGATTTTAATACTTAATCAATAAAAGTGAAGTTTTAACAAGCTATTGTCTAGCATGAAGCCCATTATTCTCTCAATACTTTGATGGATTGTGGTAGCCTGCAGATACACTGTGAACACTGAGCTCCACTACTACTTCGTAAAGGTAATGCTCCCTTTTATATATTTTCTCAGAGTTGCAAGGTCTAGGAATTTGGGGGTGGATTTACCCTTCAAAGTCCTGCTTAACTGCAGCGTCTTACCTCTCCACAATCCTGCAATGTAATGCCTACGTAAAATTGCATTTGTGCCCGGTATTGCATCGCAGGATTAGGGAAGCATATGCTATTGTTAGTGTATTTGAATCTCCATGCTCATGTTCACTATTTATTTTCTTCAGACATTCAACTAAGTGTTTTTCTACATAAATGCAGGTCTCTATTGCCCTCTTGTGGTTCGAGTAAGAAGTGGTGTATAATTTAGATTCTTTAAAATATTCAATACAGTAAGAACAATATTTGAAAGTATATCAGCAAACTGTAATGTTCCTTTTATACTTGAGGTGCAGGGCACTTGATATTTTACATATTATCCCAGTACAATAAAGTACTGAATAGATACAGAACATACTATTTCTCACTGTTCACTGTCTAAACCTATATTAGATTTAATCTATATATTAAACTGGTATGCTCTAACAAGGTAAAAACTTCAGCTTTTAAATAAGTAGCACCTTCTTTGCCTTTTTCACATTGGATATTAAAGTTCTAAATGGCATGACTTTTTGAAGATTACTCCTTTTTTCCAGGATTATATATCTAAACATACTTTATTTCCCAATCTATATTTTCTTATTTGTTTCCTTAAAAAGTTTTATTAACTTTTCTCTGCATCTCCACCCACGAAAAGACAATGACTTTTTTCAAAAATATGTTAAATGATAAGATTCATTCACAAAGCCGCCAACTACAGTAAATGGGATCTGGTCTAGCTATTGAATTCCCATGGAACTGTGGGATTTTTTTCTTCTCGTCCTCATTTCTCATTTGTCCAGGTAAAAATTAGGAAGTAAATAGAAAAGCTTCTTTATAGATATAACAGAACTACTGCTAGCCAAATATTATAAATACTAGCACTCTCATTGTTGAAAAGTTGGAAATCCTCTGCAACTCCTTATCATCAATGGTGGAATTGGCCAAAAATGAAGAGGCTTTGATTTAAAGTTATTTTTATCTAAATTATTTCATTTTTAGAATTATATTCATATTAAAATGTCAATATCGCTATCTCTTTTATGCTAAAAAATGAGTCATGTGTACATATAGATACTATAGTATATATGTATCCATACACATATAAATACTGTATTTTTCCATGTTACGTTGCCCATAGTCAACTCCTACTCAGTCATTTTTTTTAATAATCAACTGACACAAAACATCTTTTGCATCTCGCAAAATAATTAAAAAAAAATATTTACAGACTAGTACTTTAGATACCAGAAATGTATTTTTATTACTATATTTGTACACTACACATTTGTACATTGTTATTCCCCAGTCCTTATCATTATATTGGCTATAATACTAAATTTTTATTGCAAAAGCTATTAAAATTAATGTTTATGTCAAGGAGGTAGAAGAGCTTTTTCCTATCTCCCTGGGTTCAATATAAATAGATAGAGAAGCTCTCAGTTCCCTGTGAGCACAATGCTCACTGGTTCTAAATGTTGATCAGCTGACTGTCATGATGTCCCTCCTATCTTTCCCTATAGGGGCACGAGAAGCACCAGTGAATGCTGCGCACATGGGTATAACAACTAGGTACATACGTACCGATAAAGTCCGGATACCGATATCAGGGCTGTATCAGTACTGTTGTGTACTCGTTCGGTAAAGAGGGAAAATTTCTCTCAGTCGGATGAGGGAAACACACAGTCCCGAGAGTTTCTCCTATAGGGAGAATGCTCGGGACTGTGTGTATGCAGATCTTTGAAAAATGACAGACAGGATCTTGCAGATCTCAAAAATCATGTAATGTAAGGCAACCCCCCTCCTAAACACTCAGGGACATTCAATAAAAGTTCTTACTGTTAAAAATGGTGCTAATTTTTCCCCGACCAATCAGATGTAATTTAACATTTGAAAGCTAACACCTGATTGGTTGGGGCAAAATTAGCACCATTTTTAACGATAAGAACTTTTATTGAATAACCCTGAATGTTTAAAAAGTCCAAAATGTTAAATGTACTTATCCATGTTCATTTCCGTCCCTGGCCTCCTCTGCTTATCTTCCATACGGAAGACAGAAGGGGCTGGACCAGCAGCCATGTCTGTGATTGGCCAATCACTCAGCCATTCACAGATGCAGTTGCCATAAGCGAGGGATCGGGGGTTGAGTAACAATGAGGACAGATAGATGAGGAAGTAAAGGAGCATGTTGGCGAAGATTTAAATATGCATTGTGTGGAGTTGTGACCTACCTTGTATATGGATTTTTTTCTTCTAAAGATGATGAGTTGCAGAGGGATGCAGTAGGGGTTGGGGAAGAGCTCACTGCGCATGCGGAGCTGCAGGGCAACCACAAGAGCAAGAAAAAGGTAGAGACTTTTAAACTACACAGTGGGGCAATGTTTAGTTGGGGGGTGGAAAACCCTTTAATACCCTTGCTTAGTTCCTTAAAGAATATTGCAATAGGTTATCATTGTGCAATTCTTATTATATCATTGAGTAATACAATATGTAAAATATATATTTGTTTTTCATATATTTATCGGTGTGGTTTCCTTGCTTTCCGACCGAAAAGAACAGTACGTATATACTCGAGTATAAACCGAGTTTTTAAGGTTCAAAAATACCTTTAAAACCTATGCTCGGTTTATACTCGGGTCATAGGTAAATTGGCCTGAAAAAAAAGAAAGAATAATGAAGTGAAGAATAGTAGCACCGTACCTTACTATTCCAGAGTTGGAGTTGCAGGACAGAAGACACCAGACGCGACCACCGATCTGTAGCATGTGAGACCGGGACCAGCGCGACCACTGGAGCTGTAAGGCAGGGCACGTGCGTAACTTACGTGCCTGTGCGCTCCGCTGATGTCATCAGCCGGACCCTTCCTGTACGGACCCTACCTATAATGGAGGAGCCTTTAGACAGCTGGATCGGAGAACCGGTTGAAGACCCTTCTACCAGCACTCAGCCCTCCAATAGTAAGGGGCATGTTTTTTAATGTGTAATTGTGCATGGAGTGGTTTGGGTGTGGGTGTGGGGTGGGAATGGCTGCGGTGGGCAGTATGAATGACAGACAGTACCAGTACAGTAATATGGTATTACAGTTATTAAAGCATTCCAGCACTTGCCACAAAGCATGCTGGGAGTTGTAATTTAGATCTGAATTGCAATGGTTATAACCGGTAGATTATTATTACGGTACTACCGTATACGGTATTAGGGCAATAAGCTCTTCTTACATTTATTATCGTATGCTTGTTATTGTATATATACCGTAGCTGTTTTACTTATTATAAAAGTCAATTTAAAGGGCAACTAAAGCCTCAGAACAATCTTGAATCAGAAGGCAGAATACTTGATATAAAAGCAGTAATCAGTGCCTCGTTTGTAATTTTAATGTGGTTGCTGGGAAATTTTTCTTACTGGTTCTTCTGTGTTTTTTTAATCTGTTAGAAATGGTTGGTCGTGTAAAAAAAATTGCGCAGATCATACGACGGTGGCTTTAAACTAAGAGTTGTGTAAAGACAGAGGAAAGCAAAATTCTGTTGCAGGCCGGGAATTTGGCGAGACTGGCGAAAAATTAAGTCAGAATTGGAAAAGATGCCGAAGTCAAAAAATTCTTGTTGTGGTTTAACAACCTCATATGGGGCTCTAGAGACTGACTTGCATAAATGGGTTGTGGAATGTCGTAGGATGCTGCCCCTGGTGGTCTAGTTGGGTACTGCACTGTGATCTCCATTCAGATCACGCTGCAGTACCTGGTATAGTAAAAGCTGTCATGCTGGCTTTACATACATTTTGTGAATGAACTCAAAGTTCCATTCACAAATAGGATTTTTTCTAAGTCTTCGCTAAGTAGCAAAGACTTAGAAAAAAATGGGGACAGAGATCAAACTTTGGTGATCACTTCTGATCACCAAATTATTGATCTTTGCCAATGTATGAAAAATCACTTCCTGGAAAATGATTTCCGGGAACTGATTTTTCCGATGGATTTCGAATTGGAAAACGGGCATTTATGCCCGTATTCAAGTTCGGTACATTCCCTAAGATGATTTGATGATCATCTTTGGGAATGATCCAAAATAAGGAAATGCACAAAAAAAATCTTTAAGTGATACACATACCTTTTTTTTTTTTACCCTAAAACTATAAATTAGCAAAAAACTTTGTCTTTTCCAAGCTTCCCAATGTCCCCGTGTGATTCGGTAAAGTAAAAGCGGATCATTATTTGTTGGATTTCAAGGGAAACTAAGCCTATTTTAGTAGGAATTTTGCAAGAGGTACCAAAAAAAAGACCGGATTGAATTTTTAGGATCTGTGAAGTGTGCAAAAACTTGTGTGACTCTCTGTACTAACTGGTTTTTCACTAAAATACCACTAAAAGGGGGAGTGGGGATAGGGGTGGGGGGTGGGTTGTGATGTTTTTTTATTTTTTCTTGTAATTGCAATTGCGCATGGATCCCATTTGAGCTAGTTGGTGGCCCCGTCTCTGTTTGCACCCACCCATATGGCATACCATTTGAATAAGGACAGGGTTTAGGTAGGATTTCAACCATTGAGTCCTCTTATTTTATTTTTTCACAAAATCTCCTAAAAGCACGGAGTTCTATGAATAACAGCGTCTGGAATTCTTCATGTATATACGAAAGCATGATACCATCACGTAGCTGAAGGTGTGTAGCTTCCAAAAATATATAGTTTGTGGGGGGTATTTACAAGTTGATTAGGCTGTTCAAATTACAGAACACTTTGATTTTTTTCTTGTTATTGGACTTGTGCATGCGTTCCATTTGAGCTAGTTGGTGGCCACGTCTCTGTGTGCACCCACACATATGGCATACCGTTTGATGAGGATATGTGGGAGATTGACATTTAGTGGGTTTTTTTGCTTGTCAAGTTGGTTTAGGTAGGATTTCAATCCTTGAATCATCTTATTTTATTTTTTACAAAATCTCCTAAAAACACAAGAGTTCTTTGGATACTGGGTCTGGAATTCTTAATGTATGTATGAAAGATGGCACCGTAACGTAGTTGAAGGTGTGTAGATTCCAAAAATATATAGTTTGTAGGGGGGGATCTCCATGTTTTGGGACTGTTTCCTTAGAAAAAGTGTAGGCTGTTCAAATTACAGAGCACTTTGATTTTTCTTGTAATTGCATTTGTGCATGCGTCCCATTTGAGCTAGTTGGTGGCCACATCTCTGTGTGCATCCACACATATGGCATACCGTTTGATTCAGAACATGTGGGAGATTGATATTTAGTTGGGGGTTTTATTTGGGGGGGCATTTCCAAGTTTTGGGGCTGTTTGAAATTACAGAGCACTTTGATTTTTTTCTTGTAATTACACTAGCATACCGTTTGATTTAGGGCATTTGGAAGATTGATAATTGACAAGTTTTTTTTACATGACATGGAAATTTGCCATGATTTTTAACTTTGAATTGTATTTTATAAATGTTTCTGAAAATCTGGTAAAAAAGCGAAATTTTACATGAAAACTGTGCCACACCATTGGTGGTATGCATAATAATCACCATTGTGTAGCTGAAGGTGTTGTAGATTCCAAGAATATATAGTTTTTGGGGGGTATTTCTAATATAGAGGGGTGTTTAGTCTGGCAAATCTAAAAGTTGCTGTAATTGGGCCATTGTTCATTGGCTCACTTTGTGGCTAGTTGATTCCCACGTTTGCGTTGTGTTGCCGCCATCTCGCGATATTCACGTGACGTCAGTACGCAACGTTCAAAACAATATCGCGCATGCGCACTAAAGTGTGCTCATGGTAATTTCGCGCATGCATACTCGAACAGACGTTGCTGTGAAAGCAAATACTGGAAACTGGAGCAATCAGTGCTAGAGAGGCAGAATTCATATTTGTGGAGTTTCCTATTGTCCCTACAATGTACATGTTGCCAAAGGTCCATAAGAACTGCAAAAAGCCTCCAGGTAGACCAATTATTTCTGGAATTGGTGGATTGAATGAAAAGGCATGCATTTTCATTGATTCATTTTTACAACTTCATGTTTTAGGACTATCCTCCTACATTAGAGACACAACAGACCTCATATCTAAGATTAATGATTTGGACGTTGGAGATGAACACCTCCTGGTAACATGCGATGTCGAAGCATTATATTTCTGTGCAGTCCTGATTGTTGAATCCTTTTTTTTTCCTTTTACAGTAATATTGTTCTGTAATATACGGTAGCATTCTCACAGACTTTTATCATGACTAAAACTAGATCTGCCTTGCCTTAACAGTTTTGTCTTGTCCACACATCAATTAAGCATGGACCTGTGGTGCAGTGTGAGACTGGGTTATAGGGGCCACAAGTCCCAGTTACCCAAGAAAATAGAAAAAAAACTTCTATATTAAAAAGCAGATCCAAATTGACAAGTGTACGAGAAATTGCTTGTAGCTAAACAATAGATTCAGTAGGAGTAAGACATATATGTTTATGTCAAGAGGAATATGAAATATTAATGGGCCCCTAAACTCATCCCCTGGTCCTCATTATTTCTTGGTGGGCCTGAACAATTCAGTCATTATTGTTACCATTTATTATATTCAGATTAGTGAGGAGTCCGGTATACAAAACAAAAAAAAAAAAAAAAAAAACCCACACCCCCCAGCTATTGTCAGTGTTACTGTCTTAGAAATTGGATAAGCCTACTTAGTGTTAGAAAACCCTTCTTAAAGGCAAATTTCCAGCCCCAAAATGAAAACTTACATACAGATAATCACACCCCCCACCCCAAACCCTAATCGGTATAGTTTGAAATGTAAATATATAAATCTAACCGAAATCCATCCTCACATGTCCTGTTTCCCTTCCCCTGTTTCTTCCTGCTTCTGGTTCTTCCAGTTAGCAACTGTTGTTGTGGATTTGACATCACATCCATGCCCTGAATGTTTAATCCCCTGTCTGCCTCTTCCTGAGCATGCCCACGGCTTAGTCACAGGCTCAGTACAGGTTTCTAAATTGCTCCAGTTCCATAGGCATCCATAAGAATACAGGTATACAGTATGAATTCATATGAATAGTATGATATATCTACATATTTTAAGAAGCCATCTTCCTAAAATATTTTCTTATGAGGTAGAGTTGTCCTTTAAAGGATATGTACACTGGAAAATTAGTTTTTTGAATTGCCCATTCTGAAACATAATTCTTAACAACTATCACTGTACCATTTTTTTTGTTTTTCAGTCCCCTATTCTTTAGTATCCAGTCCTGCACGATTTACATTTCAGCTTTCATCAAGTGCTTATTATTAATATCTACGTCTGTTATGAGATAGTTTTGTTTAACTGTAATGGTGACAGTTTGGTACATGAACCGCATGAATGTTAAATTCTCTCTCCATGCTCCTGCCTCATATGGATTACTGAGCATGCGTTGCCCTCATTCAAATGAGGCTGGAGGCAACAGAGCTTGAGCAAACCAAGTACTGTGATTGAGTCATGCCGCAACACGAATACAAAACAAACAACCAAAGTAATGCTGCTTACATGAATTTATATTTATAGATATAAATAGGCCAGTATTTTTTTCATTGTACGTGTATGGCATTCCATGTTCCACAAGTATTTATGTGGAAACCATGGGTGAGATTTCCCAGAACAGCTATCACTCTGTTTACTTTTTACCAAAAGGCTCCTGGGGTGAATTACTAGACAGCAAATTTCCAACCCCTCATGATTTTTAATGGCAATTATAAGCTTGCCTTTAAAAATCATGCAAATATTTGGTTCACACAGCGATATTAAAGTTTACTGCATGGTATCTACTTTTTGTGAATAACCACACAGCCAACTACCTACAACGCATGGTAATTCTCAATGTAGAGTGTTTTCATCAAGTTAAAGGGGTACTGTGGTGTCCATAAATGAAAAGGCCAGTTTTCCTCCTTTAAAAAACGTGCCATCAACCACCTCTCTACTCTACGTGCTCCATCCACAGCCCAAGATATAAGACAATTACAGACCAGAAGTTAATGGTGGGAGGATGACATGTGACATTCCTAAGGCTTGCTCCTCCACCACGCCACCGGCGAGCACAGCCTCATACTTCAACTGTGTAGAGGGACAGGAATTCCTCCCTCTCCCTGCTGTCTGATATCCCACAGAGAATGTAAGGGAATCTACATCCCTACTGCTGTTTTCCCACACAGTTTTCTGTAGGGAGGTGTGAGTTGGGGATGGGCCCAGCAATGCAGTGGGTGGGGCCAACGCATCCATGAGTGGGTGGGGTTACGGCACCCGTGAGTGGGCGGGGCCACATGGGGCTGTAAGTGAAGGGACCAATGGGGTTGCAAGGTGAGAGCCATGGGGCCCATGATGGGAGGGACCCGTGGCTTCAGGGGCAGGAGGACACATAAGCATAGTGACTGTGACATGGTTTCATCAGAGCAGGAAGCAGAAAGAGTGCATGGGACCTGTGATGTTGCTGCCATAATCAACATACAAAAATGGTAAATATCTCTAAAACTGAAAGTATGACATAAATTGCAAAAATCTCAGGAGAGCAATTCCTTACCAATTTACCTAAATTCATTTTTTGACCACGTGCCCCTTAAAAGGGTATCTCCACTGCTAAAATCACCTATTTCAGTTTTATTGAAGAGCAGGAGGTACGACACAGCTCTTTTACCTCCCTGCTTCAATAAAAACTGAATTAAAAAGTTTAGCATGGAGCTACCCCTTTAACAAACATGCATTTGCGATGAAATATACCTCAATATTCTATTGTCAGAGCCCATGCAATTTGCAAAAAATTGTGGGTCCCAGTGTATCGGCACACACGATGTATTAGCCTGGCACTTTCTCTGAAAAAGTCCCAAAACACATCCTTAAAGCGTGTGAGAAAAGCGCTAGTGTGGCCTAGCCCTAAGGGCAACTCTAAACATAGCTAGAGCCCGGATTGTGTACATTAGCCTTACCAGACAACATGCTATTTTGAGATCAAGAAATCCTTGACCCCAATTTTCAGAATCCCGGGCGATAGGAATCACTGTCCCCCAAGCAAATTATGATGGGGCCCCTATCCCTGGCTTCAATTTACAGTGGTTTTCTGGGTATATCTCTCCTCGAAATAAGAAGATGTGGCCCCACTGTCTATATTTTATATTATGTTTAAACCAACATTTTTTTTAGGTCTTTATCATTCACTTTATTATTTTGTCTATAACACTTCAGTTAAAGAGCATGTACTGTGTTAGTCAAAACATATTGGGCGCCTTTTGAACTAAAACAAAGCCAAAATGATTATAGGTTTTTATTACCCAAGGCTGGCCATCAGGGGGGGAAGCGGATACTCCTGAATGGGGCCCGGAGAGTGGGGAGAAAGTGGCTTGTGCTCCTGGATTTAGTATAGTATAGTATTTTGATGTTAAATAAAGGCATCCTTCTATCCAGTCCAACCCATCTATCAATATCCTAAATTTCCCTGCCTAACTGTTGATTCCAGAGGAAGGCAAAAAAATGTTTGTGGCATCAGAAATTTCCCTGCAGAAACTCATCCAGCCCTTTTTTTTAAAACTGACCATGATCCTGCCATCACAACGTCCACTGGAATACAGTTCCATAGCCTTTACCGTTCTTACTTGAAAGACATTTCCCGAACTTAACCTTTTCCACGTGTCCTCTTAACATGGTCTATTGGGTGACAATTCCTCAGATAGTGTAATTGTATGGCCCGTTAATGTTTTAATCACATAATCATATCCCCACGCAAGCGCCTTTCTCCAGCCGTCCATATTGTAACTTTTCCCAGTCCTCTCCTTCATATTTCAACAAGCTCCCCAAATCCCTTATTAAATTTAGTTGGCCTCTCTGAACCCTTTCCATTTCACGATGTCCTTTTGTACACAGGATGCCAAAACTGCACTGGCATATTCCAAATGAGGCCTGACCAAGGTTTGTAAAGAGGAGAATAACATTTTCCTTCCTCCTTGAATTTGCTACATACCAACTTTTGGCTGGTTTTTATAGACATCTTGTAGTTAATAACTATTTTGCATGCCCGGTTGATAATGTGCAATGCATTCTATTGATGCAATATAAGTTCAATTACTGGCCATGGTGTGTGAGCATGTTTTTTAGGCAAATGTGTTTTGTTTAATTATTCACATTCCCATAGTGTGTATTTAATAGGACACATTATACTCACCTTCCCTTTCGGCTCCTCTTCTTTTGGTCAGTACCTTTATACCCAGGGTGAGGAACCGAACCGATTAGGCCTCACCCCGGTTTCGCTCCATAAAAAAAAATGGTTCTCTCCTTTAGTTCCTCCCCCCAAGTCCAAAAACCTGCCCCCAGGAGATGCATAGTCCATATAGGACTCTGCCTCCTTCTGCGCCTCTGGAGAAGTTTGGCATCTACTGGGCAGCCCTTCCCCCCCTCCCGCTCCCTCCCGTTTTTGCGATCCTCCCCTACCATAAAACCCCTTGTTCCATTTAATAGTAATTTCTTCCCCCAGTCCCCAAATAATTTTAAGAAAGTCCCGAATTCTACTTACCTTCCTTCTCTCCCCCGGCATTCTCAGAAGCCGGCAGCCGCATCTCCTTTATTGGCTTGCCTCTCAGCCAATCAATGGACGAGCTGCCGGTCCCTGCCCCCTGCTTGCAGTGTCTTGCAAGCATAAGGCCGGGCCGGTCGCGAGGGAGAGGGAAGGTAGTATATAGATCGGCCACCTTCTTAAATTTATTTTATTAATTGCGTTGGAGCTGGGGGAAGTCATTCTAATTAATAGGGCAAAATGTTTTAAGGTGTACATGCCCTTTAGTCCAAAAAGCATCACCTTAACATTTATCACATTGAATCTCATCTGCCACGTACCAGCCCAATGTGAACAATCTTTCTAAGCCCCCTGCAACAATTGCCACTCTCTGAATTTTTATGTACTACAAAGTTTGTGTATCAGCAAACACAGAGAACCTTCTGACAATACCATACCCCTTCCCAAAATCATTAATAACAGATTAATAGAAGAAGCGGAGCTGCCCCCCCACCCAACACGAACCCTGTGGAACCCCACATAAGCACTTTAGTCCATATGTGCATCCTATTAATTAACCAAATTTCTATCTAGTGCAAAATGTGCCTCCCCGACCAACAGAACTTGCTTTTACATTAGTCGCCTATTATGCAAAATCCAAGTATCCTACATCTACTGCTAGGCCCTAGTCTAAATTTTCTACTCACTATAAAAGCCAAGCAATTATTTGACAGATCTAATCCTCCTAAATCTCATGCTGGTTACTACTTATATGTCAGCCTTGAATCATACGGGGAGATCCAAATGTCTATTGCCGCATTTACTCCCTTAACACCCTATCCCACGATACACGATTAAATCATGTATTGCATTGCGGGATCGGGCTAAGGTAAGGAGCGCTTATGCTCCACTTAACGTCCACAAGCCCATGCGTTAAGTTTGCATTTCCACGCTAACAAAGTAGCGCAAAACTTAATGCTATGGTTTTGGATCGTTAGCACAGCGCTATTTCCAAAACATCGAAATGGCGCGGTGCTCGAAAATCCGTCTAAAACCCACATTAACCCGAAATTTTCTTAGTAACATGGGTTTTTTAGACAAAATGGGCCCTATTGGTATCTAGAATATTTTCCCTATTAAACTTTCCAGTATCTTCCCCCCCACTGATGTTCACTTACAGGCTGTATTTACCCGCTGGAATGACTACCCTTTTTAAATATTGGAATAACAATTAGCTTTTTCCAATCCAGATGCAACCCTCCGGGACATGAGGGAACCCAAAAACAATAAACAATGCCTAGGTAAAACTGAACTCAGTTTCCTCCTAAGGGAACTGGGGTGTATTTTATCCGGTCCATTTCTTGTTCTGCTGCATGGGGCCTCATGACTCAGCAGTTTATAGGCTTGTACTATCTATGGGGCAATTATTTAAAATAACAAGTGTAATTTGTGCTTAAAATGACATTTTAATATATACAGACATTGTGTGTGTATGTGTGTGTGGTGGTGGTGTGTGTTTGTATATATATATATATATATCTATATATATATATATAAAAATCCATATATACCCGCCACCTTCACCTGGTTGCAGCAAGCAGCACAGCAAAACATCAGTCACAGCATAATGTCAATCACATCATCAGCATCATCAGCAAAAAGAGCAAATCACAGGCATTCAAAGCAGCACACGCATCAAAGCACAATAATGCAGCTTTCAGCATCCCCAAACAGTCACATCAAGCAGCATCACAGGCAGCAAGCTACACACATCAGCAATCAACACTCAATCGCACATCATCAAATTCAGAATCATCAATCAAATCAAATCCTCATCATTCATCACATCATCTCATCAAAATGCATTCAACATCACAATCACACATCATTTCATCATTCACAATCCATCAATCAAGTCATCATCAATTCATCATCATCAAATCAAAATCATCAAGCACTCAAACTTTTCAGCATCATCAAATGCAATTTCAAATCATATATCATCAAATCAATTTCTCGATCATTCACAATCATCAATCATCATCATATCATCATCAACACATCAACATCATTCAAGCATCAACTATTCATCCATCAAATCAGCATCAATCAATCAGCATCACATATATCATCAACAATCAAGTCACATTCAATCATACAGTCATTGCAGCAAGCAAGCAGCAAGTCAGCAGCACACCATAATCAAGACAAACAGCAAGCATCAAATCAAGCAATCATGCAGCATCTATCAAGGCAGCATGCAATCAAGCCATCAGTCACAACATTCACATACATCAAGCGAATCAATCAATCATCACTCCAAGCAATCTCAAATCAGTCATCCCACAATCAATGCACAAATCAAAGCAAATCACATCAAGCCAGGCATCATCCGCAATGTCAACTTCCAGTATCTCCAGCACCAAGCAGCAGTCAGGCAATCAGATCACTCAACACAAAACCTTTTTCAGCAAGATGCAATCACCTGGTGCTTGTGTGTAGAGTAAGGCTGTGTACTGTCCCTCTATGTATATAGTAGAAAACCGGAGTTCACAACCGCACACAGGGATTTTAAATTGCAGCTTCTTATTCAAGTTAGCCATGTGAGCACGTACCAATGTTTCGGGTTTGGTACACCCCCTCCTCAGGTACAAACTATGGCTAATTGTTATGATGGGCTGGTTAAGCGACAATATATATCCCAAAAGCCAATTAATTTTTATTTTCTATTAACGGTATATAGACGATTTTTTTGTATGTGAAGGAGTCTGGGAGGAGGGCAGAAAGAGGTGTGGACAAGCGAAAGTGATTTGCCCACTCCAGTGAACTAAACAATGACTCTGAATAGAGATGGCGTGGAGTTATGTGGATTAAGTATAACAAACATGCAGAATCGGTTTGGACCACTTTGGTACCAGTTTGCCATCCCAGGAGCACAAAAGTTGGCATAATATATAGCTATATTACTACGGGTACTACGTAAACAACATGGGAACCCCATGAGGGATGAAATACAATTGGGTAACATGTACCACCAGATTGTTTAGTAGGGGGTACAAATCTCGTGTCTTAGATGCTAATTAGAACGGGTCTTACAAATTCCAAAGAACACTAGGGATGCCAAACGGATGAAGAACATTGGTTGGGGCAAACGGTGGATTTTTTTAACACACGATACCCGTATAGTGTGTTAATCATGGACAGCACACCACACATATTGGGAACTGATAAAAACTGATATAAACAACTTCCTTTGGGAGCATACTTGCATATGACCAATACAGAAGGGCACAATTTGTCCAATTATTAGTACATACTGATGTGCATATACCCAGCACAAACTATGATGGCAAGGACTAGCACCCCCAAAGTGTTGGTTGTTTTCGATGCCCTACGTGTAACATTCGTTCTATGCTCACTGGAAAGTATTTTTCTCCATCCTCATAGTGGCAAAAAGATTCCAATTAGACACAGTTAACATGTACTAGCAGAATGTTGTTTATTTCATCTATGTCCTGTGGCTTCATTATGTGGGCCAAAACAAAACACTCTTTTAAAGAGAGAATGGCCTAATCACCGGTCATCTATTAGACAAGCATTAAACGCTAGTAGTATATATGATATCACAACAGATATCTGTGACCTAGCGGTGGCCCAACATTTTAAAAATGTATGATAATGATGGACTGTCAGTTTCTGAACTGAAACAAAGCATTTATAAGGATAGGATTTAACTTCAAAAGGAATCCAAATGGATACATAAATTGGAACTCAAATCCTAGGGTTTAATGAACAGTGGTGTCGCACATGGTTTCCTGTAAAATGTCTTTTTGGTGAATTGTATCTGTAACCATGGATGTTCTCTCGTCATAGGTGGGTAGAACTTGCTACACTTATATGAAAGTTGTTCCTCTATAGTGCACATGACTGGAAACTATGTGTTTAATGTTTTTTATGTTGGACATTGCACTGTTTTATTAAGATTCCTTTATAAGCAATTTAAATGTTATTGTTATTATCCTCAGCTGTTTGTAGGGGGTATATTCACAGGGGGTGTGGTATATGGGTTTGCAGAGAAGTTGTGTGTTATCCTGTGACGACCTGCTGAGGGTGGAAACGCATAGCTTTTTTATGTTTGTTAAAATAAACATGTTTTATTTAAAGGGCAACTGGTGGTCTCAAAACACGTTAGGGTTAAATGAAAGTCTGTAGTATTTCCTTTAAAATGAGCCGACAATCACATCTCTGCTTGGAACCTGTGAGAAAATTATATGGGTTAAATGTTCAAACTTCCTGCTTCCAGTAGGTTGAGTGACATCACCTGACCTCTGCCCTGCTCATCTCCCTGGGGGAGAAGCATGCTCAGTAACTACGTAACAGGAAAAAAAAACAGGAAATGTTCAAGCAGGAAGTAATATTGCTGAACCTTTCCAGCAATAACTTGATGTGATGTAGATTTATTTATTATTGGAGGAATTCAAGACCACAGTTACCCTTAAGTCCCGTGGGTGCTGCTTTAAATACTTGTATACTATTTACCTAGAACTGCACCCGGGCATAAGAAACAAAATGAGTGCTGACGTTGACTGCTATATATATATATATCATGATTGATGACATATGATCACCTGTGGAAGATATAAATAATAGGGCAGGCACTCTATACATATCTATAAACCTATATATATCTAAACCTTTTGCTGTTAAACCATGTTTCTCATTGAAACTACATTGTTAACCCAGTATTGTTATAAGTGAATGTTAAAGGTACACACTTATGGCGTGTGTAAATGTTAGATAGTTAAAACCCTAAGATGTGTAGGCCTGCTGTGTAACCTCCTCATACTTAAAGGAGAACTAAACCCATTTTTTATACTCCAGAATCTGAAAACAACCCCCCTAAAACACCAATAAGCTATAAAATCCCACTTCAAAAATTGTATTAAAGTAAATGTAAGCTGTTAAGAAACTGGATGAAGTATCTGTGTGTATGTGCAGTGTCAGACCACACCTCCTGACCTCAGTCACATGCTTCCTTGCTTTATCTGTCCTGTTTGGCTAGAGATTATTACTGGGTGTGACCAACTGTAACAAGTTTCTGCCATAGCTAAGGACTGAGCATGTGCAGAACATAATGGTCATTGACCCAAACTGTGTGATACTAGAATGTTGTGAAGTAAAGAACAAACCATATGTTTATTAGGTAATTTCCAGTGCCCATATCAAAATGAGAGGTAAGACACAGTTACTGTTTATATATCAAGGTTGTTCTGCCATCTGGTTCAGTGTTGTTCTGTGGCTTTATTGTCCTTTAAAGGTGGCCGTACACAGGCGATTTCCACAGCATGTGTGCCAACAGATCACATTGGTATCTGTCGGCACACATGCTGTGGGGCCACACACATGGACCCACTGTCCGTAATGCTGTCTACGGTCGTTGGCAGCACTTGACAAAGGCCTGCAAGCCAAAACGTGTTTTCTGCTGTGTTTGCAGAATAAATTGGAGCACCCCTATTTGCATTCTAAAAGGACTGGGCAGCCCTTATTTGTTTTTTATTGCAATAAATACTGTGTAGCATAACTTGTTCAGTACATAGTGGTCATAGCAGCACAGTGGCTCAGTGGTTTGTAATTGTATCAATATAAAGGTTATATATGATAATAATATGGTTTAGATTCCTTGCATATTATGTATTTTAGGTTATGGTACTTGCACACTTGCAAGTTTTATTGAATATATCCACCGTGGCTAAAGGAAGGTATCCCACCTCCCTGGATTGTCCGGGAGTCTCCCTCATACTGGGGTGGTCTCCACACTCCCGCAGACCACCCCAGACTCCTGTGACTGAGAGAGCCTTTAGTCTCATCCTCAGTCACGTCCCCTTTCTCCAACCACTCCTCGGATACCCCTAACCCCGCCTCCCTCCGCCCCTAGAGCACTAGCCACACCTCCACGTGATGCCACCCCCCTCACCCACAACCCCTTTCCCACCCTGCCTGGAAGCCTAAAACGGCAGGGTGGGATGTCTGTAAAGGTGTTCTTCCTGAAGCTAAATGGTCAGGTATTTACACAACCAGCCATCCTGGCTGTTGAAAATATTTCCACTTCTTCTCTGTACCATTGGCAAAGTGTTTTGCTGCAGGTATCTCTCTCTCCATTCAGTCTCCATGGGGCAAGCTTCACCTGTCTGTTTAATATACGTGGGATTTAGCTGACAAATTTCAAATAGAAGTTGTTCCAATACACCATCTCATTTTTCCCCTTAAAGATTATAACAGGAGATCAATAAAAGTTCTTATCATTAAAAATGTGATAATTTTGTCCCAACCTATCAGATGTTAGCTTTCAAATGTTAAATAAGATCTGGTTGGTTGGGGCAAATTACAGTATTTTCCTAAAACAGCAGTAGGTATTTGATCCATCTAATCCTGTAGTATTTATGGATTCGTTTATTGAATAAGACTGTCCATTTAAACAAAAGGGGAATTGCTTATGGTATTTTAACTATTGTTTTTTGATGACAGCAAACAAATTAAGTATGTTCTCTAAACTGGAAATATTGGATTGTCTGGAAATTATCTACAAGAAGATGGAAAGGATCTGTAGAAGAATTGGGTAAGTTTATATATTTTAAAGGGTATGTCCACCCTTCAAAAACTATTTTTTAATATAAGATAAAGCCCCCCTGGCCCCCCCCCCAATGCTATCATAACATTACTTACAACACCTTCGCTCCTGCACGTATGGATCTGGCTCCCTGCTTGCCGGAACTTGCAAGCAGGGGGCTGACCAGCAGCCGCGTCTGGTATTGGCTGAGACCACCAATCAGAGATGCAGCTGACGACATAGAAAGCACCGCGGGAACAAAGGGCTGTTAGTGCAGTTATTATATTTTTAAAAAAGAAGTTAGGTCTGGCAGGGGGCAGCTACCTTCTACTAAATGATTTTTAAGCTAGCTTGAATGGAGAGCAGATGGATCCGGATGGGGGTGGAGGGTGCGCAGGGGGAGGATGAAAAGCTGCGCGGGAACAGATAAGGAACGGACTTCAGAGCTGGATTTACAGTGAGATACTCCTGTTCTGCAGAAAGAAGGTTGTGAAAAAGGTATATAACTTAAAATTGGCTGAACGGATTTTAACATGGTTTGGCTTGTTTTAAACTAGGAAAATGGCCAAAAACATATTAAATTGTGGTTTTGGGGGTGGACATTCCCTTTAACTTTTATGCAACATTTACATCAACTATAAAACTATTGTGTATGTGCGTTTTTGTTTAGCTGCCAAATTGATTCATCTAGACACAATAAAAACACTTTTTCTACCTGGAGGTAAACACGTTAAGTTCTGCCTTGAAACATTGTTGCTTCAGCTTAAGCATCTGCCAAGATTGTCAAAACTTCTTTTACCAAATGGAACTTGACTGATGATGACATGATGAAGCTGGGGTAAGTATATTGTGTGTATTTCAAGCATTAAGTGTTATTATTATGATTTATATAGCCTTCCCCTACCCATACCCCAAGCACAAGCAAGGTACTTTTAAAATTTTAAAGGGCAAGTCCAGCCCTGAAATGAAAACTTACAACAGGTAAATTAACCCCCAACCCTAAACGGTAATAGTTTGAAATGTGAAATATATAAGTTCAACCTGAAATCCTGCACAATGTCCAGTTGCCCTGTTTCTGCTTCCTCTTCTTCCACTTAGTAACTGTCAGTTATGGATTTGACAGTTGACATCACAGCCAATGACTGAATGTTACCCCCTAGCTGCCTCTTTGAGCAGCCCAGGCTCAGTACAGGTCTCAGTAAAGGTTTCTAAATTGCTCACTTTCCATGAGGCACCCAGAAGCATAGCAGGCATACAGTAGGAATTCATAGGACAAAGTATGATATACATAGTTTGTACATGTATGATATATCATAGTATGATACAAGTATATCAACATATTTTAAAGAGGCCATTCTGTTTTATGAGGGTGGAGTTGTCCTTTAAGGATTATACAGCGCCAACATCTTCCGTAACACTTTACAATTACATGTAACATTCACATTTGCCCTGATGCAAAGAGCTTACAATCTATGACAGCTAACTAAGGCACATGTCACTCTGTCCCTATATCTACTGTATCGTTTCATCTGTAGGGAGAATGTATGATACAGATGAACTTCTGAACTAATCTCTGGGTCAATAAACCTATATGTTCTAGCCAGACAGCTTACATTAAGGATAATAGTGTGAAAACTCCCAAATGCCATGGAGCGCTGTGCAGAGGGGTTAAATTGTTCCAGTTTTTATAGCAGAAAAAGTCCTTTACAAATAAGTTCTTCTTGAAAATCTTCATGGATGGACTTTCCTCCAAAATCTGGAACAATTTCCCACTAATTCCTCCAACCTTCTTAACACACCTATTTTTGGGTGGTTTCCTTTTGATTTTGCCTTTTGACCACTCATGATGCACTATATCTACCTAATAAACAGATACAAATGAATTAAGCAGCACTTCTGTTCATGTCATTGTGATTGAAATTAAACTAAATATCTGAAGTAAGCAGTGAGAAAAAACTATGAACACCCCATGCTGTATACCAATGGGGGTACAATTTCATTTCTTTGTCCTTTTGATAGTGTTTAGAACTGGTGAGTGGTTTAATTATAGGACTGAAGTCAAATTAAGTGTAATAGCATTTTAAAAGTGAAAGCAGTTCAGGTCCCATTACATGATGAATCAACTAAACTTAATATACCTAAACTCTTCCCAAGCTCTTCTGTGCTGCTTAGGGCTTCTTCTAGCCAGCTACTCTCCATTTGGCACCACCCCTATAGACTTAAATAGGACTAACATTAACAGTCCTATTTAAAATTAATTTGACAAGTTCATTTCTGATTTCAATGTGTAGGCATCACATGGTTTTCTAGGTCTTTGTTTAAGTGAATTTGATTGCTGAAACACCAGCAGATGCAGAACATTGAGAGAAATTAGGTACTGTCCAGAGAAAGTCTGTACCGTTGTCTGCTATAGAATAATTGTAAGTACAAGATGTCTGTAAGTCTAATGGTGGCCATAAATGTAGTGATATAACCAGCTGATATATATCGGCTGATAATCACATGTTGAGTGCACCAACAAAATTGAGCCAATAAATTGTCTTGTTTTTGTTATATATTAATGCCCATGATTGCCTACCATTACATTCTTAGCTAGGGGCTGCCTGTATGCATTGGTGATACAAAAATATTTTGCAAAGGAGTGTTACTTTAGAAATGAAAAAAAAACCACAAGATGGCGCTGTATATATACTAATACATTTTGTTGCTTTTAACTTACATTTGATTATTTGTTTTATTAGCAACTCATCTGAACAGTGGTTTTGAAAAACTTTATTCTGTTGGATCTCTCTGATAACTCGCTCAAAGCTCTGGGTGGATTTCCTTGGCTGGAATACTGCAAAATCTGCCAAATCTGACACATTTTAATTTCACAGCACGAAGCCATTTTTTCCAGATCCAATTTAGTGAGAAAATTGATTCGGGAAATAACAAAATTACCATTTTATGCTCAATGGAACTTAACAATTGGCAACTTGATGACTTTGACCTAAGTCAAATAAACAAAAGGCAAAGAACATGATCCGGAATTCTGGCAATCCTTTTGATCACTTTTTCCAAGTAATGGATTCAACACTGAGTAGATACCAGTGACAGCACATGCCTTGACTGATTCACAGTCAAATGTTTTGAAACTATCAAAATACTGGCTTTTAGGGCTGCCCCTCTAGAGGAGTCCAGGACTCTTCCTGCACTGTCCAATAGGCCATCATTCATTCATTCTGGGGTGGAGCCAGACTGGCACTTCAAGTCGGTGTTGACTTTTGTTTCTGGAAACTATAGGAAACCCAGGTGGGGGTAAGGCCAGCCCATATTTTTACATAAATAGACCAGCCAATATTTTCGTCCGCCAACCGATTCACGCACTTTTGGGGAGCGCTCAGTCGGGACAAATATCCGGCCGTGTGTATACGCCTTAGTGGAGGATTACACATCTTTATTTCTCCTAAATTATGTTAGTCAGTCTTCTATCTTACACATATCCCTAAGCCACTTGCTTGGCAAGCTCTGTTACACAAGGAGTGAATGAGGATCTGTTAAAGGAGTTACTTTTTGTATCTTCCTGTGAAAAGGGCAGTAAAAGTAACTCACCAGTTTGCTGCTTTATTAATTTTACATGGAGACAGCTTTGGTTAGGATTACTTTTTAAAAAAAATCAAGGTCAAAATATGTTTCAGTTTAAATTCACTTTTAAGGCATCATTTATTTTTCTTAAAAATATTTTGAATTATTATTCTTTTTACTATTACCAAT
This sequence comes from Hymenochirus boettgeri, assembly GCA_019447015.1. Lineage (NCBI taxonomy): Eukaryota > Metazoa > Chordata > Amphibia > Anura > Pipidae > Hymenochirus > Hymenochirus boettgeri. Next base: position 81,032,926 of record CM033473.1, on the reverse strand, counting down.
ATCAGCAACATAAGAGAAAAAAGCAATCTTTTTATCACCATTTCATAGTGACACATCTCTTTTAAATGTATCTTGATGTATAGACAAATCTTGTAGCCTTGTCCTCCTCTTAACACAGTAAATACTCTGGCCCCTACCCGATCTACGTCCATAACTGGACACTGGGGCCCACCAGGAATCTTGTGCTGGGGGCCCACCAACCACTCGTGCAAGCTAAGAAATCCCTATTGCCAGTAATAATTATCTATGGTTATTATACTGGTTTAACAAAAAAAAAAACACACACATAAACTTTCTAAAGTGCAGGTTTACTTGTATGACACCATGGGGCTTATTTATTAGAGTTGCAGATGTTAAGCTACACCCATACACAGCCAGAGTTTCCTTCTATCGTTCCAATATGAATTAACGCTTGAAGACTCCCACTTTAAGGTTTTGATGTTTCATGAGATTTCCACTTGAAATCTGAGGTAAAATGTGGACTAAAATGGGTTGCCAGAAAATGCTTTGCCTGGCCCGATCTTTGCTTTCCCGATAAACCGATCGACTTGTCGACAGAAAAAACAAATGTTTTTTGTCTTTTCGCGCGATAAATGTCATCGGATCGCTCAAAAAGTTGGCCCTGTCTACGGGATGCTTAATCTGCAGCAAACAATCAGATGATAAATTTTTACTGGTCAATGCAGTTAGAGAACATCTGATTGGTTTTCTGTAGATTAATAGCACAGGTAAACTTTTGCTGTTGCTGACCATACGTTTTACAGCCCACCTACCACTAACTTGTAAAGCAACACCCAACACGGAGAGAGGTTCAAATGTTTGGCACCCCTGGTACAATGGAATCCTTTATACAGAATAGTAAAAAAGTATCATTTTACCTGTAACTTTACTACTACTACTAATTTAGCCTGGAAATTGTCAGGACTATTTAATGACTTATAAATATTGTATTTATTATTATTTTGTACATTGGAAAAATTGTAATTTGAAATAAATGTTTTTAATTTGAATCCCAAGGAATTGTCAGTTGCTTTGTATACAAATCCGTTTTTTGTCATGTTGTACCAAATGGTCTAGTTGTACAGTCACAATAAAGCTAAAATAAAATAAAAGGGGCACATATATGCACTAATCCTAGTCATATGATATTGGTATATTCTGATTGTGCACTTGTCGGACGGTGACGATTTTATCTGACCACAATACTGATCATACGATGCCAGGATCATGTAACAAAAAGTAAAACAAAATCTGACACTCCATTGACCAAAATATTGAGGTCTCCTATTAACAAAGGTTCAGGATAATAAAAAGATCCTATAGCAGACAGTAACAGTTGAACTGAAGCCTAGCCAATAGGTACATGTGATGCTCTGCATGAAAAGGAGATTCGGTGGTAGATTTATTTTTATCAGTTTTTTCTATCTAGCCCACTTTTAAAGCTATTCAGTGAACTTGCCATTACAACATCTGCTGGAAGACAGTTCACAGTTTCATCGTTCTAACTGTAACAAAGACTTTCCTAACCTGAAGATGAAACCTTTTTTCTTCCAATCTTAAAGGATGTCCACGAGTCCTCTGATATGACCATTAGTATACAATGTACCATAGAGTTTATTGTATGGCCCATTTATATATTTGGATAAAGTGATCATATCCTCACACAAACGTCGCTTCTCTAATGTAAACAGCCCTAACTTGTCTAATCTGCCTGCATATTCAAGCCCCTCAATTCCCTTTATTATTTTAGTTGCCCTTCTCTGAACTGCTTCCATTTCCAAGATGTCCCTTTTGTATATGGGATTCCAAAACTGTGCCGCATATTTCAAATGAGGCCTTACCAGTGCCAAGACAATCTTGCTATCTCTTGCCTTTGCTGTCTGGCATTGTTTCCTACAGCTAAGTCTGTTATCTACCAGAACCCTTAAATCTTTCCATTAAAAATTCACTTATCACAGAATTATTTTTGGTGTAGGTGGCACCGGGATTGTTAAACCCAAATGCATCCCCTTACATTTATCAACATTGAATCTTATCTGCCACTGTGCTGCACATTTTGATAATCTACCTAGGTCTGCTTGCAGCAATTGCACATCATTTGAAGTTTCAAATCTCTGCATAGTTTAGTGTCAACAGCAAAGACAGAGACTCTAAAGTATATCAGAACAGGGCTTAAAAGGAAGGGGAATAAAAGGCAAAAAAATGCTAGTAAATAGATACAAATATCATCACTGCACTTAAAGTGCCAGTGTGCAAACTAAAGTGATATTGTGCAAACTAAGTGCTACTATCAACACACCAATAAAAGAAAACTGCTTCCTAACATGTACAAACAGGCTCAATAAAGCTATAGTTAGCAAGTTAAATATGTCAATAAATAATTACACTCTTCTGATATTTAGTTGCAAAATCAAGATTTATGCATCCCATATAGATATGCATAACGCTGAAATATATATATATACTAATTCAGTGGTGAAGTAAATGTTTCCCACTAACCCACACACAGTCAAAGTAATGGGGGGGAGAGAAAAAAACACATATTGCATATAGTAAATAACTAAAAATGGGAGCCAAGACAAGCAACTGAATGCAAGTGCAAATATACAGAGGGGCGAATACTTATGAAGGTATGCCACAGGATCCACAAAGAGCCTCATCCATGTTGGGAGCAGAGCTGGACGCGTTTCGCCTGTTAACTACAGGCTCTTCCGCAGCAAGAGAATAAGTGTATAGTGTTCGGTCTTTTATACCCACAATGGCCGCCATCTCGCGATTGTCAACGTGAAGCTGGGATGGACTCTTATTGACACATTGTTATACGCTCATAGTTGCGAAGTGTTTCATGCTGTTTTGTTACATTGCCTATAACATTTTTATATGCTACATGTAGATATAGTTTATGCCTGTGAATGTTTCAATTTCTTCTTCTGACAGATATGTTTTAATATTGTAACAGGGGTTAATGGTTTTTCACCTTGCGGTTTAGGCGGATTGTGGGCGTGTCTTTGCCCTTGGAGTCTACACCGCATCACACACTGGGTTTTAATTGTTTTTACCTGTTTTTAATTATCTTACTGCTGTTGACTGTGGGGTTGGGTGGGAGGGTATATATTGTTGTTTGTTGCATTGTGCGTCATATCCTGAGGACGGCTTGTTGGTTAGCCGAAACGTGTAGATATAGAGCTTATATCTTGTATTAATAAAAGCTAAGTTTTACTAAGTCCCGAGAGTGCCTTCGATTTCTACATCTATATCCCGGTCCGTCTACTGTGGATATCGGAGGCCTCGTGGCAGTGTGAGTCCATAAATCGAATGACTCATGGCCATCAAACGAAGGGTTGGAAGGCCAACAACTCCCCCAGCAAATAAAGCAGCTGGGAGGGTGGAGTTCCAAACATCTTGAATGGCCCCCTCCCCCTCCCACCCAGTTCAGTTTGTACCTGTGGGCTCTCTTCTCCCTGTGGCTCTCTTCCTCCTGTGGGCTCTCTTCTCTGGGCTCTCTTCTCCCTCTGGGCTCTCTTCTCGGCATTCTGGGCAGGCAGCCGCGCGCGCATTCCTGTACTGGCGCGCCGGCTGACGTCACTGCCCGGCGCCGGGCTTGGCGCCGGGCAGTGACGTCAGACCGGCGCGCCAGTACAGAAAAAGATTGCGCGGCTGCCGGAATGCCCAGGTAAGTGGTTGACTCGAGTATAAACCGAGTCCGAGTTTTCAGGCTGATTTTTCAGCCTGAAAAACTCGGTTTATACTCGAGTATATACGGTAACACATTTGCGCTAGTGCCAAGCTGTGCTGTGTAGTTGCTGTGTAACACAGGCTGAAACAAGTATCCCCACAATAAAATCCAAAAATCATGAAATAATTGACTGAAAGCACACACAACACCCAAGAACACCAATAAGCTGTAAATTACCACTACACAAGTTCTTATTTGGCACTTCTACCCTTCCCTGTATATCTGTATGGTACCCACCTAATTCGATTGAAGCTCATCGGGCAGGGACCTCTTTCCTCATGTTACATGACTCAAGCACTTGTTACTTTTTGATGTACATACTTAATTATATAGTTAAATATATATGTATTTATTTTTTTGCCCCTTGCCCCCCTTGTATAGCTTTTTGTATTTTAATATCGTGCAGTGCCCAAAAGGGGTACTATATAAATAAACATATCATACATACATCCAGTACATGACATTAAAGTACTGTAAATGTAATCTCCTAAAGAACTGGATTATGTGCATTGTCTGGACACACCTTCTGACTAGAGATGGCCGAAACTCAAAAGTTCCTTTCCGTTATTGGATTTACGGAACTCGGGAAAACCCGTAGATCTGAAAATCCGATAACAGAACTTACTTTCAAGGCTTCGGAAAGTATTTTCCAGGGTTACCAAATGTATGAGGTTATTTTCATTAACCTTGGAAAATACCTTGAACATTCGATAACCCTTTGAAAATACAATCGGAAACTGGAAAGTAGTTTCTGGTTGTATTTTCAAGGGTTATCGAACGTTCAAGGTCATTTTTGAGGGTTACCGAAAATAAACTTGTATATTTGGTAATTCTGCCTCCTGTGCGTTTCCTGTGTTTCTCCCTCTAGGGATGATCAATAGGAACTGCAGTGACACACACCACACAAATGGAATCACATAATCAGCTCTGGGATTTTTACATATATATATATATATATATATATAAATATATATATAATTAAAATAATACATTTAGGTTCTGTTTTTAATAATAGATGCTGCCAACCCTTTTGTATCTAGAAAGGTAAGTCCAATACTAGCATATTTTTGTAGGAAGGTTACTATATGGAATGTAATCTTTATTGAAACAATTATGATGTTTAAAGGGACACTAGAGAATAATATAATTGAATATATAATAAACTTGTATGTTCCAGTCTGGGTTTTAGACAATAACATGACTACGGTGAAACATAAGGGATACAGGTCCTTTAAAGAACGTTGTCACAGTCACACAGTTTAAACATTTAGTAGAGTTTTATTAGAGTTTAATCTTTTCGATATGAGGAGTCATTCATAATATTAAAACTCTGTCTCATTGATGGAGAACTCTCAGGTCTGGCTACTTAATGGCATAGAGGACCCAAAGAATTAAAACCCCCGAATGGGGAAGGATTTTGACAATCCTAAGCTGCCATGCTGTTCCATATTTACAGTATAAAGCTCTGTGCCACCTGTTGTACATTAATCCGACATGTTTCTACGTAGGTTTATTCTCTGATAATTAAAATGCTATCATTCTTGTCTTCTGGCAGATATATTTATATTGCTTTCTATTTAACATTCCATTTAAGTTCTGAAATGGGAAGAGCCAGGAAAGTCCTAAAATGATGGGACTATTTGAAACACTGTAGAACACTCTACTTCTTGCTGTCTGTATTTTCCATTACAGCCATAGCTGCTCTCTACAGGATGACAACAATTTAACAGATTAAACAAGTTATACCATTAGCAGCTGTCAAATGCAGTAATTCTTTTTGTTGTCCCAATTGTGCTCAAAAAGACAAAATACTTTGGGGGGAGGCAATCTAGCACTCACCACACTTAAATTCTTTATTTATGCATTAATATGCTTGCTTTTATGCAGGTACACCTGCCAGCCCTGCCAATCTAGGCCTGCCAATGGCCAATGTTGGTACTACGCCCAAATAACAATTATAACACTAAGGCTGGTACACATGGAGGGACTTTTAATGTCCGTGGACGAATTTGCGAGTGATCGATCGTGCGGCCCCATAGGGAACCGCACGATCGATCGTAATTTACCGACACGTCCGATCCTTCGGCCCATTTGGCCAAACGAACGCTCAATGTCGGTCATGGTCGCCCGCCCCACACCACCAATATTTTTGACCGATCGACCAAAAGTGCCAGGAATCAGTCAGTCGGCCAAAAATATTGGCTGGTGTGTACCCAGCCTAAGTGGTTATGCAATAAAAGTTCTTATTGTTTAAAATGGTGCTAATTTTGCCCCAACCAATCAAATAGCACCATTTTAAACGATAAGAGCTTTTATTGAATCTCCCTGTTAAATACTACAATCATTTTCCCCTGTATCTTCCCTTTGCAGACACCCAGTCTTCCATTAAAACTGGACTGATGCAGGGGAAGAGATTTATGCATAGGGGAGGGAGATTGATGCATATAACATCAATGCGGTGTGTAAGGTTCTGATTCATCCAGGTCATGGTATATCTTTGTATTCAATTAGATCAACTGGACTTAAAGTTTAGTTCTTGAAAAGAACTAAACTTCAGTCCAGTTGATCTAATTGAATACAACAGATATATCAATGCAGGTGGAATAGATGTAGGTGTGTTGGATGTAGTGGGATTAGATAAGGCTGGGTACACAAAAGCAGATTTTTCACAGCCGCCAACCGGTATTTCATGATCGGATAAACAGAAAATGGGTATGCTGGTAAATCACAGACAAGCGATCATGGCAAAGGCTACTTTTGCCATGGACTGACAATGATTCGTCCCTGATGACCGCTCACTTGTTCAAACGCAAACTGGGACAAAACATTTGAGTGAGTTGCATTTGTGTGTATAATAGTGTATTATGTGTGTACGGTAAGTATGTATGTATGAGTATGTGAAAAGCTGACCAATGGTTGGAAATACACAGGAGCGATTGTTCTGTATATTCCTTATACAGAATGATAGTTCAGTGCCTCCATACATGGAAAAAGGAGCCGGTAATGGAAATTGCCATCTTGCCTGATAGGTCCTGATACCAACAGAGGTAGTTTGCTATGGGGCCTATCAATACACATTCATAATATTCAACAAATTCCATCAGTGTCACAGCTCTGACAATGAAAACACTAATGATAACGAAAGGTAAATGTTAAAGGCGGATTTCTCATAAGGAAGGTAAAATGAATAGACTTTTATTACAAACGTGATGTACATGTGATATCTGTATTGGCTAGGATGATAATCATGGCAAGTAGAGAATAAATATATTATTATATGATCCATATATAATAGAATATTTGGGTGTATTTGGTCATGAACATCCTACTGTGCTTGTTCAGTGGTGACCCATTCAGGAATCCCCCCAATCCTGCTCTTGCCTCTGGAATGGATAAAGGGGGGATGTAGGTTTTTTGGTTTCAGGTCAAAAAGTACCATTAACATTTTTTACATTTCTACTGCTGTGTAAAAATTCTTTGTCAAACCTGGGTAAACCCACCAGTAAAATAAACCCCTGTAGGAGTGTATATCCATATGGGGGAGCAGATTGAAAGGAGAAATTGGGAGCAGTGATTATGTTTATTTTGTTTCTTCTCTATATCAAATAAAAGAATATAACACCCATTATGTAAAATACCTTTATAATATACGGTACACCTTGCTATAATAGCACTGCATGCATTTCCTTATTACTAGTCCAAAACAACAACCAGTAAGTTTTACCTCATGTTTTATAATGTGCAAATTTTTCAAACTAAAATTTATGTCTGTGCAATAATCGGTGCCATAATTTAATGCAAGAGCAGACCCTATGGCGCAAATTAAAAACTGCAGGCAAGTGATAAATTAAATACTTTACATAGGTTAGGAAATATATGACGGTCATAAGATGGCCGAAACGCGTAGCAGCGTGTTTTAACATGGAGTAATAAAAGTTTTTGAAGTCCTCTGGAGTGCGCTTTCTCTTTGCCATATATATATATATATATATATATATATATATATATATATATATATATATATATAAAACTTTTATTACTCCATGTTTAAACACGCTGCTACGCGTTTCGGCCATCTTATGACCGTCATATATTTCCTAACCTATGTAAAGTATTTAATTTTATCACTTGCCTGCAGTTTTTAATTTCGCCACTAGGGTCTGCTCTTGCATTAAATTATGGCACCGATTATTTGCACAGACATAAATTTTAGTTTGAAAAATTTGCACATTATAAAACATGAGGTAAAACTTACTGGTTGTTGTTTTGGACTAGTAATAAGGAAATGCATGCAGTGCTATATAGCAAGGTGTACCGTATATTATAAAGGTATTTTACATAATGGGTGTTATATTCTTTTATTTGATATAGAGAAGAAACAAAATAAACATAATCACTGCTCCCAATTTCTCCTTTCAATCTGCTCCCCCATATGGATATACACTCCTACAGGGGTTTATTTTACTGGTGGGTTTACCCAGGTTTTGACAAAGAATTTTTACACAGCAGTAGAAATTTAAAAAATGTTAATGGTACTTTTTGACCTGAAACCAAAAAACCTACATCCCCCCTTTATCCATTCCAGAGGCAAGAGCAGGATTGGGGGGATTCCTGAATGGGTCACCACTGAACAAGCACAGTAGGATGTTCATGACCAAATACACCCAAATATTCTATGATATAGGATCCTATAATAATATTTTATTCTCTACTTGCCATGATTATCATCCTAGCCAATACAGATATCACATGTACATCACGTTTGTAATAAAAGTCTATTCATTTTACCTTCCTTACTGAGAAATCCGCCTTTAACATTTACCTTTCGTTATCATTAGTGTCTTTCATTGTCAGAGCTGTGACACTGATGGAATTTGTTGAATATTATGAATGTGTATTGATAGGCCCCATAGCAAACTACCTCTGTTGGTATCAGGACCTATCAGGCAAGATGGACAATTTCCATTACCGGCTCCTTTTTCCATGTATGGGAGCACTGAACTATCATTCTGTATAAGGAATATACAGAACAATCGCTCCTGTGTATTTCCAACCATTGGTCAGCTTTTCACATACTCATACATACATACTTACCGTACACACATAATACACTATTATACACACAAATGCAACTCACTCAAATGTTTTGTCCCAGTTGTGCGTTTGAACAAGCGAGCGGTCATCAGGGACGAATCATTGTCACTCCATGGCAAAAGTAGCCTTTGCCATGATCGCTTGTCTGTGATTTACCAGCATACCCATTTGTCTGTTTATCCGATCATGAAATACCGGTTGGCCGGCCTGAAAAATCTGCTTTTGTGTACCCAGCCTTATCTAATCCCACTACATCCAACACACCTACATCTATTCCACCTGCATTGATATATCTGTTGTATTCAATTAGATCAACTGGACTTGAAGTTTAGTTCTTTTCAAGAACTAAACTTTAAGTCCAGTTGATCTAATTGAATACAACAGATATACCATGACCTGGATGAATCAGAACCTTCACACACCTGCATTGATGTTATCATGCATCAATCTCCCTCCCCTATGCATAAATCTCTTCCCCTGCATCAGTCCAGTTTTAATGGAAGACTGGGTGTCTGCAAAGGGAAGATACAGGGGAAAATGATTGTAGTATATTAACAGGGAGATTCAATAAAAGCTCTTATCGTTTAAAATGGTGCTAATTTGATTGGTTGGGGCAAATTAGCACCATTTTAAACAATAAGAACTTTTATTGCATAACCACTTAGGCTGGGTACACACCAGCCAATATTTTTGGCCGACTGACTGATTCCTGGCACTTTTGGTCGATCGGTCAAAAATATTGGCTGGTGTGGGGCGGGCGACCATGACCGACATTGAGCGTTCGTTTGGCCAAATGGGCCGAAGGATCGGACGTGTCGGTAAATTACGATCGATCGTGCGGTTCCCTATGGGGCCGCACGATCGATCACTCGCAAATTCGTCCACGGACATTAAAAGTCCCTCCATGTGTACCCAGCCTTAGTGTTATAATTGTTATTTGGGCGTAGTACCAACATTGGCCATTTGGCAGGCCTAGATTGGCAGGGCTGGCAGGTGTACCTGCATAAAAGCAAGCATATTAATGCATAAATAAAGAATTTAAGTGTGGTGAGTGCTAGATTGCCTCCCCCCAAAGTATTTTGTCTTTTTGAGCACAATTGGGACAACAAAAAGAATTTACTGCATTTGACAGCTGCTAATGGTATAACTTGTTTAATCTGTTAAATTGTTGTCATCCTGTAGAGAGCAGCTATGGCTGTAATGGAAAATACAGACAGCAGGAAGTAGAGTGTTCTACAGTGTTTCAAATAGTCCCATCATTTTAGGACTTTCCTGGCTCTTCCCATTTCAGAACTTAAATGGAATGTTAAATAGAAAGCAATATAAATATATCTGCCAAGAAGACAAGAATGATAGCATTTTAATTATCCAGAGAATAAACCTACGTAGAAACATGTCGGATTTAATGTACAACAGGTGGCACAGAGCTTTATACTGTAAATATGGAACAGCATGGCAGCTTAGGATTGTCAAAATCCTTCCCCATTCGGGGGTTTTAATTCTTTGGGTCCTCTATGCCATTAACGTAGCCAGACCTGAGAGTTCTCCATCAATGAGACAGAGTTTTAATATTATGAATGACTCCTCTATATCGAAAAGATTAAAACTCTAATAAAACTCTACTAAATGTTTAAACTGTGTGACTGTGACAACTGTTCTTTAAAGGACCTGTATCCCTTATGTATCACCGTAGTCATGTTTATTGTCTAAAACCCAGACTGGAACATACAAGTTTATTATATATTCATATTATATTATTCTCTAGTGTCCCTTTAACATCATAATTGTTTCAATAAAGATTACATTCCATATAGTAACCCTTTCCTACAAAAATATGCTAGTATTGGACTTACCTTTCTAGATACAAAAGGGTTTGGCAGCATCTATTATTAAAAACAGAACCTAAATGTATTATTATTAATCTATATATATATATATATATATATATAAAATCCCATATATATATATGTATAAAATCCCAGAGCTGATTATGTGATTCCATTTGTGTGCGTGTGTGTCACTGCAGTTCCTATTGACTCATCCCTAGAGGGAGAAACACAGGAAACGCACAGGAGGCAGAATTACCAAATATACAAGTTTATTTTCGGTAACCCTCAAAAATGACCTTGAACGTTCGATAACCCTTGAAAATACAACCAGAAACTACTTTCCAGTTTCCGATTGTATTTTCAAAGGGTTATCGAATGTTCAAGGTTATTTCCAAGGGTTAATGAAAATAACCTCATACATTTGGTAACCCTGGAAAATACTTTCCGAAGCCTTGAAAGTAAGTTCTGTTATCGGATTTTCAGATCTACGGGTTTTCCCGAGTTCCGTAAATCCAATAACGGAAAGGAACTTTTGAGTTTCGGCCATCTCTAGTCAGAAGGTGTGTCCAGACAATGCACATAATCCAGTTCTTTAGGAGATTACATTTACAGTACTTTAATGTCATGTACTGGATGTATGTATGTATATGTTTATTTATATAGTACCCCTTTTGGGCACTGCACGATATTAAAATACAAAAAGCTATACAAGGGGGGCAAGGGGCAAAAAAATAAATACATATATATTTAACTATATAATTAAGTATGTACATCAAAAAGTATACAAGTGCTTGAGTCATGTAACATGAGGAAAGAGGTCCCTGCCCGATGAGCTTCCAATCGAATTAGGTGGGTACCATACAGATATACAGGGAAGGGTAGAAGTGCCATAATAAGAACTTGTGTAGTGGTAATTTACAGCTTATTGGTGTTCTTGGGTGTTGTGTGTGCTTTCAGTCAATTATTTCATGATTTTTGGATTTTATTGTGGGGATACTTGTTTCAGCCTGTGTTACACAGCAACTACACAGCACAGCTTGGCACTAGCGCAAATGTGTAACGTAAGATACTCGAGTATAAACCGAGTTTTTCAGGCTGAAAAATCAGCCTGAAAACTCGGACTCGGTTTATACTCGAGTCAACCACTTACCTGGGCATTCCGGCAGCCGCGCAATCTTTTTCTGTACTGGCGCGCGGTCTGACGTCACTGCCCGGCGCCAAGCCCGGCGCGGGCAGTGACGTCAGCCGGCGCGCCAGTAAAGGAATGCGCGCGCGGCTGCCTGCCAGAATGCCGAGAAGAGACCCAGAGGGAGAAGAGAGCCCAGAGAAGAGAGCCCACAGGGAGAAGAGAGCCCACAGGGAGAAGGAGCCACAGGTACAACTGAACTGGGTGGGAGGGGGAGGGGGGCATTCAAGATGTTTGGAAACTACAACTCCCAGCATGCTTTATTAGCTGGGAGTTGTAGTTTCCAAACATCTTGAATGCCAAGTGAGGGGGGCATTCAAGATGTTTGGAAACTACAACTCCCAGCTAATAAAGCATGCTAGGAGTTGTAGTTTCCAAACATCTTGAATGCCACACACTTGGCATTCAAGATGTTTGGAAACTACAACTCCCAGCTAATAAAGCATGCTGGGAGTTGTAGTTTCCAAACATCTTGAATGCCAAGTGAGTTGGCATTTCTACCCTCGGTTTATACTCGGGTCAACAACTTTTATTAGGATTTTTGCTGAAATTGGGTACCTCGGTTTATACTCGGGTCGGTTTATACTCGAGTATATACGGTAAATACATTCACAATAAAGATGTTTAAATAATGTTTTTCTTTTGTAGAGATGCCAGAAATCTTGTTACAGTTACCAGGTATATAGCTCTACTTCTCTGGTGTAAAGCAGAAACAACTAGGCCTGCCATGGAATGATCACTGCCTATTCTGCAAAATAGTGACATTTTTACTAGGCAGCCATCTACCTTGACAACTGTGGAATTTAAAGTTGAAGAGGAATTTAGGGGATCCTGATCTAAAAACCAAATGTCTTACACAGTCATCTTTGGTTTGAGTTTCTGCACACTGGTCCCTTAGTGTGGTAGATAAAAGCTAAAAAAAGTATTAAAAAGTGTGCAATATCAGATTAAAAACGTGATACATCAATAGAAGATTAAAAATTTAAAAGATTAAATCTCAATAATAAAAGCACTTACACCACAGTGTGGGATTTGGCCATCCAGAAAAACTCACAACCACTTCCTGGTATAAATGAGTGCAGGTGTCTTTATTCAGTGCAGATAAAATGAGATAACTTTAAAAACGTATAGAATCATATAAAGTGCATCTGTAGCTGTGATGCAGAATTAAGCAGTTTCACTATTTGATTCAGCTTCCTCAGGAGTATTATAATCATAAAGTGTTTCAGTGTACTGTTTGGCTTTAAATACCTGATTTTCCCGGGTTTCTACCATGTGACTGGAAGTGACGTCATCATGATGTCACAGCGCCATCGTGGAATCATAAAAAGGAAAATAATTTTGTGAAAAAAAGAGGTATTGTCATTCCATCTGACAATTTCCCGCCATTCCTTTCACATATACCAACTGTTATCATTCCAGGTACAGCAAAACTGCTGGAAGAGTTTATGATAATAAGGCACCTAAATGAAAGCTGAAATGTAAGATGCTTAAGACTAGGGGGCATATTTATAAAGCTTTGTTAAGTTTTCGCGGCCGTTTTCCCTGACATTTCCGCATAAATCGCGTTTAACGCGATTTATTAATGTCCGGAAACGGCCACAAAAAGTTAATGAGGCGTTAACTCTTCGTGCCGATACTTAGCTGTTACCGCCGCTTTCATTTATAAAGCGACGGTAACTGTTTCGCACTGCTAGTATCGGCTGTTTTGCTTTGCCACCTTGAAGGTGGCGAAAGCCGCCGATACTAGCCTCCCTGCGGCGGGGATGGGCAGGCAACCCGCGGCGGGTGGTCACACCCGCCCCGGGAGGCACGCCCACCCTGCCCTCAACCCCCCGCGGCGGCAGCGACCACCCGTCGCCGCTTCCCAGCAGCCCCTCCCAACCCTTTCCCCGCTCGCGGCAATCTCGGACGGAGGCTAGGAGGGCTGCCGGAAGGGATCGCAGCGGGTGGTCGCACCCCCTCCCCAGCAGCCCCTCCAAGCCCCCTGCCCCGCCTCTGGCAGGGAGGGGAAGGGAAGGGCCCGCTGGGAGGGGTGGAGGCACCCTCCAGCGGGGCCCTGAGAAGGGCATTTTGGGGCTTAAGGGGTCCCGCAGCTCGAACCGGGACCCCCCTCCCCGGCCCCGGCCCTTAATGTAAAGCATGTAAACCAAGCATTAAAAAATTGACCAATCGAAATGGATTAGGGTTTTCTGCAAACCTATATAAAGAGGTGCACTCCGCTGCGGAACTCAGATGCCATCGCAGTAGATGGCTGAAGATAGAAGAAAAAGGCTGGCAACATCGGCTCCGTTGAGGCTGGCGTGCCAGCGGGCTCACTGGCGGCCGCAGTGAGTCTGCCTGGCATCGGCGACCTGAGTGGGGTTGGTGTCGCCAGCCGGAAGACGTCGCGTCGATCAAGACGCCGGCATCATCGGCCTCGTTGAGGTCGCCAGTGCCCGCCAGGGGTACCTCTCGGGGGTCGGCGGCCTCAGCGGAGCCGGTGTCGCCGGACTGGAAGAAAAAAGAGCCCTTGGGTGGCGTCTTCTAAGAGCCGCTACTGGGGTCGACCCCCACCAAAGCCACTTGCTTGCCGCAAGGGCCCTTATAAGGGCCGGGGAAGGGGGTCCCGGTTCGAGCCTTCTCAGGGCCCCGCTGGAGGTGCCTCCACCCCTCCCAGCGGGCCCTTCCCGGCAGCCCTTCACCACCCCGCTGCGCCCCCTCCCCCCCCTTCCCGGCAGCCCCTCCTAGCCCCTGTTCCGAGATTGCCGCAAGCGGGGAAGAGTTGGAGGGGATGCTGGGAAGCGGGGGTCGAGGGCGGGGTGGGCGTATGCCCCACCCCATTAGCCCGGGAAGGGATTTTAAGTCCCTTCGCGGTGATATTGTACTTAGCGCATTGCGCTAAGTGCAGTATGCCGCAAAGGGACTTAAAATTACCCCAGGACATCGCGGCCGCAATACACATCGCGGCAATAGCGCTCGCCGTTATAAATATGGCGATAGCGCTATTTTCGTGGCCGCGGTAATAACTTTTTTTATAAATATGCCCCTAGATATTTTTTAAAAAATTAGGGGACATTTCAAACAAAAAATTATACCATTATACTATCAAATATTTCTCATATTCCTATACATCAACAGAAATGAGGCAGCGTTATATTTTTAGCTTCCTGCTTAACATAAAACTGCCTTTATTTCTACTGTCATTTATTGCTACCCCACTGTTTGCCTACAATTTTACATTGTCCCGCACAGTTCTTTCTGACTTCAAATATGCTTTTACTTGGTTACATTCAATACATCCACACTTGATTCTCCCATGTAGCTACAACCCACAATCTAACCTTTCTTTCTAACCTTCTATACTTCTTGAAACAGTTGTTACAACGTTTAAACCCCAAAATCAAGACTAAAAGCAGAAGTTTAAAGGACATGTCCAACCCAAAACTATTTTTTGCTGTAGTGTAAGAGCGCTATCCTGTGTACTTTTGCCATTACTTTCATTATTTTTTTGGGACAGTTTTCAAGTAATTTTTATTTTTTGTGTTTCTTATGGGTGCAGCAATTGATTTCTCTCCTACAGTGGGCACTGTGCTAGTCTATGAAGATATGTCCACATCACAAGGGATTCTGGATTTACTTAACCCTCCTCTCTCTCTGTAGTCTCAGAACTACCTGATCTGATATTGTAGTATGTGATGTCAGGTTTAATCAGTTTAATCAATAATATGTATATATTATATATTATATATATAAATATATATATATATTAATAAAAACATAGAAAAGATAATAAAAATAATCAATGCACATTCCTAGGCCCCATACAATATCAATTATCTGCACACTGGCATACTTTTATAAACAAAGGGGTTTTAGTATACTTACAGTGATCACATGAATAAAAAGCCTTCCAATCACGTCAAGGCACCCCAGTTTGGAAGGTCCTAACTTCTAACCTTTTTAAATTTCTTTTACTTCAATTACGATTAGCAAACTTTGCATTTCTCATTCTTACACTGGATCCATATAACAGGCTCTCTCACTTCCCCCCAGCCCTTTGGCTTTTTAAAATGAGGAAAGAGGCCATCCAGTGCTTTATATTAAAGGCATAGGACCTCCCATAAAAGGGGCATGTTGGGGGTGCTATTACCACATGGAGGCTTGACCAAGCCTCCCAATAGATAAATACAATACAAGGATTGTGGAAGCACTCCAATTAGGCTTATTTACAACTACATTTAGCGGTGTGCTACTGATCTGGTCAAACATTTATACAAACATAGAAAAGATAATCAATGCACATTCCTAGGCCCCATACAATATCATTAACTGCACACTGACATACTTTATAAACAAAGGGGTTTTAGTATACATTACTGTGATCACATGAATGAAAAGCCTTCCAACCACGTCAAGGTAACCCCAGTCTGGAAGGTCCTAACTTCTAACCTTTTTAAATTTCTTTTACTTCAATTACGGTTAGCAAACTTTTGCATTTCTCATTCTTACACACACTGGATCCATATAATAGGCTCCCTCACTTCCCCCCAGCCCTTGGCTTTTTAAAATGAGGAAGAGACCATCCAGTGCTTTATATTAAAGGCATAAGACCTCCCATAAAAGTGGCATGTTGGGGGTGCTATTACCACATGGAGGCTTGACCAAGCCTCCCAATAAATACATACAATACAAGGATTGTGGAAGCAAATATAGTTGTAAATTAGCTTAATTGGAGTGCTTTGTGATACATCAATAATAAAAACCTTATATTAAAAGATTAAAACTCAATAATAAAAGCACTGGGATTTGGCCATCCAGAAAAACTCACAACCACTTCCTGGTTTAAATGAGTGCTCTACTAATTTTATTCTCTGTGGGAAGCTTTTAGCTACATTAGAACATCCCTCCCTAACCTATATAGCCAATCACTATCCTGTGCTGTCCTAACCTCTAGTGATTGTAAATGTGAACTTGCTGTGGTAAATACTAATAAGTATACTCATAGCATGTTAGCTGGATCCTGTATAGTGTTTTTCAGGTTGATCACTGGTGCTGGCTTGGTTCAAATTGCACCTTGTGACAGCATTGCCTGGGTCTAT
Source organism: Hymenochirus boettgeri (assembly GCA_019447015.1). Classification (NCBI taxonomy): domain Eukaryota; kingdom Metazoa; phylum Chordata; class Amphibia; order Anura; family Pipidae; genus Hymenochirus; species Hymenochirus boettgeri. Next base: position 81,016,000 of record CM033473.1, on the reverse strand, counting down.
TCTCAGACCAAAGGATTTATTCCACGTACATTCCATGGATATAGCTGACAGGTAGGTGGTTGGATGTGTGGCTCCTACTGCCTGAAGTGACCTAAATAATCTCCCTAATCCTATAGTGTAATAGCTATGGATGTAAGGAAGGCAGATGGGTCTCTTGCATGTTAAAAATCCTTGGGCAGGAATTACTAAAACATGACCAGGGCTTTTAATGTCTGTAAGTCAGTAAAATGTTTGATTCCAGGATAAAGAAAGCTAAATTTTCTAGCATTCTGTGCAGCCAGGGAATGTTGGGAGTTGTAGTTTTAAACTGTGACAAGTTCAACACCCGGCTCTATATCATTACCACTGTATTGCATCTTAATACATTCTTAGTGAATGGACATAAAGAAGAAACTTACTGCTAATGTAGAATGCTGGAGTTGTAGTTTTCAAACATGTGTAAGGTCCCAAGTTCAACAACCCTGCTCTATACCATTAGGCTGTATTACATCTGGACACATGCCTTACTTAAAGGGCATTGTACTTACTACAAACAGAGAATGCTTGGATTTGTAGTTTTCAAACATATGAAAGGTCACAAGTTCAACACCCCTGCTCTATACCATTAGGATGAATTACATCTAGACACATGCCCTTAGCTACAGGGAATAAATGAGATACTTTGCATGTCCCCCCCATTTCTTTGGAAGTAAGAAATATGTGCTTATATTTTGGATTATTAGGGCAATGCTATTATAATAACATGAGGCTGTGAGGTACCTTCTATTATAAGAGGCACTACTTCATTTTATACTCTGTGTGGAGCTTTTAGCCCCTTTAAAAACACCTCTCCCTAACCTTTAAAAACACCTCTCCCTAACCAGTGTTCTATGCTGTCCTAACCCCATAGCGATTGTAGATCTGAAACTTGCTGTGATAAATACTAATAAGTGTTAACCTATCATGTTAATATGGATCCTGTACAGGGTCTCAGATTGTCCACTGTTGCTGTTTAGTTTGAACTGCACATTGTGGTATGGTTGCCTGGATCTGTTCTCTGACCTACAGGTTAATTCCACTGGCAGGTCAATAGATAAGGGAGGTAGTGTATGTTTGCTCATGTTATGTGGTGGGATTTCCAGGGTCCTATTTAGGACTTTCAACTTATAACATTTGAGCCTACTTGCTGGAGTGGAAAGGAGAGCAAGTTTGGAATGGTTTGGAAGGGATCAAAGTAGCCTCTCTCTAGTCCTACAACTTAACTGCTATGGGTATAAGAGAAAGGCAGACAGAATCCGAACCACTTGCATGGTGTTGGTATCACTAAAAGCATGAACCCGAGCTTATATTAAAATAATAAATAAAAATTGTGCTGTTTAGGTTGAACTGTACATTGTGGCAGATTACCTCGAAAAGATACACACATAATTCCAGTTGTGCACCAACGGTATATATACTTTTGCTATATATATTTAAATAAATCTATTACATATGATAATAAACTGCAGGGTAACTAGCAGCTTTCAAAATCTTATCAGTGACTTCCATATTGGTGTGGGGCCGGGCATAGCCAATAATGCACATGCTCACAAGGCTCTTTGAAGACTACATGGCTGTAAGCCTTCTTAGTTACAAGATCTATTACTTATTACTTACATGTACTAAATGCAACTTGCTAGAGAAAGAATCTTTAATTCTTTTTAATTCATTTATAGGTTTTTTGGGAGAAAAACGTTTACATTAGGATTTAAAAACATAAGTTTAATCTTCCTTTGATGTAAATTTACATTCACAAGATGACATGATTATGACATTTTGATGCTGCTTTAGATACTACAGCCGATGCAGAAACCAAAAAGATACTTCTTACCTGAGGCCCGGATTTACACCTCAGGAGCCTGTAGGCCCAAAGAGCCTGGCACCCTTAGCCCCACCCCTAAACACAGACCACACCCCTAAACCACACCCTTTTATATTTTTTGGGAAGAAAATAGACTATAGGGGTTGGATTGGTGGGAGAGATTGACAGCCGCCCCTCCAACCTCAGGCGCCCTCAGGCGTGTGCCTACTGTGCCTAATGTTTAATCTGGCCCTGCTTACCTGACAATGCAATGCTTTAAACTCCTTCACAAGACTTACTGCATCACGGGATCCCGGTCAGGTAAGATATAACTTTTTTGGTTCTGCATCACCTGTACGCCTCAGTGTAAAGGTTTTAAAATTAGCCAAAATTTTCGCGCAAATCTTAACTGAGCCTTATTACATAGGCTATGCCATGCTTTTTCCAATTTTTGGAAACGAAGAGTGCAAAACCCACATTAACCCCATAGTACATTGGTTAGCATGGGTGTGCACTAATTCAGCACAAAAATGGCAGATATAGCATCACCCCCTTATCTGGAGTGGACTGGGCCAGTAGGCCAGGGGGCATTTGCTGCAGCAAAATTTGGGCCACTAATTTGGAACGTAGAACATGGCCGCTATTCAGAAGTGATGTCATGATGCGAGGCTTCACAATGACGTCATGCAATGCATGCATGTAATGACGTTGTGGCGTGTGATAATGCCATCTAGTGTCCTACATTTTACTGTGGGCCTTGAGCTAGAGGATGCCCTGCTGCCTACACTTTAAAGTAGCCAGTTGCACAGGTTTTTGCTATTTATTTTAATGTGCCAGAAATGATGTTGGAATGGAAGAGTGTGTGGGAGTACCTGTTTATCTGACAGAGGGGTAATGTGTGTTAGTGGTTGCAACGAGCAGGCTTTAACTTGGTCTCGGTGCCAAAGGTGATGTTGGAATGGGCGATGGAGTTAAGAGGGTGTGTGTGTGCAGTTGGAGGTACTGTTTGAGAGTGTAGTAGTACCTGTATGTCTATCAGAGTCAAAGTGTGTGTCTGTTAAAGAGAGAGTGTGGGGTACCTGTATGTCTATCAGAGTGGATGTGTGTGTCTGTAAGAGAGGTGTGAGAGTACCTGTATGTCTGGCAGAGTGGAGGTGTATGCCTGTCTGTAAGAAAGAGTGTGGGATACCAGTATGTCTGTCAAGCGGAAGTGTGTGTCTGTCTGTAAGAGAGAGTGTGAAAGTACCTGTTTATCTGTCAGAGTGGAAGCGTGTGTCTGTCTGTAAGAGAGAGTGTGAGAGTACCTGTATGTCTGGCAGAGTGGAGGTGTATGCCTGTCTGTAAGAAATGTGTGGGAGTACCTTATGTCTGTCAGAGCGGAAGTGTGTGTCTGTCTGTAAGAGAGAGTGTGAAAGTACCTGTTTATCTGTCAGAGTGGAAGCGTGTGTCTGTCTGTAAGAGAGAGTGTGGGGTACCTGTATGTCGACAGAGTAAACGTGTGTCAGACATACATGTGTGGAGAACCTGTATTTTGAGAGTTAAAGAATGTGTGAGTGTCTGTGTGTGAGAGAGTGGAATATATGTATGTCTGAGAGAGTGGAAATGTGTGTTAGTGGTTGCAAACAGGGCAGGCTTTAACTTGGTCTCGGTGCCAGAAGTGATGTTGGAATGGGGAGATGGAGTGGAGAGGGTGTTGTGTGTGCAATTGGAGGTACTGTTTGAGTGTGGTTGTACCTGTATGTCATTAGAGTGGAAATGTGTGTCTGTCTGTATGAGAGGTGTGGAAGTACCTGTATGTCTGTCAGAGTGGCTGGTCGTGTCTGTCTGCAAAGAGAGTGTGGAAGAACCTGTATGTCTGTCAGAGTGGAGGGGTGTGCCTGTCGGTAAGAGAGAGTGTGGGAGTAGTACCTGTATGTCTGTCAGAGTGGAAGTGTGGTCTGTCTTCAAGAGAGTGTTGGAGTATCTGTATGTAAAAGTGGACATGTGTGTCTATCTGTAAGAAAGATTGTTGAATAATGTGTGAGTGTCTGTCTGTGTGTGAGAGAGTGGGAATATATGTATGTCTGGGAAAGTGAAGTATGTGTGAGTGGTTGCAACCAGGGCAAGCTTAAACTTTGTCTAAGTGCTAGATGTGATCTTGAAATGGGGGGATGAGTTGGAGAGGGGGTGCACCTGGATGTCCTGTTTGAATGTGGGAGTACCTGTTATCTTAGAGAGTGGAAGTGTATGTGAGTGTCTATGAGAGAGGTGTGGGAGTGCCAGTATGTCTGGGAGAGTAGGAGTGTGTGTGAGTGCCTATCTTTGAGAAGAGCGTGGAGTATTGTGTGTGTCTAAGAGAGTTGGAGTGTATATGAGTGCCTGTTTGGGAGGGAGAGAGTGTGGGAGTACCTGTATGTTTGAGAGACTAGGATGGGTGTTGGATTGTGGACTATCTGTTCCTGTCTGTCACAGTTTCTTTGTGCTCTCTATCGCCTATATATACTTGTCTGTGTATCTGTCTAGCTATCTCTCTGCCTGTCTGTCTCTCTCTTGCATCTTGCTTACTATCTGTGTCTCTCTGACTATATCCATTTATCTGTCCATCTCTGTTAATTAACTAAGGGAGTGCCTTAATTAGTGGTGGAGAAAGGGGTGTGATTTAAGAATTAGAGTTACGCTACGCATGGCACATTAGTCCCTTTAGTGCTAAGAACACGTGGCAATGCACAGATGCACGTGAAAGGGCTACTTGATTGTATTGGCCCCTAGGCCAAATAGGCCAGTCCTCCCTGCTTAGAATGAATGACCATTTCATGTTAATTACATTTTTTGCAGAACCCTTATTGATAGTATTGTGACTTGGTACATTCTCATGCTCTGCTCTAACACCTGAATGCAATTGGAACATTAAAACATTCTTTCTGTGGAGACAGTCGTTGATATCAGCACTGCATTCCTGTGGTCGTGTGTTCAATGTCACAAGGCTTAAGTTTCAAATGATTAAGATAATACAGGGCTTCTCAAATAAAGCTGAAAACAAAATTGACATACAGTGTAACATGTTGTATATTGTTTTGCTGTTTATAGTCTCCAAGGATATCATAAATACATTAATGTTTTAAAATGTATGCCCCCAATTTATCACTTGGCTTCATAACTAAAGATTCAGACAAAATCTTTCAGTGCAGAAATTCCTCAGAGATACCCACACCTGGCTGGGGCCACCCTAGCAACACCCCAGCAGGCAAAGGTGGCACTTCATTAGCCCCGCCTTGATCTGCCCAAACCCAGTGCTGCCAGTTACTCCCTCATCCCTTTATTAAGGAGAACTATGGTCTCCAAACATGTTGATTTAAAATGAAAGGCTGGGTTTCCTACCTTTAAAATGAGCCATCAACTATCTCTCTATGTGCTGCAGAGCCCAGATATGAAGAAATCAGAAGTTAGGGGTGGGAGGTTCTAATCTGCTGTCAAATACTAGTTCCTCCTCTAATCTGCGGTTGCACATGCTCAGTGTAGGAGAAAGCAGAAGAACCCAGTAAGAGATTGAGTTACAGTGACTGAAGAGAAGAGGGAGGGGCCACATGGTGTTTCAAGGGGACTGCAATAGGAATGGCCAAGGGGGCCCATGAGGAGGAGGAGACTAACAATGTTCAACATTGTCAGTAGACATTGGGGTATCCTGAAATCAGATCCAGTATATGGTAAACTTTGAAGCACCCCTCTATTTTCAATTGCAGAGCCAGAAGTTTGTCTAATACCCTGATTAAAGCAGATTTACCACAAGAGATTATTTCCAACACATGGTATTGCAGGAGACAAAAGCGGGCACATTTCCATATAGAATTTGTCAATCCTGCATTGCCATCATACCAGGGGACACTATTAACCATCCAAGTAAAGGACATAAGTAAACTGAGGCAATTTGCTACATGTAGATCCACTGGCGTGATTTAATGCTTAAGTGTCCTTGTGGTTGGGCTTACATTGGTAAAACAAAAAGGGAAGTGCGTATTAGAATAATGAAATAAACAGGATATTTCTAAATACCAAGGTATTAATAAGTAATTTGAAACCTTAGTTAGCAAACACTTTTTTACCTACAAGCACCAGGTTTCTCAATTACGCTGGCTGGTATTAGAATTAGTGAAAAGGCATCCACGAGGTGGTAATTTTCAACAACTTCTGTTGCAAAAAGAGCTAGCCTGGATAGATAGATTAGATACCATGTCACCTAATGGTATAAATGAGGAATTTAACATGTCTTGTTTCCTTTAACTTTGTATAATCAGTTTTACTTATGTGTAACCATTCCAATGTTGTTTGCTATCTCTGGACCTTCCAGTTATATTAGATTCTGTTTTACTTTACAGCCTTAGATGAGAGTGCCATCTATTGGAAGCTTATAAGAAAGGTAGAATTTATATCCAGATACATTGTATATCTTTGCCTTATATTAGATACATTGCTATTTTAGATTGTATCTCATTGTATAAAGATGTTACTGTTCACTTATTGCAAATATATCCTTATTGTTTAAAATTTAGATAGGCTGCAATAGTAGATAGAATCAGATGTATATTTTATTCTCTTTTGGGGTAGGGGTTGAAAGAATCTGCCACCCTGTCAATTTTGGATGTGCTTGGGACTTCTTTCGACTTTTATAAAATATTAAGGAACCTGATTGAAATTGATTATCCCCAACTATCTCTCAATTCCCTGTACTCCTCTCCAAAACCCTCACCCACCCCCAGAGCTGTTAACTAGGTGACTTGCCAGAGACCTGTTACTGATAAATGTCAGAAAACCAGTTTGATATTCACCAGAAAGAAGGGCTGCCAAAATTAGGAAAGGCCATTACCCCTGCAGAGTAATAGTTATTATTATGGTTGTGATTGATGTCTCTACACAGCTGCTGATTTGAATGGCCGTGTACTCACAGGTACGCATTCAGGAGGAACCCAAGTCTGTAGGTTTGGACTCTGGAGCAGATGAGGCTGTGGAGTTGTATGCAGATACTAAGGCACTACTGGAAACTGGATCAAGGAGAAGTGCTGGAACAGACAAGGTAAGTCTCTGATGCTGGAACTGGTAAAGTAAGTCTTTGATGCTGGAACAGTAAGGTAAGTCTTTGATACTGGAACAGGCAAAGATAAATGTAGCAGCATGGAGATCGCTAGAAACAGGTGAAGTAAGTAGAACTGAGACAGGGGTAGCTAACACTACAATGGGCCCTGGTTTTGAATCCTCATGCCGTGCATGCCGGTTGTGACGTAAGTACAGAACGGCTGTACCCGGAAGTACAGAACGGCTCGGGACCGGAGCGGCAGGTAAGTTCGTGACAGTACCCCCCCCTACGGGTGGGGCCACCAGACCCAACAGACCAGGTTTCTCTGAAAAACTCCTGTGAAAACTTTGACCAGGCAGGAGCATGCAAGTCCGAATGTTTAATCCAGGATCTTTCTTCTGGACCAAAACCTTTCCAGTGGACCAGATACTGAAGAGATCTTCTAAGAATCTAGAGTCCAAAATCTTCTCAACCTTTAATTCTTGTTGACCATCAACGGAAATAGGGGCAGTAGGTAGTAGAGGTGTAACATTGATTAAAGCAAACTGGTTTGATGAGAAAACATAAACATATAAGGAATCTGCATGTTAGAAGGAAGCTGAAGACGAACAGCAACTGGGCCCACTAATTCCAGTATAGGGAAAGAAACAATGAATTTGGGTCCCAATTTGGAGGCAGGGACACGTAGATTAATATGAGCAGAGGAGAGACACACTTTACCTCCAACTGAGTTTGAGTAAGATGGAGTTCCCTACGTCTCCTATCATGCAGTTTTTATACAAGAGCTGACTTCCGAAGGCAGATTTCCGTAGAATGCCAGATAGCCGACATCTGGGCAGCTGAGTTATTGTTAGCGGGTAATTGTGTGAAAAGGAAATCTTGGGGGAATACATCTAGAGTAGTTCCAAAGACCCAAAAAAAGGAGATTACCCAGTAATGCATGAGGTGCATTGTTAGGGCAAACTCAGCCCAAGGCAGAAGGTCAGACCATCATCCTGAGTATAGGAAATGTAATAACGAAGGTATTGTTCAGAGACTGGTTGTGCATTCAATATCCCCATTGGATTGTGATTGGTGACCAAGAAAATTGTAACTTCATACTCATGGATTTACATAGAGCTCTCAAAATTTGCAAACAAATTGAGTACCTCTGTCAGACACTATTTCAGAAGGGAGTCTATGAAAGCGGAGGATATGAGAAATAATAGTTGTGCTAACTCCTCTGAAGATGGTAGTTTGGGAAGGGTAACAAAATGAGGCATTTTGCTGAAGCGGTCTACCACCGTCACCATTAACTGTGTTCTTCTTGGAAGGTGAAGTTCAACAATAAAGTCCATAGATACATGGGTCCATGGTCTTGATGGAATGGTGTAGGGGTTGAAGAAGACCACAGGTAGAGTTCTAGAAGATTTAGATTGAGCACAGCTGGTACAAACTTGAATAAAGTCTTTAACATTTTTCCTCATTCTAGGCCACCAAAGGGAATGGGCAAGAAGGTAAAATTTTATTTACCTTATTTTATTAACACCAGGATGTCCAGCTTTCTTGGAACCATGAGTATGTAAAGGATAGTTTTCCGAAGTAGAACAGGAACGAAGATTTTGCCTGAAGGTGTGTCAGAGGAGCAGAATAAGACTAGGATCCGATGAACTAAAACTGGTGCACTGGCAAAAGGTTTTTTATGTCTTTTAAAGCTTCAAGGGCTGAGGAGTCCACGAATCAGGCCTACCACCTTTCTGATAACGGTTAGAAACAGAGAAATTATAGAAGAGAACCCTTTAATGAATTGTCTGAATATTGAAAAAGCGAGGAATCTTTGAATGACTTTGGTTCACAATAGGAAGAGACCAATCTTAAATGGCTGAAACTTTAACAGGATCCTCCAGAAACCTTACACAGACACGATGTAGTCAAGAAAGGATACTTGAGAACATTCAAAAAGACACTTTTCTAGTTTGGCATATAAATTACTTTCTCTCAGACGCAGTAACACCTATTTAACATGGAGGCGATGTGAGGGTAAGCTTGAGAGAAGATTAAAATGTCATCAGATATACGACTACTGAGATTCCTAACAGTCTCGGAAAATGTCATTCACAAACACTTGAAACACACCCTGGAGCATTACAAAGGCCAATGGTATTACTAGATACTCTTAGTGACCGTCCCGGGTGTTAAAAGCCATTTTCCACTCATCACCTTTGCGTATACGGATTAGGTTGTATGCCCCACGAAGATCTAGTTTGGTGAATATCTTTGCCCCTTTGATCTGGTCAACACGTTCTGAGATGAGAGAAGAGGATAACGATTCTTAATAGTGATCTTATTTAGACCCCGGCAATCGATGCAGTAGACCTCGGTCCTTTTTTTTTTTTTTTAACAAAAAGAAACCTGCTCCAGCAAGGGAGGTGGAAGGTTGAATGCCATGTACTCTTTCATGGCTTGAGTTTCAGAGGGTGACAATTGGTATGTGCGTCTCAGAGGTGGCATAGTACCAGCGAGAAATCGATGGGGCAATCATAGGTGGTAGTTTCTCAGCTAATTCTTTACAAAAACATCAGAAAGTCAATAACATCAGGGAGATTTTCCACAGATTTATTTTCACAGTTAATGGTGGAACAATGAATTGGGAAGTAGAAGGCAATTATTAAAACAGAAAGGACTCCAAGACTTAAGTTAATTGTTAGACCAATCTATAGTAGGGTTGTGTACCCGAGCCACGGAAGTGTGAGGATCAGGGGCAGATAGACTTTTGGATAAAAAAGAAAGATAAACGTTCTTGATGAAATATGATAACATGTAATAGGATTTCAAAGGTAGACTGGGAGATAAATTACGAGGCCAGGGGTTTATTATCTATTGCCAGGACCCGTAGAGGTTGATGCAGATGAAGAAGGGGAAGACCCCGTTTTGTGGCAATGGGATCGTCTTTCTCCCATAAGGGGGAGGCCAGGCCAAAGCGTTACCTTCCAGCAAGGCGATGATATAACCTACCTTGGCCCGGTCAGAAACAAATGAGATGGTTGAAGTTCAAATTGAATCCGGCACCGGTTTAGGAATCCTCGTCAAAACGGGGAGGTAGAGGTATGCAGGGTCGGCAGGGCCAGCGGCATCAGAGTTGGCGTAGGAGCGGGAGCCGGGGAGTGGAGCAGCAAGTTAGTCCATGTTTAGCCAATTGCCCCTGATGATGGTCAAATACATCCATGCATTTAGACAGCGCCTGGAGGGTTTTACCCAAATCTGCGATGGACTCCTCAGGTGTTTCCAACGTCCGATTCTACTGTAACAAATTCGGCCGATGGCCGGGTACTCACAGTTACGCATTCAGGAGAGACCCAAGTCTGTAGGTTTGGACTATGGACAATGAGGCTTACCGAGGATTACCGAAAGCGGCACCAGAAACCGGAAGCAGCATGTTGTGCGCTACATCCATTTTTTAAGCTGTTCCCCGCACAGGACGTGTTCCCCAGACCTATCCCAGGTCCCAGGGCCTGTAAGGTAAGTTATACTGCGATTTTCGGAAAGTTCATTCGAACTTTCTGAACTATTTACCCCCCATTAACTTTAATGGGTCCGTTTTCGGACTTAGAACTTTTTTAAAGTTCGAAAGTTCAAAAACAGACACCTTTCTAAAGTTCGGCCATCTCTACTTTTCAATGTGTAAACACAGGCCACAATTTCCTCATTTCACTTCTTCAATAAGGGATTTTCATCTGTTCTCACAATTATTAGCTTGCATTTAATAGTGGCAATATAAGTAGTGCAAATCGTTATTAATTTGTTGCGGTAGCTGTGCGGGTATCTTTTGCCAGGACAAGAAGCGGTTAATGTTGCATTAACCGCTATTAAATTGGTTAGTGTGTTAAGAGAGAATTCTTAATCTGAACTGTACAAACCATTGATGGTTTATAGATGTCATTCTTCTGGCCCCTCCCCTATCCATTACATCACTAATGAAAACGTAAAATGAGCTATTGCTAATCTAACACTGGTGTAAATATTTTACTTTATATTTAAGGTTAAGGAGGAATTAACAGGGTTCAACGGGCCAAAATTAGAAACAAGGAAAGGTAAAAAGTAAAATCTATTTACCTAAATTAGATCCTTAGCTGGATACATACCATGCAATTTTTCGGTGCGATTGACCGACATTTCCTGTGTTTGGTCGGTTGGCCTGAAAATTAGCATGGTGTGATTTAGGGAGGCTGTGAATGATGTCAGTTGCCCATTGTCTGGATTGGGAAATCATGGCCATGGGTATTTTTGTTGCGCCAGACAGTTATTCACACAGCCGACCACTTGTTAGTGGTGAGCGCAGGACCACATCCTGGTGTACCGTATATTATAAAGGTATTTTACATAATGGTTTTTATATTCTTTTTATTTGATATAGAGAGAAACAAAATAAACATAATCACTGCTCCCAATTTCTCCTTTCAATCTGCTCCCCCTATGGATATACACTCCTACAGGGTTTATTTTACTGGTGGGTTTACCCAGGTTTGACAAAGAATTTTTACACAGCATTGAATTTAAAAAATGTTAATGGTACTTTTGACCAAAACCAAAAACCTACATCCCCCCTTTATCCATTCCAGAGCAAGAGCAGGATTGGGGGGATTCCTGAATGGGTCACCACTGAACAAGCACAGTAGGATGTATGACCAAATACACCCAAATATTCTATTATATATGGATCATATAATAATATATTTATTCTCTACTTGCCATATTATCATCCTAGCCAATACAGATATCACATGTACATCACGTTTGTAATAAAAGTCTATTCATTTTACCTTCCTTACTGAGAAATCCGCCTTTAACATTTACCTTTCGTTATCATTAGTGTCTTTCATTGTCAGAGCTGTGACACTGATGGAATTTGTTGAATATTATGAATGTGTATTGATAGGCCCCATAGCAAACTACCTCTGTTGGTATCAGGACCTATCAGGCAGATGGACAATTTCCATTACCGCTCCTTTTTCCATGTATGGGAGCACTGAACTACATTCTGTATAAGGAATATACAGAACAATCGCTCCTGTGTATTTCCAACCATTGGTCAGCTTTTCACATACTCATACATACATACTTACCGTACACACATAATACACTATTATACACACAAATGCAACTCACTCAAATGTTTTGTCCCAGTTTGCGTTTGAACAAGGAGCGGTCATCAGGGACGAATCATTGTCATCCATGGCAAAAGTAGCCTTTGCCATGATCGCTTGTCTGTGATTTACCAGCATCCCCATTTTCTGTTTATCCGATCATGAAATACCGGTTGGCCGGCCTGAAAATCTGCTTTTGTGTACCCCAGCCTTATCTAATCCCACTACATCCAACACACCTACATCTATTCCACCTGCATTGATATATCTGTTGTATTCAATTAGATCAACTGACTTGAAGTTTAGTTCTTTTCAAGAACTAAACTTTAAGTCCAGTTGATCTAATTGAATACAACAGATATACCATGACCTGGATGATCAGAACCTTCACACCCCTGCATTGATGTTATCATGCATCATCTCCCTCCCCTATGCATAAATCTCTTCCCCTGCATCAGTCCAGTTTTAATGGAAACTGGGTGTCTGCAAAGGGAAATACAGGGAAAAATGATTGTAGTATATTAAAGGGAGATTCAATAAAAGCTCTTATCGTTTAAAATGGTGCTAATTTGATTGGTTGGGGCAAAATTAGCACCATTTTAAACAATAAGAACTTTTATTGCATAACCACTAGGCTGGGTACACACCAGCCAATATTTTTGGCCGACTGACTGATTCCTGGCCACTTTTGGTCGATCGGTCAAAATATTGGCTGGTGTGGGGCGGGCGCCATGACCACTTGAGCGTTCGTTTGGCCAAATGGGCCGAAGGATCGGACGTGTCGGTAAATTACGATCGATCGGCGGTTCCCTATGGGCCCGACGATCGATCACTCGCAAATTCGTCCACGGACATTAAAATCCCTCCATGTGTACCCAGCCTTAGTGTTATAATTGTTATTTGGGCGTATTACCAACATTGGCCATTTGGCAGGCCTAGATTGGCAGGGCTGGCAGGTGTCCCTGCATAAAAGCAAGCATATTAATGCATAAATAAGATTTAAGTGTGGTGAGTGCTAGATTGCCTCCCCCCAAAGTATTTTGTCTTTTTGAGCACAATTGGGACAACAAAAGAATTTACTAGCATTTGACAGCTGCTAATGGTATAACTTGTTTAATCTGTTAAATTGTTGTCATCCTGTAGAGAGCAGCTATGGCTGTAATGGAAAATACAGACAGCAGGAATAGAGTGTTCTACAGTGTTTCAAATAGTCCCATCATTTTAGGACTTTCCTGGCTCTTCCCATTTCAGAACTTAAATGGAATGTTAAATAGAAAGCAATATAAATATATCTGCCAAGAAGACAAGAATGATAGCTTTTAATTATCCAGAGAATAAACCTACGTAGAAACATGTCGGATTTAATGTACAACAGGTGGCACAGAGCTTTATACTGTAATATGGAACAGCATGGCAGCTTAGGATTGTCAAATCCTTCCCCATTCGGGGGTTTTAATTCTTTGGGTCCTCTATGCCATTAACGTAGCCAGACCTGAGAGTTCTCCATCAATGAACAGAGTTTTAATTTATGAATGACTCCTCTATATCGAAAAGATTAAACTCTAATAAAACTCTACTAAATGTTTAAACTGGTGTGACTGACAACTGTTCTTTAAAGGACCTGTATCCCTTATGTATCACCGTAGTCATGTTTATTGTCTAAAACCCAGACTGGAACATACAAGTTTATTATATATCATATTATATTATTCTCTAGTGTCCCTTTAACATCATAATTGTTTCAATAGGATTACATTCCTATAGTAACCCTTTCCTACAAAAATTGCAGTATTGGACTTACCTTTCTAGATACAAAAGGGTTTGGCAGCATCTATTTAAAAACAGAACCTAAATGTATTATTTATTAATCTATATATAATATATATAATATATATATATATATATATGATAAAAATCCCAGAGCTGATTATGTGATTCCATTTGTGTGCGTGTGTGTCACTGCAGTTCCTATTGACTCATCCCTAGAGAGAAACACAGGAAACGCACAGGAGGCAGAATTACCAATATACAAGTTTATTTTCGGTAACCCTCAAAAATGACCTTGAACGTTCGATAACCCTGTGAAATACAACCAGAAACTACTTTCCAGTTTCCGATTGTATTTTCAAAGGGTTATCGAATGTTCAAGGTATTTTCCAAGGGTTAATGAAAATAACCTCATACATTTGGTAACCCTGAAAATACTTTCCGAAGCCTTGAAAGTAAGTTCTGTTATCGGATTTTCAGATCTACGGGTTTTCCCAGTTCCGTAAATCCAATAACGGAAAGGAACTTTTGAGTTTCGGCCATCTCTAGTCAGAAGGTGTGTCCAGACAATGCACATAATCCAGTTCTTTAGGAGATTACATTTACAGTACTTTAATGTCATGTACTGGATGTATGTATGTATATGTTTATTTATATAGTACCCCTTTTGGCACTGCACGATATTAAAATACAAAAAGCTATACAAGGGGGCAAGGGGCAAAAAATAATACATATATATTTAACTATATAATTAAGTATGTACATCAAAAAGTATACAAGTGCTTGAGTCATGTAACATGAGGAAAGAGGTCCCTGCCCGATGAGCTTCCAATCGAATTAGGTGGTACCATACAGATATACAGGAAGTGTAGAAGTGCCATAATAAGAACTTGTGTAGTGGTAATTTACAGCTTATTGGTGTTCTTGGGTTTTGTGTGTGCTTTCAGTCAATTATTTCATGATTTTTGGATTTTATTGTGGGGATACTTGTTTCAGCCTGTGTTACACAGCAACTACACAGCACAGCTTGGCACTAGCGCAAATGTGTACCCGTATATACTCGAGTATAAACCGAGTTTTTCAGCTGAAAAATCAGCCTGAAAACTCGGACTCGGTTTATACTAGTCAACCACTTACCTGGGCATTCCGCAGCCGCGCAATCTTTTTCTGTACTGGCGCGCCGGTCTGACGTCACTGCCCGGCGCCAAGCCCGGCGCCGGGCAGTGACGTCAGCCGGCGCGCCAGTACAGGAATGCGCGCGCGGCTGCCTGCCAGAATGCCGGAAGAAGAGCCCAGAGGAGAGAAGCCCAGAGAAGAGAGCCCACAGGGAGAAGAGAGCCCACAGGGAGAAGAAGCCCACAGTACAAACTGAACTGGGTGGGAGGGGGAGGGGGGCATTCAAGATGTTTGGAAACTACAACTCCCAGCATGCTTTATTAGCTGGGAGTTGTAGTTTCCAAACATCTTGAATGCCAGGAGGGTGGCATTCAGATGTTTGGAAACTACAACTCCCACTAATAAAGCATGCTGGGAGTTGTAGTTTCCAACATCGTTGAATGCCACACTCACTTGGCATTCAAGATGTTTGGAAACTGCAACTCCCAGCTAATAAAGCATGCTGGGAGTTGTAGTTTCCAAACATCTTGAATGCCAAGTGAGTTGGCATTTCTACCCTCGGTTTATACTCGGTTCAACAACTTTTATTAGGATTTTTGCTGAAATTGGGTACCCTCGTTTTATACTCGGGTCGTTAATACTCGAGTATATACGGTAAATACATCACAATAAAGATGTTTAAATAATGTTTTTTCTTTGTAGAGATCCAGAAATCTTGTTACAGTTACCAGGATATAGCTCTACTCTCTGGTAAAGCAGAAACACTAGGCCTGCCATGGAATGATCCATGCCTATTCTGCAAAATAGTGACATTTTTACTAGGCAGCCATCTACCTTGACAACTGGTGAATTTAAAGTTGAAGAGGATTTAGGGGATCCTGATCTAAAAACCAAATGTCTTACACATTCATCTTTGGTTTGAGTTTCTGCACACGGTCCCTTAGTGTGGTAGATAAAAGCTAAAAAAAGTATTAAAAAGTGTGCAATATCAGATTAAAAACGTGATACATCAATAGAAGATAAAATTTAAAAGATTAAATCTCAATAATAAAAGCCCTTACACCACAGTGTGGGATTTGGCCATCCAGAAAAACTCACAACCACTTCCTGGTATAAATGAGTGCAGGTGTCTTTATTCAGTGCAGATAAAATGAGATAACTTAAAAACGTATAGAATCATATAAAGTGCATCTGTAGCTGTGATGCAGAATTAAGCAGTTTCACTATTTGATTCAGCTTCCTCAGGAGTATTATAATCATAAAGTGTTTCAGTGTACTGTTTGGCTTTAAATACCTGATTTTCCCGGTTTCTACCATGTACTGGAAGTGACGTCATCATGATGTCACAGGCGCCATCGTGGAATCATAAAAAGGAAAATAATTTTGTGAAAAAAAGAGGTATTGTCATTCCATCTGACAATTTCCCGCCATGCATTCACATATACCAACTGTATCATTCCAGGTACAGCAAAACTGCTGGAAGAGTTTATGATAATAGGCACCTAATGAAAGCTGAAATGTAAGATGCTTAAGACTAGGGGGCATATTTATAAAGCTTTGTTAAGTTTTCGCGGCCGTTTTCCCTGACATTTCCGCATAAATCGCGTTTAACGCGATTTTAATGTCCGGAAACGGCCACAAAAAGTTAATGAGGCGTTAACTCTTCGTGCAGTACTTAGCTGTTACCGCCGCTTCTATTATAAAAGCGACGGTAACTGTTTCGCACTGCTAGTATCGGCTGTTTTGCTTTGCCACCCTTGAAGGTGGCGAAAGCCGCCGATACTAGCCTCCCTGCGGCGGGATGGGCAGGCAACCCGCGGCGGGTGGTCACACCCGCCCGGGAGGCACCCCACCCTGCCCTCAACCCCCCGCGGCGGCAGCGACCACCCGTCGCCGCTTCCCACAGCGCCCCTCCCAACCCTTTCCCCGCTCGCGGCAATCTCGGAACAGGAGGCTAGGAGGGCTGCCGGGAAGGGTCGCAGCGGGTGGTCGCACCCCCTCCCCAGCAGCCCCTCCAAGCCCCCTGCCCCGCCTCTGGCAGGAGGGGAAGGGAAGGGCCCCTGGAGGGGTGGGGCACCCTCCAGCGGGGCCCGAGAAGGGCATTTTGGGGCTTAAGGGGTCCCGCAGCTCGAACCGGGACCCCCCTCCCCGGCCCCGCCCTTAATGTAAAGCATGTAAACCAAGCATTAAAAATTGACCAATCAGAAATGGATTAGGGTTTTCTGCAAACCTATATAAAGAGGTGCACTCCGCTGCGGAACTCAGATGCCATCGCAGTAGATGGCTGAAGATAGAAAAAGGAAGCTGAAGAAAGAAGCGGCTGGCAACATCGGCTCCGCTGAGGCCGGCGGTGCCAGCGGGCTCACTGGCGGCCGCAGTGAGTCTGCCTGGCATCGGCGACCTGAGTGGGGTTGGTGTCGCCAGCCGGAAGACGTCGCGTCGGATCAAGACGCCGGCATCATCGGCCTCGTTGAGGTCGCCAGTGCCCGCCAGGGGTACCTCTCGGGGGTCGGCGGCCTCAGCGGAGCCGGTGTCGCCGGACTGGAAGAAAAAAGAGCCCTTGGGTGGCGTCTTCTAAGAGCCGCATACTGGGGTCGACCCCCACCAAAGCCACTTGTCAGTGCCGCAAGGGCCCTTATAAGGGCCGGGGAAGGGGGTCCCGGTTCGAGCCTTCTCAGGGCCCCGCTGGAGGGTGCCTCCACCCCTCCCAGCGGGCCCTTCCCGGCAGCCTTCGACCACCCGCTGCGGCCCCTTCCCGGCAGCCCCTCCTAGCCTCCTGTTCCGAGATTGCCGCAAGCGGGGAAGGAGTTGGGAGGGGATGCTGGGAAGCGGGGGGGTCGAGGGCGGGGTGGGCGTATGCCCCACCCCATTAGCGCCGGGAAGGGATTTTAAGTCCCTTCGCGGTGATATTGTACTTAGCGCATTGCGCTAAGTGCAGTATCGCCGCAAAGGGACTTAAAATTACCCCAGGACATCGCGGCCGCAATACACATCGCGGCAATAGCGCTCGCCGTTATAAATATGGCGATAGCGCTATTTTCGTGGCCGCGGTAATAACTTTTTTTATAAATATGCCCCTAGATATTTTTTAAAAAAAAATTAGGGGACATTTCAACAAAAAAATTATACCATTATACTATCAAATATATTCTCATATTCCTATACATCAACAGAAATGAGGCAGCGTTATATTTTTAGCTTCCTGCTTAACATAAAACTGCCTTTATTTCTTAACTGTCATTTATTTGCTACCCCACTGTTTGCCTACAATTTTACATTGTCCCGCACAGTTTCTTCTGACTTCAAATATGCTTTTACTTGGTTACATTCAATACATCCACACTTGATTCTCCCATGTAGCTACAACCCACAATCTAACCTTTCTTTCTAACCTTCTATACTTCTTGAAACAGTTGTTTACAACAGTTTAAACCCCAAAATCAAGACTAGAAAGCAGAAGTTTAAAGGACATGGTCCAACCCCAAAACTATTTTTTTGCTGTAGTGTAGAGAGCGCTATCCTGTGTACTTTTGCCATATACTTTCATTATTTTTTTGGGAACAGTTTCAAGTAATTTTTATTTTTGTGTTTCTTAGGGTGCAGCATTGATTTCTCCTACTAGAGTGGGCACTGTGCTAGTCTATGAAGATATGTCCCATCATCTATGTACATTAACCCCTCCCTCTCTTCTGTAGTCATCAGAACTACCTGATCTGATATTGTATTATGTTTGATGTCAGGTTTAATCAGTTTTATCAATAATATGTATATATATATATATATATATATATATATATATATATAATAAAACATAGAAAAGATAAAAAGATAATCAATGCACTTCCTAGGCCCCATACAATATCATATTATCTGCACACTGGCATACTTTTATAAACAAGGGGTTTTAGTATACATTACATGTATCACATGAAATAAAAGCCTTCCATCACGTCAAGGCAACCCCAGTTTGGAAGGTCCTACCTTCTAACCTTTTTAAATTTCTTTTACTTCAATTACGATTAGCAAACTTTGCATTTCTCATTCTTACACACTGGATCCATATAACAGGCTCTCGCTCTCACTTCCCCCCAGCCCTTTGGCTTTTAAAATGAGGAAAGAGGCCATCCAGTGCTTATTTAAAGGCATAGGACCTCCCATAAAAGGGGCATTGTTGGGTGCTATTACCACATGAGGCTTGACCAACCCTCCCAATAGATAAATACAATACAAGGATTGTGGAAGCACTCCAATTAGGCTTATTTACAACTACATTTAGCGGTGTGCTACGGATCTGGTCAAACATTTATACAAACATAGAAAAGATAATCAATGCACATTCCTAGGCCCCATACATATCATTAACTGCACACTGACATACTTTATAAACAAAGGGGTTTTAGTATACATTACTGTGATCACATGAATGAAAAGCCTTCCAACCACGTCAAGGTAACCCCAGTCTGGAAGGTCCTAACTTCTAACCTTTTTAAATTTCTTTTACTTCAATTACGGTTAGCAAACTTTTGCATTTTCTCATTCTTACACACCTGGATCCATATAATAGGCTCCCTCACTTCCCCCCAGCCCTTGGCTTTTTAAAATGAGAGAGAGACCATCCAGTGCTTTATATTAAAGGCTAAGACCTCCCATAAAAGGGCATGTTGGGGTGCTATTACCACATGGAGGCTTGACCAAGCCTCCCAATAAATACATACAATACAAGGATTGTGGAAGCAAATTAGTTGTAAATTAGCTTAATTGGAGTGCTTTGTGATACATCAATAATAAAAACCTTATATTAAAAGATTAAAACTCAATAATAAAGCACTGGGATTTGGCCATCCAGAAAACTCACACCACTTCCTGGTTTAAATGATTGCTCTACTTAATTTTATTCTCTGTGGGAAGCTTTTAGCTACATTAAGAACATCCCTCCCTAACCTATATAGCAAATCACTATCCTGTGCTGTCCTAACCTCATAGTGATTGTAAATGTGGAACTTGCTGTGGTAAATACTAATAAGTATACTCATAGCATGGTTAGCTGGATCCTGTATAGTGTTTTCAGGTTGATCACTGGTGCTGGCTTGGTTCAAATTGCACCTTGTGACAGCATTGCCTGGGTCTATTCTCAGACCAGAAGGATTTATTCCACGTACATTCCATGGATTATAGCTGACAGGTAGGTGGTTGGATGTGTGGCTCCTACTGCCTGAAGTGACCTAAATAATCCTTCCCTAATCCTATAGTGTAATAGCTAGGGATGTAAGGGAAGCAGATGGGTCTCTTGCATGTTTAAATCCTGTGGCAGGAATTACTAAAACATGACCATGGGCTTTTAATGTCGTTAAGTCAGTAAAATAGTTTGATTCCAGGATATAAAAAGCTAAATTTTCTAGCATTCTGTGCAGCCAGGGAATGTTGGGAGTTGTAGTTTTTAACCATGTGACAAGTTCAACACCCAGGCTCTATATCATTACACTGTATTGCATCTTAATACATTCATTAGTGAATGGACATAAAGAAGAAACTTACTGCTAATGTGAATGCTGGGAGTTGTAGTTTTCAAACATGTGTAAGGTCCCAAGTTCAACAACCCTGCTCTCTATACCATTAGGCTGTATTACATCTGGACACATGCCTTACTTAAAGGCATTGTACTTACTACAAAAGAGAATGCTTGGATTTGTAGTTTTCAAACATATGAAAGGTCACAAGTTCACCACCCCTGCTCTATACCATTAGGATGAATTCATCTAGACACATGCCCTTAGCTACAGGGATAAATGAGATACTTTGCATGTCCCCCCGCCATTTCTTTGGAAGTAAGAAATATGTGCTTATATTTTGGATTATTAGGGCAATGCTATTATAATAACATGAGGCTGTGAGGTACTTCTATTATAAGAAGGCACTACTTCTTATTTTATACTCTGTGTGGAGCTTTTAGCCCCTTTAAAACACCTCTCCCTAACCTTTAAAAACACCTCTCCCTACCATTGTTCTATGCTGTCCTAACCCCATAGCGATTGGTAGATCTGAAACTTGCTGTGATAAATACTAATAAGTGTTAACCATCATGTAATATGATCCGTAAGGGTCTCAGATTGTCCACTGTTGCTGTTAGTTTGAACTGCACATGTGGTAGGTTGCCTGGATCTGTTCTCTGACCTACAGGTTAATTCCACTGGCAGGTCAAATAGATAAGGGAGGGTATGTGTATGTTTGCTCATGTTATGTGGTGGGATTTCCAGGGTCCTATTTAGGACTTTCAGACTTATAACATTTGAGCCTTTGCTGGGAGTGGAAAGGGAGAGCAAGTTTGGAATGGTTTGGAAGGGATCAAATAGCCTCTCTCTAGTCCTACAACTTAACTGCTATGGGTATAAGAGAAAGGCAGACAGAATCCAACCACTTGCTGTGTGTTGGTATCACTAAAAGCATGAACCCGAGCTTATATTAAAATAATAAATAAAAATTGTGCTGTTTAGGTTGAACTGTACATTGTGGCAGGATTACCTCGAAAAGATACACACATAATTCCAGTTGTGCACCAACGGTATATATACTTTTGCTATATATATTTAAATAAATCTATTACATATGGATAATAAACTGCAGGGTAACTAGCAGCTTTCAAAATCTTATCAGTGACTTCCATATTGGTGTGGGGCCAGGGGCATAGCCAATAAGTGCACATGCTCACAAGGCTCTTTGAAGACTACAGCGGCTGTAAGCCTTCTTAGTTACAGAATCTATTACTTATTACTTACATGTATAAATGCAACTTGCTAGAGAAGAATCTTTAATTCTTTTTAATTCAATTTATAGGTGTTCTGGGGAGAAAAACGTTTACATTAGGATTTAAAACATAAGTTTAATTCTCCTTTGAATGTAAATTTTACATTCACAAGATGACATGATTATGACATTTTGATGCTGCTTTAGATACTACAAGCCGATGCAGACCAAAAAGATACTTCTTACCTGAAGGGCCGGATTTACACCTCAGGAGCCTGTAGGCCCAAAGAGCCTGGCACCCTTAGCCCCACCCCTAAACACAGACCACACCCCTAAACCACACCCTTTTATATTTTTTTGGAAGAAAATAGACTATAAAGGGTTTGATTGGTGGGAGGAGATTGACAGCCACCCCCTCCAACCTCAGGCGCCCTAGGCGTGTGCCTACTGTGCCTAATGTTTAATCTGGCCCTGCTTACCTGACAATGCAATGCTTTAAACTCCTTCACAAGACTTACTGCATCACGGGATCCCGGTCAGGTAAGATAAACTTTTTTGGTTCTGCATCAGCCTGTACGCCTCAGTATAAAGGTTTTAAATTACCAAAATTGTCGCGCAAATCTTAACTGAGCTTATACTAGGCTATGCCATGCTTTTTCCAAATTTTTGGAAACGAAGAGTGCAAACCCCACAGTAACCCCATAGTACAATTGGTTAGCATGGGGTTTGCACTAATTCAGCACAAAAATGGCAGATATAGCATCACCCCCTTATCTGGAGTGGACTGGGCCAGTAGGCCAGGGGGCATTTGCTGCAGCAAAATTTGGGCCACTAATTTGGAACAGTAGAACATGGCCACTATTCAGAAGTGATGTCATGATGCGGGCTTCACAATGTCATGCAATGCATGCATGTAATGACGTTGTGGCGTGTGATAATGCCATCTAGTGTCCTACATTTTACTGTGGGGCCTTGAGCTAGAGGAGCCCTGCTGCCTACACTTTAAAGTAGCCAGTTGCACAGGTTTTTGTCTATTTATTTTAATGTGCCAGAAATGATGTTGGAATGGAAGAGTGTGGGGGAGTACCTGTTTATCTGACGAGGGGTAGGTTTTTTTAGTGTTGCAACGAGGGCAGGCTTTAACTTGGTCTCGGTGCCAAAGGTGATGTTGGAATGGGGGATGGAGTTAAGAGGGTGTGTGTGTGCAGTTGGAGGTACTGTTTGAGAGTGTGGAGTACCTGTATGTCTATCAAAGTGGATGTGTGTGTCTGTAAGAGAGGTGTGAGAGTACCTGTATTTCTGGCAGAGTGGAGGTGTATGCCTGTCTGTAAGAAAGAGTTGTGGAGTACCAGTAGTCTGTCAGAGCGGAAGTGTGTGTCTGTCTGTAAGAGAGAGTGTGAAAGTACCTTTTATCTGTCAGAGTGGAGCGTGTGTCTGTCTGTAAGAGAGAGTGTGAGAGTACCTGTATGTCTGGCAGAGTGGAGGTGTATGCCTGTCTGTAAGAAAGAGTGTGGGAGTACCAGTATGTCTGTCAGAGCGGAAGTGTGTGTCTGTCTGTAAGAGAGAGTGTGAAAGTACCTGTTTATCTGTCAGAGTGAAGCGTGTGTCTGTCTGTAAGAGAGAGTGTGAGTACCTGTATGTCTGACAGAGTAAACGTGTGTCAGACAAACAGTGTGGGAGAACCTGTATTTCTGAGAGTTAAAGAATGTGTGAGTGTCTGTGTGTGAGAGAGTGGAATATATGTATGTCTGAGAGAGTGGAAATGTGTGTTAGTGGTTGCAAACAGGGCAGGCTTTAACTTGGTCTCGGTGCCAGAAGTGATGTTGGAATGGGGGAATGGAGTGGAGAGGGTGTTTGTGTGCAATTGGAGGTACGTTTTTGAGTGTGGTTGTACCTGTATGTCTTTAGAGTGGAAATGTGTGTCTGTCTGTATGAGAGGGTGTGGAAGTACCTTATGTCGGTCAGAGTGGCTGGTCTGTCTGTCTGCAAGAGAGTGTGGAAGAACCTGTATGTCTGTCAGAGTGGAGGTGTGTGCCTGTCTGTAAGAGAGAGTGTGGAGTAGTACCTGTATGTCTGTCAGAGTGGAAGTGTGGTCTGTCTTCAGAGAGTGTTGGAGTATCTGTATGTAAAAGTGGACATGTGTGTCTATCTGTAAGAAAGATTGTTGAATAATGTGTGAGTGTCTGTCTGTGTGTGAGAGAGTGGGAATATATGTATGTCTGGGAAAGTGGAAGTATGTGTGAGTGGTTGCAACCAGGGCAAGCTTTAACTTTGTCTAAGTGCTAGATGTGATCTTGAAATGGGGGATGGAGTGAGAGGGGGTGCACCTGGATGTACGTTTGAGAATGTGGAGTACCTGTATATCTTAGAGAGTGGAAGTGTATGTGAGTGTCTATGAAGAGAGTGTGGGAGTGCCAGTATGTCTGGAGAGTAGGAGTGTGTGTGAGTGCCTATCTTTGAGAGAGAGCGTGGAGTATTTGTGTGTCTAAGAGAGTTGGAGTGATATGAGTGCCTGTTTTGTGAGGGAGAGAGTGTGGGAGTACCTGTATGTTTGAGAGACTAGGAGTGTGTGTGATTGTTGGACTATCTGTTCCTGTCTGTCACAGTTTCTTTGTGCTCTCTATCGCCTATATATACTTGTCTGTGTTCTGTCTAGCTATCTCTCTGCCTGTCTGTCTCTCTCTGCATCTTGCTTACTATCTGTGTCTCTCTGACTATATCCATTATCTGTCCATCTCTGTTAAGTACTAATGGGAGTGACTTAATTAGTGGTGGAGAAAGGGGTGTGATTTAAGAATTAAGTTACGCTACGCATGGCACATATGTCCCTTTAGTGCTAAGAACATTGGCAATGCACAGATGCACGTGAAAGGGCTACTTGATTGTATTGCCCCTAGGCCAAATAGGCCCAGTCCTCCCTGCTTAGAATGAATGACCAATTTCATGTTAAATTACATTTTTTGCAGAACCCTTAGTGATAGTATTGTGTGACTTGGTATTCTCATGCTCTGCTCTAACAGTCCTGAATGCAATTGGAACATTAAAACATTCTTTCTGTGAGACAGTCAGTTGATATCAGCACTGCATTCCTGTGGTCTGTGTTCAATGTCACAAGGCTTAAGTTTCAAATGATTAAGATAATACAGGGCTTCTCAAATAAAGCTGAAAACAAAATGTGACATACAGTGTAACATGTTGATATTGTTTTGCTTTTTATAGTCTCCTAGGATATCATAATACATTAATGATTTTAAAATGTATGCCCCCAATTTATCACTTGGCTTCATAACTAAAGATTCAGACAAAATCTTTCAGTGCAGAAATTCCTCAGAGATACCCAACCTGGCTGGGGCCACCCTAGCAACACCCCACAGGTAAAGGTGGCACTTCATTAGCCCCGCCTTGATCTGCCCAAACCCAGTGCTGCCAGTTACTGCCTCATCCCTTTATTAAAGGAGAACTAGTGGTCTCCAAACTGTTTGATTTTAAATGAAAGGCTGGGTTTCCTACCTTTAAAATGAGCCATCAACTATCTCTCTATGTGCTGCAGAGCCCAAGATATAAAATCAGAAAGTTAGGGGGTGGGAGGTTCTGAATCTGCTGTCAAAATACTAGTTCCTCCTCTAATCTGCGGTTGGCACATGCTCAGTGTAGGAGAAGCAGAAGAAACCAGTAAGAGATTGAGTTACAGTGACTGAAGAGAAGAGGAGGGGGCCACATGGTGTTTCAAGGGACTGCAATGAATGGCCAAGGGGGCCCATGAGGAGGAGGAGACTACAATGTTCAACATTGTCATAGACATTGGGGTATCCTGAAATCAGATCCAGTATATGGTAAACTTTTTAAGCACCCCCTCTATTTTCATATTGCAGAGCCAAAGTTTGTCTAATACCCTGATTAAAGCAGATTTACCACAAGATTATATCCAAACATGGTATTGCAGGAGACAAACGGGCAATTTCCATATAGAAGTTTGTCAATCCTGCATTGCCATCATACCAGGGGACACTATTAACCATCCAAGTAAAGGACATAAGATTAAACTGAGGCAATTTGCTACATGTAGATCCACTGGCGTGATTTAATATGCTTAAGTGTCCTTGTGGTTGGGCTTACATGGTAAAACAAAAGGGAAGTGCGTATTAGAATAAGTGAACATAACAGGATATTTCTAAATACCAAGGTATTAATAGTAATTGAACTTAGTTAGCAAACACTTTTTTACCTACAAGCACCAGGTTTCCAATTACGCTGGCTGGTATTAGAAATAGTGAAAAGGCATCCACGAGGTGGTATTTTTTCAACAACTTCGTTGCAAAGAGCTAGCCTGGATAGATAGATTAGATACCATGTCACCTAATGGTATAAATGAGGAATTTAACATGTCTTGTTTCCTTTAACTTTTGTATAATCAGTTTTACTTATGTGTAACCATTCCAATGTTGTTTGCTATTCTCTGGACCTTCCAGTTATATTAGATTCTGTTTTACTTTACAGCCTTAGATGAGAGGCCATCTATTGGAAGCTATAAGAAAAGGTAGAATTTATATCCAGATACATTGTATATCTTTGCCTTATTTAGATACATTGCTATTTTAGATTGTATCTCATTGTATAAAAGATGTTACTGTTCACTTATTGCTAAATATATCCTTATTGTTTAAAATTTAGATAGGCTGCAATAGTAGATAGAATCAGATGTATATTTTATTCTCTTTTGGGGTAGGGGTTGAAAGAATCTGCCACCCTGTCAATTTTGGATGTGCTTGGGACTTCTTTCGACTTTTATAAAATATTAATGCCCTGATTGAAATTGATTATCCCCAACTATCCTCAATTCCCTGTACTCCTCTCCAAAACCCTCACCCACCCCCAGAGCTGTTAAGCTAGGTGACTTGCCAGAGACCTTTTACTGATAAATGTCAGAAAACCAGTTTGATATTCACCAGAAAGAAGGGCTGCCAAAATTAGGAAATGCCATTACCCTGCAGAGTAATAGTTATTATTATGGTTGTGATTGATGTCTCTACACAGCTGCTGATTTGAATGGCCGGGGTACTCACAGGTACGCATTCAGGAGGAGACCCAAGTCTTAGGTTTGGACTCTGGAGCAGATGAGGCTGATGGGAGTTGTATGCAGGATACTAAGGCACTACTGGAACTGGATAGCAGAGAAGGTGCTGGAACAGACAAGGTAAGTCTCTGATGCTGGAACTGGTAAAGTAAGTCTTTGATGCTGGAACAGTAAGGTAAGTCTTTGATACTGGAACAGGCAAAGATAAACTGTAGCGGCATGGAGATCGCTAGAAACAGGTGAAGTAAGTAGAACTGAGACAGAGGGTACTAACACTACAATCGGGCCCTGGCTTTTGAATCCTCATGCCGGCATGCCGGCGTTGTGACGTAAGTACAGAACGGCTGTACCCGGAAGTACAGAACGGCTCGGGACCGGAGCGGCAGGTAAGTTCGTGACAGTACCCCCCCCTACGGGTGGGGCCACCAGACCCAACAGACCAGGTTTCTCTGGAAACTCCTGTGAAAACTTTGACCAGGCGAGGAGCATGCAAGTCCGAATGTTAAATCCAGGATCTTTCTTCTGGACCAAACCTTTCCAGTGGACCAGACTGAAGAGATCTTCTAAAGAATCTAGAGTCCAAAATCTTCTCAACCTTTAATTCTTGTTGACCATCAACGGAATAGGGCAGTAGGTAGTAGAGGTGTGGAACATTGATTAAAGCAAACTGGTTTGATGAGAGAAACATGAAACATATAAGGAATCTGCATGTTAGAAGGAAGCTGAAACGAACAGCAACTGGGCCCACTAATTCCAGTATAGGGAAAGAAACAATGAATTTGGGTCCCAATTTGGAGAGGGGACACGTAGATTAATATGAGCAGAGGAGAGACACACTTTACCTCCAACTGAGTTGAGTAAGATGGAGTTTCCCTACGTCTCCTATCAGCTGCAGTTTTTTATACAAGAGCTGACTTCCGAAGGCAGATTTCGTAGAATGCCAGAAGCCGACATCTGGGCAGCTGATTTATTGGTAGCGGGTAATTGTGTGAAAAGGAAATCTTGGGGGAATACATCTAGGATTAGTTCCAAGACACACAAAAAAGGAGATTCCCAGTAGATGCATGAGGTGCATTGTTATGGGCAAACTCAGCCCAAGGCAGAAGGTCAGACAATCATCCTGAGTATAGGAAATGTAATAACGAAGGTATTGTTCAAGAGACTGTTTGTGCATTCAATATCCCCATTGGATTGTGATTGGTAGGCCAAAGAAAATTGTAACTTCATACTCATGGATTTACATAGAGCTCTCCAAAATTTGCAAACAAATTGAGTACCTCTGTCAGACACTATTTCAAAGGGAGTCTATGAAAGCGGAGGATATGAAAAATAATAGTTGTGCTAACTCCTCTGAGATGGTAGTTTGGGAAGGGTACAAAATGAGGCATTTTGCTGAGCGGTCTACCGCCACCCATATACCTGTGTTCTTCTTGGAAGGTGGAAGTTCAACAATAAAGTCCATAGATACATGGTTCCATGTCTTGATGGAATGGGTAGGGGTTGAAGAAGACCACGTTAGAGTTCTAGAAGATTTAAGATTGAGCACAGCTGGTACAAACTTGAATAAAGTCTTTAACATTTTTCCTCATTCTAGGCCACCAAGGGAATGGCAAGAAGGTAAAATTTTTTTTACCTTATTTTATTAACACCCAGGATGTCCAGCTTTCTGGAACCATGAGTATGTAGAAGGATAGTTTTCCGAAGTAGAACAGGAACGAAGATTTTGCCTGAAGTGTGTCAGGAGAGCCAGAATAGACTAGGATCCAGATGAACTAAAACTGGTGCACTGGCAAGGTTTTTTTGAGTCTTTTAAAGGCTTCAAGGGCTGCAGGAGTCCACGAATCAGGCCTACCACCTTTCTGATAACGGTTAGAAACAGAGAAATTATAGAAGAGAACCCTTTAATGAATTGTCTGAATAGTTGAAAAAGCCGATGAATCTTTGAATGACTTTGGTTCACATAGGAGAGACCAATCTTAAATGGCTGAAACTTTAACAGGATCCTCCAGAAACCTTACACAGACACGATGTAGTCAAGAAAGGATACTGAGAACATTCAAAGAGACACTTTTCTAGTTTGGCATATAAATTACTTTCTCTCAGACGCGTAACACCTATTTAACATGGAGGGATGTGAGGGTAGAGCTTGAGAAGAAGATTAAATGTCATCAGATATACGACTACTGAGATTCCTAACAGGTCTCGGAAAATGTCATTCACAAACACTTGAAACCACCGCTGGAGCATTACAAAGGCCAATGGGTATTACTAGATACTCGTAGTGACCTCCCGGGTGTTAAAAGCCATTTTCCACTCCACCTTTGCGTATACGGATTAGGTTGTATGCCCCACAGAATCTAGTTTGGTGAATATCTTTGCCCCTTTGATCTGGTCAACAGTTCTGAGATGAGAGGAAGAGGATACGATTCTTAATAGTGATCTTATTTAGACCCCGGCAATCGATGCAGTAGACCTCGGTCCTTTTTTTTTTTTTTTAACAAAAAAGAAACCTGCTCCAGCAAGGGAGGTGGAAGGTTGAATGCCATGTACTCTTTCATGGCTTGAGTTTCAGAGGGTGACAATTGGTATTGCGTCTCAGAGTGGCATAGTAACCAGCGAAAGATCGATGGGGCAATCATAGGTGGTAGTTTCTCAGCTAATTCTTTACAAAAAACATCAAAAAGTCAAGATAACATTCAGGGAGATTTTCCACAGATTTATTTTCACAGTTAATGGTGGAACAATGAATTGGGGAAGTAGGAAGGCATTATTAAACAGAAAGGACTCCAAGACTTAAGTTAATTGTTAGACCAATCTATAGTAGGGTTGTGTAACCGGAGCCACGGAAGTGTAGGATCAGGGGGGCAGATAGACTTTTGGATAAAAAGAAAGATAAACGTTCTTGATGAAATATATAACATGTAATAGGATTTCAAAGGTAGACTGGGAGATAAATTAACGGCCAGGGTTTATTATCTATTGCCAGGACCCGTAGAGGTTGATGCGATGAAGAGGGGAAGACCCGTTGTGATGCAATGGGATCGTCTTTCTCCCATAAGGGAGGCCAGGCCAAAGCGTTACCTTCCAGCAGGCGATGATATAACCTACCTTGGCCCGGTCAGAACAAAATGAGATTGGTTGAAGTTCAAATTGAATCCGGCACCGGTTTAGGAATCCTCGTCAAAACGGGGAGGTAGAGGTATGCAGGGTCGGCAGGGCCAGGCGGCATCAGAGTTGGCGTAGGAGCGGGAGCCGGGGAAGTGGAGCAGCAAGTTAGTCCATTGTATTAGGCCAATTGCCCCTGATGATGGTCAAATACATCCATGCATTTAGACACCGCCTGGAGGGTGTTACCCAAATCTGCGATGGACTCCTCGGTGTTTCCACCGTCCGATTCACTGTACAAATTCGGCCCGGATGGCCGGGTACTCACGGTACGCATTCAGGAGGAGACCCAAGTCTGTGGTTTGGACTATGGAGCAGATGAGGCTTACCGAGGATTACCGAACGGACGCGGCAGCGCAGTTTTAAGACCGAAGATCCCAGGCCTGTGGATATACTGCGATATTTCGGAAAGTTCATTCGAACTTTCTGAACTATTTACCCCCCATTAACTTAATGGGTCCGTTTTCGGACTTTAGAACTTTTTAGAAGTTCGAAGTTCAAAAACAGACCAACTTTCTAAAGTTCGCCATCTCTACTTTTCAAGTGTAAACACGAGCCACAATTTCTCATTTTCACTTCTTCAATAAGGGATTTTCATCGTTACTCACATTATTAGCTTGCATTTAATAGTGGCAATATAAGTAGTGCAAATCGTTATTGAATTTGTTGCGGTAGCTGTGCGGGTATCTTTTGCCAGGACAAGGAAGCGGTTAATGTTGCATTAACCGCTATTAATTGGTTAGTGTGTTAAGAGAGAAATTCTTAATCTGAACTGTACAAACCATTGATGGTTTATAGATGATCATTCTCTGCCCCTCCCCTATCCATTACATCACTAATGAAAACGTAAAATGAGCTATTGCTAATCTAACACTGGTGTAAATATTTTTATTTTATTTTAAGTTAAGGAGGAATTAACAGGGTTCAACTGCCAAATTATAGAAACAAGGAAAGGTAAAAAGTAAAATCTATTTACCTAAATTAGATCCTTAGGCTGGATACATACCATGCAATTTTTCGGTGCGATTGACCGACATTCCGTGTGTTGGTCGTTGGAATCACTATCCTGTGCTGTCCTAACCTCATAGTGATTGTAAATGTGGAACTTGCTGTGGTAAATACTAATAAGTATACTCATAGCATGGTTAGCTGGATCCTGTATAGTGTTTCAGGTTGATCACTGGTGCTGGCTTGGTTCAAATTGCACCTTGTGACAGCATTGCCTGGGTCTATTCTCAGACCAGAAGGATTTATTCCACGTACATTCCATGGATTATAGCTGACAGGTAGGTGGTTGGATGTGTGGCTCCTACTGCCTGAAGTGACCTAAATAATCCTTCCCTAATCCTATAGTGTAATAGCTATGGATGTAAGGGAAGGGCAGATGGGTCTCTTGCATGTTTAAATCCTTGGGCAGGAATTACTAAAACATGACCATGGGCTTTTAATGTCTGTAAGTCAGTAAAATAGTTTGATTCCAGGATATAAGAAAGCTAAATTTTCTAGCATTCTGTGCAGCCAGGGAATGTTGGGAGTTGTAGTTTTAAACATGTGACAAGTTCAACACCCAGGCTCTATATCATTACACTGTATTGCATCTTAATACATTCATTAGGGTGTACCGTATATTATAAAGGTATTTTACATAATGGTTTTATATTCTTTTTATTTGATATAGAGAGAAACAAAATAAACATAATCACTGCTCCCAATTTCTCCTTTCAATCTGCTCCCCCTATGGATATACACTCCTACAGGGTTTATTTTACTGGTGGGTTTACCCAGGTTTTGACAAAGAATTTTTACACAGCATTGAATTTAAAAAATGTTAATGGTACTTTTTGACCTAAAACCAAAAACCTACATCCCCCCTTTATCCATTCCAGAGGCAAGAGCAGGATTGGGGGGATTCCTGAATGGGTCACCACTGAACAAGCACAGTAGGATGTTCATGACCAAATACACCCAAATATTCTATTATATATGGATCATATAATAATATATTTATTCTCTACTTGCCATGATTATCATCCTAGCCAATACAGATATCACATGTACATCACGTTTGTAATAAAAGTCTATTCATTTTACCTTCCTTACTGAGAAATCCGCCTTTAACATTTACCTTTCGTTATCATTAGTGTCTTTCATTGTCAGAGCTGTGACACTGATGGAATTTGTTGAATATTATGAATGTGTATTGATAGGCCCCATAGCAAACTACCTCTGTTGGTATCAGGACCTATCAGGCAAGATGGACAATTTCCATTACCGGCTCCTTTTTCCATGTATGGGAGCACTGAACTACATTCTGTATAAGGAATATACAGAACAATCGCTCCTGTGTATTTCCAACCATTGGTCAGCTTTTCACATACTCATACATACATACTTACCGTACACACATAATACACTATTATACACACAAATGCAACTCACTCAAATGTTTTGTCCCAGTTATGCGTTTTGAACAAGGAGCGGTCATCAGGGACGAATCATTGTCAGTCCATGGCAAAAGTAGCCTTTGCCATGATCGCTTGTCTGTGATTTACCAGCATCCCCATTTTCTGTTTATCCGATCATGAAATACCGGTTGGCCGGCCTGAAAAATCTGCTTTTGTGTACACCCAGCCTTATCTAATCCCACTACATCCAACACACCTACATCTATTCCACCTGCATTGATATATCTGTTGTATTCAATTAGATCAACTGGACTTGAAGTTTAGTTCTTTTCAAGAACTAAACTTTAAGTCCAGTTGATCTAATTGAATAAACAGATATACCATGACCTGGATGATCAGAACCTTCACACCCTGCATTGATGTTATCATGCATCATCTCCCTCCCCTATGCATAATCTCTTCCCCTGCATCAGTCCAGTTTTAATGGAAACTGGGTGTCTGCAAAGGGAAATACAGGGAAAAATGATTGTAGTATATTAACAGGGAGATTCAATAAAAGCTCTTATCGTTTAAAATGGTGCTAATTTGATTGGTTGGGGCAAAATTAGCACCATTTTAAACAATAAGAACTTTTATTGCATAACCACTTAGGCTGGGTACACACCAGCCAATATTTTTGGCCGACTGACTGATTCCTGGCACTTTTGGTCGATCGGTCAAAATATTGGCTGGTGTGGGGCGGGCGCCATGACCGACTTGAGCGTTCGTTTGGCCAAATGGGCCGAAGGATCGGACGTGTCGGTAAATTACGATCGATCGTGCGGTTTCCCTATGGGCCCGCACGATCGATCACTCGCAAATTCGTCCACGGACATTAAAATCCCTCCATGTTACCCAGCCTTAGTGTTATAATTGTTATTTGGGCGTATGTACCAACATGGCCATTTGGCAGGCCTAGATTGGCAGGGCTGGCAGGTGTCACCTGCATAAAAGCAAGCATATTAATGCATAAATAAAGAATTTAAGTGTGGTGAGTGCTAGATTGCCTCCCCCCAAAGTATTTTGTCTTTTTGAGCACAATTGGGACAACAAAAGAATTTACTACTGCATTTGACAGCTGCTAATGGTATAACTTGTTTAATCTGTTAAATTGTTGTCATCCTGTAGAGAGCAGCTATGGCTGTAATGGAAAATACAGACAGCAGGAAGTAGAGTGTTCTACAGTGTTTCAAATAGTCCCCATCATTTTAGGACTTTCCTGGCTCTTCCCATTTCAGAAACTTAAATGGAATGTTAAATAGAAAGCAATATAAATATATCTGCCAAGAAGACAAGAATGATAGCTTTTAATTATCCAGAGAATAAACCTACGTAGAAACATGTCGGATTTAATGTACAACAGGTGGCACAGAGCTTTATACTGTAATATGGAACAGCATGGCAGCTTAGGATTGTCAAATCCTTCCCCATTCGGGGGTTTTAATTCTTTGGGTCCTCTATGCCATTAACGTAGCCAGACCTGAGAGTTCTCCATCATGAACAGAGTTTTAATATTATGAATGACTCCTCTATATCGAAAAGATTAAACTCTAATAAAACTCTACTAAATGTTTAAACTGTGTGACTTGACAACTGTTCTTTAAAGGACCTGTATCCCTTATGTATCACCGTAGTCATGTTTATTGTCTAAAACCCAGACTGGAACATACAAGTTTATTATATATTCATATTATATTATTCTCTAGTGTCCCTTTAACATCATAATTGTTTCAATAGGATTACATTCCATATAGTAACCCTTTCCTAAAAAATATGCTAGTATTGGACTTACCTTTCTAGATACAAAAGGGTTTGGCAGCATCTATTTAAAAACAGAACCTAAATGTATTATTTATTAATCTATATATAATATATATAATATATATATATATATATTATGATAAAAATCCCAGAGCTGATTATGTGATTCCATTTGTGTGCGTGTGTGTCACTGCAGTTCCTATTGACTCATCCCTAGAGAGAAACACAGGAAACGCACAGGAGGCAGAATTACCAATATACAAGTTTATTTTCGGTAACCCTCAAAAATGACCTTGAACGTTCGATAACCCTGTGAAAATACAACCAGAAACTACTTTCCAGTTTCCGATTGTATTTCAAAGGGTTATCGAATGTTCAAGGTATTTTCCAAGGGTTAATGAAAATAACCTCATACATTTGGTAACCCTGAAAATACTTTCCGAAGCCTTGAAAGTAAGTTCTGTTATCGGATTTTTCAGATCTACGGGTTTTCCCAGTTCCGTAAATCCAATAACGGAAAGGAACTTTTGAGTTTCGGCCATCTCTAGTCAGAAGGTGTGTCCAGACAATGCACATAATCCAGTTCTTTAGAGATTACATTTACAGTACTTTAATGTCATGTACTGGATGTATGTATGTATATGTTTATTTATATAGTACCCCTTTTGGCACTGCACGATATTAAAATACAAAAAGCTATACAAGGGGGGCAAGGGGCAAAAAAATAATACATATATATTTAACTATATAATTAAGTATGTACATCAAAAAGTATACAAGTGCTTGAGTCATGTAACATGAGGAAAGAGGTCCCTGCCCGATGAGCTTCCAATCGAATTAGGTGGTACCATACAGATATACAGGAAGGTAGAAGTGGCCATAATAAGAACTTGTGTAGTGGTAATTTACAGCTTATTGGTGTTCTTGGGTTTTGTGTGTGCTTTCAGTCAATTATTTCATGATTTTTGGATTTTATTGTGGGGATACTTGTTTCAGCCTGTGTTACACAGCAACTACACAGCACAGCTTGGCACTAGCGCAAATGTGTCACCGTATATACTCGAGTATAAACCGAGTTTTTCAGCTGAAAAATCAGCCTGAAAACTCGGACTCGGTTTATACTAGTCAACCACTTACCTGGGCATTCCGCAGCCGCGCAATCTTTTTCTGTACTGGCGCGCCGGTCTGACGTCACTGCCCGGCGCCAAGCCCGGCGCCGGGCAGTGACGTCAGCCGGCGCGCCAGTACAGGAATGCGCGCGCGGCTGCCTGCCAGAATGCCGGAAGAGAGCCCAGAGGAGAGAAGCCCAGAGAAGAGAGCCCACAGGGAGAGAGAGCCCACAGGGAGAAAGAAGCCCACAGGTACAAACTGAACTGGGTGGGAGGGGGAGGGGGGCATTCAAGATGTTTGGAAACTACAACTCCCAGCATGCTTATTAGCTGGGAGTTGTAGTTTCCAAACATCTTGAATGCCAGGAGGGTGGCATTCAGATGTTTGGAAACTACAACTCCCAGCTAATAAAGCATGCTGGGAGTTTGTAGTTTCCAACATCTTGATGCCACACTCACTTGGCATTCAAGATGTTTGGAAACTGCAACTCCCAGCTAATAAAGCATGCTGGGAGTTGTAGTTTCCAAACATCTTGAATGCCAAGTGAGTTGGCATTTCTACCCTCGGTTTATACTCGGTTCAACAACTTTTATTAGGATTTTTGCTGAAATTGGGTACCCTCGTTTTATACTCGGGTCGTTATATACTCGAGTATATACGGTAAATACATCACAATAAAGATGTTTAAATAATGTTTTTTCTTTTGTAGAGATGCCAGAAATCTTGTTACAGTTACCAGGATATAGCTCTACTCTCTGGTAAAGCAGAAAACACTAGGCCTGCCATGGAATGATCCACTGCCTATTCTGCAAATAGTGACATTTTTACTAGGCAGCCATCTACCTTGACAACTGGTGAATTTAAAGTTGAAGAGGATTTAGGGGATCCTGATCTAAAAACCAAATGTCTTACACATTCATCTTTGGTTTGAGTTTCTGCACACGGTCCCTTAGTGTGGTAGATAAAAGCTAAAAAAAGTATTAAAAAGTGTGCAATATCAGATTAAAAACGTGATACATCAATAGAAGATAAAATTTAAAAGATTAAATCTCAATAATAAAAGCCCTTACACCACAGTGTGGGATTTGGCCATCCAGAAAAACTCACAACCACTTCCTGTATAAATGAGTGCAGGTGTCTTTATTCAGTGCAGATAAAATGAGATAACTTAAAAACGTATAGAATCATATAAAGTGCATCTGTAGCTGTGATGCAGAATTAAGCAGTTTCATCTATTTGATTCAGCTTCCTCAGGAGTATTATAATCATAAAGTGTTTCAGTGTACTGTTTGGCTTTAAATACCTGATTTTCCCGGGTTTCTACCATGTACTGGAAGTGACGTCATCATGATGTCACAGGCGCCATCGTGGAATCATAAAAAGGAAAATAATTTTGTGAAAAAAAGAGGTATTGTCATTCCATCTGACAATTTCCCGCCATGCATTCACATATACCAACTGTATCATTCCAGGTACAGCAAAACTGCTGGAAGAGTTTATGATAATAAGGCACCTAATGAAAGCTGAAATGTAAGATGCTTAAGACTAGGGGGCATATTTATAAAGCTTTGTTAAGTTTTCGCGGCCGTTTTCCCTGACATTTCCGCATAAATCGCGTTTAACGCGATTTTAATGTCCGGAAACGGCCACAAAAAATTAATGAGGCGTTAACTCTTCGTGCAGTACTTAGCTGTTACCGCCGCTTCTATTTAAAAGCGACGGTAACTGTTTCGCACTGCTAGTATCGGCTGTTTTGCTTTGCCACCCTTGAAGGTGGCGAAAGCCGCCGATACTAGCCTCCCTGCGGCGGGATGGGCAGGCAACCCGCGGCGGGTGGTCACACCCGCCCGGGAGGCACCCCACCCTGCCCTCAACCCCCCGCGGCGGCAGCGACCACCCGTCGCCGCTTCCCACAGCCGCCCCTCCCAACCCTTTCCCCGCTCGCGGCAATCTCGGAACAGGAGGCTAGGAGGGCTGCCGGGAAGGGTCGCAGCGGGTGGTCGCACCCCCTCCCCAGCAGCCCCTCCAAGCCCCCTGCCCCGCCTCTGGCAGGAGGGGAAGGGAAGGGCCCCTGGAGGGGTGGGGCACCCTCCAGCGGGGCCCGAGAAGGGCATTTTGGGGCTTAAGGGGTCCCGCAGCTCGAACCGGGACCCCCTCCCCGGCCCCGCCCTTAATGTAAAGCATGTAAACCAAGCATTAAAAATTGACCAATCAGAAATGGATTAGGGTTTTCTGCAAACCTATATAAAGAGGTGCACTCCGCTGCGGAACTCAGATGCCATCGCAGTAGATGGCTGAAGATAGAAAAAGAAGCTGCTGGCAACATCGGCTCCGTTGAGGCTGGCGGTGCCAGCGGCTCACTGGCGGCCGCATGAGTCTGCCTGGCATCGGCGACCTGAGTGGGGTTGGTGTCGCCAGCCGGAAGACGTCGCGTCGGATCAAGACGCCGGCATCATCGGCCTCGTTGAGGTCGCCAGTGCCCGCCAGGTACCTCTCGGGGGTCGGCGGCCTCAGCGGAGCCGGTGTCGCCGGACTGGAAGAAAAAAGAGCCCTTGGGTGGCGTCTTCTAAGAGCCCATACTGGGGTCGACCCCCACCAAAGCCACTTGTCATTGCCGCAAGGGCCCTTATAAGGGCCGGGGAAGGGGGTCCCGGTTCGAGCCTTCTCAGGGCCCCGCTGGAGGGTGCCTCCACCCCTCCCCGCGGCCCTTCCCTCTGGCGCGGCAGCTTGAGCTGCTGGGACGCGCTGCGGACCACCGCTGCGGCCCCTTCCCGGCAGCCCCTCCTAGCCTCCTGTTCCGAGATGCCGCAAGCGGGAAGAGTTGGGAGGGGATGCTGGGAAGCGGGGGGTCGAGGGCGGGTGGGCGTATGCCCCACCCCATTAGCGCCGGAAGGGATTTTAAGTCCCTTCGGTGATATTGTACTTAGCGCATTGCGCTAAGTGCAGTATCGCCGCAAAGGGACTAAATTACCCAGGACATCGCGGCCGCAATACACATCGCGGCAATAGCGCTCGCCGTTATAAATATGGCGATAGCGCTATTTTCGTGCCGCGGTAATAACTTTTTTTATAATATGCCCCTAGATATTTTTAAAAAAAAATTAGGGGACATTTCAACAAAAAAAATTATACCATTATACTATCAAATATTTCTCATATTCCTATACATCAACAAATGAGGCAGCGTTATATTTTTAGCTTCCTGCTTAACATAAAACTGCCTTTATTTCTTAACTGTCATTTATTTGCTACCCCACTGTTTGCCTACAATTTTACATTGTCCCGCACAGTTTCTTCTGACTTCAAATATGCTTTTACTTGGTTACATTCAATACATCCACACTTGATTCTCCCATGTAGCTACAACCCCACAATCTAACCTTTCTTTCTAACCTTCTATACTCTTGAAACAGTTGTTTACAACGTTTAAACCCCAAAATCAGACTAGAAAGCAGAAGTTTAAAGGACATGTCCAACCCCAAAACTATTTTTTTGCTGTAGTGTAGAGAGCGCTATCCTGTGTACTTTTGCCATATACTTTCATTATTTTTTTGGGAACAGTTTCAAGTAATTTTTATTTTTGTGTTTTCTTATGGGTGCAGCATTGATTTCTCCTCTAGAGTGGGCACTGTGCTAGTCTATGAAGATATGTCCCATCATCTGATGTACATTACCCCTCCCTCTCTTCTGTAGTCATCAGAACTACCTGATCTGATATTGTATTATGTTTGATGTCAGGTTTAATCAGTTTTATCAATAATATGTATATATATATATATATATATATATATATATATATATAATAAAACATAGAAAAGATAAAAAGATAATCAATGCACTTCCTAGGCCCCATACAATATCATATTATCTGCACACTGGCATACTTTTATAAACAAAGGGGTTTTAGTATACATTACATGTATCACATGAAATAAAAGCCTTCCAATCACGTCAAGGCAACCCCAGTTTGGAAGGTCCTACCTTCTAACCTTTTTAAATTTCTTTTACTTCAATTACGATTAGCAAACTTTGCATTTCTCATTCTTACACACTGGATCCATATAACAGCTCGCTCTCACTTCCCCCCAGCCCTTTGGCTTTTAAAATGAGGAAAGAGGCCATCCAGTGCTTATTTAAAGGCATAGGACCTCCCATAAAAGGGGCATTGTTGGGTGCTATTACCACATGGAGGCTTGACCAACCCTCCCAATAGATAAATACAATACAAGGATTGTGGAAGCACTCCAATTAGGCTTATTTACAACTACATTTAGCGGTGTGCTACGGATCTGGTCAAACATTTATACAAACATAGAAAAGATAATCAATGCACATTCCTAGGCCCCATACATATCATTAACTGCACACTGACATACTTTATAAACAAAGGGGTTTTAGTATACATTACTGTGATCACATGAATGAAAAGCCTTCCAACCACGTCAAGGTAACCCCAGTCTGGAAGGTCCTAACTTCTAACCTTTTTAAATTTCTTTTACTTCAATTACGGTTAGCAAACTTTTGCATTTTCTCATTCTTACACACCTGGATCCATATAATAGGCTCCCTCACTTCCCCCCAGCCCTTGGCTTTTTAAAATGAGAGAGAGACCATCCAGTGCTTTATATTAAAGGCTAAGACCTCCCATAAAAGGGCATGTTGGGGTTGCTATTACCACATGGAGGCTTGACCAAGCCTCCCAATAAATACATACAATACAAGGATTGTGGAAGCAAATTAGTTGTAAATTAGCTTAATTGGAGTGCTTTGTGATACATCAATAATAAAAACCTTATATTAAAAGATTAAAACTCAATAATAAAGCACTGGGATTTGGCCATCCAGAAAACTCACACCACTTCCTGGTTTAAATGATTGCTCTACTAATTTTATTCTCTGTGGGAAGCTTTGGCTACATTAAGACATCCCTCCCTAACCTATATAGCAAATCACTATCCTGTGCTGTCCTAACCTCAAGTGATTGTAAATGTGGAACTTGCTGTGGTAAATACTAATAAGTATACTCATAGCATGGTTAGCTGGATCCTGTATAGTGTTTCAGGTTGATCACTGGTGCTGGCTTGGTTCAAATTGCACCTTGTGACAGCATTGCCTGGGTCTATTCTCAGACCAGAAGGATTTATTCCACGTACATTCCATGGATTATAGCTGACAGGTAGGTGGTTGGATGTGTGGCTCCTACTGCCTGAAGTGACCTAAATAATCCTTCCCTAATCCTATAGTGTAATAGCTAGGGATGTAAGGGAAGCAGATGGGTCTCTTGCATGTTTAAATCCTGTGGCAGGAATTACTAAAACATGACCATGGGCTTTTAATGTCTTAAGTCAGTAAAATAGTTTGATTCCAGGATATAAAAAGCTAAATTTTCTAGCATTCTGTGCAGCCAGGGAATGTTGGGAGTTGTAGTTTTTAACCATGTGACAAGTTCAACACCCAGGCTCTATATCATTACACTGTATTGCATCTTAATACATTCATTAGTGAATGGACATAAAGAAGAAACTTACTGCTAATGTGAATGCTGGGAGTTGTAGTTTTCAAACATGTGTAAGGTCCCAAGTTCAACAACCCTGCTCTCTATACCATTAGGCTGTATTACATCTGGACACATGCCTTACTTAAAGGCATTGTACTTACTACAAAAGAGAATGCTTGGATTTGTAGTTTTCAAACATATGAAAGGTCACAAGTTCCACACCCCTGCTCTATACCATTAGGATGAATTCATCTAGACACATGCCCTTAGCTACAGGGATAAATGAGATACTTTGCATGTCCCCCCCGCCATTTCTTTGGAAGTAAGAAATATGTGCTTATATTTTGGTTATTAGGGCAATGCTATTATAATAACATGAGGCTGTGAGGTACTTCTATTATAAGAAGGCACTACTTACTTATTTTATACTCTGTGTGGAGCTTTTAGCCCCTTTAAAACACCTCTCCCTAACCTTTAAAAACACCTCTCCCTGACCATGTTCTACAGGTGCAGCAATTGATTTCTCTCCTACAGTGGGCACTGTGCTAGTCTATGAAGATATGTCCACCAATCACAAGGGATTCTGGGATTTTACATTAACCCTCTCCTCTCTTCTGTAGTCATCAGAACTACCTGATCTGATATTGTAGTATGTTGATGTCAGGTTTAATCAGTTTATCAATAATATGTATATATATATATATATATATATATATATATATATATATATATATAAAAAACATAGAAAAGATAATAAAAGATAATCAATGCACATTCCTAGGCCCCATACAATATCATATTATCTGCACACTGGCATACTTTATAAACAAAGGGGTTTTAGTATACATTACAGTGATCACATGAATAAAAAGCCTTCCAATCACGTCAAGGCAACCCCAGTTTGGAAGGTCCTAACTTCTAACCTTTTTAAATTTCTTTTACTTCAATTACGATTAGCAAACTTTGCATTTCTCATTCTTACACACTGGATCGCCCGAGGTAGAACGGCCTGTGCCCAAAACAGATGGTATTTTCACGCAGACAGCTGTTTTCGTGTGGTTTTGTTTGAACCTCTCCCACCTCCACCTCATTTAGTGCCTTCCCCGCGTTTTTTATTTCACATAAATGGCCCCCCTCCCTGTAACACCTCTCTTGAACCAGTCATGTTCCTTTGCCAATATGTTAACATTACAATCTTTAAAGGTATTCCTTTATCCTTAAGATGCAGGTACACAGCTGAGTCCTGACCCGAGGATTGGCTCTTCTGTGTCTGGGCCTACAGTTGATTGCAGTGTTGTTTGGTCTCCCCACACTACAAATCAGAGCATTCTTCACTGCACTGCACTGCGTATATGATGTCGCTTTTCTTGTGTTTCGGTATTGGCCTTTCGGATGTACCAATTGCTGCCTCACGTGTTGCTCGGTTTAAAGCAGACAGGATACGGTTTTTTTTTGAACACACTCTTAATTTCTCGGAGACCCCTGCTACATATGGGATGACCATGTTCTTTTCCTGTCTTGCTTTTCCCCTTCACGTTGGTATTCGGGTTCTTTTCTTTCTTCTATTCTTTTGACAAAGGCCCAGTCTGGATATCCACAAGTTAAGGGCTCCTC
Organism: Hymenochirus boettgeri; assembly: GCA_019447015.1. NCBI lineage: Eukaryota > Metazoa > Chordata > Amphibia > Anura > Pipidae > Hymenochirus > Hymenochirus boettgeri. The sequence continues at coordinate 80,973,722 of CM033473.1, read as the reverse complement.
TGAGATGTTTCATTTCTTTAGCCTCGCCTCTGTGCTAGTGGGGATGTTCTCAGGGTGTGTTGCAGGGTTCTGTGACTCCCCGTTGTGATCTAAAGGGTGGTGGGAGTCAAACATCAAATACTGATCTGTGTGTGTTGGTTTTCTGTAAACCTCTACTTCCAGTTTACCATCTCCCTGACTTCTACCAGGCAGTCCAAGAAAGCCACTTTGTTGTGTTTGTACTCTTCCGTAATTTGATGTTTTGGTCTACCGCATTAATGGTTCTGTGAAAGCTGTTATCCTTCTGGTGGATTTTAACCCAGGTGTCATCACATATCTGAACCAGTGGCTGGGTGCTAAGCCCTTAAAGGTATTAAGCGCCAGTTTTTCTACCTCTCCATGTAAAGGTTGGCTACAATGGGTGAAACTGGAGGTCCCATAGCACATCCGTGTTTTGCTTATAGAACTTATCCCTGTATTTGAAATAGGTGGTATTCAGGCACACGTCAGTAAGGCACACCATGTTCTGGGTTGAGATCAGTTCTGCTGGTGAGAGTGCTGTCTTGGCCTAGCCGTTTTCTCACCATACACAGCCTCCTTGGTTGGTATACAGGTGAAGAGAGATGTCACATCATAGGACACCTAGTTTCTTCTGCACCGAGTACTATATCTTCAATCTTGTTGGTGAAATCCGAGAGTTCTGGATTGATGCTAGAACTTCCCACCAATGGTCCTAAGATGTTGGCTAGGTATTTTGCCACCTTGTATGTTCAGAGTTGATGCTGCTGACTACAGGTTCTTAGTGGTGCCCTTCTTGTGATTCTTTGGGAGTCCATATATGCATGGATGTGCCTCACCAGGGTAGAGGCGATGATCATTGCCCGATCAATGGCTTTATCCTTTTGCAGTGTTGTAGTATAGTTTCTGACGTTTTCTTGTACCGGCTGGTGGGATCCTTGTTAAAGCTCATATGTGTTGTTATCGGAGGAGCATGGTACCTTATCATGTAGTCTGAGGTGTTAAGTACCACTGTGCATCTTCCCTTGTCTGCCGGTAGAATGGTGATACTAGAATCTTTCTTGAGGGATGTTAGTAAGGCTCTTCTTTCCTGTGTGGTCAGGTTAGATGAAGGAGTTTTTAGCACTGGCTAAGGCTGCAGATACCTTAAGGCGAAGTTGTTTGCCTCACTCGCCTGTGGTACCTTATATATTGTGGATTGAGGCTTCTGTGGCTGCTATAATATCACACAGGGATGGCTTTAGGAGTTATGGCAAAATTCAAGCCCTTAGCAAGATTCCATTTCTGGCTGGGTCAGAGTCCTGTTAGACAAGTTTCTCACCCATCTGTCTGCCATGTACAATGCTGTTTTGACACCTTACTCTGGGGTTCCTATAACACCTCTTAGCCACTATCTAATCACGCCCTTAACACCTGGCTGTGATATGCTAATTGGGATTTTCCAGGGTACATAATTGCCACAGATTCTTGTACAAGTCATTCTGAATTGAGAAAGCCAGTCGGATGACTAGTGAAACGTCTTCAAGAACTAAACTTCAAGTCCAGTTGATCTAATTGAATACAACAGATATACCATGACCTGGATGAATGAGAACCTTCATAAGCATAGTTGAGAGAACCTCATCTGGTAAGTAAGTTTCTGGAGACTTTTTTAGAACCCTATGGTTAGTGTTGGGAGACGGTGCTACACTTCAAAAAACAATTATATTTTTAAAAGAAAGACTGCAGCATGGAGGGATCTGTAAAGTGGGAGGGAGGGCTCCAATGCGCATGTCTGAGTCCCTTCAGGAGGACAGGGTAAGGCAGAAACATTTTATACACAGAAAAGCTCCTCTTCAGATTTTGATACTGCAGGACAACCATTTGGACCAGAGGAGAAAGGTGAGGATTTTTGAACACTGCACAATGGGGTCAGCAGTATGTTAAATTTTAGTTGGGAGTGGACATGCCCTTTAAAAGCTTAAAATTTGCCCCTTTTGTTATAGATGGTATTAATATTATAGATGTATACACTGGGGGAGTTGGGGTTTTTGAGAAAGAATTAGCACACTATTTATGGTTGTGAAATAAGAAATGCCTATGATGAAGATATACGCAAAATATTTAAGCGTGATAATTTTGTCATGTAATCTTTAATAAAGTTTCTATTTTCTACTAAGGGACCATTGTATGGGGCCTTGATTGATACATTAAGGAATAGTGCGGGGGGTGTTCACCCGGCCCTGCAGTATCTGAAAGTGAGTTTAATATTGACTCCCTCTTTAGTCCCATTCTTGGAGCATGATATTTTACTAGGGCTTTTCCCTTTTACTATTGTATATGTACGTATCTCCTTATAAGTATCTTCTGCCTTGGTTGCCTCAAGTGGTACAAATTATATTTTGTATATTACAAGTATGAACAAGAAAAACAACATCAGTTTTTAATCCTACTCTATAACACCAATTACTAATTAGCAAATATGAAATATATAAATCTTATTCAATGTTTTACTGTATAAATCCAATTTCAATGACTTGAGGTGCTTCTTTCTTAATAGTTACTCCAGGGAAAAACCTTAGTTTATTTGCAATTCCAAACTGAATGTACCTATTGCATTATATTATCTTACATAACCCACTTTAAATATTTAAGCATTAAATGGATTTAAAATCTCTTCCTTCTCCTTATTCATTCCATATCCAGTGCTTTTTTCACACATTTCAAATATAATGGGACACTCAACAAAAACTTCATATAAAAAACAATACCTTATTTTCAAACCTTTCAATCATTTATTTCAATGAAAAGCTATATCAATATAATTCCTATGGTGGCGTTAAAAGGGGAACCATACCTTCTCAACCCAAGCCCCTTTTCATTAAAAAGTATCTTATTATCTTAGACTTCCAGATATATCCTAGCATTGTCAACCATACTCTTGTACTTGGTGCTTTTGTTACAGGAAGATCCAACTATTATTCTGGTCCTGACAAGAGAAGGAGCGAAACTGCAAAGGACCTTTTAAAAGGACCATGAGTTTTTTGGCTTACATTGTAGTGCACAGCGTTTTAATGTTATAAACTCTGAACCACTATATCTGTAAAGCTAAAAATTATATTTAACATAACAGGCATGAACATGGATGCTAGATTCATTCCTTTTGTAATGTCTTGTAATTTTGTAATGTCTAATCCATTTTGTTATTTAGACAATTTATTTTTCCTGTGTTTTATTACCTTTATTCTTCTGGTATATTGCTAAATTACATTTACAACATTGGCGCTTCTACGCTTTGGTGTGTATCTACATATATAACAGCAGCTATATATATGGACTGTAGAATTTGGGCTGCTTTTTAATCCAAATCTGGGGGAAGCATGTTCCTTATAAAAAAAAAAAAAAGAACATTTTTTGAAACTTTGCTTGTCCTTTAAATGATCTTAAATGCAACAGACATTTAAATTAAAAGTGTACAGCCTACAAAAATATTATACACACAGATTCAGTTCATATACTCTTATCCAGCAGTTGATTTATTTCTTTCTAGACAATGACATCATCCCATCATGCAGTAGAGCCAAGAAAATCAGTCCCACAAAAGTAACAATGCTGTTATTTCAGGATTAATTTGTGCCTCAAAGGAAATAGTTCACACCAGAGAATTGACATTATATGGACGGAACAGTGGTCTTTTGTTATGCAATGTGCTGGATGGTTTATTTTATTTCAGGCGTTGCCAGTTTATTTGTATACGAAAAGATCAAAGAATGGTAAAATGGGAATTTCTGTTGTACTGTAACTCATTCTCACATTGGCAATTAACAAATAATAGTTGATTAGCTTCCCATGCACTGATAAACTACAAGGAAACAGTCACTAAAATAGTCTTTCAGGCAGAGCTTGGTACTGATTGTTTTATGGCTCGTTTGTTCTAGGTTGTATTGTTAGTTTTTCTGTTGGGTCTGTTTTTGAAAAGACAAAGAACATGTTTGTCTTTTAGGTCAATATAACTATTCAAACTAATCCGTTACACTCAGTCCATTACGTTCCTATCAAGTACGATCCGTTACGATCCAGTCCATTTTCGTTCCTATCAAGTACGATCCGTTACGATCCAGGCCATTTTCGTTCCTATCAAGTACGATCCGTTACGATCCAGGCCATTTTCGTTCCTATAAAGTATGCACAGTCGCGTGCATTTCTGCCCAAAAATGGAAAAAAAATTCTAACTAAAGCCAAAGTGGTAATGGGCATAATGTATTCTAGAATTCTAAAACCCCTAAAATCATCAATCAGTTCTTCATGTTTATAGGAAAGAAGAGACTTCTGGGCAATTTTCATGGCAGTCCTTAAGCCAATGCAGATTTTTTTTTTGTGAAAAGCCTCAAGACACGGCTCCATAAGCTGAGACTTTGTTGTTAAAGCCTTATAGAAGGTATAACATTTACATACAAAAAACACGCAAGAGAGGAAATATGGGGTAAGCAGTTAATGCAATTACTAAAAAAACACTATTAAATAATTTCACATTTCTACCTTACATTATTGCAACTTGTAAATCAATGCAAATCTGTATACAATTATTTTAGCCATGTGATAAAAAAAGGAAATTGTTGGGTCCAATCATATTAAAAGAAATCCCACAAATCAAAAGTGAATTGACCTTAAGTTTCAAACATAAACATGGATTTAGCAGAATGTATAAGGAAGGACAAGATAACGTCAAATTATCATGGTAAACAGTACAGGGTCATTCATTTTATTCTCATTTAAAATCGTGCAAATTTTGCTCCAACCAATCAGGTTAGCTTACAAAGTTTAAATAACATCTGATTGGTTGGGGCAAATTAGCACCATTTTAAACGATATGAACTTTAATTGAATAACCCTTGTAATCTTTACAACATGTAGTCTTATATGCAGGCAACAACCCCCCAGCTTTTGGACCAGACAGCAGTACTGAGCTGTTTAAAACAGTTGATCACGTGCACCCAAATTTCAATGCAATCAAACTTTTAAAAAATGTGGTCGCTGTACCAGATTGGAGGCCCTTAGTGTTGCCCATGTACACATGTGGGTTAGTATTTGTTACGTGCAGGTGTGTGCTTGGCTTAAAAAGAAGTGCACAGTTGGTATGTATGTATATCATGTATGGTTGATGTATTTAATAGTTGAGGAAGTGCTAGCACGTTGTAGCCAAAACTTTATATACACAACATAAAAATGTTGTGACAACAGTTGTTCTGTGTTGCAGTCCCCTGAGTTGTTGTAGGCCGGCATCACGCTCTTGTTGTGTCTCCTGTGGACTCTGTGTCTGTGTTGTTGAAGTCGGGCAGCACACAGGCCCAGGCCCTTCATCGAGTTACTGAATTGGGGAATCACTTGCAAGTGACGTGCAGGATTTGTATTCAAATTGGACCACGGGCGTCGGCCCTTCCAGAGGAAGTCGCGTTATGGGGTGTAGTCGGGGCGTGGATGTGGAGTGAGCGCACACATACATACATACAAGTTTTGAACTTTATAAGTAGATGTTTGTATATATATTGTAAAAACAATCCGTTCATTTATGCTGCCTTTCTAATTGTGTATTGGTGTGGTCTCTGCAGTTGAACACAACAACAACAGTATTTATAAAACCCTTTTCTTCTACTGAACTCAAACCACATGATGTCTATGGGCATGTTGGCTGGAAGGTTTTGTAAGCGGTAGAGCAGGGATTATCAAACAGTGTGCCTCCACACACTCTGGAGGGGCATAGATAAAAAGCCAACAGTTTTTTTTAAAACTGCAGCTTCCAACTAAACTTAACTTTATTTTACATCATAGTTATCCTTTAAGTTAGGTTACACACCAGGTGAGTTTTTGTCCCGCTGTGCGCTCCTTGACAAGTGTTTGTCCGTATGGCAACAGTGGCCTAAAGTTTGCGCAATCAATTGTGCGGTCCATTAGGCAACTGTACGATCGTCCATGATTTACCAACAGCCCGATCGCCCATTTGTCTTATCCGGACAAACTTATTTTCGGCGGGCCATCCGACCGATACACATCATTATTGGTCGGTCGGCCAGAAATATCTGATGGTGTGTGCCTAAGTAATGCTTTATATTCTTAATACTTATAGCAAGCCTAATCTATGTAGAGTTCTGTCTAAAATGATGAAGGCCAAGTCCCGCCCTCAGATGAAAACTTATATACAGGTAAATCACCCCCCAAAACCCTAAACGGTAAAGTTTGAAATGTGAAATATATAAGTCTACCTGAATCCTGCACAATGCCCTGTTCCCCTATTTCTACTTCCTGGTTCTTCCAGTTAATAACTGTCAGAGTTATGGATTTGACAGCTGACATCACAGCCAATGACTGAAGTTAATCCCCTATTCGCCTTTCTGAGCAGCCCAGGCTCAGTACAGGCTCAGTACAGGTCACTAAATTGTTCAGTTTCCATGAGGCATCCAGACACATAGCAGGCATACAGTAATGAATTCAGAGGACAAAGTAGGATATATCAACGTATTTAAAGAGGCCTTCTTCCTAAAAGAGTTATTATGAGGGTGGGGTTGTCCTTTAATAACCCAGTAAACAAGGGTCTAGTAACACATTAAATAAAATATTATATTTAAATGGACACACAGGATTTCTGCCCAAAATCTAAACAATATTTTTGCCCAACCAACATGCATATTTTGTCACAATGATCCCATGATCTACCAATGTGTCTGATTGTCCAGTCTGTCTAATTTTCACAAGAAATTAGGTGGAGCAAATTAATGTGTTGTATGTAAATAGAATTGATTGTGTGTGTTTAAAGGAGAAAGTTATCCCCAAGCAAGTGGCCTTTATTAAGAGCACACTCCTACCTTTAATTTACTGCAGGATCATGCTTCTAGTTCTTGAAGTCTCACCAAAAATTGCCGCATTTTAAAGAGTGGTTCTTTCTGCTGGAGCTGTTAGCTGTGACATCACCAGCACCACTGCCTCTGCCCCAAGTCTCAGGTTGGAGCATGCCTACTTGTATCATCATCATCAAAGTTATCCACCAGTGTCCATTGCTGATCCAAAAGTGACGCTCCCTTTCCCGTTTTCCAGTAGAGATGTTCGAAACTGTTGAGTTCGTTTCGTTCGTTTTCGAATTTTAGAAATTTTGGAAAGTTAGTTTCGGTTTTCAAAATCATCTACTTCGATTTGAAATCGTCTACTTTCGATTTTCGAAAATCATCAATTTAGAAAATCGTCACTTTTGAAAATCATCTATTTTCGATTTTCGATGATTGTCTACTTTCGATTTTCAAAAATTCAAAAAAATCCAGGTTCCGTGAAATGTGACGCTCCGAAAGTTTCCTATGTGTAGAGCAACACTTATTAATAATCGGGGGTGTTTTTCCAAAGTTTGATTCAAGTGCAAAAGCCTAGAAAACACCGCTGTCCATTTGGTCGAAATCACACATACCCTAATTTTAGATCACAAACCAGTCACCATTACAATATTCTTATAACACCTTCAGATTGTGACTATTATATTAGATTACTTTCTGTTTTATGATATCCAAGGGATTGAGGAATTTTGGACCCGCTTATTCCTTAAATGAAACATCTATATGATGTAATTGTAATAAAATGGGTTACTTAAATATAAGCAGAGGTGAATATAACGGCATCTGTGATGGAAACCAATACCTGTCTCATTTATTAATATTTCCAAATATAGACTTTACACACACACAGGATAGGATTTGGATGACAGTCAGTTTTCAGAATGGACACTATTATTATCTAGCCTAGTTCTTTCTTTAGAAAGTGTTCTATGTTTATATTTAAACATAATAAGCTTTATGTGTTTACTTTGTTCATTCAAAAATGGAAGAGCCCAGTCCTCAGGAGTGGATGCAAGTGAGCTTTATTCCAGCTTACACAACATGTTTCGGGTACATGTACCCTTTGTACAGTCTTTTTTCGGGTACATGTACCCTTGTCAGTCTGTTTCGGGTACATGTACCCTTTGTACAGTCTGATGGTGTGAGGGGGCAATAAACATCTCCAATGTAATAGCTGAAGCAGTTCCTTCTACAGTGCGTTGTGATTTGCTGTAAAACTTTTTTGTGACCATAAAGCCATCTATTAGCTGGCATTAAAAAGCTTCTGTTATTGGTCTTTTGACACAAACCCCACCTTAAATCACGCTAACTTTTTCCTTATTATTAGTACTATAGGAAATATCTCTGCTGGTGTTTCCAGTAGCATTGCCCCCACATACATGACTTTTGCGAGGGAGGGGAAATAAGGATCTCTCCCTGCCTATTCCTGGATCACAAATAGATCTTTTTAAATAGTGACCACTGCATCCTTAGAACAATAAATAGGGGTATATATTAACAAAATGGATATATTACTTCAGACCAAATTAAATAAATTCTATATGGGGTGTATTAAATCAATTAGGGTTCATTCACACTAGATCAGTTTCTGTCCGTTTCCAGTGTGTCGTTTTTCCTTAAGATGCAGGTACACGACTGAGTCAGGATGCCAGGAATCAATGGCTAGAGCTAGCAAGATATTTTCTTGTAAGGGACAAAAGAGACATCTTGGATATGGAAGGCGCTCAGAAAAGGGCAATTAAATTAATAAGGGGGATGGACGGGCTTGACTATGCAGGCAGATTAGACAAGTTAGGGCAATTTACTTTGGAGAAAGGAAGTTTGCGTGGGGACATGATAACATTCTACAAATATATTAATGGGATACATATAAACTCTCTGGTGCATGTACTAATAGGTCATATCAGATGACATGGGGACATCCTTTAAAGTTGGAAGAAAAGAATTGCATCTCACTGTTAGGAAAGATTCTTAAGTGAAATGGGGAAAATCCACACTAACTCGATAGCCATCCGTCGGTAGCATGGGGTTTGCACTAATTCAGCCTTAAAATTGCTGATACAGCATTGGCCCGGTAGTTTTTAAACCGGACTGAATGCAAACTGCAGACATTGGCGCTCAGCCTTATCGCTTGTCTTTTTAATATGTTCTGACCTGACTCGAAGAGCATTTTTGTGTAGAACATTGCTTATGAAGATGGAATTTGTTTAATATTCTCTGTCAATCTCTGTGATATATAAATGAATACAAGGTATTTCTATGTGGTATACCTTTTAAACAGAAGGCATCTTGCAGTCTCGATGATATGAATAGTATTACCACAAAACCTAAAAAATAATTTCTTACTCCCATGTTCCCAGAGTAAGGGGCGGAGATATGCAAAATACCTTTATGCCCCTTAACTTATACATGTGTCAGAATCACTGGCTAAAACATGCAATATAGCTTAAATATAGAGCCAATCATCTGACCTGCAGACAAGACGTGTTTCGATCTTGTTAGATTCGTCAGTGCAAGATACAGATTCATGGCTCTATGTGTAGGAATGGGTGTACAGTAGAAAAGGCAGCTAGAAAGCTTAGGGAGAGAGGGGCCAAAAGGAACATGTGAGTAAGAAATTACTTTTTGTTTCTTAGGTTTTGTGGGCAATGCTATTCATATAGCACAAGACTGCAGATGCCTTCTGTTATAAGAAGGTGTTTCTCCATTTTTATGCTCAGTGAAGGGCTTTTTGCTCCTTTTCAACTATCTATCTATCTATCTATCTAATTCCAGCAGAACAGAACGAGCACTCACGGGACTTAGATAAAAAGTAACTTTTATTATAACACATTAAAATGCATCTACTACGCGTTTCAGCCTAGCGAGCTGTCCTCAGGATGTTACATTGTTCACAAAAGACGTTCTTTTATAAATCTTGATTAGCACACAGAAACACATCACAAAGCAAATCCATTAACCCATTAGTGAACCCACGAAATCTAAAAGCAACTTAAAAACAAATAAAACTATACAGTTACATGCAAGTATACCACAATTAATCTGAGGAATGGATAGATAAGGACATACTGAATTTAGCAGCAAATATAACAATAGCACTAATAATCCTAGTAGGCAACAGGACTGGGAACAATTATAGAAAACAGTGGAATGATAGTTGCTCATTCAGTCCCCTGGGGATACAGTGTTAAGGTAGTGTATCCACCAGGTTACTTTCTTAATAGTAATTTATCTCTGTTTGATTAGATTAATCTCCAAATTGGATAACCCATCGATTATCATGCATTTCAAGCTGGCCAATGTATGGTTAGCCTGCTTGAAATGACGTGACATGGTGCATCCGAAAACTTATTGTCACGTTTATCCAAGTTATGGAATTAAATACTGTCGTAGGAGGCTCGGTGGTTCGCCATACGTTCTTTAAAGGTAGTTCTAGTTTTTACCAACATAATAAAGCCCACAAGGGCAAATTATTATGTATATTACAAACCGGCTATCGCAAGAGAATCGATACTTAATCGAAAGTTTTTGCCACTGTGCGGGTGGGCGAATTCAGGTGCCCAGATTGTATCACTTGCAGATCAATGCTGGTGGGCAGCAAATTCGCCCACCCGCACAGTGGCAAAAAACTTTCGATTAAGTATCGATCTGTGATATGCTGAATTGGGAGTTTCCAGGGGTACATGAATTGCGCCAAAACAGATTACTTGTACAAGTCATTCTGAATTGGAAAGCCAGTCGGATGACTAGCCGAAAGCTTCAAGAAACGACTTTTCTAGTCCAGTTAATCTTAATTGAATACAAACAGATCTACCATTGACTGATGAATGAGAAATCTTCACAAGCATATAACTAAAGTGCATAAACACCACCCACTGTAAATTCAATGCCTAAATTCACACACAGAAAGCTAAAACAAAAAGCTCAAAAAGCGACAAAAAAACTCTCTCCAACATCCACACTGTCAGGTCTCCACTAAAACACCTCCCAACACACTGACAAATGGGCCTGTGAAGCAGCTTTTATACCCAGGGGGCTGCATAATCATGGTAGCTGCCATGGATAATTGGGACATGTGGCTGGCTCCGTCTTGAAAAAATAATCCCCAAAATGCGGAAACTCTGCTGAATTTACAAGAATTTCTCGTATTTTCCTGTATTTTTGAAAATACAGAATTCTCGTAATTTCATGAATTCCTGTATTCGAAAATACAAGAAATCTGCGATTAGGAAGGCGGAAAATCCAGAATAATCCGCCGTTTGCGGATGGGATAAATCCCGGGCGGATCGGGTTTGATCCGCGATCCGGCCATCCCACTCAGGAGTAGATGCAAGAGAGGCTTTATTCCAGCTACACAACATGTTGGTACATGTACCCTGTGTACAGTGTGAGGGGGCAATAACACTCCATGTAATAGATCGAAGCAGTTACTTCTACAGTGCGTTGTGATTTGCTGTAAAACTTTTTTTGTGAACCATAAAGCCATCTATAGCTGGCATTAAAAATCTTTGTTATTGTGTCTTTTGACACAAACCCCATCTTAAAGTCACGCTTATTTTTTTCCTATTATTAGTACTATAGTAAATACTCTGCTGGGTTTCCAGTAGCATTGCCCCCATACATGAGATTTTGCGATGGAGGGGAACAGGATCTCTCCCTGCCTATTGTCCTGACAAAGATTTATTAAATAGTGACCACTGCATCCTATTAGAACAATAAATAAGGGAAATAGTTATACAAAAATGGATATATATACTCAGACCAAATTAAAGGTAGTCCACCCTAAAAATTAATTTTTGATATATGAGTGCCCCTGTCCCCCAGCCCCAACCGCTATATTTATTATCTTTAGAAAGTGTCCCCAACTTTACTAACCTCCCCTCTTTCCTGCGCTGCCGGCCCTCTGCTTGACGAGAAAATGCAAGCAGAGGGCGGGACCTGCAGCCGCGTCTGTGTGTCTGAGCGGGGAAAGAGGGAAGGTAAGTGTAAGTTTGGGGAGCTTTCTAAAGAATAATATCGCGGTTGGGGCTGGGGGACAGGGGACAATCATAAATAAAAAGGGTTTTTAAGTCTAGGTTGAGGGAATCCTGAGAGGGAGGGGGAGGGAGGGGGAGAAGGGCTGCAGTACGCATGCCAAACTTCTCCTATATGGACTCTGCTAACCTCCTGGTGGGGCAGTTTTGGGGACTTTGGGGGGGGACTACAGGAGAACCTTATGGAGCTGTGATGTGAGGTAAGGATAAACTACACTACATGATGGGGCCAGTAGTTGGGGGGATTATAGTTTTGGGGGTGGACATGCCCTTTAATAAATTCTATATGGGATTGTATTAAATCAATTAGGGTTCATTCACACTAGATCAGTTTCTGTCCGTTTCCAGTGTGTCCTTTTTCCTTAAGATGCAGGTACACGACTGAGTCAGGATGCCAGGAATCACGGCTAGAGCTAGCAAGATATTTTCTTGTAAGGACAACAAGGGACATCTTGGATATGGAAGGCGTTCAGAAAAGGGCAACTAAAATATAAGGGCATAAAAAAAAAAAACAGCTAAAAAAGAGTGGAGGGGAGGGGGGGGGGAAATTCCTACCTGACTCCAAATGGCAATCAGAAAGTATCCCTGGATCAAGCAGAACTACAGTATATGTATTAATACCAGTGATTCTCAATATTTTTAGTCTTAGAAACTTATTTTAGGGCTAGGCCACATGCTGCATTTTTTTTTTTTGCGCTTGCGTTTTTTCATATCATTGAAAACGCGGATTTTTGGGTGCCTTGCGATTGCGTTTGCAATTGCGGTCGCATTTTAAATCGCAATCGCAACGAAATTGGACATGAAATCGCATGCGATCCGTGTGCATTTGCGTTGCAGTGTGGCCATGCCCTAAGGTCACATTTAAAGGGTATCTCCATGGTAAAAACCCCCTTTTTTCATTTTATTTATTGAAGAACAGAAGGTAAAGGAGCTGTGTCTTCCCCTTCTTCATAAAACCTTCAGGAGCCAGGAACGAAGGGAAGAAACTTACCGATCACTCGCTCTCCCACCGCGTAGTCTGACAGGTCCCTGCAGTTTAGGGTCATCAGCAAACAGAGAGACTTGCCCTCAATACCCCCTTCTTTTGCAATGTTTCTGAATATCATTTTTTTTATACTTTCCCAATTTCTTTACTGTTTATTCCTCATAAAGTAATTACAGATGAAAATATTTTTAATAGCCCAGAAATCTACACAGTACAATAATTTTTTTTTAAAAAAAGGTTGTTCAATTTAAATTGTAGGAAATGTATTCCCGTCTTGACCCCTCCCCCTGCTCCCTCTAGTATTAGGGTGATCCATGTGGGCACATGTCATGTGAAGCACACTGAAAGTGTTTGTGGGGACGAATCATCTAGGCATGCTATACTGATATCACTCAGGGGATCATGTGGAGATAATCTTGGATGAAAAATGGATTCATGGGGAAAGCCTGAAGGTGATCTAAAAATGGCAGTAAACAAGTTTGAATTGCTTTTTGAAAATTGAAGCTTATCTAAAATAGGATGGAACATTTCTATGCTGTTAATCTGCAACAACAAATTCGATGTTACTATCTATTTACTGGTCTACTCCAGTTAGAAAAAACTCTAACATTTTACTGGTTTCTGGTAGATAAATAGCACAAGCAAAAGTTGCACCTCTTATGAAATAAGTCCCTTTAAAACTGAATAGCTAGTATATATTCATTCCTTGAATTCTCATCCACCCCACTGGTGTGTATGTAGTGATGGCAGCACATTTTAATTAAGGGACCATTTCAGTAGCAGTTGCGTTCTATTTGATCAGGAATGATGGGGAAGATCATGCTGCCCAATATATACTGTCTAACTTGAGTCCCTCCAGGTGTTTATAAGGTGTTTATAAAGGCTCGCACCTGCACAAAAATGCAGCATCCCTTTGAGATCAGGAACAATTGCTAAAATTAAATCCAGGGGTCGATTGATACAGTCTTTTTTTCTTTTTAAAGAAAATAATTATACCTTCAAAGGCATTCACTTCCATTTACAGCATTTTTCACAAGACACCTCACATCAAAGCAAAAAGAAAATAACATAGGCAATTATTGTGTAGAGACAGAGGAAGTCTTATATTATCCAGCTCCAACAGAATGGGCCATGATATAGATAGAGAGACAGATTAGATACAGATGGTAGAGTAGATAGATAGATAGATAGATAGATAGATAGATAGATAGATAGATAGATAGATAGATAGATAGATGTAGATAGATGATAGATAGATAGGTGAAGGAGATGGTCAGCACACCATTCAATTGGATTCTTGCCCGGGTGACTCTCGATACCAACAATACAATTCCCAGCAGAACGAGGCACTCACGGGACTTAGATAAAAAGTAAACTTTATTATAACACATTAAAATGCATCTACTCTTTCAGCCATAGTGAGCCGTCCTCCGGATGTTACATTGTTCACAAAAGACGTTCTTTATACATCTTGATTAGCACACCAGAAACACATCACAAGCAAATCCATTAACCATTAGTGAACCCACTTGAAATCTAAAAGCAACTAAAAACAAATAAAACTATACAGATTACATGCAAGTAATACCACAATTAATCTGAGGAATGGATAGATAAGGACATACTGAACTTAAGCAGCATATAATATACAATAGCACTAATAATCCTAGTAGGCAACAGGACTGGGAACAATTATAGAAAACAGTGGAATGATAGTTGCTCATTCAGTCCCCTTAGGGATACAGTGTTAAGGTAGTGTATCCACTGGGTTTCTTTCCTTAATAGTAATTTATCTCTGTCTTGATTAGATTTAATCTCCAAATTGGATAACCCATCGATTATCATGCATTTCAAGCTGGCCAATGTATGGTTAGCCTGCTTGAAATGACGTGCCACTGGTGCATCCGAAAACTTATTGTCACGTTTATCCAAGTTATTGGAATTAAATACTTGTCGTATGGAGGCTCGGTGGTTCGCCATACGTTCTTTAAAGGTAGTTCTAGTTTTACCAACATAATAAAGCCCACAAGGGCAAATTATTATGTATATTACAAACCGGCTATCGCAAGAGAATCGATACTTAATCGAAAGTTTTTTGCCACTGTGCTGGTGGGCGAATGTGCTGCCACCAGCATTGATCTGCAAGTGATACAATCTGGGCACCTGTAGCACCCAGGACGTGGGCTGTTCAAAAAATATTAGGCTTAGATTTATCCAAAAACGCAGGTCAGTGACTACCAGGTGGTTAGCAACGGTCTACCTTTGCGATAGGTATGGCGAATTCTATTATTTGGAAAGGTAGGGTTCCATCTCTGGAGATCAGTTCCCAATATTATTAGCCTCTTGTCTAATCCTCTGGCTATGTGGGGTATAAGACGTACAAAAATCTATGTTCTCGTAGTGACCCGAATGTACACCCTTATTTATCTGTTGTATTCAATTAGATCAAACTGGACTTGAAATGTAGTTCTTGAAGACGTTTGCTAGTCATCGACTGGTTTCTCAATTCAGAATGACTTGTACAAGAATCTGTGGCAATTATGTACAAGTCATTCTGAATTGAGAAAGCCAGTCGGATGACTAGCGAAACGTCTTCAAGAACTACATTTCAAGTCCAGTTGATCTAATTGAATACAACAGATATACCTTGACCTGGATGAATGAGACCTTCACAAGTACACCCTTATTATTCATTCGAGAAACATGACAACGAGCCCGTGCCAACTG
Organism: Hymenochirus boettgeri; assembly: GCA_019447015.1. Taxonomy (NCBI): domain Eukaryota; kingdom Metazoa; phylum Chordata; class Amphibia; order Anura; family Pipidae; genus Hymenochirus; species Hymenochirus boettgeri. Next base: position 80,958,126 of record CM033473.1, on the reverse strand, counting down.
TTCCACCAACATCTTATTGGGATATCCCCGTGCCCGTAAGCGGTCACTCATTTCATGTAATTGGGAATCTGCCAACATGCTGTTTGTATTGTTCCTCAGTACCCGAAGGAACTGGCTAAATACCAATCCCTTTTTTGTACCATGAGGGTGGCAGCTCGCATGATGTAATATCGAGTTGCGATCTGTCTCTTTCCTAAATAGAGTAGTACCCAAAGAGTCCTGTGTCTTGAAGATTCTGATATCAAGAAAGTCAATAGAATTATAATCAACAGTCAAAGTTAGTTTCACAGGAGTAGATAATTCATTAAGGGACCGAACAAAGTCAACCGCCCCCTCCGCAGTGCCCCTCTTTAACTTGAGTAACCATAAGCTGACTGTTGGAGAAACACAACTTTTGGAAAAAGGGTTATCTTTTGTTCCCACACCGAGATTTTATCTATTTGACACAGAGGTGGACTTATTTAAACTACAACTTAAACTTAAAGGATTTCTTCAAAAATACGGATGGCACGAAGGTGTCTGTGGTTGACCCATTTAAAAAGAGTAGTACTTTTGACCCCCCCCAGTGTCCCGGCTGCTATTAAAACATTTCATAATATGATGAATGTGAGTGTTCGCCAGATTGAAAAAGATCAATCTAAGAACATATACTACAATCTGACCAATTCAGAAATGGAGGCCATAACTCCCTTAAAGGGGATACGAACCATGTTATTCGAGCAGCAGACAAGGGAGGGGGCATAGTACTACTTCATCGGGAATACTATGAACAAGAACTAAGCTCCCAATTGTGTGACAATGAAGTATATTTGAAATGTGACAGGGATCCAACAGTGGGTTTAAAGAAACAACTTGACTTAAAGATTGGTTTTGGGTGAATAATGGGTGGATAACTGAAAGTCAGGGTAAATATTAACTAGGAATACCCTAGATGTCCCACACATATACACTCTTCCAAAATCCATAAAGTATAAACCAACTCCTGGACGCCCGATTGTGTTCGTCACATGATTCCTTATTTAAACCAATAGCCCAGTTCTTGGATAGCTTTCTCCAACCACTAGTTAAAATGATGCCCTCATATCTGAGGGCAGCCAACAGTTGATATTGTTTAAAGTCCAATCTACTCCATGGAAGCCATTGGCTCTTGACGTGTGATGTCAAGAGCCTTTATACTATCATTCCCCAAAAGGATGCATCTATGGCGTGCCGAGAAGCATTTTTATGTTCTAATCATGTGGGACCCCGATTGAATTTTATTGAACTTATTGGAGGTTATTCTGTCTAACAATTATTTTCGATTTAAATCAGATTACTACATACAACGTACTGGGGTTGCAATGGGTTCTAATGTAGCTCCAGCGTAGCTAACTTATACATGAGGAGCTTTGAGAATCAGTATATCCTCTCCTGGGCTGCTCGGGTGCCACTTACAGGGGTAACATGATGATATGTTCTTCTGTGGAAGGGCACTGCGGGGGGCGGTTGACTTCGTTCGGTCCTAATAAATTATCTACTCCTGTGAAACTAACTTGACTGTTGATTTAATTCTTGACTTTCTTGATATCAGAATCTTCAAGACACAGGACTCTTTGGGTACATACTCTATTTAGGAAAGAGACAGATCGCAACTCGATATTACATCATGCGAGCTGCCACCTTCATGGTACAAAAAGGGATTGGATTTAGCCAGTTCCTTCGGGTACGAGGAACAATAAAAACAGCATGTTGGCAGATTCCCAATTACATGAATGAATGACCACTTACAGGCACGGGGTATCCCAATAAGATGTTGGCGGAACAGTTGGCACGGGCTCGTTGTCATGTTTCTCGAATGAATAATAAGGGTGTACATTCGGGTTATACGAGAACATAGATTTTTGTACGTTCTTATACCCACATAGCCAGAGGATTAGACAAGAGGCTAATAAATATTGGGAACTGATCTCCAGAGAGGAACCCTACCTTTCCAAAATAATAGAATTCGCCATACTATCGCAAAGGTAGACCGTTGGGTAACCACCTGGTAGTCTGACTTGCGGTTTGGATAAATCAAGCCTAATATTTTTTTGAACAGCCCACGTCTGGGTGCTACAGGTGCCCAGATTGTATCATGCAGATCAATGCTGGTGGGCAGCAAATTCGCCCACCCGCACAGTGGCAAAAAACTTTCGATAAGTATCGATTCTCTGCGATAGCCGGTTTGTAATATACATAATAATTTGCCCTTGTGGGCTTTATTATGTTGGTAAAAACTAGAACTACCTTTAAAGAACGATGGCGAACCACCAGCGAGCCTCCATACGACAAGTATTTAATTCCAATAACTTGGATAACGTGACAATAAGTTTTCGGATGCACCAGTGGCACGTCATTTCAAGCAGGCTAACCATACATTGGCCAGCTTGAAATGCATGATAATCGTGGGTTTCCAATTTGGAGATTAAATCTAATCAAGACAGAGATAAATTACTATTAAGGAAAGTACCTGGTGGATACACTACCTAACACTGGATCCCCAAGGGGACTGAATGAGCAACTATCATTCCACTGTTTTCTATAATTGTTCCCAGTCCTGTTGCCTACTAGGATTATTAGTGCTATTGTTATTATATGCTGCTAAAGTCAGTATTGTAACCATACATAGGGCATACTGTTTGATGTTCATTTTTTTGGAAAATCTGGTAAAATTGCAAATTTCTACGAAGAACTGCGCCCACACCATTGATGGTATGAATGAACGAACTACAGCGTTACATAGCTGAAGGTGTGTAGATTTCAGGAATATATAGTTTGTGAGGGGTATTTCTGAGTTTTTTTGGGGGAAAAACTGCAGACTGTTCAAATACAAAACTGGCTAATTTTTTTTTGCTGCTACTGACATGTGGCACTGGTCACGCTCTGGGTTAGTTGGTAGCCATGTCTCTGGGTACACCCATGAATGTGGCATACCGTTTTATTTGTGAGGGGTTAGGCTTTCATATTTGAGATGCGTTTGAACTTTCATCCACAGTTTTTAGCTAAAATTCGCATTTGATTTTGTCTCTGATTTTACAGTTGAGGAAAAAAAGGAAAATGTGAGAAAATAACTTACAATTGGACGAAGAGCTGCGTCTGGGTATCTGCATTTTGATCGAAACTAACCTCACTCATAAAATCTTGTGGGTGTGTAGTTTCTAAACATATCTCACTTATGGGGATATTTTAGTTAATTTGGAAGATATTCTATGTTAACTGTCAGTAGTGGTTATACATTTTAATTTGGTGTAATATCCTCGAAGGTGCAGTTTTAGTTTGGGGGGGTCTCCTGTACAGGAAACGTGGGGCACATACATATATCTGGTATCGTTGTACTCGGGAGTATCAGAGCTTTTAGAAACAGTAAGATTTTTGTGTGTAACCTTAAGATAACTATAAATAAAAATGGGAAAAATCCATGAAAATTTGCAAATTTTTTATTTTTTTTACATATTTTACCCATAATTCCAGTAAAAATTCCAGAAAAGTTACAAAATTCTGTTACAATGTTACAGTACACTTTGTGCTGAAAAAAACAATGTATAATATTCCTGATTTACTGCAAGGTTTCCTACTGTAAAATTAGTCTAAAGCGATTGAGGGCAAAATCCTGAAAATTCTTCTGGCAGTTAACGCAAAAAAAACCCCGAAATTCTCCTGGCAGTGAAAGGGTTAAAGACCGTGTGCGAAAAATGTGGCACGAATGGATGTCGTCAGGTCAAGCCAAATTGACAAAAGGTGGAAATCTTATGAACTTATACACTTGAGAAAGAGCGCTTGAACGCTCGAAACATGTTGAGTTGAAGCAGCAATAAAATTCACTTTGAATTGCAAACGGTGATTTGCTTGCGTCTCCCTGCTGTTACTGTGATTCCTGGCGGAAATCTTATGAAGCCTGACATAGAAATAGTAGCAAAGTGGGTACGAGATGCATGGGAGGACATTCCAGAAGACATCATCAAGCGTGCTTTTCAGAAATGCGGTATAAGTAATGCCATGGATGGAAGCGAAGACGATGTTTTGTTTCAGCACAGCAGCAGTGATGAAAATGATGGAGATGTTGATGATGGTGATGATAATGTCTATGCAGATGACATTACACCAGCTCAATTTGAGGCACTATTTGGAGAAACCGATGATGAGGAATCCGATTTTGAAGGATTTTAAATGTGTTTTATGTTCCAGTATATTGCTGTTCAAGCCATTGAACTTTGGGTCCCCCAGTTAAAATATTTAGCATTACAGTACTAGTTTACAGTACCATTGTTACGTATGTAGATGTTCCTACATACGGTAGTTTTGTGACTTTACATTATGCTGCTAAGTGAAGTGACTACTGAACAAGTTGTTTTTATTTACGGTAAAATAAATACTTTAATGGACCTCCTGTTTATTCATGTTCATTTCCTAATCATTTTTACTAATTACAGGTTTGCTTTAGTGTTCATATTTTCTACCCTCGGTTTATACTCAAGTCAATCATTTTTACTAGTTTTTTTTAGGTAGAAATGGGTACCTCGGTTTATACTCGGGTCGGTTTATACTCGAGTATATACAGTATATAGATTTATATATTTATGTCCAACAAATATAGAGTTATAAATCTTACACTGAGTTTTAAGGCTGGAGTAAGCCTTACGTACACACCTAGTATCGTGGGCCCGACCCACGAGTGTCAGACAATTATGGTTGGTTTCTATGGCCATCGGTTGAGAGACACTGATGATCTTATCTGGCAGATCATCAACAAAAAACCTAACCCAGCACCCATTCACCAAGCAAGTCGGCCAAAACAGCTGCTCATCTAACACTCGTTTATTGTGGGTCAGGCCTGTAATCTCACATGTGTACAGAGCTTTAGCCACAAAAATTCAAACATCCAAACAAAAAACCAGTGAACGCCACAATTGTAATGCAATCCTAATGGGAGAGCTCCAGCAAGATAATGACTTTGCAAAGGATTAGCATTTAAATGAAGTGAATGAATTTAACCTCTGCCAGAGGAAAAACAAATTCCCTGATTGTAGTCAAAGACCAGCTATTAATTATTAATATTCCTGAGTAAATTAAAAGGAAGTTAAGAAAAATTAAGCAGTCATTTATATAATCATTACTTTATGTTCTCTTCAGCTGCCTTTCAGATTTCACACCCACCCAATTGTAAGAACTTTCAGGAAGAATATCTTGGTGTTTTTAGATATATAAAGGATAACAATTTTGGCAAGATAGCAGTCATTGTTCCCATCCAGTTTTACCATTAGTATTTACTAGCTTACAGAACCTACTAACTTCTGAAGGACCACAGAGTACAAGTGTCAGAACCCTCTAGGTTTCTTTTGCTGAAAAATTGTAGTTTGAGACAAACCAAAAATTCTGCCTCAAAATCTCAGCTTTAACACTGAAATACAATTGTATTTTTCAGTTTTGTGACAGATCTGTGAAAACGCAATGTGTGGACGTGTGGTACTCTTACCTAGCTTAGCTGACTAACAGCTAATGGTTTTTAAAGTGTGTGTAAGGCTGGGCACACACCAGCAGATATTTTCGGCCAACTGACCGATTCACAACACTTTTGGTCGGTTGGCCGAAAATATCTGCTGGTTTGGGGCGGCCGACTTTGATCGTTCGTTCGTCTGGATGTGTCGGGAAATTCCGATTGATCGTGCAGTTCCCTATGGGGAGGGAGAGGAAAATGGGAGGGAGGGCTTCTCTGCGCATGACCAAATTTTCCCGGAGGAGAGACAGAAGGCAGAGACCATTTGAAACTCGGTCAGGCTCCTGGTCTTTACTTTTTAGGACTTTGAACAGACATTGCAGGGCAGCCATTAGGAGCTGGAATGTAAGGTAAGGATTTTTCTACACTACACAGTGGGGTCAGTAGTGGGTTAAAATGTAGTTTTGGGGGTGGACATGCCCTTTATTGATATCATATTGATTTACAGCTATGATGTTGCCAAACTTTTTCTCACAGTACACAGGGCAAAAGTGACCTTTTTATTGTATACTTTTCCACTTTTATTTGCCTTTGTTGTATCTCTATTATTTTAATTGGTACTCAAATTATTCATTTGAGCCCTGGAAATCTTTGAGCATTAAAATTCCTATTTCTTATATTACCACTCTATTCTATGAACGTTATATTGTGTCTCATGTGTGTTTCATGAATTGCCAATCTATCCTGTCAAATGCTTTCTACGCATATATATATATATACAGTATATATAGATTGACATTTTGCTGGAGTGAGTGATAAATGAGCTGTAATGTGCGCCTAATGTTGTCTTCCGGGAATGAAGTCCGTCTTTATGGGCCCTATTTATAAAAGATCGATATCGTTATCGAAAAAATAACGATTGTTATCGTAAAATAGCGATCGTTATCGAAAAATAGCGATTGTTATCGGAAAATAGCGATTGTAATCGGAAAATACCGATCGTTATCGGAAAATACCAAACGTTATCGGAAAATACATATCGTTATTTTTCAATAACGATCGCTATTTGTCGATAATGATCATTATTTTTTCGATAACGATATCGATCTTTTATAAATAGGGCCCCCATGTATCAGTGATGGTAGGACTTTAGAAACTCTGTTTGCCAATATTCTGGGGTAAATTCTGTATTTATCAGGAAGATTGGGCAGTAATTACTGCTAAGGATGCTATCTTTCCCCTCTTTCGGTATAACAACAATATTTGCTTCCAACATTTCTGATGGTAGTGTATCTCTGCCTTCAAGGAGTTAAAAACCTTTAGGAATTGGGGAGACAAGGTTTTGCGGAATGTTTTGTAGTATGTTATTGTATATCAATCAGGGCCTGGTGCCTTCTCTGGTTTAAGATTTTTTAGAACTGCTTCCCACTAGAATTGTGTGATTGGTGCGTTAAGGCATTGTATATCTGTTCCTGTGAGGCGAGCTTCTCTAAGATAGGTGGTAATAGTATGCAAAGTGGCTGTTTACTATGTCTCCTTGATATAGGGATTCATAGTAGTCTGTGAACATAGTTAAAATATGGGATGGGTCAAATACTGTATCATCATTTGGTGCTTTTAGAGGGGATAATCTGCTTTGAAACTTTTTTTGATTTAACCTTCATGCAAGCATGATGTCAGCCATATCTCTTTTGCTGTAGGTTTGATGAGTTTTTTTGATCACCTTTTCAGCTTTATCCTATATAATAAAAACCTAACTGCTGCGTCCGTGCTGTGGTCCGTGTATGTGTGTCACTGCAGTTCCTATAAACTCACCACTAGAGGGAGATGGTAAGATTGTCTCTGCGGTTCCTATTGACTTACCACTAGAGGGAGAAACACAGGAATCACACACGGAGGCAGAACACAGCACGTTGCTTGGGACAGAGAGGGGACCCTGGATTTGGGACGGGGGACCTGAATTTGTATAGTATAGTATAGTATAGTATTTGAGGTTGAATAAAGACATACGTCCATCCAGTCCAACCCATCTAGCAATATCCTCATTTCCTGCCTAACTGTTGATCCAGAGGAAGGCAAAAAAAACCCACCAAATTTATGAAGGGGGAAAAAATTCCTTTCCGACTCCAAGTGGCAATCGGAAATTTCCCTGGATCAACTCTACTTTATGTATCAATACCAGTAACTTGTAACATTCCTTGTTTGCAGAAACTCATCCAGCTTTTTTTTTAAACTGACCAATGAACCTGCCATTACAACGTCCACTGGAAGACAGTTCCATAGCCTTACTGTTCTCACAGTGAAAAACCCTTTCCGAGCTTGAAGCCTAAACCTTTTTTCTTCAAGTCTTAAGGGATGTCCTCGTGTCCTTTGACATGTTCTCTTGGTGAACAATGCCGCAGATAGTTTATTGTATGGCCCGTTAATGTATTTATACACAGTAATCATATCCCCACGCAAGCGCCTTTTCTCCAGCGTACATAATTGTAACTTTTCCAGTCTCTCTTCATATTCAAGCTCCCCCAATCCCCTTATTAATTTAGTTGCCCTTCTCTGAACCCTTTCCATTTCAAAGATGTCCTTTTTGTACACAGGATTCCAAAATTGCACTGCATATTCCAAATGAGGCCTTACCAATGCTTTGTAAAGAGGGAGAATTACATTTTCCTCCCTTGAATCCATACCTCGCTTTATACAAGACAATACCATGCTGGCTCTGGCTGTTGCCGCCTGGCACTGCTTGCTACCTTTAAGTTTGTTATCCACCAAAACTCCAAGATCCCTTTCCAACAGGGATTCACTTAACAGAGCCCATTTATGTATAAGTAGCACAAGTAATTTTTAAGTCCAAAATGCATCACCTTACATTTATCAACATTGAATTTCATCTGCCACTTAGCAGCCCAATGTGATAATCTATCTAGATCCCCCTTGCAAACGATTGCACATCCTCTGAAGTTTTTAATGGTCGACAAAGTTTTATGTCGTCAGCAAACACAGAAACCTTGCTGACAATACCCACTTCCAAATCATTAATAAATAAATTAAATAGAAGCGGCCCCAACACAGAACCCTGTGGCACCCCACTTAGCACTTTAGTCCATAATGATGAAGCCCCATTAACAACTACTCTCTGCATCCTATTCTTTAACCAATTTTCTATCCATGTACAAATGTGACTCCCCAGACCAACAGACCTTAGCTTATTCATTAGTCGCCTATGGGGGACTGTATCAAAAGCCTTTGCAAAATCCAAGTAAACTACATCTACTGCTATACCAGAGTCTAAATTTCTACTTACTTCCTCATAAAAGCCAAGCAAGTTAGTTTGACAAGATCTATTCCTCCTAAATCCATGCTGGTTACTACTTATAATGTCAGTCCTTGAAACATACTCTAGAACATGATCCCTTATTAAACTTTCCAGGATCTTCCCCACCACTGAAGTTAAACCTTACAGGCCGGTAATTACCAGGCTGTGAACGACTACCCTTTTTGAATATTGGAATAACATCAGCCTTTTTCCAATCCAGAGGCACACCACCGGACATGAGGGAATCAGCAAAAATAAGAAACAATGGCCTAGATAAAACTGAACTTAGCTCCCTAAGTACCCGAGGATGTATTTTATCCGGTCCAGGAGATTTACTAATATTAACCTTATTTAGTTCTTTCTGTACCATATCCTCGGTTAACCAAAGTGAACTTGAATCTTGTATACCTTTATGCTAACTATACTCTATGATATCTGTACTTGGATCTTCTATAGTTATACAGAGGAAAAAAAATTATTCAAGACATTTGCTTTATCGCCATCCTCCGTAACTAACTTATCCCCATTAATAATGGTGCCACATTCTCAGTCCTCATCTCTTACTATTAATATACTTAGTTTAGGCTTATGATGCTTTCTTCAGCTATCCTAACTTCATTATTAATTTTAGCTAGTTTGATTGCTTTCTTACCTTCCTTGTTACAGTTTTTATACTCCCTAAGGCCCTTCCGTTCCCTCGCCTTAAAGGTTTTAAATGCCTTTTCTCCTTACCATTTGCTTCTTTACATCGAATTCACCCACATGGCGCGGATTTATTTTTTTTACATTTATTTCCCAGGGTATAAATTTAGGTGAACTGGCTTAAAATCCCCTTGACACAGTCCACTTCTGTTCAGTACCTTTACCTGATAACATTATCCCAGTTGACATTCTGAAGAGCTGCTTTTAACCTGGGAAATTTTGCTTTCCTGAAATTAAATGTCTTTGTTAACCCCCGCACTTTTCCTTTCGATAACAAGTCCAAATGCCACTATTTCATGGTCACTATTCCCTAAGCCTCCAGTTACCTTTATATCTATAATGCGCTCCACAATGTTAGATATTACCAGATCCAACAGAGCTCCTTTCTAGTAGAACCTCAACTACCTGTGAGAAAATTATCCTGCAGCAAAATTCAGGAACTCATCGCCTTTTTCTGTGATGGCAGTTCCACCCAACACCAATCAATGTCAGGGTAATTGAAGTCCCCCATAATGAGCACACTCCCCAAACTTGCAGCCCTTGCCAACTGCATATGAAGTTGACTCACCTCCTCTCTGCTAGCATTTGGCGGCTTATACAGACAACCCAACAATGACATTACTTCCCCTTTCCTGTTGCCCTAATTCCACCCATATTGCCTCCACTTTATCATCCATATCACCAGCTATCTCTTCTTTTAATTTTGGCTTCAATTCTTTTTTAACATATACACATACTCTCCTCCCCCTTTCCTTTTTTTTCTGTCCTGCCTAAACAAGGCATATCCTTCTATATTTACAGCCCAGTCGTGAGAACTGTTCAACCACGTTTCTGCTATACCTATTACATCATACTTTTCATTCAATGCCATCATTTCCAATTCACCCATTTGTCAGCCAGGCTTCTCGCATTTGCAAACATACATTTTAGATTATGATCCTGTAATTTTATTGTACACTTTGTAACATTCCTCCCTATCCCCTATGCTAGCCCCACCCCCCTTTCCACCCACCACTGGCCTATCTACACCCTGCTTTCCTCCTGGACAATCATACCAGTGAGACTGCTAATACCCTCCCCCCCCAAACCTAGTTTAAAATCTCCTCCAACCCTCTAGCCATCTTCTCCCCTAAAACAGCTGCACCACCATCAGTGAGGTGCAACCCATCCCTACTAAAGAGCCTGTAGCCGACAGCAAATCTGCCCAGTTCTCAATAACCCAAACCCTTCTTCCTTACACCACTCTCTTAGCCACGCATTAATGCTCCTAAGCTCCTCGCTGTCTCCCTGGCTTAGCACGTGGCTGCGTTAGTATTTCTGAAAACACTACCCTGGAGGTCCTTGCTTTTATCTGGGCCCCTAGTTCTCGGAAATCATGTTTAGGGACCTCACCTCCCACCTCTAACTTTGTCATTGGCACCAATGTGACCCAAGACCGCCGGGTCACACCCGGCCTCACCCAATTCTGTCTACACGATCCACACATGCCGAACCCTAGCACCAGCAGGCACACACAGGTTCGGCATGTAGGGTCTGGCGGCAGATTACCCTATCTACCTTCCTTATAATGGAGTCCCCTACCACTACCACCTGCCTTGCATTCCTGACCCTTCGTTCCTCCTCCCTTGTATCAAGATGGCAGTCCCCTGGGTGCTCAGGACTAGCCCCCTCCATACACCGCTAATTCCGAGGTGTCCCTCCTCCACTTCATTACCTAAGGCGGCAAATCTGTTGGGATGGACAATCTGGGAAGAAGCCCCCCTACTCTTCTCTCTCCGTCCCCCACTTCCCCTATTAACCCTAACAAAACTACACTCCACCTCCTTCCTCTCCTTTCTTGTCCCTCTTCCACCCACCTCTATACTGGCCCCAGCCAGTGCCTGCTGACCCCCCAGTTCTGCCAATCCCCGCAATGCTGCAAGCGCCCCCTTAGACTCTCCACCTCAGCTTCCAAACGGGCAACCCACTCACACCTGACACAGACATAGGTTCCCCGGAACGTCTGCTCCAAGTTCCTATACAGTGGCACGATGCACTTGCATGGTACTGACAAAACTGTCCCTTCTAATACACCACACCAACACAGTGACGCACAAACCTTGTTTAAATTTGCCCTTCTTGTTTCAATGTCCTTCTTTTTTTATTTCCTTGAGAGCAAGGTCCTTAAGAGAAAGGGACCACTCACAAGTTCGTTACACTCACAGGAAACTTCCTTTTGTTAGGTCCAAACCACAGGCCCAACAACTGTGAATCCTATTTAACTAATAGGCCCCAACCCCCACACCAATTAGTGCAAGAGCCAGAAAGAGAGGAAAAAAAACCCAAACACTTATTAACCCTTTCACAGCCTGTTTGTGATTACAACAGGTACACATACTAGAATATAGAATCCAGCACACCCCTTTAACTGGAAGAGAAAGGATTAGTCTGCTTACTGCACACTCAATCCTGCACACAGTTTTAACAGTACAAAACAATCCTTATTTTCAAACTGTCAACAATCCTTATTTTCAAACTTTCACACACACCATACAACCACAAATGATTAAGTGTCCTTCTTTTTTTTTGTCCTTGAAGCAAGGTCCTTAAGAGAAAGGGACACTCACAATTTCGTTACACTCACAGGAAACTTCCTTTTGTTAGGTCCAAACCACAGGCCCACAACTGTGAATCCTATTTAACAATAGGCCCCAACCCCCACACCAATTAGTGCAAAGCCAGAAAGAGAGGGAAAAAAAACACTTATTAACCCTTTCACACACCTGTTTGTGATTACAACAGGTACAATACTAGAATATAGAAGTCCAGCACACCCCTTTAACTGGAAGAAAAAGATTAAGTCTGCTTACTGCACACTCAATCCTGCACACAGTTTTTAACAGTACAACAATCCTTATTTTCCAAACTGTCAAACAATCCTTATTTTCAACTTTCACACACAACCATACAACCATCAATGATAAGTGTCTTCTTTTTTTATGTCCCTTGTGATGGGGGGCTGGATTTGGGACAGAGGGGGGACCCTGGATTTGGGACTGAGTTGGGGCCCTGGATTTGGGACGGGGGGCTGGATTTGGGACAGAGGGGGTGACCATGAATTTGGGAAAGAGGGGAAGGTGGATTTGGGACAGAGGGGGGACCCTGGATTTGGGACAGAGAGGGAACTGGATTTGGGACAGAGGGGGGGAACCCTGGATTTGAGACAGAGGGGGGGACCCTGGATTTGAGACAGAGGGGGGGACCCTGGATTTGGGATAGAGGGGGACCCTGGATTTGGGACAGAGGGGGACCCTGGATGTGGGACAGAGGGTAGCCCTGGATTTGGGACAGAGGGGGGACTCTGGATTTGGGACAGATGGGGGACTCTGGATTTGGGACAGATGGGAGACTCTGGATTTGGGACAGATGGTGGACTCTGGATTTGGGAAAGATGGGGGACTCGGGATTTGGGACAGAGGAGGGACGCTGGCTTTGGGGCACTAAGAGGGGACTCTGGCCTTGGGGCACTAAGAGGGGATTCTGGGCTTCTAATGCCTGTTATTGTAACGGGGGCTATGTCTAGTTTGATAATATTATGGTTAACTCTCCACGAAGGGAGGTAATCTCTTTCAAGAGTGTTTCAGAATGTGTTTTGCTGTGTAAAGTCTCTTTTTTGGTAATAGTGGAGAATAGTTGGTGTAGGTGTTAAGTGGATTGCTTGCGTTTGATTGATGCCATTTTAATAAGGTGTCCACATATAATACCTTGTGGGTTTCCCATACCATTGGGGTTGAGACCTCAGCATCCATGTGGTTATAGCACCCCCAACATGCCCCTTTTATGGGAGGTCCTATGCCTTTAATATAAAGCACTGGATGGCCTCTTCCCTCGTTTTAAAAAGCCAAAGGGCTGGGGGGAAGTGAGAGAGCCTGTTATATGGATCCAGTGAGTAAGAATGAGAAATGCAAAAGTTTGCTAATCGTAATTGAAGTAAAAGAAATGTAAAAAGGTTAGAAATTAGGACCTTCCACACTGGGGTTACCTTGATGTGGTTGAAAGGCTTTTCATTCATGTGATCACAGTAATGTATACTAAAACCCCTTTGTTTAAAAGTATGCAGTAAAAGTAACATTCCAAAACACTTAAGCAGGGGCACTTGGATTTTTGCTGCCTGAGCCAAGCTTTTGAATGCCACTCTTGATTATTTCCAGGCAGGACACAAAGTGCGCCGCTGCTGGGTTAATTGGATGTGGCTTTCTCTGTGGCCATGGTTTGTTGGTGGGCATGGCTAAAATTTTACAATTTTGAACTTCCTATCACATAGGTATTTAAACAGTTCCTCAGACAGTCAATTAGCAATAATATAAATTACTAGAAACAGATATTACATCCCTTTCTCAAACAGTTTGTGTCAGTGACCACATGGAGGTGATACACGAATAAAGCATGATTGTTTGAATGGAGTTGGAGTTAGCTACCTTCATTTGAGTGCGCCGAGCTCTTTACTACTTATACCAAGTTTGGACATGTCTCTTTGAAACCCAGTGGATTCGAGCTCCGTACCATTTGAACATAAATGACAACGGGACCTGGAAAATGGTCAGGGTAACATGTCCAAATCAGCAAAAATATAAATAAAAACAAACTTCCTTTACAAACAAGCTATTTTCAGGTTTCCACATATATAGAAGGCTACTTTTGGTAACCCTCAAAAGTAGCCTCCTATATTCAGTAACCCTCGAAAGTAACTTAGGTAACCCTCTAAAGTAGTGTTTCTGAAGATTCTCATTCATCCAGGTCATAGTATATCTGTTGTATTCAGTTAGATCAACTGGACTTAAAGTTTAGTTCTTGAAGAAGACATTTCGCTAGTCATCCGACTGGCTTTCTCAATTCAGAATGACTTGTACAAGAATTCTGTACCCTGGAAAGTCCCAATTAGCATATATCAGCCAGGTGTTAGGGACCTTCTGAATAAGGCGTGATTGCATTGTGGCTGAGAGGTGTTGCAGGAACTGCCCAGTGTCAGCATGGTACATGGCCTCTAAAGTAGATTTGGTAACCCGTTAAAGTAGATAACCCTCGAAAGTAGCTCTGGTAACCATCAAAAGTAGATTCGGTAACCCTCGAAAATAACTCTGTATGTTCAAGGATTAGCAAATATTCAGAAATTCCGGGATCTGAAAGTTCTTATCGGTTCCGGCAGAACTTCGGACCCTTGAAAGCCAGAGTTCTGTGTCCTAATCAGACCCGGATCCTGACCCTAGTCTTCAATTTACTAGATTTTCTTACAAAACAGGAGAGAGAGTGCACCATTTACCATATTTACCAAAAGGGTATCTTCACCACAAATCTGACGCCATGGTTTTAAAGTTCCCAGAAATAGATTTTCCCATCTTCTTTCCCTTGGCCTCTAATGCTACTTCCGGGAAAGGGGTAGCAATAGGGGCCAGAACGATGGCCACGTCTGTGACTGGCTCAGAGCCAATGATGGTTATTGGTAAGGCTAAGGGAATGAGGTTGGGTAAACTTATTTCTGAGAACTTGTTAAAGTTAAAAATGTGGCTTTAAAGGGGGGTACCCTAAACTACAGAAAAGTTTTCTTTTTTAAAACAGTATGGCAGGGCCAAGGAGTCCAGAGGGGGGGGAGGGAGGGAAGAGGCTCCCCTGTGCATGCCTGAGTCCTCTAAGGGGACAAGGAAGTAGCAGGCATTGGATTATACATAGACAGCTCCTACTCTACACTTTTCTGGATCAGGCACCGCAGGACAACCATAAGGAGCAAAGGAGAAATGTAAGGATTTTTTTTTAACACTAAACAGTGGGGCCCGGTACCCCGGATCTCACCACACAAAGCCATGTTTAAAAAACACAGGTGAAAGTTACACCTTTGTGTCCTTTGCTGTGCACAGAAAAACGAAGTTTAGCCTTGGTGTCATTGGTCACATTCGGAAAAACTAAGTTGTGTTATCTTTTTCCTGAGCCATAGATAAGTTTTTCCGGAAAAAGAACAACACAGGTAAGTTACCAGTCTGTAATTTGGGGCAATTATCTTTAATGACAAGTCTGTGGGGCAATTATAATTATCTACCAGTTTGTGGGGGCAATTATACTTATCTACCAGTCTATAGAGGCAATTATATTTATCTACGAGTCTATGGGGACAATTATATTTTACTTACTAGTCTGTGGGAGCAATTATATTTATCTACCAGTTTGTGAGGGCAACTGTATTTATCTACCAATCTATGTGGGCAATTATATTTAACTTACCAGTCTGTGGGGGGTAATTATATTTAATTTTATTTCCCACTGCTCCAAAACATTTTTTAGGATTTTAAATCTGAGCTGTAGATTCTGAGAAATTATCATTTGAAATCACAGCATTTACAGGGAAAGACCTGTCACTCCAGAAGCAGAAATTATAATATGTACTCCATCTTTGACCTCTTACTAGGATCTTTGGTTGCCTGCCATCACACTTCCTTCAACATTTAAGGGCTAGGCACCACTAGACTATTTTGGTGTGCGCTGTGTTAACGCAGCAGAGTATATTTGGTGTAGCTAAAATTTTCCAATTTTGAACTTCCTGTCATATAGGTATTTAAACAGTTCCTGACAGTCAATTAGCAATAATATAAATTACTAGAAACTAGATATTATATCCCTTTCTCAAGCAGCTTGTGTTGCCACTACCATATTTCTCCTTTCAGGTTTTTCTTGCTCAAATTAAAATAACTTATTTTATAGCCTGTGCTATACATTACAATACATTAGAAATGCCATACATTCTGCAGTATAAAAGATTTTAGCCGAAAGATTTTTGTAAGCTACCACAACGTCATAGTAGACTCTTTCAGCAGGGCCCTAACTAACCTAACTAATCTAACCTAACCTAACTAAACAAAAAAAGGGGGTGGGGGCACTCCTATGGCAACATTCTTATAACATATAGTAGAAGTGCTACTGATCTGACCAAAACATTAGAACAAACAAAGAGATGATCAATGCACATTTCCGGGCCCCATATACTATCATAATATCTGTGCTAGTGCAAATAGTAAAAACATGGGTGGTTTTTAGTTACAATTTTATGCATAAAAGTGAAAATCCTTTCAACCACGTCAAGGTAACCCCAGTATGGAAGGTCCTAACAAATTACCTTTTATGCATAATATTGTAACTAAAACCCTCCATGTTTTTACTATTTGCAATAGCACAGATATTATGATAGTATATGGGGCCCAGGAATATGCATTGATGCATTGTGCAAAAAAAATAATAATTCTCCACCGCCTGCCTGCCGCCTTTCCTCTTTACTGCAGGGTGCCACCTGGGACAGACGTCTTACTCTGCCTCATGGTAGATATGGTCCTGCTTTTGCTGCATTCTAAAATACCAAGACAGTATGGTAACATCGGGTACCAACCCATTGACGTCATTTTGTCATTAATCGGCACTCCAAACAAAATACCGATTTCCCTGCCCTGGTAACCTACATATTGGTGCAGCGGCTCTCAGCTCTGACAACCAAAGCCCAGCACGTTCACACCTCCCCAGGGCTTCAAGGAGAAGTTCTATGCTGGCTATGCCACAGTCGGAACGTGATGTAGACCACGCCCACTCCTTTCAATTCCCTGCCATTGGAGCGTAGAAATAGTACGGATAGTGAGTAGGAACAATCACTGTAGGACCTGATCTCTCTCTGCATTAAGACAGCAGAGGAAGGAAGGTGGCTGGAACGCGGAAGTTGCGGACCACAGTGTGACAGGCGCAGGAGTAACATCTGTATTGCAGTAGGGGAAAATACCGGGGGGTTCACATATCATGGCGGCCCCGCTCGCTCAATTTGACGAGGACTGGCAGGACTTCTATGAGTTCAGACCGTCTTCTCCTAATACCAGCGACTGCCAAGCCTGTGGTCGCGCTGACGGGGGGGGTAGGTCTGGCGGCGCTGGAGGACCTAACGGACCTTGACAGTGGCTTTTCGGTAGAGATAATGGGCGGGTTCAAGTCAATGGAGGACCTGGTCAACGAGTTTGATGAGAAGCTAACAGTTTGTTTCCGGAACTACAGCACCGACCCAGGCAACATCGTCCCGGTCAGACCCATCACGGAAGACGGAATGATGAAGGACGATGAGTGAGTGAGACGGACCTTTACCTGGGGAGATTTATAAATAAACGCGTAATAATTTCGCCACCAGGGGCACTGCAGACACATTGAAACCCTATGTATATGTATGTATGTATATGTTTATTTATAAAGCACCACTTGGGGACACAGCGCTGTACAGTAACAAAATACAATAAAGTCATACGAGGGGAACAAATACATAGATGGTACAGTACATAAATATATAAATTATATAAATAGAAGTGTTAGAGCTTTGCCACAAGAGGAAAGGAAGTCCCTGCCCTGTAGAGCTTACAATCTAGTTAATACTTAACTTATGCTGGCTCTGCTGGGTGTTTCAAAGTAAAGTATTAATGACAGGATGGATTCTATGGTTGCAGTTTATAGCTGTGGTTCTCACCTCGAACATCAGGAGCATTGTGGAGTACCATCTGTTTACTTCTTCAGGATTCTAGATTTCAGAAAGCAGGCGAGGTGTGCACCCTGTCTTATTGCTGCCAGAAGAACAGTCTCCTCAGAGGCCACCACCTATTGAAGGCTCGGGCTGTCTGATGGCATACAAAGGGGATCTAGGCCCAAATACATAGTTGCACTTCTTTCATTACAATTCTCTAGGCTCCTGACTCCCCACACTACTGGCAGACCTTATCGTGACCACACTGAAATGATTACAACAGATAGGACCGAATATTCCTCATTAGGAAAGGTGACTGCAGAAATCAAAAAATGTCATAAACCTAAAGAAATACAGGATTTGTTACCGTGCTGCTGATTTCAGAGGCAACATTTACAGCTATCTCCTATTATGAATTGTGGAAACAAGCCTGACTTGTTTAGCTTTAGTTCTCCATTTATTTGTATATATGAAAGATTTGTTTTCAAAATGAAATTGAAAAGCCTGTTAATCTGTGAGGACATGTTGATCTGCCTCCTATGCCCATGGGTCATAGCTCGGGGTTGGTGTACTTGGCAAAGACTGTTGTAGAATAGTTTATAAAGTTAATAGAAAATAGCAAATGCTACATGTCTACATGTAGCGCCATTAGAGGTAAAACAAAATACAGGAACATTTGAAAGTAGAAATATGTAACTGGGAGAAGGTGCAGTGAGAGGAATATAAATTATTCAAGTTGTTTATTTTTTGGATTTGAGAGACCCTTTCATTTTTGGAAATTCAAAGCAGCAGTCCAGAGTTCTGTGTTACTGCCTTATCTTCCCTAAAAGTTTCAGAGATTAGTTCTTTTAAAAGGACATGTAAACCCTTTTTATCACTCGCCTTATGCGATTCCCTTGTTCTGTTGTCAGTTGGTTTCTCGTTTGTCCAGATCAGATGAACTGGATGTAACTGAATGTGCGTTGTCTGACACACCACCTGACTACAGTCACATGTTCCCTTGCCTAAACTTTCCTGTAAAAGGATTTGCTAGAGACTACAAGTGGGCGTGGCCATGTGTAACACATATTTAAGTATCTTAAGACAGAGCATGTGTAAAGAACATGATGGTTGTTAACCAAACTCTACACCTCAGGTCAGTTAGGTTAATTTTCAAAAAAACATATCAAAATAAGAGGTAAGACACATTACTGGTTTTATGATAAGGTGCAATGCATTCTGATTTTGTTCTTGGGGTTTAGTTGTCTTTTGAAGCTATGCCAATAAAATAAAGGATAATGCACTATCTGAGAAAGTGGCCATACACGGCGCGATTGTTGGCTGAAAAGCATGTTCATGCCCATCATGCGTCATGGGTTGGCCCGGTAATTGAATGTGTGTATGAGCCTTAGGGCTAGGCCCCACTAGGCAGCAGGCAAGAATCGTGCCACGCAGTGAAATCACAACGTTGGGCAATTCAAGAGCACTACCCTGCGCTGTAATTGCTTTGATGTTACCATATCGCAGAGCATGCACTGTGAAAAGGGTTTGTAGCGCAGGGCAGAGGAGGTAATGGCCCCATCGTCATCTATTGGAGTGCGTTGAGTGCTGTGTGATTACACACAGTCCCAAACGTTCTCCCTATGCATAGGGAGAACGCTCAGGACTGTGTGTTTCAAGGGGTGACTCGCGTATAGGGAGACTACCGTGGCCGGGGGAAATTTTCGGTATCGGGGCTTTATCGCTAGTGTGTGTACCTAGCTTTAGGTGAATTGCTAAATTTGACATATCTGTTGTATTTAATTAGATCAACTGGACTTGAAGTTTAGTTCTTGAAGATGTTTTGCTAGTCACCCGACTGGCTTTCTCAATTCAGAATGACTTGTACAAGAATCTGTGGCAATTACGTACCCTGGAAAATCCCAATTAGCATATCACAGCAAGGTGTTAAGGGCATGATTGCATAGTGGCTAAGAGGTGTTATAGGAACGCCCAGAGTAAGGTGTCAAAACAGCATTGTTTTGTGCTATGGGATTTCCAGATATCCAGTTTCACCCATTGTGGCCAACCTTTACATGGAGGAGGTAGAAAAACAGGCACTTAATACCTTCAAGGGCATAGCGCCCAGCCACTAGTTCAGATATGTGGATGACACCTGGGTTAAAATCCACCAGAAGGAAGTACAAGCTTTCACAGAACACATTAATGCGGTAGACCAAAACTTCAAATTTACAAGGAAAGAGGTACAAAACAACAAACTGACTTTCTTGGACTGCTTGGTAGAAGTCAGGGAGAATGGTAAACTGGAAGTAGAGGTTTACAGAAAACCCAACACACACAGATCAGTATTTTATGTTTGACTCCCACCACCCTTTAGATCACAAGCTGGGTGTCATCAGAACCCTGCAACACAGAGCTGAGAACATCCCCACTAGTACAGAGACCGAGGCTAAAGAAATGAAACATCTCAGAGGAGCCCTTAAAACTTGTGGATATCCAGATTGGGCTTTTGTCAAAAGAAGTAGAAGGAACGAAAAAACACATATACCAACAGTGAAGGGGAAAAGCAAGACAGAAGAAAGAACATGGTCATCCCATATGTAGCAGGGGTCTCCGAGAAATTAAGAAGAATTTTCAAAAAACACCATATCCCGCTGTCTGCTTTAAACCGAACAACACACTGAGGCAGCATTGGTACATCTGAAAGACCCAATACCGAAACACAAGAAAAGCAACATCATATACCCAGTGCAGTGCAGTGAAGAATGCTCTGATTTGTATGTGGGGGAGACCAAAGAGCAACTGCATCAACGTATGGCCCAGCACAGAAGAGCCAATTCCTGCATCTTAAGGATAAAGGACATACCTTTGAAGATTGTAATGTTAACATGTTGGCAAAGGAACGTGACTGGTTCAAGAGAGGTGTCAAGGAGGCCTTTTTTTGTGAAAATAAAGAAACCAAGCCTAAATAGAGGTGGGGGGGTTCAACACCAGCTGTCTGTCATGTACAATGCTGTTTTGACACCTTACTCTGGGCGTTCCTGTAACACCTCTTAGCCACTATCCAATCACGCACTCAACACCTGGCTGTGATATGCTAATTGGGATTTTCAAGGGTACATAATTACCACAGATTCTTGTACAAGTCATTCTGAATTGAGAAAGCCAGTCGGATGACTAGCGAAACGTCTTCAAGAACTAAACTTCAAGTCCAGTTGCTATAACTGAATACAACAGATACGCCATGACCTGGATAAATGAGAACCTTCACAAGCATACTGCTTAATTTGACATTTTTGTATGTAACGTATATACTCAAGTATAAGTTGGTTTTTAGGCTATAAAACCTCTACTTATACTCGAGTCACTTACCTGTCCTGTAATCCTGCTGCCGCACGCTTCTGCATCCACTCTTCTGGCCGATGACGTCACTACTTGGTGCTGGGCTATCTAGTGACGTCAGGAGACAGTGGATGCAGAGCGATGCAGCCAGATTGCAAGTCCTCTCTTCCTCTTCCTTATAAGTACTCTTGTCCATAAGGGAAGTCCTCTCCTCCAGTGATCTTCGGGGGGGGCGTGCAGTGCTTGCCACTGCAGATGTTTGAAAACTACAACTCACAGCAAATAAAGCATGCTGGGAGTTGTAGTTTCCATATAGTAGTCCCATACATTAATAGCCATACTGTCCATTTAAAGGGCAACTAAAGCCTCAAAGCAATATAGAATCAGAAGGCAGTCGTGGTCATAATTTCTACCCTTTCCTTATACTCGAGTCATTTATGTTTTACAAATTTTTCAGGTAAAAATAGTTACCTCGACTTGTACTCGGATAGACGTATATACGGTATCTGTTAAAGTTATTTTTAAAAAATCAAATATTGATGCCCTTAAAGGTTATATAAAACATTCAACGTTTTTATATAAGGGATAATACGCTACCTACAGTGTAATATAAGGAGATTACGTCTCAGAGGAGCTCCCTGACCATATAACATTTTATAGAGGTCAGTGAACTCTGAGGTGAAGTAATATATTATTCTTTTGGTAGTGTATTATTCTATATAATACATAAGGTTAAAAAAAACAAAAACTCCAGCACAGGCACTCTGTCTCTCCCCCTCCCTCTCTTCCCCCTCCCTTGTATTAGTAATGTAGATAAGCCCGTTTTTGTACATACAAATAGTTTACTGCCGTTTCGATCTCAAACTAAAAGAAGACAATAAACATCAGCTCTCAGTGTGCTGTTCTGGTTTGTTACACTGACTGACTGAATTATTGTGCTGATAAGGAGGAGTGAGCGCATTCCTGTGAGTCATAATTGACTGGGCCACTCGCTCCTCCTTATCAGCACAGTAAATCAGTCAGTGAACAAAAACAGGCTTGTTATCTACATTACTAATACAGACATGGAGAGAGAAATGGGGAGGGGCAGTGGAATACAGGAAGTCACTCAGTGACGTCACTGAGTGACTGATTATATAGATTTTGGCCACTGCACCTCCCTGTTGAAATGCCACAGCCTTATGTATTATATACATATATTTGATATATGAGGAAAGGAAAAACTACATGGAACTTAAATCACATAAAAACAATTCTGTTTGTAGGATTTGGAATGCCTTAACTGATAATTATGGAAATGTAATGCCTATTGAATGGAAAACATCTCATGCAAGAACTCTACATCTTCCAACACTTAACTTGGTGGATAAATCGGTATGTTACTTAATATATTTTTAGTGCAATTTATATTTATGTAATATGAAATTGTCTTATAGTAGATGTGTTCATTTCTGGTTCATTGGATAGTTTAAAGATACATTTCTTAAATTAAAGGGATGTTCTACTCCCAAACAAAATTACTGTATTGCAAAACACCAAGACTGCTGTACTTACTTAGGTCCTGGTGGTCCCTGCAAATAAATTTTCTTATGTTTTGTTGCCGGTTCCAGTCCTGAATTTTGCAGCTGCCTCTCAAAAGCTTGCACAGCTGCTGAGGAGAAGCAGATGTAAGGCTGGGTACACACCAGCAGATATTTTCTATAGAAAATACAAAATGCGTATCCACTAAGTTACTTTTCACCCCTCTTCCCTCTCTCCACACTTATCACAATGAGATACAATGTAACTCATTGAATAACTACCCACTCCTTTTCCCATGGTGAAATATTAAACCATACAATATAAAAAATAAAATACAATCAATTTATGATCATTTTCGCTCTGTGCATCAGTCAACAGTATTTTGATTATATTTTAGATGAATGACCATTTGAACCTTGATTTGTCTGATGATGAGGAGTTAAGAGAGCAACTAGATATGCATTCAATCATTGTTTCTTGCATTAGTGAAGAGCCACTTTTTACAGCTGAACAGGTAAATTGCATTTTATGCACTTTCGAGATTTAATATGAAGAAAACATTCAATACAATTTATTAATAAATTGTTGTAGTGCCAGTAAAAACTTATCTGTAATGTTGCCTTGGAGTTTAATATAGAAGTGGAACTACGCCTTCAAAAGCATTTATGCCCTATGTGCAATATTCAACTTTTATAATGTCTGCTGTCTACTTTCAGTCTCACTACCACCCCACATTCACAGAGGCTTGGTCTAGGTTTGGAAGAAGGATAATAAGCATGACATTTTCCCCTTTTTTCACTGATTCCTAACATCATCTAGCAATGGGAAGAGAATCCTGTCCTGCAAGCAAACCCCCTGTTAATAAGAAACTCTATGCAAGATTGTTTTGCTAATGTTTTGTATTTAGTGATTTCTAATATTTCTAAAGGTAATAGAGGAGATTGAAGAAATGATGCAGGAATCTCCGGATCCAGAAGAGGATGATACATCTACACGGCCAGACCATCTCACTGTGTTTTCACATGAGATTGAGACCTTAAAGAAATCCTCTTTAAGAAGCAGTCATGAAGAAAGTAAGTCAAATTATGCACATTTTTTACTGTTAATTTTTTTTACTTACTGCCAAACTTTGTGATTTAGATTATCATTTGAGGTAATAAAGGGCATCTATACTGATTTTTACATTGCCCAATACTGTAAACTATAATATTCCCCAACTATCACGGAATAATTTTATTTGTTGCTCTGCCCCATATTTCTTTTAATATCCAATGATTCCAATCTAAACCATCTTTCATTTCAGCTGTCAATCGGAAAACTATGCTGGTCTGTGCAGTTTTACAGTAACTGAAATGGGGACAGTGTTATGTGTGAATTGCATCTTTTAATGCTGCCTCATGGAGATTACTGAGCAGCAAGGGAAAATTGGTTGGGGAGAGTTTAGACTTATTAAAGCTCTCTTTCTCATTATGCAGATAATGGACCGAGAGACATCTAAGTAATTTCCTTGTATCAGTGGTAGCCTTAAAACCAAATGCTATACCTTCTAGGAGTTTTTGATTGCACAAGCTAAATGCAGATCCATAGTGCCAGTTTTTGACTTTTTTTGACTGGTTTTGGCTTTATTAAGCCATCAACAGTACAATGTAGACCTCTAGAGCTCCCTTTGTTTTGTTGGTAAGGTAAGACTTCTAGGTAATTAACATGATTCCACCGTAGTCCTTAAAGGACAAATAAAGCCTCAGAACAACACTCTTGTTTTGTCATGGTTGTGGAAAATGACCTTACTAATACAGTGTATGTTCTTTATTTCCCAGCATTTCAGTATTGCAGTTTGGTCAATGACCATTAAGTTCTTTACATATTCTCAGTCCTAAACTACTGCAAAGACTTGTTACAAATGACCATGCCCACTAGTAATCTCTAGCCAATCCTTTTACAAGACCGATTAGGAAAAGAAGAATGTGACTGTCAGGAAGTGTGGTCAGACACTACATACGTACGCAGTTATTTCATTTTTCAGGGGCTTACATTTACTTTTTTGCCATTCACTGGAGTGGTATTTTACAGGTTTTTTTGGTGCATATGTTTTCAGATTCTGGAGTCTAAAAAGGTATCTAAACTGGAAAAAAAATGCTCTTTACTAGAAACTATAATTCTTACCAACTTTCACTGTACATTTTTTTGCTGATCTGTCCCCTATTTCTTTATTGGTCTGAACCATCTTACATTTCAGCTATCAATCAAGTGTCTTATTATCATAAACTCTTCTACTGTGTGCTGAAATGGTGACAGTTGGTATGGGTGAAATGCATGGTGGCAAAAAAGTGATTACTGAACATGCTTGCCTTCACAGTCAGATTAGTCAGGAAGAGGGGGGATAATGGGACTGAGCAAAACAAATACTTCATTGAAGACACGTAGCAACAAACATCTTGGCAGGGCAAGTGCTGCTTAGATGTATTCATTTATAGATTAATTTGAGGCAAAGTGATTTTTATTCATTTACATAGTCTTAAAAAAAACAACCAAAAAAAACATTTAGCTTGTGTCATGAAAGGTCAGGGATTAATTTGGCCCACTTTATTTATTCACTATTTATTGAAATTTTGGGTCATGCTAGGTTTTTATAATATACGATGGTGCACTTCGTGCAAAACTTAACGGTCCGGGTTATGGAGCATTACCTTAGCCCGATACCGCGATGCAGTATCTGACGTAATCTCGTTTAGAAAGGTAAGAAACGGGACTCTGAATATTGAATTATTGTTTTTTAGAGACTGGACTTGCCCATTAAAGGGATGTGGTGGCATAAGCTGAGGGCTATGGAGATCCTGATTTGAATAGTCTGATGATTTGGTTTGAAGTCCAGTGATGTGGAAGGATTCTGTGTGGATAATTTTGAGAACACTGCCCCTCCACCTGCCTTTTTGTGTTTATATATGTAGCAGGTCTTTTGGCCACGCTGTTTGTATTGAGGGTGGTATATGGGAAGAAGGGATATAATCAGTACAGGTGTGTTGTCTGCTATAGAATAAAGGTATGTGCCTTTAGTAGGGACTTTTTGGTAACCATTCCCTTCCTTAAAGGGGTGGTTTGTGTGACTTGATACTAGGTTTGTACATGATCATCCTGCAAGATCATGGTCAGAAAAGCAGCACAAAACTTCCTGACGGCATCCCTGCTGAGTTTTATAAGAAATACAAAGACCACCTAGTAGACCGTCAACTGATTACATTTAATATGGCGTTCGACTGCAAAATACTTCGGGCCTAATTTCCTGGATACAGCTACTGTATTCTGCCCCTAAAGCCTCCATAGCGGTAAATGGTTCTCAATCCATCTCATTCCCACTTCAACATGGAATAAGGCAGAGATGCCCACTCTCACCCTATCTTTTCTCAATCGATGTAGAGGCCCTTGCAATCCAGCTTCGAAATGATCAACTTATTAAAGGTCTGAGCAAAGGTATTTATGCAGATAAAATCGGCCTCTACACGGATGATATGATACTATACAGATACTGGACCGTCCCTGCTGCGTACTGCTGAAATAATCAATAAGTTCAGTATCTACTCTGGACTAAACATCAACTGGCAAAAGTCTGCAATATGCCTCCTAGACGTAGATAAAATAACAGCTACCACACTACCATGGCAAATACCAATAGTGACCGAGTTCAAATACTTAGGTATATGGATCTCGAAAGACCCTAAATGATTTGTAGAACTCAATATTCATCCATTACTGGATATAATCAGACGAAAAGTGCAGACCTGGTCCGACCTTCCTCTCAATCTAATAGGAAGAGCTAATCTAATAAAATGCATTCTCCTTCCCAAAATACTATACATTGTAGAACATGCGCCAGTATACCAGCCTAAGAAATTATTCTCAGATTTAAATGGTATTCTATCATCTTTTATTGCAAAAGCAAGCGGGATGGAGTGAGAAAATTCCTGAACTAGAGGCAGAGGACTGGGACGAAATCGGATCGCACATATTTTCGCTTCACCCTCAGCCAATAACTGGCTCATACAACTGTATATCACACACCAAGCATATATATCCCCACAAAAGCTACACCGAATCTCTGCTACTCACTCAACTCTATGTCCTAAGTGCCTGATGAACATTTGGGACTGCCCTCAAGTTAATTATTTTTGGACTAAGGTCGTCAGGTTCCTCACATCTTTAATACCTTGGCCGGAGCCTTCTACTAGGTATCAATACTTTGGAACTAGATGATAACTATAAACTAATATTTCTACGTGAGACTTTATTCATGGCTCGGAAAACAATAGTGGAGGGCCCCGGACCCCCCCCCCCCCAAAACTTAGAACCCGGAGGGAACTAATTAATAACACTATCCCATTCCAGAACTTACTATACAAGCACAGGAACTGCCCTGCAAAATTCCCCAAAATTTGGTGTGTGTGGACTATATCCCATCTGACTCTTTAGCTATAATAATGTATAGTGAATGTGGGACGAAGGGGTGAGCCCCCGGGGGCCTGGGCGAGACGCATCTCTACACTCCTACCCTTCCCCCCTTTCTCTCCTTCCCCCCTCCCTTTCCCTATGCACTCTTTTTACTTCAGCTTAATATGTATAAGCTCCAAACTGACTTTTGAAGTACTGCTGCAATTGAGGAAGTAATTTCATTAGTGTATATATATTATTTTAAGTACAGAATTGAAATCCGACTCTGTAAACTTTGAATGGTATTCTGCTGGAAGAAAATTTTATTATGTGATATGTTGACAAGACGTGTTGTAAATAGTTCATTCTATAAAAAATAAAATGAGTTTAAAAAAAGTAGCTAAAAACTTAATCGTTATGTTTATTGCATTGGTTACATATCGGGTAGTACATGCGTTTTAACACTCGCAATACTGAAATATATTGCATCTCCCTGATTGCACTTATTTTGTTTGTTTACATCTGTGGCAGGTTTTCCTGGTCCTTTTAAAGGCCCCATGGCTTATCCTAATCTATTTCTTCCCTGAAGCTTCCTAGTGGCAAATGAGTGGAAATGAGAAACAAGTTTGGTGGGGTCTCCCAGGCCTACTGGATAAAAACACTGCTGTTTCTGTTTGGGCAGAGTAAATGGACCTGAACGGACCTGCGTTTTTGTGTATGGGCAGGAAATCACATTTGCCAGACTTTCAGATAAAAAAAACAACAAAAAAAACTGGTCTACAACTGGTAGTCAGAAGAGGTTTTTAAAGCATTGTGCAAGATAATTGTTGATCCAAGGGTATGCAGTAGCGTTTGCTAAAGGGCTACCATGGAAAGATGGGAATTACCAAGGAATCTCTCCCTCCCCAATTCCTTGATAACAAATCCAAATAGGTGCACACTGGGTCTCTAAGAGGCCAGCCAACATACTGGATCCTTTCATAGTATAGTAGTAGTATTTGAGGTTGAATAAAGACATATGTCCATCCAGTCCAAACCATCAAGCAATATCCTCATTTCCTGCCTAACTGTTGATCCAGAGGAAGGCAAAAAAAAAAACACCAAATTTATGAAGGGGGAAAAAATTCCTTCCTGGCAATCGGAAATTTCCCTGGATCAACTCTACTTTATGTATCAATACCAGTAACTTGTGACATTCCTTGTTTGCAGAAGCTCATCCAGCTTTTTTTTTAAACTGACCAATGAACCTGCCATAACAACTTCTACTGGAATACAGTTCCATAGCTTTACCGTTCTCACAGTGAAATACCCTTTCTGAACTTGAAGCCTAAACCTTTTTTCTTTCAAGTCTTAAGTGATGGCCACATGTCCTCTGACATGTTCTATTGGTGAACAATGCCCCAGATAGTTTATTGTATGGCCCGTTAATGTACCGTATTTGCCAGCGTTTAAGACGACTGGGCATATAAGACGACCCCCCAACATTTCCACCTAAAATGTAGAGTTTGTTATATACTCGCCGTATAAGACTACCCCTTCTTCCGCACACATTCTTCACACCAAATAAAAGTTAAAAGAACATCAGATTTATTTCAACAATTTTAATTCAAATGCTTATTACGTGCAGGTACTTAGCAGGAAAACTGTCACAAGGCTGTATGTCATCAAACATGTATGGTAAACATAAAACAGTGCAAGTGGATTAAGCTAAATTCACTAAAGCTGAATGGAACAATAAAACCATGGTAGCTACCATGCTGTTTGTTTTCTAAGCTGTTAACCATACTGGAACTGTCAATGATAGAAGGAAGATAACACATAATGGGAGAGAGCAAGTGCCGGGCAAGTCTCTAGCGAGTTTGCTGGCATGACCGTTTCCCTTTAAAAGCCTTCAAAATCCTGTTCGTCATCTGATTTGAAAAGTTCATCAATGACATCTTGTGATACAGTTGCAAGGCAGTCATCGTATGGATCTGGTAATTCCGTATCAGATGGTGTGTCCTCAGCTTCGGCTTCCTGATCATCTTCCTACAAGTAGTTGTCCTCCATACCATCTAATGAATTTGATATGCCACACTTCTTGAAAGACTTGATTACTGTTTGTGCATCAATGTCATTCGAGGCTTTTATGACAAATTGGCACAAAACATCCAGCTGTGGAGCACGCATGTTTCCTCCTTTTGTGAATGACTTTTCGCCGCTAACCATCCATTCATTCCACTGTTCTCGAATGCGATCTTTAAATGGCTTGTTTAGACACACATCCAGTGGCTGTACCAATGATGTCAATCCTACAGGAATAACTGCTGCATCTGTCTTTAGTCTTGAAAGCCTTTCCTTGGTGGTGGGAGTTAAATGAGCCCTGAACATATCCCACACAAGTAGACTACGTTTTTGAATAAGACCACCTGGTCTTCTGCTCCATACATTATCCAGCCATAGTTTTACACCCTCTTCATTCATCCAGCCTTTTTCATTCACATGTACAAAACAACCTGCAGGGAACTTCCAGTACCGAACCATCTTTTCGGTTACTCCATATTGTCTTGCAGCAACACAATTATTATGTTCCATGGCAAAGTTTACAACTTCAAGTTTAAAACTTGCGTCATATTTCTTTCTTTTTGCTGGTGCCATGATAGTTGATAGGGGTTTGATTGCTGGGCATTTTCTATAGTGTACAGTGTACTGTACAATGGTGCTGTGGTTGGCTGTATACAAAGCCTGATTGGATTGGTCCCTGGCTGCCTGCCCTCCCTATCTCCATCTCACTAGCAGCAGTCTGGTCCGCCCTTATATGGATAGTACCATACTATCCATATCAGTATTACCGTACACTATATTGTACATATTACACTATATACATTATGCAATACACAATATTATTTTATTTTTTATATTATTATATATTATTAACCCCCCCTGCACTAGAGGAGCTTCTTTTCCTACCTGTAGATGCTGGAGTGTCACAGTTACGGAACACGGCTCAGTGGGACACAGCAGCGCGCCTCCTGCCCGTCCCTGCATCTCCAATGTACTCTCCCTGAGAACTGCACATGTGCGAGCTGTGGGATTGACGTACAGTAAAGAGCCAAGGGGCGGGGCGGACCGGAGCGCGGCTCAGGTGATTGACGAGCAGAGGAAGAGAAAGGAGCTGGCACCCCGCTGATGTCCCACTGCTTATTACGGTAATATAAGTGTACCGTACATGTAGAGGGCATGTAAAGTGAGCAGAGGAAAAGAGCACCCGGCGTATAAGACGACCCCCCACTTAGGGGCATATTTTTCTGGGGGAAAAAGTTGCCTTTTCTCCAGCGTACATAATTGTAACTTTTCCAGTCTCTCTTCATATTCAAGCTCCCCCAATCCCCCAATCAAAACCATTTATAGTACAAGCAGCACAAAGATTTTTAAGTCCAAAATGCATCACCTTACATTTATCAACATTGAATCTCTGAAGTTTTTAATGGTTGACAAAGTTTTATGTCGTCAGCAAACACAGAAACTTTGCTGACAATACCCACTTCCAAATCATTAATAAATAGATTAAATAGAAGCGGCCCCAACACAGAACCCTGTAGCACCCCACTTAGCACTTTAGTCCATAATGATGATGCCCCATTTACAACTACTCTCTGCATCCTATTTATTAACCAATTTTCTATCCATGTACAAATGTGCCCCCCCAGACCAACAGACCTTAGCTTATACATAAGTCGCCTATGGGGGACTGTATCAAAAGCCTTTGCAAAATCCAAGTAAACTACATCTACTCCTATGCCAGAGTCTACATTTTTACTCACTTCCTCATAAAAGCCAAGCAAGTTAGTTTGACAAGATCTATTCCTCCTAAATCCATGCTGGTTACTACTTATAATGTCAGTCCTTGAAACATACTGTAGAACATGTTCCCTTATTAAACTTTCCAGTATCTTCCACACCACTAAAGTTAAACTTCCAGGCCTGTAATTACCCGGATCTGAACGACTACCCTTTTTGAATATTGGAATAACATCAGCCATTTTTCCAATCCAGAACATATGTTTCTGTATGCCATTTACAATATCTTTAAGGGAAACTGTGGTCCAAAAATGACTTTAGGTCAATTGATAGGAATTGCTCTCCTGAGAATTTTTGCAATGTATTTTCTTTGTTTATTTTGCATAGTTTTGAAGATATTTAAATTTTTTGTGTGTGATATGGACGCAGCATCACCAGGTTCCCTGCACTTCCTGCACTGAAACCATGTCAGTGGATGACAGTCAATCTGCCCTTTGTCTCCTCCTCTTGCAAGCCCCCCTTGACCCTTCCACTCATGGACCCCATGGCCCCTCCATTTGCAGGCCCCCTTTGGCCCCATCCACTCGCGGGCACTGTGGCCCCGCCCACTCCCGGGTCCTGTGGGCCCTCCCACCCCTGGGTCTCATCATCCCACCCACTTGCGGGTGCCATGGCCATGCCCACAGATCCAGTGTGTGTCCATTAAAATGGGTCTGAGCAGAGAACCATTGAGTAAGGCCAAGGGAGGAGGTAAGAGAGAGAAGTTTAGTGGCAGCAGAGGTGTTGTTATCGATGGGGATATTGAAATCCTCTAAGATAATTGAGGGTATGTCAGAGGATAGAAAGTGGGACAACCAAGCAGAGAAGTGGTCAAAGAAAATAGTTGTTGGGCCGGGTGGTCAATAAATAACTGCAATCTGTAGGGGCGTGGGAGAGTAAACCCGGAGTGGAAATCAAAAGATAGATGGGAGAGGGCTGGTAAGGGTGTGATGGGTATGAAAGTACAGCGCTCAGAGAGAAGAATACCAACTCCCCCACCACATTTATTATCGGGCCTAGTGGTGTGGCTGAAGTGTAAGCCACCATATGAAAGTGCGGCAGGTGAGACAGTCAGAGGGTGACAGCCATGTTTCAGTAAGACCAAGAAATGTAAAGCGGTTAGAGATAAATAGGTCGTGTACATGTGCAAGTTTATTACAAAGCGACCATGCATTCCACAAGGCCCTGGATATAGGAGCAGGGGGAAGGGAAAGGAGAGGTACATTTGTGATATTGTGTGTGTTTAGGGTACAAATGGATAAAGGAGAGTTACAGGCAATAGACATTAGTATGGGGATTGGTTGATCATACAGGTGTGGTATGGGAATGGGGCCAGGATTAGGGGAGATATCACCAGCTGTAAGTAGAAGCAGGAGAGACAATGAGAGCAGGTGAGAGTGGGATTTAAATGGATAATGCGTTTGTCTTGTAGTGGAGGAGGCGGGGGTGTTTGACAATGGAAAGGAGTTCATGGTGGGAAAGGAGGGGAGAGGATAAAATGGAGGGTGCAATATAAATGGACTTACCAACAGTGGGGTGTTGTAGTGAGGTGATAGAGCTTAGTATGTAGGTAAGCAGGCAGATAAGGAGCAAGGTTATATGGAACATAATGATGGGTTAATATTACAATGGGAAGGGTTGAATGGTGTGATCCAAATGTGCAAAGATCCATGTCAGGCACTTCAGGTTGCTTCTGGTATAATTCTGGTGTTAATTCAGCCCTACACTTAGAAAAGGCTGCACTTGGGAAAGGCTGCAGAAACTGAACATGGTCAGAATCTGACTAGGGCTCTTACAGATATAGCTGACCTGATTACAAATACAATTAGAAATACTGTTTTGCTGGGATGTGGGAGGGGCAAAAGGGAGACAGACAAATTAAATGAAAACAAAGTGAGGATCAAACAAATGGTGAAAGTCCCAATAAACAACCAGACAAGACTGAGATAAGATAGTAGATCATACCAAGCAAAAATTACAATGAAGCACAGGAAGGGATGCGCAGTGGAGTGATGAATAGGATAGTACAGCAGATCATACCAGGCAAAAATTACAATGAAGCACAGGAAGGGATGCACAGTGAAGTGATGAATAGGATAGTACAGCAGATCATACCTGGCAAAAATTAATGAAGCACAGTAAGGGATGCACAGTGGAGTGATGAATAGGGTAGTACAGCGATCATACCAGGCAAAAATTACAATGAACACAGGAAGGATGCACAGTGGAGTGATGAAAGGATGTACAGCAGATCATACCAGGCAAAAATTACAATAAAGTACAGGAAGGGATGCACAGTGGAGTGATGAATAGGATAGTACAGAAGATTATACACTTAGAAAATGCTGCACTTGGGAAAGGCTGCAGAAACTGACCAAGTCAGAATCTGACTAGGGCTCTTACAGATATACTCCAAACCCTCTACTGAGGGGTACAGCAATTCAAAATGGCAAAGGTAATGTTTTCTGCACAATAAATCTGATTCATGAAAAGTAGCGTTGACCCTTAGCCTGTCTATTTCTCTTTTTACAGGCCTTTCAGAGCCAAAATGGGCTCTATTTTATATCAAATAGTAGACGGTCTCTCAGTTTAGGTTTGACATATATCAAAAAATGAATTGTCTAGATGGCAGGGAATAAATTATTTATCAATAAAAGGCAAAGTATATATTTCAAACTGATACCAGACATGCTGGTCTTTTTATAACAACTGTGGGGGATTGTATCTTGTCTATCTGACACCAGAAATGTGGTAGTAAGGAGTTCTCCAAAACGCAACGATCTTGTCGGGTTTTGCATTCCGTTTGCAATTTGCAATGACATTTTATTTATAATTTAAATTGCGGGAAGTAGGCTCCACAGTGTGCACTGCAATCCATACATGCAATTTTCTACCGCTTTTGATCACCATTTTTGGTCCTTTTCTGTTAAAGTTGCACTAAAAATGTTTATTCTCCATGATTTGAAAGATCCCCCCCAAGAACACCAACAAACTGTAAATTACCAGTAAATGGCATTCATTTAAATGTAATACCCCAAAGAAAGGGATAAGAGAACTGCGCGCATGTGCACTGTTTGGCCACACCTCCTGCCTAATAGGAACTATAACTGGATTGGCTAGAAATTACAAGTAGGATTGACCTGCTGTAACAAGTTCCTGCAGTAGTTTAGGGTTAGGTTTTGATCACACTGTCTGATACTGTAATTCTAGGAAATAAAATACAAACCCCATGTTCGAAAGGTAAATTTCTCAACACCCACATCAGAATGAAAGGTGAGACACAGATTCCTGCTTTTCTATCAAGCCATTTGATTCTGTGTTGTTCTGAGGATTTAGTTGTCTATGAAAGCGCATTAAAAAGCCAATACAAGCAGACAGAAATCATGGGATTTTCTTTTTACCGTGGGAAATTCATGTGCAAACGCATACACAGCGGAGACAAGGGTACACACGTGCAGGGCAAATGTGCACAAAAAACGCACAGTGCTTTTTTGTGTGTTGCAACCGGATCCTCCCTCTAGCTATACTGATTAATAACCAGACTGGTAATCTGCCAGTAAAAAAACAAAACACAGTAACACTCGTGTTGAAGTTCAAAAATGCTGGTATTATATAACGCTTATATATTCTTGTGTATAATAGCTTAATTTTGTTTCCGTTTTAAAGAGGTGAAAAGGATGTCTGTCACAGAGTTAAATGACCTACTTGAAGAAATTGAGATGACTATTAAAGAATATTCTGAAGAGCTAATTCAGCAGTTGGCTCTGAGAGACGAGCTAGAGTTTGAGAAAGAAGTGAAAAACAGCTTTATTTCTGTCCTTATTGAAGTGCAAAATAGGCAGAAAGAGCACAAAGAGAATATAAAAAAGAAGAAAAGGCTGAAGAGTGGAAATCTACAGAATGGCAAACAGGATAGAAGTCATGTGCCAGGGACGGTAAGCCTTAATCTTTTCTATATACATTTATGCTTCCAAATATATTTAACATACAGTATAAAAAACTATTAATTAATACGGTACATGGTATTTTATGTGTTCTTTAGAGGTGGGGATGATGCATATAAGACAATATGCGAGATTTCTCCTTTTTTATAGGATAATGGCTCAATATTATGAATGCATCTATTTGTAAAGGGATTCATTGTTGTTATTCTAAGACAACATACAACAATTCGGGACTTCATATTTTCATATAAAACCATAACTGGATCACTTTCTCTACTACAGCATGCATTTGATTTATGTAGTTGATGTGCATTTATTATTTTAACATTTCTTGCATGTGCTTTGTCCAAACAGTTGTAATTATGCAGCAGTTTAAAGGAGAAATAACTGCTAGAAACAATGTTTTTTTTCATGGGGTTTTCTGGGTATGTAAATATGCAGCTAGAATCAAATTTCTCAAATCATGTGGATTTTGAGTTAGTTTAAAAGGGCTGATGCTGCAACATTGTATATGAAAATAGAAACTAATTATGTCCAATAAGCAATATATCTTGTAAAAGTCCCAATGAAATGTTTTGGCATCATCAAACACCTAAAAAAATACTTTTTTGGCTAAGCTCATCTGCAATTGATTTGGACCATGCTAGACTGTTTAGAAAACAGTATGGCCTACAATGCATGCATTAGAGATGGTCAGTAAAATGGATTTTCCAAAACCGATCAGGGAAACCCATGTCTTGCAGATAAAAAATCTCCTGTGTGGAGGAAGTGAACTGTAGAGCTATATTCTGTGCAAATATGGGTGAACAATAAATTTTTTGAACTGTACCTAAATAGGTAAGCATCTAGGGAAATTGAAAGCTACTATTTACGTGTATAACTGCATGCTGCAAGAAAGTTGGTAACAGAAGTACCTGTAGATGGCTATAGACACAGGTCTTCACCATTGAATCATATTTTGACTGTTTTATAAAAATGTATGTGTATGGTACAGTACATCATTGTGAAATGATGTACCATTGTTTAAGGCTTTGGATTTCTTTAAAGGAATAATGGTTATAAATTTCATTAATTTTGTTTGTTTTCTAGCTACTATTGGGGCTTTATGTTTGGGGCTCGGATACTGGGTTTATGTTTTTGTTTCGCATTAAATAAAAAAAAAAGTAGTAGTGTACACAACACTTTTCACACCCAATTTAAGTTGAATGAGGAATAGGACTTTGTTACTAAAAGATTTACTCCAGAACTAGAACCTTATTTTATATTTTTGCTTTGGGACTATTCAATAAACAACTAACAGGGAGATTCAATAAAAGTTCTTATCGTTTAAAATGGTGCTAATTTTGCCCCAACCAATTGGAACTTATTTAACATTTAAAAGCTAACATCTGATTGGTTGTGGCAAAACTAGCACCATTTTAAAAGATAAGAACTTTTGTTGAATAACCCTGTATGTGTTGTAAATGATGTGTCCTCTATTGAAAAGCTTTCTCATACCTTTCAAACCCTTCTCTAAATCTCTGAGACAGGCACATGATGAGCTGTGTAAAAATCCCTATTCCCCATTATCTATCATTTCCTCTTCCTGTGGACACCTTTGTGTGGCTAGCTTTAAAAATTATTAAGAAGTTTGGGGCGGGTCTTGTGATGCAGATGATGATACATGCTTAAACTTTGGGGCAGACCAGTGGTGCTGGTGATGTCACAGCTCACAGTGCTAGCAGGAAACACCACCATTTATTCTGCTGTAAGTCTGGATAGACTGCAGCTAGAAGCATGGAGTAATTTTAAAGGTAGGAGTGTGTTCCTTTAAATAAAGGGCACTTGCATGGAGACCAGTTTCCCTTTAAATCTTTGGCCAGTATTATAATAAATTTTCCTGCTGCAGACAGACTCGATGAGTAGTCTGGGGTGGACCTGTGTGTACACAGCTTTACGGTCTGCTTTTCCAGCGAAAATGTTTTCATGTTTTTTTGTGCATTAAGTTATTTATATTAAAGAGGGCTTCTAAAACCAATTTCAATTGCCCAGTTCTAAAAAGCAATTGAGAGTTGTGTTGCATGACTTCACTGAGTTGTATCTCACTCATGTCTTAAAGATTACTAACACACTCTTTTGTCTTCCTTTCTCTTATTGCTTGATACACTTTGCTATACGTAGCGCTTCAGCATGGAAGGCTTGTCAAACGTCATACAGAGTAGCTTCCGTCAGACGTTTGGGAGCTCAGGAGGAGACAAACAGGTGCTTGGATTTCTATCTCGAATACCTTAGTTCTTCCTTTTTCTGTTCTTTCATTCTTGTTTTGTACATTTTTAGTTTACCAATATTTGTATCTATCGTCTTTTGTAAGAATTTTGTAAGATACCATATATATACATTTTAGGACGCATGTAGAATATCTTTGATTTAGATTGGTGACAACAAATGTATGCACATTCCACCAGAAATGTTTTCAAAGCAGTGCTGTATAGAACATATGTTTCTGTATGCCATTTACAATATTTTAAAGGGGAACTGTGGTCCAAAAATGACTTTAGGTCAATTGATAGGAATTGCTCTCCTGAGAATTTTTGCAGTGTATTTTCATTGTTTACTTACACTTTTGTGTGTGATAGGGCAGCAGCATCACCAGGTCCCCTGTACTTCCTGCTTCCTGCTCTGAAACTATGTGACAGTCAATCTCCTGTGTCTCTTCCTTCCTTTGCAGCCCCCTCCTCTTGCAAGCCCCCCTGGACCCTCCCACTCATGGACCACATGGCCCCTCAATTTGCAGGCCCCCCTTGCCTTGCAGCCCCATGTGGCCCCGCCCACTCATGGCCACCTTAACCCCGCGTCTGCCGTGGGACACTCAGGACCCTGCCCCCTACAGAAAACTGTGAAAACAGCCTTTTCAGGCAGAGTGAGAATTGAGAGGCTGTTTTCACATAGTGGGAGAGTAGGGCTGTAGATTCCCTTACCTTCACTGTGGGGATCTTTGCACAGCAGGGAGGGGGGAGGGGCTTCCTGTCTCCCTCACACACTGAAGTCTGAGGTTGTGCTCGCCAGTAGCGAGGTTGAGGAGCAGCCTTAGGAATGTCACATGTCAGCCTCCCACCCATTAACTTTCTGGTCAGTAATTTCTTTATATCTTGGGCTGTGGAGTACATAGAGAGGTGGTTGATGGTTCGTTTTAAGGGTAGGAAGTTGGCCTTTCTCTGTATGGAGACCACAGTTCCCCTTTAATAACACAGATACTACTCTTAATTTTTTTGTTGTTTAACCCCTTTAAGAGTTTTCTGTGGATAAATAATTTTGATTTCATTATCCGGCTGCTATAAGAAACCAAATGTTGTGTGATAACAATTTGTTAGGTGCTATATTAGATAACTTTGAATAGCATTTAAGCAGTTAATATCACAAAATTGTCTCTGGGGTAACCAACACCTTCATTAGATGTATTTTTGCATAAATGCCCCTCTCTAAGTTTGGTCCAAAATATTTGCAAAGATCGCCAATGACTTTTACTTGAGCATTTTGCTGAATTTCTTGGTAAATCCATTTATATTTAATTTTCATTCAATGTGTTACACCATCACACAGCTGGGAACACACAATATTGATTCCATTGGAAGCTGTTTGCAATTGCCTACCGATCTGGGTACACTTTCTATAATGAGATCATTCGAGAGGGCTAACACTAAAAGCAAATACTTTCAGACCAGACTACATTGGCCTTTTAATGGCACTGTGTGTAAACGGCTTATTCTAGAGTGTACAACAAACTACTTTGTTATCCCCCTACCAGCACCCAATGCTCATAAATCGCAAATTATTATATGGATATAGCTCAACGGACTTATGTATCAAAAATCATAATTTTATTGGTGAAGTCAATATTCAGACTTGGTTGCTACATGTGTTATTATTCTCAAATGTGGCATTCGGTTAAAATATTTTTTTATCTGGTTTTATTCCGTGTTTTTATATTAAATTGATTATTAGTACACACGTGGTAATTCAGGACCCAACTCTTTGTGGAGTCAAAATGTGTCAAACAGACTTATCAACTATGAAATGCACGAGTGACTATATAAGTGATAAAAGTGTGTGGAGGAGAGTTTTCCCCGCTGGATATAAATAAGCTCCAAATCCTTTTGGGAACCACCACTGTAATCGTATAGCACCATAACAGTCTGGAAGGAATGTGTAGATAAATAGCATCCCACACCTGGGCTCTGTATGCAGTCTGTTAAATTCACTTAGATATCTGGGTTTACCTAAAACACTGAAAAATGCCAAGATCCTCCAAGTATCCCTTAAAGCACTCACACTCTTGTCATCGAAAGTTAAAGTATAATTTATTAACACAGAACCAATTAATTAAATTCACATATAACACACTAGAATACCACACTCCCTATTAATATAAAGTGCGTTTATCTAGTATGACTGGGTGTCCCCAATAACCAAGCTGTGAAAATTTACAGGGAGATGTAATAAAAGTTCTTATCGTTAAAAATGGTGCGGAGTTTGCCCCAACCAATCAGATGTTATTTAACATTTGAAAGCTAACATCTGATTGGTTGGGGCAAAATTAGCACCATTTTTAACGATAAGAACTTTTATTGAATCTCCCTGTTAGTATGTTAAAAGTCTTATTCATAGGTTTTAAAACACAGATTTTCTGTCGCCAGGGTTCCACTTATTAAGTGGCAAATGTTGCTGTTTTCAAATGAAGCAATGTCATTGTGTTATATTCATATATAAAACAAATATTCAATCAATATTGTAACATACTGAACATGTGAGTAATCACATATACAAAACCTACGGGAGGTGTTATATATGGGATTACTCTTGAGTGCAAGCAATGCTTTGTTAATTATATTTTGACAAGTGCTTTAAGGGCTACTTGAAGGATCTTATGTCTTTTTCAGTGTTTTTAGTATATGTTATATATCCCTAGC
The DNA here is from genome assembly GCA_019447015.1 of Hymenochirus boettgeri. Taxonomy (NCBI): domain Eukaryota; kingdom Metazoa; phylum Chordata; class Amphibia; order Anura; family Pipidae; genus Hymenochirus; species Hymenochirus boettgeri. The sequence continues at coordinate 80,918,177 of CM033473.1, read as the reverse complement.
GCCATCCTAGTAAGGATAACGCATCCATTTTTGAAAACCTAATAGTGTACCTTGGTATGTATTTATAAGTAAATATATAGCCTTCATTGTCAATATGCAATAGTCTAAGAAAATGTAGCAATATCCAGTTTATGGCACTCCGTTTTCCTCATAAGAGAGAGTCAAACCTTTTTTGGTCTCCTCCAGGACTCGCCTTTAGGCACTTTACCTTCACCTTCAAAGACTCGGCAGGTATCACACACAGCGCTTTTCTCCGCAATGGTGTCTGGTCCTGGATGCCGAACTTCCACAGACTGTAACAGTGATAGTGGATGGAGTGTGGGTGTGAGCATGGCGTACTGGAGGTGTGGGAACCACTGTCACTGTTACAGTCTGTGGAAGTTCGGCATCCGGGAGATAGACTGGTAGACAAAGTTGTGAAGAAGATCGCAGTGTGTGATACCTGCTGAGACTTTCTTTATACCAGGTGAACTTAAGGAAAACGTATGTAACTCCTGGAGGAGTTAAAGCATGGGTTTGAATCTCTCTTATAAGGAAAACAAAGTCTTCCACAAAGTGCATAGACTGTAGATATTGCTATATCTTCTTAAGCTCTATTAATTACTAACAACTGAGGCTATACACTGATGATTGAGCCTAGATATCTAACTGAATGCAATAGACTGCAGGTATGGGACGCTATTCATCTATACCAGGGATTCTCAAATGTATACCTTTTTAGATATTTTAAAACTACAACTCCCAGTATTCCCTGTTTTTTCTCTGTAATTGAGGAATGTTTATGTATCCATTTAGTTTCTCTGTGTGACAGGGCTGCTTGGATGACTCCTTCTCTTCTGGATTCCTGCATTGTATCTATTCCACAAAAAGAGAATACGACATTTTCAGTCCCTTGACATTTGTGGAAATGTATAACTTATTCTTTTAGGTAGCATTCAAGTGCTATCTTATTTGGAATTTTAGTTTTCTTGCAGTTCTTCCTATATATTGTTTTTCGCCTGTACATTGTGTTAGATACATCAGATTTCTTCTGTTATACTTTATATACTTTTTTATTCCAAGTTCCTCTTAATTTTGTGTTGTTTGGTCTGAACAAAAGAAATAGATTAGAACATCCTTACACTCTCACAAAGATTGCTGCCACCTAGGTACCTGTGTACTCTACCCTGAGTACCATCAACTGAATAAACTTGGGTAGAAAACAGGAGTATAGGTGGACTGTGGTCCAAAACATGCAGTGTGTGCTTTACTGCAAAATAAGTCTTAACTGCAGACACTGTGTGTGTTGCCTTAGGGCTCGTTCACACTAGATACTGACAGAAACGCACAGCATGTGTTTGTCAGTTTGTATCCATTTTTAGCATACCTTTGTATCCATTTTTTCACAATGTGTATTCCATAGATTTCTATAGAAAATGCATGAAAAAACGCACAGAAATGCTGCATGCAGTGCGTTTTTTTAACCGGACTGGAACAGAATGGATAAAACGCACCTGCATTTGAAAAACGGATATAAACTGATGTAGTGTGAATGAGCCCTAACAGTCCACCTATACTCCTGTTTTCTTTGCTTGTTTCTTCATTTGTGTTGTTTGGTCTGTTGCTTCCTAAGCATTTTTCCACAACCAAAGATTGTCTGTTAGTTGGCTGCTAATTTATTTTATTAATTTGATTTTTGTTTGGTTTTCAGGTGACTAGGAGTTTAAAATTATTAAGTTTGTTTCTTTTAAATATAATTTTGGACGCAGATGGAATAGTTTCTGTTGTATGGAGTATGTGAATTCTAGAATGATTTGTTTATGTTTATCCATTTAATGAATTCATAATTTCTTTCTTATGATCCTTTTCAAAAAATTAAAATATCCATAAAACCATTCCATAGGAACAGATTGTCTTTTAAAAATACTATTAACAATTGCCTCCCCAGCTTAGTGCCAACTTTGATCCCATAACTGTGCCCCATAAAAAGTAATTATGGATTAAAATGAATTCTATACCTTTAAGTAAAAAATTGGTTTGTTCTATTAGTAAAATCCACATGTCATTTAAAACTTGTTATTGCTGCTAAACCTTTTGGTGGCTGATGCAATAATTGGTTCAAATGTTTGCCTGTGCTATTAATTTGCAGCAACCAATCATATTTTAGCTTTGTACTGGGTAACTGCAGTTAGATAATATCTAATTAATTGCTGCAGAATTTTGCACCTTTTATTGCATCAGCCCCTATGTGTTTAATATTCGAATATATAGGGAAGACCTCAGTGGTGCAAAATAGGTACTCCTTTTCCATTCTATATATTTGAGTATGTGTTTAATGTTTGTTGAGTCCCTTGTGTATGAATTTGTTTTGGGAACATAAGATTGAAAACTTTGTGTTTTAATGAATGTTTTTTTAAGTGCTAACAATAGTTAAAGGGCATTTCCATCCCTACACTAAAATGTGCCCCGCTATCTAATGTTAAAGGGCATGTCCACTCTTAAAAACGAAGTTTCATACACAGGTTAAGCACCCCCCCAAACCTGCACTGCTGCTGACAGCCGCTCTGCTTCCTGGTCACAGTTTTCGGTCAAAGGAGCGCCAATGACATCACGGCCAATAGCTGACAGCCACGACCAGAAAGCAGAGCATCTGTCAGTGCAGAGCCTCACTGCTCCTGTTTATGCTTGAAACAAGTTTGCAACAGGTGCATGGGCCAGCACCTAGGCTGCGAGGGACCAGGTCTTGTAAGTATGTTCCTGAGCATCTTTGGGGAAGGTAAGTAAAACGGATCTGGGGTTTAGGGGGCTGCTTAACCTCACTCAACTTTCTCCTCTGCTCCTTATGGTTCTCCTGCAGTGCCTGTTAAAAGTCAAGGAAACTAAAGAGTAGGAGCCTTTCTTTGTGTTATAAGGTGGAGCTCTCTTCCCCCTTCCCCCTCTGGATCCTTTGGTGGTGCCATCATGGTTTTAAAAGAAAAAAAAATAGGCACACACTGTAGCCCCCCCCCAACCCTAAACGCTATATTGAATATATTAAATGTACTTTAGCGAATCACAAACGTGACTGCCAGACCCGCCTCCTCTGCTCTTCTGTTCCTGGAAGAAAAAGAAAAGACAGAGGGAACGAAGGTTGATAAGTACCCCAATTTTAAAGATATATCAATATAGCGTTTAGGGTTGGGGGAGGGGGGGGGTCCATTACAGTGTGTGCATTTTTGGATGTGGGGTGGTGATACCCTTTAAGCTGTATTTGTAAATATTTTTCTCTTCTGATTATACCAAACTTTGTAGATCATCAAGCATTGTGAGGTAGTGCACACCCTGTTTTTTTAGTGGACTGAAACTACTGTTGGGGACCCACAACTAACTGTGGTCTCCAATTTTTCCAAACAAGTTAGGGTTATATAAAATGCATTCCATTGTACCTTCAAATGTCATCAGATGTTAGACTTCCACCAAAACAAATAGTAAAGGTCCGTACACAGGTGCTGTCTTGGGGCGGGTCACGTTTAATGAATGCCTGTTTTGGACAACTATAGTTTCTTATATATGTGCTCTGTCGGGCAAAACTATACTGTATATTAAACAATATATATTTCCGAAACGGCACATGTGTTCGAAGCTTAAAGGTCTGCACCTATGCCTGTAATTTTTTTTTTGCCAGAAACCTCAAAATAAGTAATTCCTGAAAACTATTAACTAAATAAAGTGGCTACAAATTTGTCAATTTGTGGTCGTGAATAACATCTTTAAATGATTGTTTAATCAAGTTTATAGGTTAAAAAAAATTGTCTTGTAGCCTAGAATCTGATTATAATAATTTTTTTTCTACTGTTGTATTAATACACAAAGATTTATTAATGAAAAGACAAAATATTTATAGAGCTGACAGTCCTCACGCTAGCACACAAAACATGTAGAGAAGTTCAATGAGGAGCTCCCCTGTCTTCAAGGAAATAACTTAAGGGCTGTAGGCACTTTTTAACATTACTATAACCATGTTGTTTTAGGTTTTGGTAAACAATCAGCTATACTAAAATATAAGATTAAAGAAGTCAAGTAATTTATGGCAAATTTTCACAGATGCTATCATACTTACATAAAGTTGTTTTTTTTAACAGTATTTGACAACGGTCATTCCATATGAAAAGAAAAATGGACCACCTTCTGTTGAAGATCTTCAAATTTTAAGCAAAAGTAAGTACTTTTTTAAGGGGGCTGTATACAATGTAGCCATATATGGGGCTGATAGATTGCACAGATTATTAGGAATCTATTTTTATTGCTTTGAATCTGGTCATTTTAAAACCATTGTAGGAATACATTAGCGATGACAAAAATGAAGGGACCAAAATATAAATTTGTTATATGTCTGTTTTATTATACAAATTGCCATGAAATTTATCATACATCATTATATCTTATTATACAAATTGTCTTGAAATTCCCATTCTCATGCATCATATATATACTAGCAGTGTATATAAAAAAATCAGTTGATAATTAGTCATTAAGAATACAAAAATAGTTTGAAAAGCACCATTAGTATTTTATAGTACAAGGTATTTTGTTGATGAGTAACATTTGCAAGTTCAGTAAAAGTACTTAAAGGGTATACAATAGTCAGTACATAAATATATAATTAAATATAAGTACTAGAGCCTTGTCACAAGAAGAAAGGAGGTCCCTGTCCCGTAGAGCTTACTCTAATTAGGAGGGTAACATACAGCTACAAATGAAAGGGTAGGATTGCTTATTACCAGATTATTATTTTTGTGGATTTATATAGCACCAACATCTTCCGTGATGCTTTACAGTTGCATTAATATAGATGAGGAAAAGATACATATTGCATACAAGGGTAGTGCAAGTAATACAAAGTGCAGATAATGCAAATGTTGGTCCAGCAGCATCCAGTGTGGTAAGTTACAGCATCACCGTGGTACAATAGGAACGAGAGTCCTTCCCAAGGTAGCTTACAATCTAGAGGAAATGGGGATGAAACCCAAGGTGAAGCAGATCAGTAGGCTGTAACTAGCAGGTCTGCGGTGAGTCAGTAAGAGGGGTAGAAATGTCCAGGTCCAGATTGTAACCTTGCGTTTGAAGATTTGAAGTGGTGGCTAGTGATTTGTAAAGCGAGGAAGGGAGTTCCAGAGCAGAGGGCAGAGGGCAGCACGAGCAAAGTCCTGAATACGGATGTGGGAAGAGTTGATTAGAGTAGATGAAAGGAGAAGACCTTTAGCAGAGCGGAGGTTATGCCTAGGTAGGATGTAAGGTTAGATTTAAACCTGCTGATTGAGGTTTCTTGACAAAGAAAGAGGGGAATAGTATTCCAGAGGAACAGAGCCAAAAGAGAGAGAGAGGATTAAGGCAAGAGGAATCGGTATGAGTTGAGGGTCTGTATAGTAGATGGTTATGTGATGATCGAAGGGTACGGCCGGTAACTTATAGGGACACTAGAGAGGAAGTATAAGGAGGTGCAGCTGAGCGAAGGGATTTAAATGTTAGGGGAAGGAATTTATATAAAATGCACTGTTTAAAGGATAAGTACACTGTAATAACGTGCGCTCATGGACCACACGATTGGGGCTTTTGGAAGTTAAAGGAAGAAGGGGAAGCCAGCAAGTCTCAGGTGGCAGGAGCTCACCAGCCTTACCTTTACATCCAAGATGTCAGCAACTTTACAGCAACACAGGTAGGCTCAGGAGGGACCTAGGGAAAAAAAAAAGGGGGGTGGGGATTTTTTTTAAAGCTGCAGCTTACAATTAAACTTAACTTGTTATTACAGTGTACTTGGCCTTTAAACAGCGTATTTTATATGAATTCTCTCATACCTTTCAAACAATTCTAGAAGGATGTCCATTTTTTTCCTGAAGCTAGTTACAGGCCAGCAACCATTCTCTGTCCTTTCCTATACCTAAAAAATACCTAAAAATATTTCCAGCTTCTGGCTAATTTTAAATATGATAACAAACCCATGTGCTGACCTGGACTCTTGGCAGAGAACAGGAGAAGTAAATCACTTCCTCCTCCACGCTGTGTGTGATTGTCACTGATTTAGGAAAGGGAAGGTTTGATAAGGTGGAATGTACAGTATGGTGGTGGGGAAAGTTTCTCTCTCCTTGCTGTCTGCCGATCCATGTGATTATGGGGGTGTGTTTCTCCCTCCTTGCTGTGTGCTAATTAATCAACACCCCTCCCCCCAATAATCACATTTATCAGCATACAGCAAGAAGGAGAACAACCCCCACCCCCTCCCTATATTTAATAGGATCTGCAGACAGCGATGAGAGAGAAATTTTTTTAATACAGGAGCCCATTGTACCATAGATTAAACTTCATCACCCCTAACCTTCCCCTTTCTAAATCACAATAACTGTATCAGTACTAACACACACAGCATGAGTGGTGAATCATTAAAGCAGACAGCAGTTATTTACTCACCGATCAGAACTTTCCTAATCATAGGAACTCAAGTTACCTTGCTTAAGAAAGTCTGTTATTCCCACACAGTGAAAACTGCTAGGCTGTTCCAATTGGTGGAAGTTACTAATGGAGTAGGCAGAGCAAGCAGGATGCTTCTGTGAAAGAGCAGCTGTACACATGAATGGACACGTAAAGGGCACGTTGAGAAGGGGCTGGAGGCAGCAACATTTTACAGGGATTTTTAGCCCTGCTCACTGATTTACAGCCAACTTTATCCAACAATACTCTTGAATGCTGGCACAGATTGAAGTAAGGAAGGAGGCATTGAACGGGTAATAAAGCAGCCAAAAAACATATTAGAATATCATTTTCGGAGTGGACATGCTCTTTAAGGAAATGTTGGGAGGTAAACCAACTAATGTATGGGCTGCATAACATAACGGGTAGTTTCTCTAGCAAAATTTCCTTATTTGATTTTTTTTGTTCTGTATATCCGCAGTCCTACATGCGATGAAAGATGACAGTGAAAAAGTACCAACATTGTTAACAGACTACATTTTAAAGGGTGAGCTTTTTTTATATACTTTTTTTTTATAGATTTAAAGGACAACTCCACCCTCATAAGAACATCTTTTAGAAAGAACGGCCCCTTTAAAATATGTTGATATATCATACTTTGTCCTATGAATTCATTACTGTATGCCTACTATGCTTCTGGATGCCACATGGAAACTGAGCAATTTAGAAACCTGTACTGAGCAGGTACTGAGCCTGGGCATGCTCAGAAGAGGCAGATAGGGGATTAACATTGTCATTGGCTGTGATGTCAACTGTCAAATCCATAACTGACAGTTGATAACTGGAAGAACCTGGAAGCAGAAACGGGAAACAGGACACTGTGCAGGATTTCAGGTTAGACTTATATATTTCAGATTTCAAACTATTACCGTTTAGGGTTTTGGGGGGTGAATTACCTGTATGTAGGTTTTCATTTTAGGGCTGGACTTGCCCTTTAAAATAGCTAAATTGCTCTTCTTTCTATGTATTCTTTCCATATTTGGACTGTATTTACTTCCACGATTTTTTAGCTTTAGATGGTACCAATGTATGAAACATATTTTAGATTTTCTAAATAATCCATGGAAGCAACCCTACCGTTCGAAAAATTTTGCCCATGAATGAATAGAACCAAAAGAAACGGCACTGCATCAACCAGGAAAGAACAAGAGAACTCCGATACAACATGAATGAATGAAATCACAGCTTTATTAACAATACGCCTGACGGCGTTTCAGAGAGTCAGAGAAATCGAAATTTCGCTCGGTCCGTAATGATTTAGGACGGGATTTCTGAAACGCGTCAGGCGTATTGTTAATAAAGCTGTGATTTCATTCATTCATGTTGTATCCGGAGTTCTCTTGTTCTTTTCCTGGTTGATGCAGTGCCGTTTCTTCTTTTGTTATATCCGTGGGAGTTGGTCTCAAGCGACGGACCTGGGGCACTCTGCACCTGGGTCACCAAGAAGCACGGGTAAGTCCCGAATATATATTGTTGAATTCCTATTGGAAGTGTTCTATCTTGCTATCTGGAGGAACGAGGGGTCTGGGGTTTCTTACACCCGGACCACCGCAATAAATAAGTAAGCATTATAAGATTCACATTTCATGAGATTGGATTCCTATTTTTCATGAATGAATAGAACCTTCAAATGTGAACATTCAGAGGGTTCAAGGACATGTAAAGCCAAATGCTACTTTCCGAATAACAATGCACCCGTACAAAAAATAAAAGTACTAAACTTACAAAATCAAAGAATAAAAATATATATTTATTCAGAATTAAGTTTAATTGTTACACACTTTTATTGCCATAGCATTGTTATTAATATGTATCTTTCCACTGTTTTTGAGCTTGAGACAAGAAAACTGTACAAACAAAAATGTGTGGATGTGGCATTGTTTTTTAAAAGAATCTGTGAAGCTGGGTACACACGATGAGATATTTCGGTCCGATCGACCGATAGTTCAGTGTATCGGTCGATCGGGCCGAAATTATCGCATCCGAATGCAGCCATGTCCGATCGTTCGTCCGAATCGGACAAAAGGACGATTGGACATGGTGGAAAACCTTGTCCGATCGTGCGGTCCTCTATGGACCGCACGATCGGTCACGGTAACTGTCAGACGCGGCTGCTTTTGCCGCGACCGACGGTCCTTCCTCCTGCCGGACCGGTCGAAAGTATCGAACGGTCGGTCAGGAGGAAAAATTGCTAGGTGTGTACCTAGCTTTAAAGCATTCCAAAGTTATCGGTTTATTTCTGGATACTTTTCACCCATTCACATTGAATAGGTTAAACCTTCAAAATGTTAAAGCACATGTAATCAAAAGCCTCCTTAGTCATACTCTTTCAGTGCCAGCAGAATTTCCTACTTGCTTTTTTTTTTTTTTTTCTTTCACTTAATGGGTTTAAACAGTTTTACAATTTTAAAGGCTAAAAACAACTTTAGCTTACTCGATAGCTGTGGATTTACAAAAAAATGTTTTGTTTTTTTGTTCTACCCCCCTCCCATAGCCTACCTTTATTCCTTAATGGTTCTGATTTCTTCCCTTTTGAAATGGTGTTTTTAGCTCCGCCCCCACTAGATTATGCAAATCTCCAACATTTCGTGTCTGGAAAGTTTGCAGCCGTTTATGTTGTGTGTGCGTGAAGTCACTGCGTGCATGCGTGTGACACGTGCATGCACTACAAATGGCTGCAAACTTTCCAGATGCAGGAAGACATTGGAGATTTGCACAAACTTGTGGGGGCGGAGCTAAAAACGCCATTTCAGAGGAGGAGGAAGTCTGCAACATACAGGAGTAAAGGTAGGCTATGGGAGGGGAGTAGAACAAAAAACGTATACACCTTTATATTTAAAGCCACAGCTATCCAATAAGCTTAAGTGTTTTTACAGTGTAAATACCCTTAACTGGGAACATAAAATAAGTGGTTTTTTTTCAGAATTTTTTTTTTTTCAAAACAGAATTTTGAAAATTTTTGGGAATTGTTTTGTGTTGAAAAATGTTTTATTTGTAGCATTTTTATTTTTATAAAAAGTTTTATGCTCAAAAATATTATTATATATTAATATTTCATATTATATGAAAGCCCTTATGTCCCCTTTGAAATGAGCCCTGTCTCACATCTCTTGGTTAAACAAGTTGGTGAAAGCAGGAAGTGTTTAGGAAGCTATATTGCTAAACATTCCAGTAATATCATTTCTCACAACTTTGTAGCCATGTAAATGGTCTGTCTGCATTAATAGGCCCCCCTCTCAACTGATTATTTTTTAAAAGTCTGTGCGGGTACTTCCTGTCTTTCCCTGCATTAAAGGAAAACTCCACCCTCATAATGACATCTTTTAGAAAGAATGGCCTTTTTAAAATATGTTGATATATCATACTTTGTCCTATGAATTCATTACTGGATGCCTGCTATACTTCTGGGTGCCTCATGGAAACTGAGATATTTAGTGACCTGTACTGAGCCTGAGCATGCTCACAAGAATAGGGGATTAACATTCAGTCACTGGCTGTGATGTCAACTGTCAAATCCATAACTGACAGTTGCGAACTGGAAGAACCAGGAAGCAGAAACCGGGGAAATAGGATATTGTGTAGGATTTCAGATTAGACTTGTATATTTCAGATTTCAAACTATTACCATTTAGGGTTTTAGGGGGGTGATTTACCTGTATGTAAGTTTTTATTTTTGGGGTGGACTTGCCCTTTAAGTCTTAAGTGAGCATGCTATGTGAGTGGCACTATTACCGGAAGCATAGCACAAACTGCACATTTCATGTACGCTTTCACATGCATTACCATCCGATACAGTGTGGCCACAGCCAAACTGCATTCATTTTATACATACATGCAGCATTCATACTTGTGCAAGAAATCACTGCTTGCATTAAATGATTAGTTTTTCATTCAGCTGTGCAGGCATAGTGAGAGAGCACAGAATATCAGACTTTTTCCTCTCCAGCTGCAGCATCATAATGCCAAATTGATTAGCCATGCAGTGACAAAGGAATAAGCTTTGATTTCATAGAAATCATGAAATATGAAATAGAGTTATTACACATAGTAGGGCTAAGGGGGAGGTTCAGGGATATTTTAATACCGAAAGTTATGTAGTGCCTTTATTAGTCCAATATATTGATATTAAAACAATAAGAGTACTGTGTTTTTTTTTAAAGATTTTTATAATGGAATTTTTTTTAAAAAAGAACAGATTGCTCCGTGTTTTGATCAGCTTTTTCACATTGAACACTCCTCAAACTCCCTGCAAAGAAATACTTCCCATAAACCTATATAATTTTGTAAGTTATATACCTTTAGCTATGTAATGGTGCCATTCTTTCATTCATACCTGCAGAATTCTTTGTAGATTTTACACTTTTTGGGAGAAGGAAAAAGAGAATTCAAAGTTAGAAATATTTCCCAAACCTAATTTTTAACAACCCCCACTACATTGGTGTACACAACAACGTGGCCCACAAGCGACCCCAACTGGGTCCAATGTATATGAGCATTTTCAGGGAAAAAATAAAAATTTCCATTTTTCAAATTAACACCCCTAAAACTTAAACTGTATATATTTTGGAACCTACACACAATTACCCAACATTCTTTTTACATGCAAAATTTTGGACACAGTTCGTCATAGAATTTATTTTGGGAAAAAGAAAGAGAAAAGATGATTCAAGATCCTAAATCTTGCAAAAACCCCATAAGAAGTTAATAAAAGCAAAATATTAATCACCAATGTGCCTAAAACTAATGGCATGCCACACACAGCTAGTAACCCCAACAAGTCTCTAACAGCTGGTATACTGACTGCAACTTGCTGGTGCGGACGACCGTGTCTGACATCAGTCCACAATCTGGCCAGTAGGGAGATGTACTTCTTTCACAGCTATTATTGATTGTTCCGAGGGGTGAGGACCTACCAGATTAGGTCTGCACCCAGGGAAACTTTAAGAGGGAAAGGGGGGGGGGTTGGTTTAATTATCCATTAAGAAAATGCTTGTGAAGTTTCTCATTCATCCAGTTCATGGTATATCTGTTGTATTCAGTTAGATCAACTGGACTTAAAGTTTAGTTCTTGAAGACGTTTTGCTAGTCATCTGACTGGCTTTCTCAATTCAGAATCTGTTGGCAATCTAAGTACCTTGAAAGTCCCAATAAGTATGACAGCCATTTTTAATGGTTAGTGACAAAATGTCTTGCTCTGATTTATAATGTCATTTTTTTTATCCCCAGTTCTGTGCCCAACCTAAGATCCAGTTTCTTCAACGGATGTTCTGCTTATTAATATTATAGGAAGTCTTTAACAGTGGATGACAGACTGCAGTTTTCCATGGATCTCTCCACAGCCGTTATTGCTTCAGTGTTCTTTAATATCCCATCTTAATTGGCAAAATGCCTACTTTTTTGGTGAATTTTTCATCAGGCTTTAAGCTGCCTTTGCAACCTAGATGTACCCATGGCTAATCAGGTATTAGACATGGTATCACTTGGCCTCCATCCTCTTATAGTATTTATGTGTAAAGAACTAAATGTACAGTTTTTAAATTGATTTTATGTGCTGATATATATTTTTACATTTAAAGCACGTCATAGGGCACTAAACATTTTCTCTAATGATATTGAGATGTGGTGCTTTGTTACCAATCTTTTGGCTAATACAGCATTACAGTTTACTGTTCCCTGTAAAAAGGGAACATATGCATATTGCACTAATATTTTTAAGAAACGTACAAAGTAATACAGAGTCTATAAACACTACAAGTAATGTACTCGAGTAAGCACTAAGTTAATCTTTTTTGGCTTCATCCGTGTTACCTAATTATTCCTATCTTTTGGCACAAACGTTTACCGCTCCTATATTAATATCTAAAAGCTATGTAAAGCCTTTTCTGTGCCAGAGTTTTTTCAGGAACCTAAACTAAATTCTAAGAAATGTAACAAGATCCACCATAATCCGTTTCAATCTTAAAGATACCAATGATGATTTTGAGACGGAGGTTGCAACGGTTGTGGTGCTTTAAGCATGTCCATCCTGAAGATAAAAATCATGGTTAAATGCAGACCTCACCCATTTAGTCAAATTCAACATGTTAAGATGGACTTGTAAGAGCTGCTATAGCATAGGGAGCTCAATAGACAGCAATAGCAGTACTCATGCTGAATGTCTTAATGTGTTTTGTACCCAGATTTTGATTTAATTATGAAACCTTATATTCTACTGTTGCTCCCATTACAATTTTAGAAGCTGTCCAGTAAAAAGCCTCACCTGCTGTCCCCCAGCCATTAGGTTACTTTCACAAGCTTTTAATTTATAAGGCAGCAATGGTCAACCAGTAGATCTGCAGTTGTTTAAAAACTACAGTTTCTAGCATTTCCTGGCTGCAGAGTACTTGTAGGGAAATTCTGGGAGTTGTAGATCTACTAGTGCCCTTTACAGTGTAATATAAGGATATTAAGTCACAAGGTGTTCTTGGACCAAATAAAGGCACGTGGCTAAAGGCCAAGTGCTTTTATACAGGTCAGGGAATGCAGTGATGACTTAATATTCTTATATTATAATGTTGCATTATTTCTTATAATGTACAAGTTCAAATTTAGTTTTGTTATGTTTTTTAATTTAGGCTCAGCAATGTTGTGCCTGTATATATGTTTTAAGTAAAAAGTTATTGCCCTATCAATGTTGTGACACCCTTCTTTAAATAAGCAAAATATATAAATGTTATTCCTCTGTCAAGGTTCTGCAGTAAATAATGTTAAAGTGGTATACATGCTGAATTTTAACCTCCATTACTTGGTGTCCTCTGCTCTAGCTGTTGAATATTTAAGTTTCCGAGTTAATTATCTGCTCTGTGTGCCTTAACAATATTTACTGCAGGATATTGACATTTAGTAACCTATTTAAGGAGAAGAGTGTTGGGTGTTATGCTAGCAACAGTGGAACATATTTTTGTAGCAATGCTACTTCAGTTATAATCCAGGCAACTTGTATATTATAAAGCTAATATGTCACCTTGCAGTTCTCAGTGGTTTCATTCTTTTATAAGGTCAGGGACATAATAGCTTTATATAACAGCTTTATTTACATTCAGAGTTGAACTTGTATTATACCAACAGGTATTTGGAGCAGATATTTTGGTGACTTAATTATACAGTATTATTTTAAAATATGTGAATACATTTTAATGAATTACATTTCGTATTAATCTGGTATACTAAAGCTTCATAGGAACTGAAGTGCTAGATTATGGAATTATGATTTTAAAGGGGATGTTTGTCTTGTTTTCGAGGGATAAAATAAAACTGTACAAAATGTATTTTAATATACCATTAAAGTCTGAATTATGGAATTAAACAGTGTTTTGAAGTTTTGCTTCAGTACATTTTGAGTAGTTGTGTGTTTTTGTAAACCCCATTCCTTCAGGTTTGTACAATGGATTTATAGATTTTTCTATAACTCATTATTTTATACTGTTGTGATTAAGGAGCTCTGTGTGTGCTGCGTGACAAACCAGGATGAACATCCGTAATAGACTAGTTTCGAATTTGTTGAGTTTGTCAGTTCCTTAAAAAAAGCTGCCATGGAAACTTCTAAATTGAAGTTTTCTTGTTATAGCCTATTTGCATATTAAACAGAAAAGCACAAGTTTCCCATATGAATCTGAGGAGATCTCACACTAATGGCATTTTACTGTGCAGACAGAAGAGACTTATGCCACAATTTTTCCACATACAGATTGTGTTCTGGTTCTGCAGTTAGGCTGTGCAATGCTTTAAAACCCAAAGGACACCATGTCATTGTCTAAACAGCTATAAAATAACAATATCCTCTCCAGGAGGTTCTTAATTAAAGCAAAAATAAACTCTAAAAAGGTTTCATTGTAGGCAAATGTGTTTAAGGTACTGAATGCATATACCTCAAGTCGAATAGGTAGATAGTTTTCATATACTGTTAAACCAACACTGAAAATTGCCAACAGGTGTCATTACTTTCTTTGGGAATCTTAACATCTGTTGACTGGGCCACCTCAGCAGAACTGCATTGTCAGAAACACACACAGCATGTCTCAGATTAAGGCTAATATGAACAAAATGATATTTCTTCATAAGTTGGGGTTGTTCTTTTTATTGCTTTTGAATCTGATAGTCAGCAGCTCTGAGATTCCAAAGAAATCTAATATAGACCGCTTTCCTTCGGATGTCTTCCACAACAAAAGTATCATCACAGATCATCAGGTATTTTTGAATGAAAACTTTCCTCTTTCTTTTTTTTTTTAAAGCTGTTTTTCCATGTACACACTTCACTATTACCGTAAAGTGAGACTTAAAGGTTTTAGGTTTAAAAAGTTATTTATTACAAAAGGTTTCTGTCCTATCATCCTTGATCTTATATTTGAAAAGGAGGTAAAGGGAAATACACTGTTTCATGCATTTACAGTAGTTGGTTGGTGCAAAGTATATTGTAAAAAGTTTGTACAATTGCACTGTTAATTGATTTGCTTTTTCCCAATATTACAATATTGTTCCCATTTTTGATTCTTAGAAACTTAAAATTGCCTATAATGCTAAAGGTAACTCTTACGTTTTAAAAAGAATCAAAAAAGTGTACCTAGGTCAATTAAAAAGCAAAAATATTCTAAATGTAATTTTCAAAATTTTTGATTGTAGATTTTAATTTTTTTTTTATTTTGGGGTGGGGGGGGTTACATTTGTATATAACCATATTTCATTTTCTGAAGAGCATTTGTTACTGCTGCTGCCACACATGTGCTTTGTAAGTTACCTTTCCAATTGGTCCTGCAAGTATTTTACAGTAAACATTGCTTAAGAAGTGAGGTGCAGTATACATCCTAGATCTATAAATAAATTCTGGGGTCGATAAGCAGCCTTGGAACAAAACTTAAAAAAAGCCAGTTTGTCTCCTATTGACTAAAATGCATTTAGCTGGTTTCGACTTTATTGAACCATCATTAGTACAACCTAGGCCTCTGGACTAGAAATCCTTCCTAGTTTTTCCTGCTGCGAACATAGGTCACTCTCTGGATTACGTTCCTAGTTGCAAAATTAACTTTGTCCATCTCTAGTTTTAATCTGGCACATACTCAAAAAATGCCTTAAACTTAAAAATGCAAATTGCCCAGTAAAGGGTAACTTTGTTCATCCTACCCAAACAAAACACGCTACCATAACTATATTGTAGTATAGGGCGCACTAGCACGAATCTAACATGCTCACAATCTTGTTTTGTTTTGTTAGCATGTGAGAAACACATGGCAGTGCATGTCAATGTGGATGGCCACATATGTTTCACGCAATCTCCATTTTTTTTTAATGCAAATCACATGCTCTCTGGCAATGCAAAGTTAAGCAAATCGCTGCACAAACTGACAGTAACACAAGCGTCAATGCATGCATGCTTTTTTTTTTTTACACACGTTATCATCTGGTCTAATGTGGCCTTAAAGGGAAACTGTGGTCTCCAATCAAGTTGAGTTAAAATGAAAGGCCAGTTTTCTACCTTTAAAACGAGCCATCAACCACCTCTCTACGTGCTCCACAGCCCGAGATACACAGAAATGACTGACCAGAAAGTTAATGGGTGAGAGGCTGACATGTAACATTCCTGAGGCTTCTCCTACACAGTGCTGCAGGTGAGCACAGCCTCAGACTCCCTCAGTGTGTGAGGGAGACTTGAAGTCCCTCCTCCTCTCTGCTGTGTGAAGGACCTGCAGCTGCAGAGAAGGTAAGGGATCTACAGCCCTTCTCTCTCAGTGTGAAAACGGCCTTTTCAGGCAGAGTTCTCACTCTGCTTGAAAGGGCTGTTTCCACAGAGATTTCGGGGGGGGGGTGGCGAGTGGCCCACAGCACCTGTGAGGGGGGGCCATGGGTGGGGCTTAGGTGCTCGTGGGTGGGCAGGGCCATGGCACCGGCGGGTAGGCGGGCCACATGGGGCTTGTAAGGGAATGGGCCAAAGGGCCACAAGGAGGGCCTGCAACTGGAGGGGCCATGGGGTCCATGAGTGCGAGGGACCAGGGGGGCTGCAAAGGGGAGGAGACAGGGCAGATTGACTGACAGGTTTCTGAGCAGGAAGTGCAGGGGACCTAGTGATGCTGCTGTCATATCACACACAAAAATGTAAATATCTTCAAAACTATGTAAAATAAACAATGGAAATAAATTGCAAAAACTCTCAGGAGAGCAATTCCTATCAATTTACCTAAAGTCATTTTTGTACCACAGTTCCTCTTTAACCTCAAGCATGATCTGACTTATGTGCTAAAAAATACTCAATGTGGATATTAAAAGTATTTCTAATGCTTTTTTTGGTGCAGTAAGGAAATGGCTAAAAATCTATAGTCCATTAGTCAATATGGGTGTGTTCAATAATCAAGTGAGTAAGGAGAAGGAGCAAAGATGGCCCCCACTTTAAAAACATGTTGTTTTCACTTTATTTTCCCATTTTAAAGATAATTTAAATTGCTAATTATTATTATGTGAGTAGCTTTCTTGTGTCCTGTTTGGCCAATAATGTAATAATAGTTTTGAAAGAGCATGCAAATTTTAAAAAAAAAGAAATTTCAGATATCTGGTTTACATTTTAAAAGTTAAAAAATCTAAAAAATTATATACTGTTTTAGAGAGATGTCCAATTTTTATTTGACGTAATTCTAACCTTATTAATTTTCTTAGAAGGACAATTAATGTACATTTGCTCATGTTTTACTATTTAGCCATCTTGAGGATGAGCTCAAGCATGAAATTGGTGATATCGACTTGGATAAGGTTTCTGAAGAGGAACTAGAATTTTACTACTTTACGTAAGTAAACTGATTTACAGATGGTCCACAATCTGGTCAATGTACCAAGGGTTTTCTGAGTGTGGCATTTTTTGTAAATGTGAGAGTCTTGAGGGGAATGCAAGAGATGAGAATTGGGATTGACATTTTTTTTTAATCTATTGAATACCTCTTAACCTGTACACTACCTTTAAAGGGCATGTCCACCCCCAAAACTATAATCCCCCCACTACTGGCCCCATCATGAGTGTAGTTTAATCCTTACCTCACATCCCAGCTCCATAAGGTTCTCCTTAGTCCCCCCCCAAAGTCCCAAAACTCCCACCAGGAGGATAGCAGAGTCCATATAGGACTCTCCCTCCTACCTGGCCTCCGGGAGAAAGTTTGGCATGCGTACTGCAGCCCTTCTCCCCCTCCCGATTTGGATTCCCTCCCCTAGTGTAAATCCTTTCCAGCAAAGATTCCCCCTGTCCCCCCAGCCCCAACCGCTCCATTTTTATTCTTAGAAAGTGCCCCAAAGTTTACTTACCTACCCTCTTTCCCCCGCCGCAATGAACTCCAGGCAGCCGCGTCCGTGATTGGCTGCCACTCAGCCAATCACAGACACGACTGCCGGTCCCGCCCCTCTGCTTGCATTTTCTCGCAAGCAGAGTGCCTGCAGCGCGGTGGGGGAAAGAGGGGAGGTAAGTAAGTTTGGGGAACTTTCTAAGAGTAAAAATAGAGCGGTTGGGGCTGGGGGTACGGTGAATCATATATTAAAAAATGGTTTTCAGGGTGGACATACCCTTTAACATTACACTACATAGTAACAGTAACGGAGGCTGAATAAAGACACACGTACAACCTTTATAGCCTACCGATTTACCCTACCTAACAGTTGATCCAGAGGGGAAAAAACAGCTGAAAGTGGGGGCATACTTCCTGACTCCAAATCGGTATTTTTTAGTTTTAGAAATCCAGCCCATTCTTAAAGCTTAGAAAAGATAATCAATGCACATTCCTAGGCCCCATACAATATCATATTATCTGCACACTGGCATACTTTATAAACAAAGGGGTTTTAGTATACATTACTGTGATCACATGAATGAAAAGCCTTCCAACCACTTCAAGGCACCCCAGTCTGGAAGGTCCTAACGTCTAACCTTTTCAATTTCTTTTACTTCAATTACGATAAGCAAACTTTTGCATTTCTCATTCTTACACACTGGATCCATATATCAGGCTCTCTCCCTTCCCCCTCAGCCGTTTGGCTTTTTAAAATGAGGGAAGAGGCCATCCAGTGCTTTATTTTAAAGGCATAGGACCTCCCATTAAAGGGGCGTGTGGGGTTTCTATTACCACAAGGAGGCTTGACCAAGCCTCCCAATAAACATACAATACAAGAATTGTGGAAGCACTCCAATTAGGCTAATTTTCAACTACATTAGCGGAAGTGCAACTGATCTGGTCAAACATTTATACAAACGTAAGAAGATAATCAATGCATATTCCTAGGCCCCATACAATATCATATTATCTGCACACTGGCATACTTTATAAACAAAGGGGTTTTAGTATACATAACTGTGATCACATGAAGAAAAGCCTTCCAACCACGTCAAGGTACACCCAGTCTGGAAGGTCCTAACGTCTAACCTTTTCATTTTCTTTTACTTCAATTACGATTAGCAACTTTTGCATTTCTCATTCTTACACACTGGATCCATATAACAGGCTCTCTCCCTTCCCCCCTCTTAAAGCTATTTAATGAACGTGGGCCATTAACACATCTGACCGTTTCACCATTCTCACTGTAAAGATACATGAATCCATGAGAATATTACTCCTTAAAAGATCAGTTCTGGAGACAAAGTCCAGAATATCAATAAAAGAATAAAAGTAGTACTCTGCTGGTGATACACATAAATAAAACATTTAACACATTCTCTGAATAAATATTAATACCTAAATATCGCAAATAAAAAAAAGCTGGCCAGCCGTAATAGGTATTGTGTACATGATTACTCCAGAAAAGGAAATACAGAAAAAATACAATAACTTGAATGTCCTACATATAAATACTAAAATCTGGGGTAAATGTATAGTGACCATTGTGTAGAGGGGATACTAAATGATGCAAGATCCACAGGGATAAGTTGGATTATAAATCCAAAAAATATTCTCGTGGAAAAGGACCCCTCAGTTGGAAGAACAGAAAAGGGGTGTGGGTAATGTGGTAGAGAGACGGAATAGCTACAATCCCAACAGGGGTTTGATAACACCACAAGATAAGAGGCTGGAGATACAGGAGTCCATCTCCCCTGGACCATCAGAAGGGAGCGAAAAGTTCATTAACAGCAAGCAATCCCCTATGGAGAAAGGAGTTACCTTTTTTAGGGATAGGAAAGAGAAAGAAACGGGGGGGGGGGGAGTTAGGAGCGAGACCCAAGTCCAACGAAGGAAATGTAACAAGGGGGGAATATGGACAAGAGGTCAGAAAAGAAGGAAAAGTCTCATAATAGAAAAGATCAGATATTGGGAAACAAGATAAACAGACAACAACGTTAGAAGAGATGACTCCCAATGAGGAGTTAAAACTAAAAGGGATTTTTAATTTATCCAATAGAAGCTTTAATAGATCAGCCTCCCTCTTGGGGAAAGGATTAAAATTTGCCCCTAAACAATCGCTGATAAATTCCATGCATACATAGGCCTTCAGAAATTTCTAAGATCTTGGAGTCATAAGAAATATTTTCTAAATATAGACAAAGACAAAATATAGGATTAGGCAATCTCTAAATGCACAAGGTATTGAAAACCCCTCATCTGAGGATGTTAAGGCGGCCACTACCTTATGTGATTTAACTACCGAACCTGAGTCGGTTAGTAATACTCCTTTTGGACCCAGGTCAGTGTTCAATCCGGTGGGCCTAAGGGTACCTCAGTAGAGATCTTGAGCTATGGTGGAAAGAGATATTAGGAAGCTAAATATTAAAGATAGGATGTATGCGATAACCTACTATTCAAGAAAGGAAGGGTGCTGAAGGCGCTGAAAAAAGATGGGATATAGTGATTGTTTATCCCCCACGAAGAGGAAGGAGGCCTCTAAATATTTCCTATTACCAGATGGAGAACTTAACAAATTATGATAATTTTTCTGATTACTTGTATTGATTTCATTTTATTAATAACTGTTTCGGCTTTGAGGTAACCACTATGTACAGCGGACTGGGACTGCAATGGGTACAATTTTTGCTCCCAGTTACGCTGGACTATATGTGGGCCTGGGAGGATAGATGCTCTGGGGTGCCAATAAACATCCTATTGCCTTTATTGGAAGAGGTATATAGATGATATACTCCTTATTTGGAGTGGCACCCCAGATGCACTAGAAGATACCTCACATATATAAATCAGTCTAATGTTCCCTTAAATTCCAAGCAGCCATAGTCGAGAGTATTACTTTCTTGACCTTAAGATAGAGGCAGGAAATTGGAGATTATTGACAGTACCCTCCTTTAAAGAAATCGATAACACCTATATAGATTTTGACAGTGCCCATAAGAAGTCTGGTTGGAGGGCATACCGTTAGACAATGCTTAGGTTAAGAAGGAACTGTTCTAATAGGAGGAGGTTCTTGGAACAACAAATTTTGTTGGTACAGATTAGGGACAAAGGATACCCGATTCTTGTGTGGACCAAGCTATTGAAAGGGCATTAAACAGACGGGATAAGCTACTGAAACCCGAAAAGAGAAAATGGGAAAAAACTTTAAAAATAGACCAACATAGTATTGGATTTCAAAAGAAGTGGGAAAATAAATAATATCTTAAAAAAACACTGGGCCATCCTACATAATGACAGAGAACTGTCGGGAATTATTGGAGGGAGTCCAAGGATAATTTACAGAAAACCTAACCCTCTGAAAAATATTTTATCACCGAGTTTATTAACTAAACCAGAAAAGGTAATTGGGAGAGCCTAAGTATGAACATCCTTAGAGGGATGTTTAAGTGTGAAAGTGTGTGAATTGCAGATATGTGGGGATGGGAAGGGATCACATTTATATCAATAAATGAGCACAAATGGCTTATGTTTTATAATTGCCAATCACAGAATGTTTGTTTATGGGATTAGATGCCCATGTAACAAATGGTATATAGAAAAACATGTAGAAACTCACTGTGAGAATAGGGGAGCACAGGAGAGCTATATCTCCAAAAAATTTATCACTAATGGATCATATAGGTAGCACCCGAGTATATAGGACATTCTCCATATATTTATGAACACTTTAGGATTAAGCATCAATCATCCTTTGAAGGCACAATGTATAGGCACTGGGGGGTTTAAATAGGAACTTTTCTGTAAGGGGGGCGATGGAGATAGGGAGCTGCTAAAATTGGAACAGCGCCTTATATTTACCTACTCTAGTTTACAGCCAACAGTTTAAACGACCAAACGGAGCTGGCCCCTTTCTTGTGATTGCTCCCTTGATAAAAATCCATGTTGATAAAATCCAAATTATATATTGTTATTGATTATGGTATGTTCAGGATATTTTGGGTATATAGATCTTGTGGTTCATTGTCCCAATAGACTAAATATATATTTGCAATTACTTACCTTAGCGATGAGATATACAGAGGATATTTGGGGAATGTTTCCTTGTTTAAATTGTGAATTTTATCAATAATGTCACACTGTATGATCTGTATATGTAGATTTTTCCTTGTGGCCATGTGTAGAATCACATTTTGACTATACGAGGATGTATGGACTATGGCACTTAAACAGTTAACCAGTTCATAGCCTATAAAGAGCAGAGAGCACAATCAACACGTCACGCCTGACGAAGCTAGAGATAGCGAAACGCGTAGCGGAAGTGACGTGTTATCCCGGGGTTTGGTGAGAGCTGTTAAGGATTAGGGCTTGCTTGCCCGAGAGACTGGCTGAGACCGGAGAAGATTTAAAACACCCCTAGTGGTATATGTGGATTTGGAGGGACGCTGATAGGTCGACCTACTAACCACAAACGTTACTGGATCCCAAGTTGCTCTGTGAGCCACGGCGCTGCCTAGTCCGGGGGACCAGAAGGAAGAGGCCGTTCACCCTCCAGCCACTACCAGAATGATGGTGTAGTATAAACTGTTTTTATCTCCGCTCCACCTTTCCTGATTACCTATTGATTAAGTGTGCGCACACGTACGGGACTTTAGTGACTTATACATGGAATGACCATCCCTTGATATAGACACTTGCTTTATATTTTATGTATTTTTTATCTTGGGACCTCTACACATGGTCACTATGCATTTTACACCCCAGATTTTAGTATTTATATGTAGGACTTCTTAAGTTATTGTATTTTTTTCTGTATTTTCTTTTCTGGAGTAATCTATGTACACGATACCTATACGGCTGGCCAGCTATATAGTGGTTTATGTAGTGGGTATTTTATATTTGCGATATTTAGGATATTAAATATATTATTCAAGAATGTGTTGAATTTTTTATTTATGTGTATCACCAGCAGAGTACTACTTTCTTTATTGCTTATAAGGTTTTACTCCATCCGGGGTTCTTCCTTTGTTTCTGAGCAGGGGGACTCAGAGGTACCTGTTCGTTGTGTCTGCCCTGTACCTCTTTGTGGTTTATTTTAAAGTCCAGAATATCACCCTGTAACATTTTCCAGTATCTTTCCAAAAACTGATGTTAGATTACTACAGGTCTATAGTCACCAGGCTGTTAACGCTACCTATTTTAAATATTGGTATTACATCAGCTTTTTCAATCCAAAGGCACATCACCAGACAAAAGTGAATCTGAAAAGATAAGGAACTGTGGTCTAGATAAAAATGGAATGAACTCTCTTAGAGGGCAACTGTGGTCTCAAAACAAGTTAGGGTTAAATGAAAGCCTGCAGTATTTCCTTTAAAATGACTGACAATCACATCTCTGGCTGGAGCCTGTGAGACATTACATTGGGGTGAATGTTCAAACTTCCTGTTTCCAGTATTTGAAAGGAATTACCTGGGGAAAAAATTGACAGTTGAGCAGGGGAGCTTATTAATGCAGGCTGAGGCTGGCCACATGACTACAAGCTGATACATGGATGAAAACAGGAAGTGTTCAAGCAGGAATGTATATTGCTGAACCTTTCCAGCAATAACTTCTCACAAATTTTATCTAGAATGTTGATTTATGTTTTATTTTGAAGGTGGTTAGAAGGCTTATATAATTCTTACTAGTTTGGATGAATTCGAGACCACAGTTACCCTTTAAGATCTCAAGCACTTTTTATCCCATCCCGCCACTTTATCTGTATGTTGTCCTACCCAGGCAGGGATCTCATTCCTAATGTTTCAAGGCACGCACACTTTAATAATGTACGAGATGCGTACCCAACAGGGCTTTATAAATAAAATTATACAGACCTTATCTTTGTCTAACTGCCTCCGTGCCATTTCTTTCCTTCATATTATTACAGTCCCTGCTATAAAGACTTGGATTCTCTATAGTGTATATCTAGGTAAGAAAAAATTTAGTACATTACCTTTTTTTAGCATCCTCTACAATACAGCCCCATTATTTAATGGTCCCACTTTTTCTGTCCTCTTTTTACCATTGATATACTTATGGTCTTGCTTTGTTCAGCTATCCATATTTCATTTTCTATTTTAGCTAGTTTAATTGCTTTCTTGCCTCCTTATTACAGCTTTATAATTCATGTAAACTGTTCTGTTCCCTGATTTTAAAAAATATATTCCCTTTTTTATTTCCCTTTTACACTGAGCATTAAGCCACGCAGGAGAGGACATAATTTATTTTATAATTCTAATAGGAACTTCTCAATCTGTGAAGAAAATGGTCATATGGCAAATTTAGGAACATATACCCTTTGAGGTGCTGGCAGTTTCCCCTACTCTAATCTGTCAGGTTAATTGAACTGACCGAAGTGCCCATCCCTGCATCCTTTTCTAAAAGCATATGAAGGTGAATTTTCATCTCCTCACGGCATTTGGTATTTTGTAACACACACCTACAATTAATTTACCTACCTTCTTGCTTCCCTTGCACAGCTCCACCCATAGTTTTTCAGCCTTATGTCTATACTCACACAATATTGTCCTACGGACCTGGCTGGCACCACTTTTTGATCCAATTCCTGATTCAACTTCGGCAGCCCGTTTCCAGTAAAAAATCATTCTTTATTTGCACATCACTTTGAAATCCAATAAACATCGTGAAGAGAAAACTAGCACAAATTGTCTGACGCGTTTTGGGTCAGTGACCCTTACTCATAGACCTATTGTGTCATAACTACCACTCCCTTAAAAAGGCATGATTCCAATCAAAGGTAATGTATACTTTAACTCTTAGTAACCAAGTCAAATCTACACATTAACAGACAACACACAGACATACTAAGAAAATATGTATGTCATTCCCACATGTGGCGAAAATCCCAGGTGAGAATCTAGGACAACTGGTAGATTTCTATCTTCAACCGATTGTGCAATCCTGAAATCGTATATCAAGGATACAAAACAAGTATTGCAAAGGATGGTGGATCAGAGATGGGACCAAGATTTCTTTTGGTTAACCCTTGATGTTAAATCCCTATATTCTGTTATTAATCATAAATCTGGATTGGAGGCTATAGAATTTTTTTTGAATAGACATTCATCATACACTATGGAACTGAAAATGTTTATATTGGATGCTATTGATTTTTTGTTAAGATATAATTATTTTTTTTTTTCGATGGTAGGTATTATCTCCAAAGATACGGACTGCAATGGGCGTGGCCTTTGCTCCCTCCTTTGCCAACCTCTTTATGGGATGGTGGGAGGGGTCCCGCATCTTTGGAGAGGATAATCCATATAGGAATCATATTCAATGGTACGGCAGGTAGATATAGATGACCTCCTATTTATCTGGAGAGGTGATGAGAGGTCGATCGAAGAATTTGTAAAATATGTAAATGTAAATGATTTGAACTTGGAGTTCACACCAACATTAGTAGAGAAGTGTTTTCTTTTTTGGATTTAAAATTGGGGGCGATCTGTAAATAAGAAAGTGTCAACAGATGTATATAGGAAAGAGAGAGCCCGTTACCATCTTAGCAGCTGATAGTTGCCATCCAAAACAAACTATCAAAGCTATCCCCTATGGGCAATTTGTCCGTCTTCGGAGAAATTGCTCTACAAAGAGTTATATGAGAGAGCCTCTAGGACCTAAGGAAAAGGTTGTTGAAAAGAGGTACCGAAATATGATATTGATCAGGCTTATAATAAAGCGAAATCCAAGTCCAGAAAGGAACTTCTTGGGAAAAAGTAAGAAAGAATCTAGATCCTAACGTGACATATTTGATAACCACTATACTTAGAATATGAATCCATTAAAATTGTTATAACATTTATCCTTACTGAAAAGAAACCCCTATTGAAACAGATCCTTACTGAAGGAGTCAAAGTGGTTTCGAGGAGAGCGAGGTCAATTGGGAGTATAGTATCACCTAGTTTATGCGGAATGATAGACAGACAAATAAAGGAGAATCATGGTTATCACGTAAAGGTAATCATAAATGTGGCAAAACAATATGTAAGAACTGTAAGTATATTTGGAAAGGAGATACATTTGTATCATCAGTCACACAGAAGGAGTAAAATTAATGATTATGTGAATTGTGATACCTCAATGTGATATATTCAATTACCTGTAGGAAATGTTCCAAACAGTATGTAGGGAGAACTACCAGACCCCTTAAGGAAAGGGTGAGAGAACACTTAAATTCCATTTTCAAAAAAGAGGAAAAAACTCCAGTTGGTAAACATTTCATGTATTGTAATAATGGTAATGTCCAAGATTGTAAAGTGCAAATTATAGAAAAGGTGCGGTGTGGCATTAGGGGAGGAGACATTCTGGAATTTATTAACAAGAGGAGAGCCTTTTGGATCTTTAAGATTTGTACAGGAGTACGGATGGTCTTAATTACAGATGGGACATTAGTTGTATAACTTAATGCAATATTATATATTGTCTTATCCTGAGTGGACTCAGACCTATTAAAATGTCAAATGATTATCTCCTTTCCCTCATGTAACACTGAACCTGAATGTAGATAGAGGATTGACTAATGGAAGTGGTTAATCCTCTATATCTTTTTGATCATAATGATAGATAATGTTTTTTAACTATTTTATTGTGAATATATATTATATGGGATTTTCTGCCACATGTGGGAAGACTACATAGATTTCTTAGTATGTCTCTGTGGTGTTGTCTGTTTTAATGTGTAGATTTGACTTGGTATACTATGAGTTAAAGTATACTTACCTTTGATTGGATATCATGCCTTTTTAAGGGAGTGGTAGTTATATAAGTCTATGAGTAAGGGTCACCTGACCCGAAACGCGTCAGACAATTTGTGCTAGTTTCTTCCTTCACGATGTTTATTGGATTTTAAAGTGATGTGCAAATAAAGAATGATTTTTTACTGAAACGGGCTGCCGATGTTGAATCAGAAATTGGATCAAAAGTGGTGCCAAGCCAGGTCCGTAGACAATATTGTGTGAGTATTTGATGGGGGCGTGGACTAGCCCGGGCAGTGAGCACACTTCCAAGGATTCACTGATTCTGACCACGAGATTTGAAGCACGTAACCACGTTCCAGTACGCTGGAGAGATAGAGACCAGCCTTGGAGTGGGTGAGAAGCGGGGAACAGGGGAGGTTTTTTGAGCCACTGACTGTTTGTTGCTTATTGTCTATACCCCTATCTATTCCAATCTGTGTTAAACATTCATACATACCCCTTTTTCTTATTTACTCTATCATGCCTAAACAAGGAATATCCTCCAAATTTTACTGCTTAGTCATGCAAACATTTAGCCATGTTTTTGCTATACAATCACCTCATACTTTTTCTTTAAGCTATTTATTCTAGTTCTCCAGTTTTTCCTGCCAGACATCTTGCATTTATAACATAACTTTAGATGATCATTTATTTCCACACTTTGACGTAAATGCCCTCCTTTTCCTCTATGCTATCCCCTTCCCATCCATTATCTTATAGCCTGCTGATTTGTTACACACCTCTAACGATCTCGGTGTTCTCCAAAACACTTTCAACCCATACCTAGTTTAATATCCAAACCCTATAGTCACCTCTCCCCCTTCTTCGAGTGGAGCCGCAGTTTTACCTATCAAAGTTCGCATGACATTTGCTGCCAGATCATGTCTTCAATAATAATTATGGCCGAGCTTTACACGTGTTAAAGGCCACATGTCAATTAACATGGCAGTAAAGCAGTATTCAACGGCCTCCTTGCCTTATATAACCTCTGATTCAACACTACAGAATTTTTTTATTATATGGATTAGTAATTGGATACAGTAAATAGCACTAGAGCAATAAAACAACCAATATTATACTTAAAGGGAACTGTGGCCCAAAAATGACTTAGGTAAATTGATAGGAATTGCTCTCCTGGGAATTTTTGCTATTTATTTCATTGTTATTTTGCATAGTTTTGAATATGTTTACATTTTTGTGTGTGTATGGCAGCAGCATCACCAGGTCCCCTGCACTTCCTGCTCTGAAACCATGTCTGTCAATCTGCCCTGTGCTCCTCTACCCTTTGCAGCCCTCCTGGTCCCTTCCATCATGGACCTCCATGGTCCCTTCAGTTGCAGGCCCCCCTTACTTCTCTTACAGCCCCATGTGGCCCCACCCACCAGCCGGTGCCATGGCCCTGCCCACCCAAAAAAAATCCTGTTAGAGGTATTTACACCCATGCATACTGGCGGAAAAACTATAAAAAACTCGATTCGTAAAGTGATAGCTATGCTGTAGTTATGTTTAGGAAGGATGTTAACACCTTACTATAAGAAACTGGCCATGCCATTGGGCCTCTGGAAACTAAACATAACAGATTATAAGTATTATAATTATCATTGCTATGTCCATGTTTTAGTTCTGTTTCAGATAACGTAGTTGAATATATCTCATATTTTCAGTTTTAATCCAGTAATATGCAAAATGAAAGGCTATCTTCTGTGGTTCTACAGAGTACATGATTTTGATCACAATAAACTCCTTGATGGACTGGAGATAATGGCTGCTTTACAGGAATCTCTTGAACATTACCTTGGGAATCTTTTAGCAAGGAAGACAAATGAAGCATTACATTGGTCAGTAGCAAATTATGCAGTGTGAGAACTGGGTGAAACTTTTTTTAATCACGTCTCTGCAAATGCTGTTGGGAATTTATTACGTGTATTTAATTGTTTTTTATTTATCTTTTTGGATATTAAATGATTTAATGATAATATTGAATGTGTCCATAAATGCTTGTCAGCATTAATAAATATTGGTCCTTTAAAATATTTAATAAGTGATTTGGTGACATATTTACAAAGCCATTATATTTGTCAGGATACTGTATAATTTGCATGTTTTTTTTGTAAAAAATGAATCTACTAGAATTGCAATCTGCAGGATACCTCACTGCTACTCATATTAATACATAAGTTTCAAGTTCAGGATTATAGTGATTGCCACCTGAAGGCAGTTTTTTGTGTATTTTATTCTCGTTTGATTAAATGTGATATGTGTTCAGAGGAGTTTTTGCCTTCTCCTGCGAATAAAGGGGGATAAGCAAAAAGGGTTGAATTTGATGGCTATTCCATTAACCTAAACTGCAATCATGACTGCCCTCGCATATGCTATTCTTCCCCATGGTGGCTCAATCCCCGACACCTGGTTGTGTTCCTGTAATCTATAGACAAAACACAGGGAGAGCACACTGAGGCCAACACACCTTTTGGATAATAAGACTCTTAGGGCATATTTATGAAGGTCTTATCGCGCAGTTTTCACTAAAATCAGACTTAGCGCTATTTATAACGTGTCATTAAGCGGAATGTCCACTACGTACTATAAGCGACTTATGGCCACAATTGACCAATCATGTTTTAATAAATACTAAGGACCAGGGGTGATCCCGGTTTTGAGCTGCGGGACTACTTAAGCCCCAAAAAGCACTTGTCAGTGCCCCAAAGGCACTTCTACATGCCCCCCTTCCCAGCAGCCCCTGGCAACCCCACCTTGCTGTCAGCACACCACCCCCTCCCCCTGGGCAGTCGTCGCTACAACCACCCTGTAGTGCATCGCTGCCATTTCCCTTCTTTCCACGTGTATTAACTTTATCTTTGTGTTAAGTACATTATCGCAGCTAAATGAAGAAAAATGCGCAAATCACCGCTAAACAATCGCTTTATAATATGGAGATAACAGTCGTTCAGGGGGATAAGAAATCGGCGATGTAAGCGATCGTTTATATTGACGCCCAGCTTATTTTAAAACCACTCAACTGTATAAAAAAATTTTTTCACACAGCTACAGTCCTGTGTTTTGCTACTACACTTTCTACTGTTTATGGACTTGATTATCCAGCATGGTGGAGACTGGAAAGATTTAAAAGCACTGGATTCATCGCTCTGTGTACCGTGGATACCCCTAACTGCTTAAGAATAAATTTATTTGTCACTGGTATAGAACCCCATATACACTAAACAACATAGATCAATCCATTCTCCTACAAGAGGTACAGAAAGTTTGGCTAGAATGCTTCAATCTAATAACAATCATTTATTTCTCACTCTTAGGGCTAGCCACACTAGCGCGTTTTTCTCGCGTTTGCGCACCCGCGTTTCGCGCTCGCGATTGCGCCCGCGATTTTCGCTAAAATGAAATCGCGGAGCGCAAAAATTCCCGCTATTTCCGATGCCGCATGCGATTGCGCGTCTTTCGCGTTTTTGTAACCGCAAAACGCGAACCACAAGAAAAGCGCCACAACCCGTGCGATAACGCTCCGATTTTGTGCGCGATTCCTGTGCGTTGTAGTGTGGCCTCAGCACCTTACTTCCATATCCTTGGTATTCCTATAGTCCTACTCCATAGGGCTCCTAGGAATAGCACACACCCACCCCTCTCCCCAACAGGCAAAATTAATCTCCAGCTTATGTGCTGCAGCGTGCTGTATAATTGCTTCATCCTGAAAACAAAGCACCAACTAGACAACAATTTATCAACAATTTGGTGGATGTAAAAATGAACAAATTACACACTCCCTGAAAGGGACAATGCAGATAAGAAGCAGCTAACCAAGTTGATATGAAGTGCTGTACCCTGTTTTTATTTAGTACTGCTTGACCTGAGGAAGAGAGAAGTGTATCTCTCGAAAGCTTGTCTCTAAAAATGAACTGTTAGTCCATAACAAAAGAGATCACCTTATCCTACGTCATACTATATGCTACTGGACTAACACGGTACATCCATTTTATCTGCAACTATAGAAGATACTGAATATAGCCTAATGAAAGAAGCTAACGAAGTTGATAATGAAGTGCTGTCACTGTTATGTATACTACTTGACCTAGGAAGAGAGAATTGTATCTCTCAAAAGCTTTGGCCACACACCTAGTCTTTTAGAACACATAGAATATTGTAACTAACAAAACCAAACATATTGAGATGTAACTTATAACTGTTTTAATATAAGATTAACTCAATTAAAATTATTTTTTTTACAAGCATATTTAATAATGTCAACTATTATATCCTATATTTCTCTAATGTTCCTACAACTTTTTGATACTTATAATCCATTTGCAAGTTTCTATGTTCTTTAAAGGATATTTATACTGAAACAAATACAGTTTAAATGGTAGCTGAATCCCAACTAACCTTTTCCCCCCCTCTTTTTTTTTTTAGGTCCTTCAGAGCCTACCTGAGCCCATGGAAAGTGCTGGCCATCTGAAGATGAAAGAATTCCGGTAAGCTCGGCCCCCTGAGAGTTGCTGGACCTCGTTTCCAGCTTGTGTCAAATCTTCAGTGCCGGCGGGTGGCACACGCATGCACGGACCTAACTGGCACTGAATATTTGACACCAAGCTGAAAACGAGGTCCAGCAACTCTTGGGGGGCGGAGCTTACGGACTTCTTCATCTTCCAAATGCCAGCACTTTCCATGGGCTCAGGTAGGCTCTGTAGGGACCTAAAAAAAGGGGGGGGAAGGTAGTTAGGGATTCAGCTACCATTTAAACTGTATTTGTTTTTTCATGTATACTTATCCTTTAACGTTTTCTTTTAAAATTAACAACAAATAAATAAGTCTAAAAAAAATAGCAGTTGGGGGTTGGTTTTTTGTTTTTAGGGTGGATATACCCTTTAACAATATAACAATCACTTTTAAATTGTCATAAATGATGCACATTAATTTCATTTAGAAAATTAAACATATTTTATAAATACATGAAAGCCATGTCTATTTTTATTTTATCATTTTTCAGAAATGACTGATGAGTTTTAAAGAAGATGATTTGGATAAAGACGGCTTTTTATCATATGTTGAATATATGCACTCCCAGAAACGGACAGCTAGTCCCACCACAATTCTGGACAAGAATGCTAAGACAAAAAGGGTTCCAAGAAAAGTACTTGAGCCCTCCTTAATATCTCTACTAGTGCATATTTTACAATTAAAATTTCAGATGTTGCTAAATCTTGTTTTACTGGTGAATGATTTTATTGTCACTCACTAATTCCCATAAAGAAACATTGTAAACCATGCTTGCCATGCTATTGAATTGAAAGTATTTTGTTGCTCTAATGTTCTGCTGTACCTATGTAACTATATATACGTGCATACTCAATGACCTGCTGTATGTTGGTATACATGTAAATAATAAGCTTTTTCGTCCGCAATAACTCCAAATTACTCTTTAGCTTATGCATCAGATTCATTATTAGGTGAAGGTTTGTGGAAGGACATTGGATATAGTTCTAGGCTTATAAATAGTCCAGAGCAGCACTTCCTAAAAACATAGTATTTTATACACAATTCTTTAAAAAACATTTTCTGCCATAACACATGGCTGTTTTTCTTACAGACTAAAGATGTTTCGACCACACTGGTTCTTTGTCAAGCCGTGCGGTTTCCAGAAAGCGTGTGCTGGGTATACCTATTGCTTTAGTTCTAGGCTCCCTATGTTATATGGCATATCATTGGAAAAAAATGATTCGACAATAGTTTTATATCGTAATCAAAATGGAAAGCATATATCATCATCATTTACAGATATCAAGTCCTAACATATTCAACGAAATCTCTCCTAGAATAAAGCGATTACTCCCATGCGGTGGAAATCCCCCTCTTTTTGATCATCTTTGTGAAAATACATTATTTTGGATATATTCCATGTATTTGGTGGACTCATGCCAAAACCCCCCGTAATAACATGGCATTGTTACCATGGGTACAGAGTGGACTGTACATCAAACGCCACAGGTTGAAACTGGTGTTCCTATGATTTTTGACACCGAACACTTTTAAATGCTGCCTTTTGGCAGACAGGTGGTGGCATGTGAAGTGGGCATGGCTTCATCAGGACAATAGGTGTGGTGGGCTGACTACAACAGGTGGACTGGAGGATGACTTAACACTGATGGGTGGAATGGAGGCTGACATAACACTGATTGGGACTGTGCTAAAATGCGGTATTGCTAGAAGATTTTTTGTTTGAACTGCCGCCTTTTAATGTAAGCTTTGTGTGTGGAGGGGGACATTCCCTTTAAAGAAATAAAAGATAAAAAAAACGGTACAGTGATGGTTGAGAAGAATTCCATTTTTCAAAAATGGGCCAATTAAAAAAAAATTCAGTTAAATACCCTTTAAATACCAAGAGGTTTTATCTTTTACCTTGTTGTGTAATCTTATCATTGTCTATATGCAATTTAAGTAATTGTTATTGAGATATGCATCATGTGGTGAATTTATTTGGACAGATAGGGATTGTTGACTTTTGAAAAAGCTGAGCTTACTTTTCCAAAATAAATTCATAATCACTTCCACAGATGGTAATGGAGGATTCAATTTATATATATTAGTATAGATCTACTTCTCTTGGAATTACTTTCAAAACAAAGCTGCTAGTAGCAGCTTTTTGGATGCAGAATCTGATCTTGATGCAATAGTCTATTTTGAAAAGGAGTTTAAATATGTATTTGTTGTCTGCTAGTCGAAATGTCCATGGAAACCAGAACACAAGGAAGAATGACAATTAGGTTGGGAAGTTTTTCCTGTATTTTTCTTCACCATTTGTTTAGCAGAATTGTTGGAATATATACATTAATGGGTAATTCCATGACCATCACGGAGAAAAACTGCAGCATTCAACATCCACTTTCCCTTGCCTATATATTCTCTGAATGGAGATTGAGGGGTTTCTGATAGTGTACCTTATTGAATCTGCTAGAGATATTTTCATAGAAAATTTTCCCTTGTATTTCCCAAATTTCCCAGTCTGATACTAAAAAACAAAATCAGCACTGGAAACAGGACAAAAGTTACTGATATTTACAAACAAATATTACAAGGTTAAAGACGATATAGTTTTTTTACATTTGAATATTACAGCTCAGTCACTCCAAGGCTAACTGAATGAGATTCTAGAGGAACCAACATGTAAACCAGATTGTTTTTGTTAGCAATATCTTCTTTACTTCCACCTTTAATCTGTATTTCAGTGATCCTTGTCAGCAATGGAAAATCTTCTGCTGTCCGCCCATTAAAATAAAGTTGACTTTGAGGTGATGGTAAAGGCTCTGGCTGAGCAATAATACAATTACCTACCCCTCCCACACGAAGAACTCTGTAACGCAAATACATTATTAGATTCTTCATACAAAGCAAAACCCCATATTATATGGTTGTCCTAGTCAGTCAAATATGTAGAACTAAAGCTGCTTTAACTGCAACAAAACATTTTTCAGTTGTTTCCAAAATACTTGACTTGCAAATTAGCATCCTTCTATCATAGAATTAGGTCACGTACGTTAAAAATGGACCAGCTTGAACAGAATGTAAAGTTAACATGGGACACAGTCCCCCACAATTTTCATTCTATAAAAGGTTACCCGGTAACTGGCTGATCATATATGAACATAAAATGCAAGGGGAGCACAAATCGCGCTAGTTGTGGCCTAGCCCAGACACTAGTGCAGACGAACCAACCCCCCCCCCCCCCTTCACCACACAACAGGACGCAATTCCAGTGATTGTACCAGCACCGGTCCCTACAACTGTCAGTATGCTACAGAGCAAAAACACAGTAATGGACAAAGCAACAGTGAGTGAGTTGTAAAACTAGGTGGTTTAATTTTAGGAGAATGAACGAAACTGGGCGGACCATTTTGACAAAATTCAAATTTCTGGTAGCTGTGTCTCTCAACTTTGAAATCTTAAAGGGCATGCCCCACAACCATATAAGTATCCCCTTTTTCCTTTTTCCTTCCTGTAGGCAAGACGGTACCATCTCCATTATTGTAAACCAAACTGTTGGCCGGTAGCCTTTACCAGCC
Organism: Hymenochirus boettgeri; assembly: GCA_019447015.1. NCBI lineage: Eukaryota > Metazoa > Chordata > Amphibia > Anura > Pipidae > Hymenochirus > Hymenochirus boettgeri. The sequence continues at coordinate 80,883,497 of CM033473.1, read as the reverse complement.
CTCCAAAACCGTTCTCATGGCTATCTCCCGTTATTTATAATGACCATCGCCACTCATTACACAGCCTGTATGGTGTTTCCCACTTTCCGACCTCCTACGCATACTTGGAACATACAGCAAATGGAAAAACGGAACCTTTTAACAAAGGCCACTACTTCAAAAGGCTGTGCGGCTACAAAGAAATTTGTTTTATATACGGGAGGACATGGGTACTTTATTACTTGGAGACAATAACTCAGGCTAACATTATAGTTAAATCTAACTGAGATGCTTTTTAAAAATTACAGTTGCCCTTTAACCAGTGCTTTAAGTTTCATAAAACCTAAACAAGACATAGTAAAGTACTGTATATGTCCTGTTTTGTTTGGTAATTGTAATTTTTTGCTTTCAAATTGATTACCTTTCCCATTTCTCGTGAGGATAGCAGGGAGGCAGCTCTTTCATGTTTTTTGGTGGACATGACTTTCTTCCAAAGGGAATATCAGAAATCACTGCAGTCAATACCTTCCTGATACAATCGGTAGATCTAAAAGAAGCAAATTATGTTATACATTTGTTTTAAAAAGAATTGCCATGTTCATTTGAAATATTGTGTATCGAAACTTGCAGATTTTTCTTATTTCATTTTTTCAAAGTGGCTCTTTTGTTTTATTGTAATACCAAATATTAATATGCAAGGAAGAATTCTTTAGATCTTCCCAGATTCCCAGGAGAAGAAAAGGTTATAATAACTTGTGTTCAATGCTTTCCTCTCTCTTTAAATATTACTTCTATCAGATAAAGGTAAATCTTGACTTAGCAGAAACAATGCACATTAATCCAGCAATTTTATAGAATTTAATTTGAGCTGTTAGATGCTGAGAAACTTCTTTGTTTAAAATCACAGCATGACTGTCCACTCAAATCAATATTTTAAAATGGGGCAGCCCCTCTCTTACCCTCTTCCTCGAACCTCCTCCTCCAAGATACAAATTGACCCTTTAATGCCTGGCAGCGTCACTTTCCACCAAGTAAGAAACTCTGCTTAAGTAGGTACGAAATGGAAGGGGCGAGGCAAGACAAGCAGTGTGAGGCTGTGCAGAAAGCTATAAGTGTTCCGGCCACAACCCAGCAGTGTTAAGGAGGGGGGCTGTTAGAGTGCAAGGTTACTAAACATTATTTTCAAGTCGTAAAAGTTCTTATTGTTTAAAAATGGTGCTATTTTGCACCAACCATCAGAAAAATGTTACTTCTCAAATGTGTAAAGGAACACTAACATCCAAAAAACAACTCTTTGCATTCGTTTTTGTATTATCACCGGAGGTGGAGACGCTTATTCCCATCTGTGAATAATATTACGCTCAAGGGGACCTGGAACTTTTTACCCTTAAACCAACCGCCCTTCTTTCCTTCACTGTAACAGCTTTTTTCTTCTCCACCCGACGAGCCGCCCTATCTTTTGTATGGCGCGCATCGCCTAAGTAGGGAACGCGTTCGGACAGCGCGCGGCTGCGAGTGGAGCGGCGGTAAGGTAAGTGTCCAGGTCCCCCGAGCGTAATATTAATTCACGGGAAGTGAGAATAAGCGTTCTCACCTCCCTGTGATAATACAAACGATGCAAAGATTTTTTTTTTTTTTGAATATGGGAGTTTAGGTGTCCCTTTAAAAGATGCTGATTGGTGGGGGCAAAATATGCACTATTTTTAATAATAATAATTTTATTGATCCAAGTGGTACGAACAAATATTCAGCGGCAAAGACAGTCAATACGAGAAATACCATTTTCTTTTTTAAGAAATGAAGTTTCATCTAATCCTTCCTCTTGGATCAATTGTTAGGTAGGTAAAAGGAGGGTGAAAGTTTGGACTTGATGACCATATGTCTTTTAATTCAACTTCAAAATGCTGATGTTTAGCACGTATAGTGACCCTTTAGTATCAAATGAAAACTTTAACCTGTATCAGCTCGCCAGCCGCTGTAATTATTACTTATTTTGGGGGTTTTACTGCTAGGAAAAGCAGTTGAAAAATCAATGAGGGGTTTTAGCAAGAAAGGAAGTCCCAGTTCTTAAGTAAATAAGTGAACATGTATGTAGCCAGTAGGAAGTGGGAGGGGAATGCACTACAAATTCAAAGAAGCACAGGTTTCTACTATAGATCTCTAGATTAAAGCACTAGAAAGCAGAGAATCTAATTTCTATGTATAATTCTTTGTGGTCCTCCCACAAGTTTCAAGTTTTTTTTTGTTGAACAGAAAAGCAATGATTTTAACTCATAGTTGTACTTTCCTTTTACTTTGTGTGAGATGTGGAGGACTACTTGCCATTATGGTCTAGAATACCCGTATATACCTCGGTATAAACCGTCCCGATATAACCGCGGTACCTAGTTTTTAGGTTAAAAGATGACAATCCACACGGACGTCGATATAAATGAGGGGTAATATTTGCCACTAAGATTTTGGAAACCAAACTTCCCAGCATGCGTTTATTGCTGGGTTGTAGTTTTCAAACATCTTAGTTGCAAATACTTACAAATAGATATAAACCTTCCTTTATTTGTGCATACTGTAATGTCACAAGATAGTAAGGATTTACCCCTATTTGCAAGTATTTTGCCACTTAAGGTTTTGAAAACTACAACTCCCACCAATAAAGCTGCTGGGAGTTGTAGTTTTCAACACTTAAAGTGGCAAATACTTGCAAATGGGGTACATCCTTATATTTGTGCATCATATGCACAAATAAGAAGGTTTACTCTCTATTTGTATGTATTTTTTCCACTAGTATGTCCCTGTTGTAAATAAAGTAAATGTTTTTCCACCAGGTTGTCCCCCTGCGGCCGCGCGATCCGCATCCCTCGCCCACAAGCCTCGCGCATCCGGATGAATGTCACTCACCCCGCGCCTCTTCTACTTTGCGGCGCCGGGTAGTGACATCATCCGGATGTGCAGAGGCTGTGGAGCGGGGATGCGGATCGCCGCGGCCTCCGGACAAGGTAAAGGAACATTGACTCGTAGGTAAACCGAGTAGATTTGCAGGCGTTTTTTTAAAGCCTGAAACCTCGGTTTATACTCGAAATATACGGTAGTAGTTTGTAAACCAATCTCATTGAAGATAGCACTAAAAACTCTCCCTTTAATTATTAAAGTGAAATTTGCAATTTTTGATGGATACTTTTACCCTCAACTATGAATGTGATTTCATCTATCCTAGGCTTAAAACACTGCCCTTACCTAGCCCAAATCTACTGCTATCAAACTGTCTTCATATTATAACAATGATTTAAAACTGACCTGCCAATAAGTTAATGGTAATAACACTGTTTGTTTGTTTTTTTTTACTTAGAACAGAACCTTCAGAAACTCTATAACTTCTTGAGACCAGCTTTTCTTCACATTGACAACTGGCACTGTCCGCGTTAGTTAATTATATCAATGCCAAGAATTGCCCATCTGTCAACACAACAAAAAATCACAGTTTTTCATAAGGTATTGAAAATAAATTGAATTCTAATAATGGCCTTCCACCCTCAAAATCAATATTTAAATCTATGTAAAGGATTTTCTTCTCCCCCCCCAAACACCCCACCCTTTAGTTTGGGCAGGGACCTTGCTGTTTTTGAGTATGCTCGCTCAGAAGAGGCTGCTGTGTTAATGGCTTCAGCCATTGACCATGACATCATTGTCAAAGTTTTTGACCTGACAACAACACCAGAAGCTGCATAGTGCTGGTGAGGGGTATCTCTATTCCTTTATGGAGCATCTTAGAAAATAAATAAGTAATGAAATGGGGTTGGGGGTGTCCTTCACATAGGGAGTGCTAAAATGTGCTAATTAATATCTTGAACTTTACTGTGTAATATTTAAGGCACTACAGGCCATTCCTTTTCAGCCTCCACCACATTTGTTCCGCACAGCCGCACATGGGACCAAGACAAAGGCTCCAGTCTACAAAACCAACAAAGTAAGATTCTATGAAGAGAACACTTAGAAGGATTACATCTTAGTAAACTAAAAGCTTAAAACTTTCAGAAAATATGAAAAAACTCCATTAGCCTTGTTGTGTTCTTTGTTTTTTTAAAGGGTACCTTCACCTAGAAAAAAACTTTTCAAAATAGGATTTCTATATTTAGTGGAAAAAGATCTAACTCTGAATTAAATTTCAGCTGGAGATCTGCCAGTGTTTAACTTACCACAATCCTGTGGCTCTCTGTTTCCCCCTGGCTGCAGCACTGCTGGCCTACCCTCATGGAGGTTTTTCATATACGTCGGCATTAATGCAGACCACCAGAAACGGATCGCTGGCAAACGGGGATACAGAGCTGCCAGGATCATGTTAGAAACACAGCGAATCTCACCGCTTGTAAATTGATTGAGATAGCAGCTATGATCCTATCTCCCCGAAGTGAAAGAATCCATTTTTGTGAAAAGTTGTTTTCTCTGGCGCAAGAAATCCGCTCCAATTTAAATTTGAGCTGCCAAGGCGGAGACCCCTCAAACCCCTTAAAAGGGTTAATCTCCACTGGTAAAAATGTTTGGCATTTTAGGTTTTATTGAAGAACGGGTGGTAAATGAGCCCATTCTTACCTACCATTCTTCATAAAACCTGCAGGAGCCGGAACGAAAGTAAGGTACTTTTCACAGATCTCTCGCTCCTCCTCCGTGTATCTGAACAGTAGTTCCCGACGACCGCTTTTTTTATGCGCACCCCACGTTGTCTTATAATACTAAGTCCGTCAAGACCAATCAACTAACGTGATGGAGGAACGACGTATGGGTAGTACCTTTGTTTCTGGCTTCCTGCAGGTTTTATGAAGACACAGCTCCTTTCTTCAATAACCTAAATGCAAAATTTTTATTTACTAGTGGAGATACCTTTAAGAATTTATGACAGCCTCTTCATGCATAGCATACCTAGCTAGCTTACCCAGTTTTGCTGGCTAATGGCAAGTGAGGTGTGCAACTGTAAATTGAGACTGGTTTGACATCAATACACGACGAAAAAGAAATGTTATACCAACTGGGGTGCACACACCTGAAAAAAATTCCACCTACAGGAACATCAATTCAAAAAGGAAAACAGATCAGAGGTCGCACAAAAATCAATTTATTGTGACCACACATCATTTCACACCGTTATCCAGGGGGTTTTCAAGTGCCCCTTCTTCAGGTTATAGATCATTTGTTGGCAGATTTGTTTATGGTATTCACCCTCTTCGTATGGGTATTGGATTTTAATACAGTAGGAAATACTCAGGTCCATTATTGAACAACCATATAATTCGGTGATCCTAAATATAATTTATTCTTGTGTGGAGACACACTCATGCACATCATATCAATCTTACAGGCCTTTTGCGAGAGAAAGGCAGAAAGAAAATATCTAAAAATAATATAATTATATTAATGTCCATACACCACACAACACCTGAAATACATGAAATGAATGGTCGGTTATTCATTGTAAAATGGTCTACTTACACCTATTTCAGCTAGTGATCCCATAGCCCAAGTCTGTGGTTGAACGAGACCTGTATTTCTTGTATATGAATCTGTTGTCCATGGATGCCTGCAAGTCATACCACCAAATATGTATTAATTATTATAAACCTAGATGATCCAGCTTCTTTGATCTGCAGGCCGCTGCTGGTGTGGTGTGCGCATCAGAGTGCAAGCTAAAGAGAAACACTGTCTGAAGGTATCAACATTACAACACCCCATGAGAAGTGCTGCTTACATTTATTTAAGTTAGATTATAGATGAGGTAAATGATCATTTTCAGTATAACATACAATTTAATAAGTTACGTTTAGTACTCTCTCATCAGACATAACAAAACTAATCCATCATGACATTTTTTTAAATTGTTTTGAACCCTTTTGCAACGTTAACCACAATGGCATTTAAATCCGTGCACTACCCAATAGACTTGGTTATCTGCCATAAATGTTCATAATTACAACAATACACATTTACTGTTGTACTCTTGCCTGCACCTCCTAACTTGCATTCTGAATATGTTGGTACTGTGACCAGAAATTCTCTAATCTTCTTTTTATCTGTTTTTTCTAACTTTCTATGCTTGCCTGCCTTCTTCTAACACAAAATGTTAACACAATATCCTTACCCTCTGTTTTAAAGGGAACTGTGGTCTCTATTAAAAGTGTCCCTCTACTAAAAAAAACTACACTCCTACCTTAAAGGGCCCTAAACTGAAAAAAAAAATTCCTTGCCTTTATCTCTTTTCTATATTTTAGTGCGGTCAGAACTTGATCCTTTTTTGCTCTCAGTGCTGCTCTTGTCCTCGATACATCTCCTCATGTGCTGTTCAGCTCACTCCTTAGTTAGCAGCACCTCTGCTTCTATGTATCCACCCACGCTCTCCCAAACTGGGCAAGCAGAAGCAGGGGAGCTGTGCAGTGGAGATTGATCTGTGCCCCCTAACCGCCAATTGCCTTCATCTTTGTTTTAGGGAAAGTAAAACTAGCTTTGCAATGTTAAGGTAAACAGCACTTGGGCTGTTATCACTGTTGAATCAGTAGATTTTCTTATAGCTGTAAAAGTTTGATGTGTGTATGTGTGTGTGTGTTGGACACTATTTATTGATTTGCTTTATGCAGTGGCTGCAGTGGACTTCAGTCACAGACACGGCCAGCTAACTGTAGGATTGGGTGTTATCGCACAGAAAGCACCAAAACAGATAAGCCTTTTCCTTTCCTGTCCTACTGTTGAATCATTGCCATGCAATGACAGAGAAAATATGCCTTTACTTTATTGGAATGCATATCCTCTACGTACATTTAGTGTGCAGGGGGAGGTTGGATTGATAGTTCTTTAACCACACAGCTGTGACCGTTCCTCTTTAAAAAAGTAAAACTCCCAACTAGATAAAAACATAAGAATAGGAGGTCGAGACAGAAAAAAAACCAAAAACAATTTAAGACTGGTGGTAAATCTCATAATTACTGGTGATGTAGTTGTATTTGGCACATTTTACATGTCCTTTTAAAGGGCGTTCCACAGCCCAAAAACTATAATGCCCCCCACTACTGGCTCACATAGTGTATTGAGATAAAATCCTTGAAACTTCTTACTCCCACTCCAATGTGGGTCTCCCTGATTTCCCCCCCCCCCCAAAGTCTCCAAAAACGGCCACAGGAGCCTAGGACTCTGCCTCCTGCTCTCCCTCCGGGCAGATGTTGTGTCCTGCTCACTGCACATCCCTCCCCCTGCCGGGCTCCTCCTGTTGGTGTGCAAGCCCTCCCCTACTATCAATCCCTTTGCACAATATTAGCTACGAGTCCAAAGTGCCATTGTAAGCCACCCCCGTCACCGCCATAGAAAAGAATTTCTCCAGCCAAGCTGCGCTCGAAACGCGACCTATCACGGAGCGGACAGATCTCAAAAATAAACAGAGATAGAGAAGAAGGAAGAAGAGTACGCGGGAGGGGATGAAGAGAAAAAAGCAGTGTGAGGTTGAAGGGGATGTACCTGATTGGAAGTGTGGTGGGGGCTTCATTAGTCAAGAGAAGGGCACTGTGACTACGCGCTAGAGTGTAAGTAAGTCTATGAAGGGAGGGTATGAAGAGGGGGTAATGGGTGGAGGTAAATAGGTGAGGACGGGTGGGGGGGAAGGGGGATAGGGGATAAAAGGAAAAAATCCAAAAATGGGGGGGAATCAGCTTTGAAACGAATCGCTCATGCTTCGGTCTTCAAGATCGAAGCTACAACAGTAGCTGGGTGTAGTGTTCGTGTGCCGCGTGTCGGCGCCTGAGGAATGTCGTGACGTGTCAGCACAAAAAAAAACAGTGTAGTTAACACAGACGGGGGGCGGGGCATGCCTGCTTGGATCACTGCTGTGGACAACACATAATCAGTAGCAGGAGAGCATCATAATGAGGACCGCCGGCCTGGCCAGGACGTCTCAATCCAGTTATCTCGACCACAAAAAAAGGGAACCAGTACTGAAATGTCAAAAGAAAAGGCGCTTACTAGGGTTACAGAAATGAACAGCAAGGGGGGGAGCTGGAAACAGTGTTAGGACACTATTCATTTTGGAGGATCCCACACCGCGCACGGCGTCTAGAGGATGCGAAAGAGCAAGTCACTCCATGGTAACTTAAATGAATAATAAGCTCACTTTGAAGGGGAAAGGGTATGAACAAGAATGGGGAAATGATGCGATGGTGACGGTGGGGTGGGACAAGGCAAGGGCTTTGTGCTGGGTAAACAGCGGGTATGGGCGGGAAATCTTAGCAAGGCTACAAGCAGCACACACTCACCAGATTACGACACAATATGTACCGGAGGACTGGGAACCCCCCAATATAGTCATGTAGATTGTCGAACCCGATAAAAGGGAAGAGGTAAGGAAGCTCCTTCACTCATTTGTAAGCTAAAAGTAGTCGGAGGTCATAAAAGGGTTTATGAATCTCCCCCGTTGGGTTTTATGCATATACACATAGATCTTTGTCATTCGCATAGACAGTGATGCGTCACAGAAATGCGACTGAAGAGTAGATTTGGGAACACAACCAGTCATTTCATAAATGTGAATATGGAATTTTCAAGTTTTACTATTCGTGGGAACTCTGTCCCGACTTTATCCCTGACGCCTTGTACTATAGACGCATGCCGTACTGTATAAGGGACAGTCGGGAACATGTCAGTGAAGCAGAGGAGCATGATCGCTGGTATGTTTTACCTTTTCCCTCCTGGCTCCTGTTGGCGTGCAGTTGAATAACGGACGGTGAACATAGCTCCTTAACCCCATTTCTTCAAGGAAAGGGAAAAAAGGTAAAATGTGCAGTGGAGATACCCTTAATCTTTAAACCAATTGTGCCATCAGTTTGTACCTAGCAAGGAAAAAAAATTAACCTCTAGATGGGGCCATCCGAACATTAGGTTTCCAATCAAACTGCTTTTGTAAGAGATGAAAGCATTAAATATCCAAGCTCCTAGCAATATTAAGGAAATACGATGTTAAGAATATAGGCCTAGATGATGTTAAGTTTCCCCCAAGAGCCAATGTTGTGTATGCAAGAAAGGCAGAAATAATGAGGAAGGTAAAAAAATGTATGAATAATGCAGCAGATATGAAAATTATGGGAAAAGGCAACTAAAAGAGAATTAAAGAATAGATATAATTAAAAAATGACGCGAAGTGTTGTATAACAAAGAGCGAATCACAAATAAAGAAAAATGCAATGAATAATTAATACTTTTCCAAACAAAAGGAAGAAATAACGGAAAGGAAGGATGAATGGAACTTAAAGGACATTAAAGCCACAGAACACACGAACCAGAAGGCAACCTTGAATATAAACCAGTAACTCTGTGTCTTACCCTGGGAAATTTTTACCTAAATCAACACATGGTTTTTCTTTATTTCATTCACATCATTCCTAGTATCACAGTTTTTGTCGACAACCATGAATATTTTCTGCACCTGCTCAGTCCCTTAGCTATGCAGAAACTTGTACAAGTTGGTCACACCCCCATTAAGGACAATTATACTCACCTTCCCTCCGCTCGCTCTTCTGTGTTTCTTAGCTTTTACCCGGGTGAGGACCTGAACCGGCTGTTCCTCACCCCTGGGTTTGCCAGAGCGTGCCTTCCTATTGGCCTCCCTTCGCCGACGGGAGGAGGGTGCGGAGCCCTACAGAGCAGCGTTCTCTAAGACTCTGGTGTAGTTACGCAAACCCCATGGGTGGGAACAGCCTGTTCGGTCTTCACCCTGGGTAAAAGCTAATTAAAACAGCAGAGGAAGCGGAGGAGTTGAGTATAATTGGTCCTTTACTTATCTCTACCAATCCATTACGGACAGTAAGCAAGGAGCAGTGACTGGGTCATGAGTGTGACCCCGCACTGCACATACCAATTTTTCATCCAGTTCTAACATGGTTTACATTTACTTAAAAGGGCATCTTAGTGAAATTAATAACTTGCTCCCTCCATACATAAAAAAGGTTAGTGTATTGGCCTTATACTTACTTTCCCTGTGGCTTCCTTGTTTGCCACTGTCTGCTTACTTCAGAGCTCCCCACTCCCAACCCCTCTCCCACTCTCCCCCTACCCTCTCTGAGTCATTCCCTCCCCCGTTAATTTAGTCTGGCGTAAAATTAAGACCTGGAAAACAAGCCACTCATGTGCATTAATCCTCCCTAACTGACACCATCACTCTAAAACCTTTGTAAACAAAAAAACCTCCATCTTAACCTGTAGAAACATTGAGTCTCTCTGTTGTTTCTGGATATATTTCTACATAAGGAATGGGAGGGGGGTTATTTTAAAAGAGAACGAGTCCCTGCTTATCACTGCACTGCAAGCCTGTCCTCCCTTTGACGCATAAATTTGGTGAAAGCTTAGGGGAGGAGGGGGACTTTATCTTCCCTTTACTTTCTGTTTTTAAACCATATTTGCCAAACTTTTAGTGAGCTGGAAGAGAGTCATTGGGAGACCTTCTTAAACTTTGTGGAAGCCTACACACGATACCGGCATGCTGTTAGGGTATTTGATTGACACTTCAAGCAGGTATGGGTGTATTGAAATCTTTTCCACTTTTCTTTAACTTATATATCTCGGACATAGGAGGAAACTAAATACAAAAAGGTACTCTGGGGTTTGGGGGGAATTATAAAACACATAGAAGAAAAAAAGCTCACTAGAGATGCCTTTAATACAATTTACTGAAGTGAATATTTATAGCTTTAGGGGTTGTTTTCAGCAGATTCGTATTAGTACAACATTTGTTTATTCTCATTTAAAACACACATAATGTACAGGACTACTAGATAAGATTAAATTGCAACAACAAAAAAAAAAGGGAAAAGCTCGGACTGTCATTTAGGCAGGGATTCAACAGGGAGTTATAAGGACCCCTTTTACTACCCTGTGCTGTAAACACTTTTAGCTTTGAGCAAAGCAACGACAGGACACTCTGAAAGTAACAGGATCAGAGCTGCTCTGTTATACAAATTGCTTTTTCTCTGTTACATTCTTCCATCATTGCCCATTACTTTCTGATCTCTGAACATTCTTGTGTTTTTGTACTGGACTTTCAAAGCTGCGTCTTGCTTTGCTTGCGTTTTGAAAGTTTTTTAAATAGAAGTACTAACTTTGTGAACTTTCTCTTACAACATTTTCATGATCCCCATGGGCAGCTGAAAGCCTTTTCCTGAAGGTTCTCCCAAATATCAAAGCACTTAAAGCCATAACTGGGTTGTTCATTTATTATTCCCTGGGGGGGGGAGGAAAAACTTACTTTCAATCGGGCAATCCCTAAAAGAGCAAAATGCCTGTTTAATCAGATAATCTATACATAAAAATACAAAACCTTTACCGATAGTTTCTAAGCAATCACCACCCCTACCCTTCATCCGTAGTGCTTGCCATGCTCAGAAATGCTAGTTTACCTGATTACAGGCAGTTAGCAATACATAACTTGCTGGTCATGTACAGATATTTAACTTGGCCATCTGTTCCCCAACGTCCTCCTTTTTCTGCAGTTTTTTTATAAGCTTCCCTCGTTGCATGGAGTAAGTGTAGGTAAGTGTATGAGCTCTTAGGAAAGACCACCCGTGGACACCCTCTGGACGCGAATCTAAGTACAGCCGGTTGTCCCCAAGCCTCTAATGGTGAGGATGTTTTTGCGGCGGACAGATAACCAGGTCGCTGCTTCCAGAGAAGAGAACCAAAAGGCCAATCCCACAATGTGAGAGGCCGCAGAACAAGATACGGTGTAACCGGAAGTAGAACCTGGGGATGATATTCGGATCGAATCGGAGCTGTGGGAGGATAATTTGCAGACCGGAGATAACTGGAGGTAGGAGCTGTGATAGATATTCACCGGAGGTAGGAGCTGTGGAGATATGCAGACCGGAGATAACTGGAGGTAGGAGCTGTGGTAGATATTCGACCGTAGGTAGAGCGTGGGGATATGCAGACCGGAATAACTGGAGTAGGAGCTGTGGTAGATATTCGGCCCGTAGGTAGGAGCTGTGGAGAATATGCAGCCCTGAGATAACTGGAGGTAGAGCGTTGGTAGATATTCGGACCGGAGGTGGAGCTTGGAGGATAGGCAGACGAGATAAACTGGAGGTAGGAGCTTGGTAGATATTCGGACCGGAGGTAAGGAGCTGTGAGAATAGCCGACCGGAGATAAACTGGAGGTAGGAGCTGTGGTAGATATTCGGAACGGAGGTAGGATCTGTGGAGAATATGCAGACCGGAGATAACTGGAGGTCGGAGCTGTGGGTAGATATTCGGACCGTAGGTAGGACTTTGGACGGATATGCAGACCGGAATCTGGAGGTAGGAGCCTGTGGTAGATATTCCGGGACCGAGGTAGGAGCTGTGGAGAATATGCAGACCGGAGAAATAACTGGAGTAGGAGCGTTGGTAATATTCGGACCCGAGGTAGGAGTCAGGACCAACAGAACACTAAGTGAGGAAACACAGGGAGCTAGGATTTCCGAGCACAACACCTCTGTAAACCTGAACTTGCATTCAGAGGCCAGCTGCCAGGAGGTAGCCTAAATAGCCCCTGTGACCTCCTCCCTGCGGGCCGTAGCCCCGGATTTACGCTGCAAGCAGTAAAAAGCCTGGCCCCGCATAGATACTGCTATAGGTACATGTGTATATAATATATATTATACATAGATACTGCTATAGGTACATGTGTATATAATATATATTATACATAGGTACTGCTATAGGTACATGTGTATATAATATATATATATATATATATATATATATATTATACATAGATACTGCTATAGGTACATGTGCTATAACCACATGGAAGCTTGACCTGGCTTCCCAATAAATACAAACAATACAAGGATTGTGGAAGCACTCCAATTAGGCTAATTTACAACTACATTTACAACTACTGATCTGGTCTAACATTTATACAAACATAGAAAAGATAATCAATGCACATTCCTGGGCCCCATACAATATCATATTATCTGCACACTGGCATACTTTATAAACAAAAGGTTTTTGGTATACATAACTGTGATCACATGAATGAAAAGCCTTCCAACCACGTCAAGGTAACCCCAGTCTGGAAGGTCCTAACGTCTAACCTTTTTTACTTCAATTACCATTAGCAAACTTTTGCATTTCTCATGCAAAAGTTTGCTAATGGTAAGTGTTTATAAAGTATGCCAGCGTGCAGATAATATGATATTGTATGGGGCATTGATTATCTTTTCTATGTTTGTATAAATGTTTGACCAGATCAGTAGCACTTCCACTAAATGTAGTTGTAAATTAGCCTAATTGGAGTGCTTCCACAATCCTTGTATATGTATATATATATATATATATATATATAGAGAGAGAGAGAGAGAGAGAGAGAGAGAGAGAGTGGGCAATTATATATTTAAAATTCACACTCTGGCCAATAATTTGGGCCAAACAAATATTTTGATTGGATCAGACAGGTGATTGAAACAGATTTCAGATTATCTTTTCTACAAAAATTGTTTAGCCTGGACCCCCAGACATGTCAGAAATGATGGCCTATCATGTACTCTGCAATAGACCTGCTATTGGGACAAAATAAAAGGCAACTATCCTGGTACATAGTCTTGTAACATACTACAAAAATAATAGAGTTAAAGTGCCCATTAGAACTTACCTGCCAACCAATCCAGCAATATTTAACCAATTCTTCCAGAACTGCCTTTCCCCTTCTTCTTCATGACCGACATACGATCGATGGATCAGTTGGCAGGTAAGTTCTAATGTATGTGAACCTTTAGTGAGGCAGTGCTGTGGGACAAATGTTAAAACTCCATACTGTTAGATTCTGCTCAGTTGTGTTCATCAAAAGCACACAGGTGGTTACACAGGTTATGATGTACATATATTTCTCCATTCATTCTTTTATCCACAAGTGACTGGCCTGTCCTTATTTAAGATTCTCTTTAATATTCCATGCTGACCTGGTGTATTTTTCATCATTCAAAAATAACGTCAAAAATCTTCCATGTTTAAGTCATTGAGGTATTTATGCCACAGCAGTAAAACGGTTACTCCATATTGCACTGCATCCCGGCAGTACCCTGTATAACACTATTGTTCATGTTTAAACTCATCTTTGTACTCTTCTTTGTACTTCTTAAAAGAAGCTTTTAAGAAAAGTATATTTAAGACTATTGCTTGTCTGGGGTGGTGCGGAGGAAAATTTACTGATTGCATTATGCAAACACTGTAGAATCTTTAATGACCACTGCTCAATTGAAAATATCACCCCAAAACAGAAAGATGTAAGACTAACCTGAAATGCTGCAAAATGTTCTGTAACCTGTTTCTGGTAATTCCAGATAGCTGACATCAAAGCCAATGACAAAATGCTAGTCAACTAGCTGCCTCTTCGGAGCATGCTCATAATGAGCTCATAAGGCTTGGAGAGTATGGCTGGCCGGTTCCGCCGCGGATTTATCCCGTTCGCGAATGGCGGATTTTCCCGCCTTCCGAACTTCCGATTCGTGGAAAATTTTCGAAAATACGAGAAAACACGTAATTTCTAAAATTTTCGAAAATACAAGGATTTCTCTTATTCCCATAAATACATATTTTCGAAAATTTTCTAAATTACGAGGATTACACGTATTTTCGAAAAATACATATTTTCGAAAATAATAGTTTTCTCGTATTTTCGAAAATTTTCGAAAATACGCGAAAACTCGTAATTTCAAGGGTATTTTTCATTTAAATGGGTCCGCTCGTGGATTTTCGAATTTTTGGATTTTTTCGAAAATTGGCGGATCCTCGAGCGGACCGGATTTTGCGAAGTTCGCACATCTCTATTGGAGAGTAGGCAGAAACCTTTTGAAAGGCATAACAGGTTTTTTCCCCTAGATCAAGCTTTTAAACTGCAGTTTTACCAACACAACGTTTCATTTGAGAGGCGGGTGGAATTGCCCTTTAATTTAGTAGTTTAATATACAATAGTTGATCGGTTGGTAATTACCATTTTCTTAAATTAGTAATTAACAAGTTTTATTTGTTTTCAATTTATTTCCATTCTTGTGCACACAGGAAAAGATGAAAATCTTAAAAACCTAGAAAATATTTTTCAATCAGCTAAATACACTACGTTTCCCTCAGCACCAAAATCTGCATCTCCTGATGAGAATTTAGCGAAAAGGGATTTTGAGTTACTGCAATTTAGTTGAGGCAATTACAGCATTACAAAAATAGGTGCATGCTGAGATGGCAGGAACCAAGTTTGTTCTTTGCTGGAGTCCAACATTCTATTTACTCTACTAATTGACACATAAAACAGGAAAAGACAGTACATGTGTTTGTGGAAAGTTAAGAGGATGAGTGTTCCTAGAATATATGGTACTAGCAAAGTTATCTTCTTCTGAGTTATATTGCCCACTTTAATCTTCTTTGTTATCGTGTTGATATACAGTATAGACTAGAAGGTTTGGAAACATTCCGGAAACACTGAAAATTCTAATTTCTTCAGAAAGCAAAGAAACAATTAATTTAGCATAATATTTGAATAGTCTTGAATTGCTAGGTCTTTCATGGGGTTTAGCTGTCTATCCCAGCATGCAAAGTAATTGTTGTCAGCGGGCGAGCTGGAACTGTAAATGCTCTCTCACTGGATTGCTGATTGGAGTGCTAACCTTTTCTGTTAGGTTGTCTTGCATTTAAACCTATTCTGTGTTATTTCTACAATGGCAGCTGTACATTTAGTTTTTGATTTTAATACTCCCATGTAACAGAAATGGCCAAATAACGTAACATCGCCATACGGATGAAAACAGCTGAAAACCAAATTGATGGGGAATTCTAATTACAAGGTTGGATTTTACAGAGACTGCAGCTAAACTTTAAACTTCTTGTATATTGCTTAGGAACGAAGGAAGAAAGTCTAAATTCCCCATTGCTCTCTGCTGAAAAGAAACATCAACAAAAGTCTGCCCTGAATGTTGTCGGACTAAAGCACCCAACATTCTCCAGCATATAATGATGGGTTACATCTTGCTGGGATTTAGAATACAGCAATCAACTATCAATGGCAAACAAAGCAACTAGAAATAAAAAAAAAAAATCATTAAGTTTAAAAGTTAAATGCTTCTTTTCCTTCCGGGTAATCGCGCCACAGTACTCACTTATCAAAAGTTACTGGATCGCAGGAATAAGGCAGGTAAGGAGCACAAAGGGTAACAAAATCTTTTAAATAATGTTAATTTTCACACTGCTAAGTAGGCCAACAGGAAAGTATTTATTGCTTTGGGCGCTTGTGCCATTAATAGAAAATGGTCTGAGGTGGCGATAATGCATTAGTGGTGATGTTTCTAGTCTGGAAATAGGTTCTATTACTCAAGGTGTTAGCCCATTACTATTTCCCGCCGTGAGTTTTTCGATACAAATAAGTGGCCAGGGGGAGGTGCTAGACTATAATAAGTGGCCAGGGGTCCTAGGCCCCATACAATATCATATTATCTGCACACTGGCATACTTTATAAACAAAGGGGTTTTAGTATACATAACTGTGATCACATGAATGAAAAGCCTTCCAACCACGTCAAGGTAACCCCAGTCTGGAAGGTCCTAACGTCTAACCTTTTCAATTTCTTTTACTTCAATTACGATTAGCAAACTTTTGCATTTCTCATTCTTACACACTGGATCCATATAACAGGCTCTCTCCCTTCCCCCCCTCTTAAAGCTATTTAATGAACTTGTGCCATTAACACATCTGACCGTTTCACCATTCTCACTGTAAAGATACATGAATCCATGAGAAATAATTACTACTTAAAAGATCAGTTCTGGAGACAAAGTCCAGAATATCAATAAAAGAATAAAAGTAGTACTCTGCTGGTGATACACATAAATAAAACATTTAACACATCCTCTGAATAATATATTTAATATCCTAAATATCGCAAATAAAAAAAAGCTGGCCAGCCGTAATAGGTATTGTGTACATAGATTACTCCAGAAAAGGAAATACAGAAAAAAATACAATAACTTATGAATGTCCTACATATAAATACTAAAATCTGGGGTAAAATGTATAGTGACCATGTGTAGAGGGGGATACTAAATGATGCAAGATCCACAGGGATAAGTTGGATTATAAATCCAACAAAATATTCTCGTGGAAAAGGACCCCTCAGTTGGAAGAACAGAAAAGGGGTGTGGGTAATGTGGTAGAGAGACGGAATAGCTACAATCCCAACAGGGGTTATGATAACACCACAAGGATAAGAGGCTGGAGATACAGGAGTCCATCTCCCCTGGACCATCAGAAGGGAGCGAAAAGTTCATTAACAGCAAGCAATCCCCTATGGAGAAAGGAGTTACCTTTTTTAGGGATAGGAAAAGAGAAAGAAACGGGGGGGGGGGGGAGTTAGGAGCGAGACCCAAAGTGACAACGAAGGAATATGTAGACAAGGGGGGAATATGGACAAGAGGTCAGAAAAGAAAGGAAAAGTAATCCATAATAGAAAAAGATCAGATATTGGGAAACAAGATAAACAGACAACAACGTTAGAAGAGATGATCTCCAATGAGGAGTTAAAACTAAAAGGGATTTTTAATTTATCCAATAGAAGCTTTAATAGATCAGAGGCCTCCCTCTTGGGGAAAGGATTAAAATTTGCCCCTAAACAATCGGCTGATAAATTCCATGCATACATAGGCCTTCAGAAATTTCTAAGATCTTGGAGTCATAAGAAATATTTTCTAAATATAGACAAAGACAAAGAATATAGGATTAGGCAATCTCTAAATGCACAAGGTATTGAAAACCCCTCATCTGAGGATGTTAATGCGGCCACTACCTTATGTGATTTAACTACCGAACCTGAGTCGGTTAGTAATACTCCTTTTGGACCCAGGTCAGTGTTCAATCCGGTGGGCCTAAGGGGTACCTCAGTAGAGATCTTTGGAGCTATGGTGGAAAGAGATATTAGGAAGCTAAATATTAAAGATAGGATGTATGACGATAACCTGACTATTCAAGAAAGGAAAGTGCTGAAGGCGCTGAAAAAAGATGGGGATATAGTGATTTGGTTATCCCCCACGAAGAGGGGAAGGAGGCCTCTAAATATTTCCTATTACCAGATGGAGAACTTAACGAAATTATGATAAATTTTCTGATTACTTGTATTGATTTCATTTTATGTAATAACTGTTTCGGCTTTGAGGGTAACCACTATGTACAGCGGACTGGGACTGCAATGGGTACAATTTTTGCTCCCAGTTACGCTGGACTATATGTGGGGCACTGGGAGGATAGATGCATCTGGGGTGCCAATAAACATCCTAATTGCCTTTATTGGAAGAGGTATATAGATGATATACTCCTTATTTGGAGTGGCACCCCAGATGCACTAGAAGAATACCTCACATATATAAATCAGTCTAATGTATCCCTTAAATTCCAAAGCAGCCATAGTCGAGAGTATTACTTTTCTTGACCTTAAGATAGAGGCAGGAAATTGGAGATTATTGACTAGTACCTCCTTTAAAGAAATCGATAACACCTATATAGATTTTGACAGTGCCCATAAGAAGTCATGGTTGGAGGGCATACCGGTAGGACAGATGCTTAGGTTAAGAAGGAACTGTTCTAATAGGGAGAGGTTCTTGGAACAAGCAAATTTTGTTGGTAACAGATTTAGGGACAAAGGATACCCTGATTCTTGTGTGGACCAAGCTATTGAAAGGGCAATTAAAACAGACAGGGATAAGCTACTGAAACCCGAAAAGAGAAAATGGGAAAAAACTTTAAAAATAGACCAACAATAGTATTGGATTTCAATAAAGAAAGTGGGAAAATAAATAATATCTTTAAAAAACACTGGGCCATCCTACATAATGACAGAGAACTGTCGGGAATTATTGGAGGGAGTCCAAGGATAATTTACAGAAAACCTAACACTCTGAAAAATATTTTATCACCGAGTTTATTAACTAAACCAGAAAAGGTAATTGGGAGAGACCTAAGTATGAACATCCTTAGAGGGATGTTTAAGTGTGGAAAGTGTGTGAATTGCAGATATGTGGGGATGGGAAGGGATCACATTTATATCAATAAAATAGAGCACAAATGGCTTATGTTTTATAATTGCCAATCACAGAATGTTGTTTATGGGATTAGATGCCCATGTAACAAATGGTATATAGGAAAAACATGTAAGAAACTCACTGTGAGAATAGGGGAGCACAGGAGAGCTATTATCTCCTAAAATAATTTTATCACTAATGGGAATCATATAGGTAGCACCCTGAGTAATATAGGACATTCTCCATATATTTATGAACACTTTAGGATTAAGCATCAATCATCCTTTGAAGGCACAATGTATATGGCACTGGGGGGTTTAAATAGGAACTTTTCTGTAAGGGGGGGCGATGGAGATAGGGAGCTGCTAAAATTGGAACAGCGCCTTATATTTACCTACTCTAGTTTACAGCCAACAGGTTTAAACGACCAAACGGAGCTGGCCCCTTTCTTGTGATTGCTCCCTTTGATAAAAATCCAGATTGATAAAAATCCAGAATTATATATTGTTATTGATTATGGTATGTTCAGGATATTTTGGGATATATAGATCTTGTGGTTCATTGTACCAATAGACTAAATATATATTTGCAATTACTTACCTTAGCGATAGAGATATACAGAGGATATTTGGGGAATGTTTCCCTTGTTTATAATTGTGAATTTTATCAATAATGTCACACTGTATGATCTGTATATGTAGATTTTTCCTTGTGGCCATGTGTAGGGAATCACATTTTGACTATACGAGGATGTATGGACTATGGACTTTAAACAGTTAACCAGTTCATAGCCTATAAAAGAGCAGAAGCACAATCAACACGTCACGCCTGACGAAGCTAGAGATAGCGAAACGCGTAGCGGAAGTGACTTGTATCGCCGGTTTGTGATAGCTTTCTAAGTGATTATGTGCTTGCGTTGCCCGAGAGATGTGGCTGAGACCGGAGAGATTTAAAACAACCTAGTGGTATTGTGGATTTGGAGGGACGCTGATAGGTCGACCTACAACCAACAAACGTTACTGGATCCCAAGTTGCTCTGTGAGCCCGGGGGGGCGGTGTGCCTAGTCCGGGGGGACCAGAAGGAAGAGGCCGTTCACCCTCCAGCCACTACCAGAATGATGGTGTAGTATAAACTGTTTTTATCTCCAGCTCCACCTTTCCTGATTACCTATTGATTAAGTGTGCGCACACGTACGGGACTTTAGTGACTTATACATGGAATGACCATCCCTTGGATATAGACACTTGCTTTATATTTTATGTATTTTTTATCTTTGGGACCTCTACACATGGTCACTATGCATTTTACCCCAGATTTTAGTATTTATATGTAGGACATTCTTAAGTTATTGTATTTTTTTCTGTATTTTCTTTTCTGGAGTAATCTATGTACACGATACCTATTACGGCTGGCCAGCTATATAGTGGTTTATGTAGTGGGTATTTTATATTTGCGATATTTAGGATATTAAATATATTATTCAGAGAATGTGTTGAATGTTTTATTTATGTGTATCACCAGCAGAGTACTACTTTCTTTTATTGCTTATAAGGTTTTACTCCATCCGGGGTTCTTCCTTTGTTTCTGAGCAGGGGGACTCAGAGGTACCTGTTCGATTGTGTCTGCCCTGTACCTCTTTGTGGTTTATTTTAAAGTCCAGAATATCACCCTGTAACATTTTCCAGTATCTTTCCAAAAACTGATGTTAGACTTACAGGTCTATAGTCACCAGGCTGTTAACGGCTACCTATTTTAAATATTGGTATTACATCAGCTTTTCAATCCAAAGGCACATCACCAGACAAAAGTGAATCTGAAAAGATAAGGAACTGTGGTCTAGATAAAAATGGAATGAACTCTCTTAGAGGGCAACTGTGGTCTCAAAACAAGTTAGGGTTAAATGAAAGCCTGCAGTATTTCCTTTAAAATGAACTGACAATCACATCTCTGGCTGGAGCCTGTGAGACATTACATTGGGGTGAATGTTCTAACTTCCTGTTTCCAGTAGGTTGAAAGGAAGTACCTGGGGAAAAAATTGACAGTTGAGCAGGGGAGCTTATTAATGCAGGCTGAGGCTGGCCACATGACTACAAGCTGATCACATGGATGAAAACAGGAAGTGTTCAAGCAGGAAGTAATATTGCTGAACCTTTCCAGCAATAACTTCTCACAAATTTTATCTAGAGATGTGATTTATGTTTTATTTTGAAGGTGTGATAGAAGGCTTATATAATTCTTACTAGTTTGGATGAATTCGAGACCACAGTTACCCTTTAAGATCTCAAGCACTTTTTACCCATCCCGCCACTTTATCTGTATGTTGTCCTACCCAGGGCAGGGATCTCATTCCTAATGTTTCAAGGCACGCCACACTTTAATAATGTACAGAGATGCGTACCCAAGCAGGGCTTTATAAATAAAATTATACAGACCTTATCTTTGTCTAACTGCCTCCGTGCCATTTCTTTCCTTCATATTATTACAGTCCCTGCTATAAAGACTTGGATTCTCTATAGTGTATATCTAGGTAAGAAAACAATTTAGTACATTACCTTTTTTAGCATCCTCTATAACAATAACAGCCCCATTATTTAATGGTCCCACATTTTCTGTCCTCTTTTTACCATTGATATACTTAATGGTCTTGCTTTGTTCAGCTATCCATATTTCATTTTCTATTTTAGCTAGTTTAATTGCTTTCTTGCACTCCTTATTACAGCTTTTATAATTCATGTAAGACTGTTCTGTTCCCTGATTTTAAAAAATAATATTCCCTTTTTTATTTCCCTTTTTACACTGAGCATTAAGCCACGCAGGAGAGGACATAATTTATTTTATAATTCTAATAGGAACTTCTGCAATCTGTGAAAGAAAATGGTCATATGGCAAATTTAGGAACTATATACCCTTTGAGGTGCTGGCAGTTCCCCTACTCTAATCTGTCAGGTTAATTGAACTGACCGAAAGTGCCCCATCCCTGCATCCTTTTCTAAAAGCATATGAAGGTGAATTTTCATCTCCTCACTGGCATTTGGTATTTTGTAACACACACCTACAATTAATTTACCTACCTTCTTGCTTCCCTTGCACAGCTCCACCCATAGTTTTTCAGCCTTATTGTCTATACTCACACAATATTGTCCTACGGACCTGGCTTGGCACCACTTTTGATCCAATTCCTGATTCAACATTCGGCAGCCCGTTTCAGTAAAAAATCATTCTTTATTTGCACATCACTTTGAAATCCAATAAACATCGTGAAGGAAGAAACTAGCACAAATTGTCTGACGCGTTTTGGGTCAAGTGACCCTTACTCATAGACCTAGTGTGTCATAACTACCACTCCCTTAAAAAGGCATGATATCCAATCAAAGGTAAGTATACTTTAACTCTTAGTATACGAAGTCAAATCTACACATTAAACAAGACAACACACAGAGACATACTAAGAAAATATGTATGTCATTCCCACATGTGGCAGAAAATCCCATATAATATATATTCACAATAAAAATAGTTAAAAAACATTATCTATCATTATGAATCAAAAAAGTATATAGAGGATTAACCACTTCAATTAGTCAATCCTCCATCTACATTCAGGTTCAGCATTACATGAGGGAAAGGAGATAATCATTTGACATTTTAATAGGTCTGAATCCACTCAGGATAAGAACAATATATAATATTGCATTAAGTTATACAACTAATGTCCCATCTGTAATTAAGACCATCCGGTACTCTTGTACAAAGCTTAAAGATCCAAAAGGCTTCCCTCTTGTTAATAAATTCCAGAATGTCTCCTCCCCTAATGCCACACAGAATGATTTTTTACTGAAACGGGCTGCCGAATGTTGAATCAGGAATTGGATCAAAAGTGGTGCCAAGCCAGGTCCGTAGGACAATATTGTGTGAGTATTTGATGGGGGCGTGGACTAGCCCCGGGCAGTGAGCACACTTCCAAGGATTACTGATTCTGACCACGAGATTTGAAGCACGTAACCACGTTCCAGTACGCTGGAGAGATAGAGACCAGCCTTGGAGTGGGTGAGAAGCGGGGAACAGGGGAGGTTTTTGAGCCACTGACTGTTTGTTGCTTATTGTCTATACCCCTATCTATTCCATCTTGTTTAACATTCATACATACCACTCTTTTCTTATTTACTCTATCATGCCTAAACAAGGAATATCCTTCCAAATTTACTGCTTAGTCATGCAAATCATTTAGCCATGTTTTTGCTATACCAATCACATCATACTTTTCTTTTAAAGCTATTTATTCTAGTTCTCCAGTTTTTCCTGCCAGACATCTTGCATTTATAAACATACATTTTAGATGATCATTTATTTCCACACTTTGACGTAAATGCCTCCCTTTCCTCTATGCTATCCCCTTCCCATCCATTATCTTATAAGCCTGCTGATTTGTTACACCTCTAACGATCTCGGTGTTCTCCAAAACACTTTCACCCCATACCTAGTTTAAAATATCCAACCCTATAGTCACCTTCTCCCCCTTCTTCGAGTGGAGCCGCAGTTTTACCTATCAAAGTTCGCATGACATTTGCTGGCCAGATCATGTCTTCAATAATAATTATGGCGAGCTTTACACGTGTTAAAGGCCACATGTCAATTAACATGCAGTAAAGCAGTATTCAACGGCCTCCTTGCCTTATATACCTCTGATTCAACTACTACAGAATTTTTTTATTATATAGGATTAGTAATTGATACAGTAAATAGCAGCTAAGAGCAATAAAACAAACCAATATTAATACTTAAAGGGGAACTGTGGCCCAAAAATGACTTTAGGTAAATTGATAGGAATTGCTCTCCTGGGAATTTTTGCTATTTATTTTCATTGTTTATTTTGCATAGTTTTGAATATGTTTACATTTTTGTGTGTGGTATGGCAGCAGCATCACCAGGTCCCCTGCACTTCCTGCTCTGAAACCATGTCTGTCAATCTGCCCTGTGTCTCCTCTACCCCTTTGCAGCCCTCCTGGTCCCTTCCACTCATGGACCCCATGGTCCCTTCAGTTGCAGGCCCCCCTTAGCCCATTCTCTTACAGCCCCATGTGGCCCCACCCACCAGCCGGTGCCATGGCCCTGCCCACCCAAAAAAAATTTCCTGTTAGATGGTATTTACACCCATGCATACTTGCGGAAAAACTAGTAAAAAAACTCGATTCGTAAAGTGATAGCTATGCTGTATGTTATGTTTAGCGAAGGATGTTAACACCTTACTATAAGAAACTGGCCATGCCATTGGGACTCTGGAAACTAAACATAACAGAATTATAGTATTATAATTATCATTGCTATGTCCATGTTTTAGTTCTGTTTCAGATAACGTAGTTGTGAATATATCTCATGATTTTCAGTTTTAATCCAGTAATATGCAAAATGAAAGGCGTATCTTCTGTGTTCTACAGAGTACATGATTTTGATCACAATAAACTCCTTGATGGACTGGAGATAATGGCTGCTTTACAGGAATCTCTTGAACATTACCTTGGGGAATCTTTTAGCAAGGAAGACAAAATGAAGCATTACATTGGTCAGTAGCAAATTATGCAGTGTGAGAACTGGGTGAAACTTTTTTTAATCACAGTCTCTGCAAATGCTGTTTGGGAATTTATTACTGTTATTTAATTTGTTTTTTTATTATATCTTTTTGGATATTAAATAGATTTAATGATTGAATATTGAATGTGTCCAATAAATGCATTGTCAGCATTAATTAAATATTGGTCCTTTAAACAGTTATAAAGTGATTTGGTGACATATTTACAAAGCCATTATATTTGTCAGGATACTGTATAATTTGCATGTTTTTTTTGTAAAAATGAAATTCTACTAGAATTGCAATCTGCAGGATACCTCACTGCTACTCATATTAATACATAAAGTTTCAAGTTCAGGGATTATAGTGATTGCCACCTGAAGGCAGTTTTTTTTGTATTTTATTCTCGTTTGATGTAAATGTGATATGTGTTCAGAGGAGTTTTTTTGCCTTCTCCTGGCAATAAAAGGGGGATAAGCAAAAAGGGTTGAATTTGATGGCTATTTGCCATTAACCTAAACTGCAATCATGACTGCACTCGCATGTGCTATTCCTTTCCCCTATGGTGCTCAATCCCCTGGACACCTGGTTGTGTTCCTGTAATCTATAGACACAAACACAGGGAGAGCACACTGAGGCCAACACACCTTTTGGATGAATAAGACTCTTAGGGACATATTTATGAAGGTCTTATCGCTGCAGTTTTCACTAAAATCAGACTTAGCGCTATTTATAACGTGTCGTTAAGCGGAATGTCCACTACGACTATAACGACTTATGGCCACAAATTGACCAATCATGTTTTAATAAAATACTAAGGACCAGGGGTGATCCCGGTTTTGAGCTGCGGGACTACTTAAGCCCCAAAAAGCACTTGTCAGTGCCACAAAGGCACTTCTACATGCCCCCCTTCCCAGCAGCCCCTGGCACCCCACCTTGCTGTCAGCACCACCCCCTCCCCCTGGGCAGTCGTCGCTACAACCACCCTGTAGTGCATCGCTGCCATTTCCCTTTCTTTCCACTGTGTATTATACTTTATCTTTGTGTTAAGTACATTATCGCAGCTAAATGAGAAAAATGCGCAAATCACCGCTAAAACAATCAGCTTTATAAATGTGGAGATAACAGTCGTTTCAGGGGGATAAGAAATCGGCGATGTAAGCGATCGTTTATAATGACGCCCCTTAGCTTATTTTTTAAACCACTCAACTGTATAAAAAAAAATTTTCACACAGCTACAGTCCTGTGTTATTGCTACTACACTTTACTACTTGTTTATGGACTTGATTATCCAGCATGGTGGAGACTGGAAAGGTGTAAAGCACTGGATTCATCGCTCTGTGTACCTGGATACCCCTAACTGCTTAAGAATAAATTTATTTGTCACTGGTATAGAACCCCATATAAACTAAACAACATAGATCAATCCATTCTCCTACAAGAGGTACAGAAAGTTTGGCTAGAATGCTTCAATCTAATTAACAATCATTTATTTCTCACTCTTAGGGCTAGGCCACACTAGCGCGTTTTTCTCGCGTTTGCGCACGCGTTTCGCGCTCGCGATTGCGCCCGCGATTTTCGCTAAAATGGAAATCGCGGGAGCGCAAAAATTCCCGCGATTTCCGATGCGCATGCGATTGCGCGTCTGTTCGCGTTTTGGTAACGCATGCGTTCACCATTTTTGGTGCGTTAACGCAGCGTTTCCATAACGCGAAATGGCAAAAACGCATGCGCAAAACGCGAACGCAAAGGCGAACGCACAAGAAAAGCGCACACAACCGCGTGCGATAACGCTCGCGATTTTGTGCGCAATTCCTGTGCGTTGTAGTGTGGCCTCAGCCTTACTCCATATCCTTGGATATTCCTATAGTCCTACTCCATAGGGCTCCTAGGAATAGCACACACACCCCTCTCCCCAACAGGCAAAATTAATCTCCAGCTTATGTGCTGCAGCGTGCTGTATAATTGCTTCATCCTGAAAACAAAGCACCAACTAGACAACAATTTATCAACAAATTATGGTGGATGTGTAAAAATGAACAAATTACACACTCCCTGAAAGGGACAATGCAGATAAGAAGCAGCTAACCAAGTTGATAATGAAGTGCTGTACCCTGTGTTATTTAGTACTGCTTGACCTGAGGAAGAGAGAAGTGTATCTCTCGAAAGCTTGTCTCTAAAAATGAACTGTTAGTCCATAACAAAAAGAGATCACCTTATCCTACAGTACTATATGCTACTGGACTAACACGGGTACATCCATTTTATCTGCAACTATAGAAGATACTGAATATAGCCTAATGAAGAAGCTAACGAAGTTGATAATGAAGTGCTGTACACTGTTATGTAATACTACTTGACCTGAGGAAGAGAGAAGTGTATCTCTCAAAAGCTTTGGCCACACAGCCTAGTCTTTTAGAACACATTAGAATATTGTAACTAACAAAACCAAACATATTGAGATGTAACTTATAACTGTTTTAATATAAGATTAACTCAATTAAAATTATTTTTTTTACAAGCAATATTTAAATAATGTCAACTATTATATCCTATATTTCTCTAATGTTCCTACAACTTTTTGATCATTATAATCCATTTGCAAGTTTCTATGTTCTTTAAAGGATAATTATACTGAAAAAACAAATACAGTTTAAATGGTAGCTGAATCCCTAACTAACCTTCCCCCCCCTTTTTTTAGGTCCCTACAGAGCCTACCTGAGCCCATGGAAAGTGCTGGCCATCTTGGAAGATGAAAGAAGTCCGGTAAGCTCCGCCCCCCAAGAGTTGCTGGACCTCGTTTCCAGCTTGTGTCTAAATATTCAGTGCCAGTTAGGTCCGTGCATGCGTGTGCCACCCGCCGGCACTGAAGATTTAGACACAAGCTGGAAACGAGGTCCAGCAACTCTCAGGGGGCCAAGCTTACCGGAATTCTTTCATCTTCAAGATGGCCAGCACTTTCCATGGGCTCAGGTAGGCTCTGTAGGGACCTAAAAAAAGGGGGGGGAAGGTTAGTTAGGGATTCAGCTACCATTTAAACTGTATTTGTTTTTTCAGTATACTTATCCTTTAACGTTATTCTTGAAAATTAACAACAAATAAATAAGTCTAAAAAAAATAGCAGTTGGGGGTTGGTTTTTGTTTTTAGGGTGGATATACCCTTTAACAATATAAGCAATCACTTTTAAATTAGTCATAATGAGTGCACATTAATTTCATTTAGAAAATTAAACATATTTTATAAATACATGAAAGCCATGTCTATTTTTATTTTTATACATTTTTCAGAAATGACTGATGAAGTTTTAAAGGAAGATGATTTGGATAAAGACGGCTTTTTATCATATGTTGAATATATGCACTCCCAGAAACGGACAGCTAGTCCCACCACAATTCTGGACAAGAATGCTAAAGACAAAAAGGGTTCCAAGAAAAGTACTTGAGGCCCCTCGTAATATCTCTACTAGTGCATAATTTTACAATTAAAATTTCAGATGTTGCTAAATTCTTGTTTTACTGGTGAATGATTTTATTGTAACATCACTAATTACCAATAAAGAAACATTGTAAACGCATGCTTGCCATGCATATTGAATTGAAAGTATTTTGTTGCTCTAATGTTCTGCTGTACCTATGTAACTATATATACAGTGCATACTCAATGACCTGCTGTATGTTGGTATACATGTAAATAATAAGCTTTTTCGTCCGCAATAAACTCCAAAATTACTCTTTAGCTTATGCATCAGATTCATTATTAGGTGAAGGTTTGTGGAAGGACATTGGATATAGTTCTAGGCTTATAAATAGTCCAGAGCAGCACTTCCTTAAAACATAGTAATTTTATACACAATTCTTTAAAAACATTTTCTGCCATAACACATGGCTGTTTTTCTTACAGACAGTAAAGATGTTTCGACCACACTGGTTCTTTGTCAAGCCGTGCTGTTTCCCAAAAGCGTGTGCTGGGTATACCTATTGCTTATAGGCCCCTATTTATAAAAAATCGTTATCGTTATCGTAAAATCCGATCGTTATCGTAAAATAACGACCGGGGTTTTACCGATAACGACCTTATTTACGATAACGTCGTTATTTACCGATAACGACCGTTTATTTACCGATAACGGTCGTTATCGGTAATAACGACCGTTATCTTAATTAACGACCGTTATCGGTAAATAACGACCGGTATTTACCGATAACGACCGGTATTTAACGATATCGGTAAATAACGGTCGTTATCGGTAAATAACGGTCGTTATCGGTAAAAACCCGGTCGTTATTTTACGATAACGATCGTTATTTTACGATACGATACCGATCTTTTATAAATAGGGCCATAGTTCTAGGCTTCCCTATGTAATGGCAAGATCATGGAAAAAAAATAGATTCACAAATAGTTTTTTCTAAATCAAAAATGGAAGCATATATCAGTCATCATACAGATAAGTACTAACTTTCACGAAAATTCCCTAGAATAAGCGATTATCCCATGCAGGTGGAAATCCCCCTCTTTTGATCATCTTTGTGAACAAATATTATTTGGATATATTCCATGTATTTGTGGACTCATGCCAAAACCCCGTAATACACATGGCATTGATTACCATGGGATACAGAGTGTACTGTACATCAAACGCCACAGGTTGAAACTGGTGTTCCTATGATTTTTGACACCTGAAACAACTTTTAAATGCTGCCTTTTGGCAGACAGGTGGTGGCATGTGAAGTGGGCATGGCTTCATCAGGGACAATAGGTGTGGTGGGCTGACTAACACAGGTGGACTGGAGGGATGACTTAACACTGATTGGTGGAATGGAGGGCTGACATAACACTGATTGGAGGACTGGTGCTAACATGCGGTATTGCATGAAGGAAGATTTTTTGTTTGAACTGCCGCCTTTTAAGTGTAAGGCTTTGTGTGTGGAGGGGTGGACATTCCCTTTAAAGAAATAAAAGATAAAAAAAAACGGTACAGTGATGGTTGAGAAGAATTCCATTTTTCAAAAATGGGCAATTAAAAAAAAAATTCCAGTTAAATACCCTTTAATACCAGAGGTTTTATCTTTTACTTGTTAGTGTAAATGCTTATCAGTGTGTCTAATGCCCATTTAGAATTTTTTAGAGAGGATATAGTTGAGTCTTTAGTGGAAAAAAGCTGAGCTTACTTTTCCAAAAATAAATTCAATAATCACTTCCAGAGATGGTAATGGAGGATTCATATTTTATATATATTAGTATAGATCTACTTCTCTTGGAATTACTTTCAAAACAAAGCTGCTAGTAGCAGCTTTTTTGGATGCAGAATCTGATCTTGATGCAATAAGTCTATTTTGAAAAGGAGTTAAATAGTATTTGTTGCTGCTAGTCGAAATGTCCATGGAAACCAAGAACAACAAGGAAGAATGACAATTAGGTTGGGAAGTTTTTCCTGTATTTTCTTCAGCACATTTGTTATTAGCAGAATTGGTTGGAATATATACATTAATGGGTAATTCCATGACCATCACGGAGAAAACTGCAGCATTCAACATCCACTTTCCCTTGCCTATATATTCTCTGAATGGAGATTGAGGGGTTTCTGATAGGTACCTTTATTGAATCTGCTAGAGATATTTTCATAGAAAATTTCCCTTGTAATTTCCCAAATTTCCCAGTCTGATACCTCAAAACCAAAAATCAGCTACTGGGAAAACAGGAAAAAAGTTACTGAAATATTTTACAACAAATTATTACAAGGTTAAAGACGATATAGTTTTTTTACATTTGAATATTACAGCTTCAGTCACTCCAAGGCTAACTGAATGAGATTCTAGAGGAACCAACATGTCAAACCAGATGGTTTTGTTAGCAATATCTTCTTTACTTCCACCTTTATCTGTATTCAGTGAATCCTTGTCAGCAATGGAAAATCTTCTGCTGTCCGCACCATTAAAATAAAAGTTGACTTTGAGGTGATGGTAAAGGCTCTGGCTGAGCAATAATACAATTACCCCTCCCACACGAAGAACTCTGTAACGCAAATACATTATTAGATTCTTCATACAAAGCAAAACCCCATATTATATGGTTTGTCCTAGTAAGTCAAATATGTAGAACTAAAGCTGCTTTAACTGCAACTAAAAACATTTTCAGTTGTTCCAAAATACTTGAGCTTGCAAATGTAGCATCCTTCTATCAATAGAATTAGGTCACGTACGTTAAAAATGGACCAGCTTGAAACAGAATGTAAAGTTCACAGTGGGACACAGTCCCCACAATTTTCATTCTATAAAAAGGTTACCGGTATACTGGCTGATCATATATGAACATAAACATGCAAAGGTCCAACAAAAAGCGCAAGAGCAAACTGTCCCTTAATTCGAACGGCCGAAAAAACCAACCCCCCCCCCCCCCTTCACCACACACAGGACCAAATCCAGTGATTGTACCAGCACCGGTCTACAACTGTCAGGTATGCTACAGGAGCAAAAACACTAAGGATAAATGAGGAAAAAAGCATAATGCAACAGTGAGTGAGTTGTAAAACAGGTGGTTATAATTTATAGGAGAATGAAAGCTAAACTGGGCGAGACCATTTTTGACAAAATTCAAATTTACTGTAGCTGTGTCTCTCAACTTTGAAATTCTTAAAGGGCATGCCCACACCAAAATAATAAAGTATCCACTTTTTCCTTCCTGTAGGCAAGACGGTACCTCTCCATTATTGTAAACCAAACTGTTGCCGGTAGCCTTTACCAGCCCTCCAAACGTCTCATGGCTCAGTCTCCCGTATATTTATAATGACCATGCCACTCATTACACAGCCTGTTATTGGTGTTTCCCACTTCCGACATCCTACGCATACTTGAGAACATACAGCATGGAAACAGGAACCTTTTAACAAAAGGCACAATACTTCAAAAGGCTGGTGCAGGCTACAGAAGAAATTTGGTTTATTATACAGGGAGGAAAGTGGGTACTTTATTACTTGGAGACAATAACTCAGCTAACATTATAGTTTAAGTCTAACTGAGGATGCTTTTTAAAAATTACAGTTGCCCTTTAACAGTGCTTTAAGTTCAATAAAACCTTAACATGACATAGTAAAGTACTGTATATGTCCTGTGTTTGTTTGGTAATTGTAATTGTTTTGCTTTTCAAATTTGATTATACCTTTCCATTTCTCGTAGGATAGCAGGGAGCAGCTCTTTCATGTTTTTTGTGGACATGAACTTTCTTCCAAAGGGAATATCAGAAATCACTGCATCAATACTTCCTGATACAATCGGTAGATCTAAAAGATGCAAATTATGTTACATTTGTTTAAATAATTGCCATGTTTCATTTAAATATTGTGTAATCGAAACTTGCAGATTTTCTTATTTCATTTTTTCAAAGTGGCTCTTTTGTTTTATGTAATACAAATATTAATATGCAAGGAAAGAATTCTTTAGATCTTCCCAGATTCCCAGGAGAAGAAAAGATTAATAATAACTTGTGTTCAGATGCTTTCCTCTCTTTAAATATTACTTCTATCAGATAAAGGTAATCTTTACTTAGAGCAAAATCACATTAATCCAGCAATTTTTATAGAATTTAATTTTGAGCTGTAGATGCTGAGAAATCTTTGTTTAAAATCACAGCATGACTGTCACTCAAATCAGATATTTTAAAATGGGGCAGCCCCTCTCCTGACCTCTCACTAGAACCTACCTCCAAGAATACAAATGACCCTTTAATGCCTGGCAGCTCACTTTCTCACCAAGTAAGAAACTCTGCTTAGAGGTAGCAGAAATGGAAGGCGAGGCAAGACAAGCAGTGTGAGGCTGTGCAGAAGCTATAAGTGTTTCCGGACCAGCAACACCAGGCAGTGTGTAAGGGAGGGGGGCTGTTAGGAGCAGTTACTAAACATTATTTTCAGAGTCAGTAAAAGTTCTTATTGTTAAAAATGGTGCTAATTTTGCACCAACCAATCAGATGTTGGCTTTCAAATGTTAAAGGAACACTAAATCCAAAAAAACAACTCTTTGCCATTCGTTTGTATTATTCACAGGGAGGTGAGAACGCTTATTCTCACATCCCTGTGAATAATATTACGCTCGGGGGACCTGGAACTTACCTTACCGCCGCTTCTTCACTGAACAGCTGTTTTCTCCCGATCGCGCGCCCTATCTTTTGTATTGGCGCGCATGCGCCTAAGATAGGGAACGCGTTCGGGACAGAGCGGCTGCGAGTGGAGCGGCGGGTAAGGTAAGTTCCAGGTCCCCCGAGCGTAATATTATTCACAGGGAAGTGAGAATAAGCGTTCTCACCTCCCTGTGAATAATACAAACGAATGGCAAAGAGTTGGTTTTTTTTTTGAATATGGGAGTTTAGTGTCCCTTTAAATAAGATCTGATTGGTGGGGGCAAAATTAGCACCATTTTTAATAATAAGAATTTTTATTGAATCTCAAGTGTACTAACAAAGCAGGCAAAGACAGCAATACGAGTAATACCATTTTACTTGTTTAAAATAGAAGTTTCATCTAATACCTTCCTCTGGATCAATTGTTAGGTAGGGTTAAAAAGGAGGGTGAAAAGGTTGGACTTGATGAACATATGTCTTTATTCAACTTCAATTGCTATGTTTTAGCAAGTATAGTGACCCTTTAATCACAATGAAAACTTTAACCTTTATCAGCTCTCCAGCCAGGCTGTAATATTTACTTATTTTGGAGGGTGTTTACTGCTAGGAAAAGCAGTGAAAAATCTGAGGGGTTTTAGCAAGAAAGGAAAGTCCAGCTCTAAGTAAATAATGAACATGTATGTAGCCAGTAGGAATAGGGAGGGGATGCACTACAATTCAAAGAAAGCACAGAGTTTTCTACATAGATCTCTAGGATAAGGCACACTAGAAAGCAGAGAATAATTTCTATGTAATAAATTCTTTGTGGTCTACCACAAAGTTAAAGTTATTTTTGTTTGAACAAGGAAAAAGCAATATTTTGAACTCAAGTTGTACTTTCCTTTTACTTTGTGTGAGATGTGGAGGAATACTTGCATTATGGTCTATGAATACCGTATATACTCGAGTATAAACCGTCCCAGTAATAAACCGAGGTACCTAGTTTTAGGTTAAAAAGGAGGAAATCCACACTGATCTGAGTAATAACTGAGGGGGGTAATATTTGCCACTAAAGATGTTTGGAAACACAACTCCCAGCATGCTTTATTGCTGGGAGTTGTAGTTTTCAAACATCTTAAGTGCAAATACTTACAAATAAGAAAAAAACCTTCTTATTTGTGCATACTGTATGCACAAATATAGTAGGATTTACCCCTATTTGCAAGTATTTGCCACTTAAGATGTTTGAAAACTACAACTCCCACCAATAAGCATGCTGGGAGTTGTAGTTTTCAAACATCTTAAGTGGCAATAACTTGCAAATAGGTAAATCCTCCTATATTTGTGCATACAGTATGCACAAATAAGAAGGTTTTACTCCTATTTGTATGTATTTTCCACTTAAGTATGTCCCTGTGTAATAAAGTAAATGTTTCTCCACCTTGTCCTGGCGCCGCGCGATCCGCATCCTCGCTCCACAGCCTCTGCGCATCCGGATGATGTCACTACCCGGCGCCTCTCACTTGTCGGCGCCGGGTAGTGACATCATCCGGATGTGCAGAGCTGGGAGCGAGGATGCGGATCGCGCGGCCGCCGGACAAGGTAAAGGAAACTTGACTCGAGTATAAACCGAGGTAAGATTTTCAGGCTTTTTTTAAAGCCTGAAAACCTCGGTTTATACTCGAAAATATACGTAGTAATTTAAACAAATCTCATTGAAGATAAGCACTAAAAACTCTCCCTTTAAATTATTAAAGTGAAATTTCAATTTTGATGGATACTTTTACCCTCAATGAGATGTGATTTCATCTATCATAGGCTTAAAACACTTGCTCCTTACTAGGCCAAATATACTGCTAGCAAATGTATTCATATTATAACAATGATTTAATAATACTGACCTGGCAATTAAGTAATGTAATAAAAATGTTTGTTTGTTTTTTTTTACCTAGAACAGAACCTTTCAGAAACTCTATAACTTCTTGAAGACCAGCTTTCTTCACATTGACAACTGCACTTTCCAGCTGTGAGTTAATTATATCAATGCCAAAGAATTGCCCATGCTGTCAACAACAACAAAAAAATAACAGTGTTTCATTAAGTATGAAAATAAATTGAATTCTAATAAATGGCCTGTCCACCCTCAAAATCAATATTTTAAATCTATGTAAAGGAATTTCTCCCCCCCCAAACACCCCACCCTTAGTTGGCAGGGAGCCTTGCTGTTTTTGAGTATGCTCAGCAGCAGAAGAGGCTGCTTTGTTAATGGCCTTCAGCCATTGACCATGACATCATTGTCAAAGTTTTGACTGACAAACAACACCAGGAAGCTGCATAAGTGCTGGTGAGGGGTCAGGTTCTGTAATTCCCTTTAGGAGCATCTTAGAAATAAATAAGTAAAATGAAAATGGGGTTTGGGGGGTCCTTCACATAGGGAGTCTAAAATGTGCTAATTAATATCTTGACCTTTACTGTGTAATATTTAAGGCACGTACAGGCCATTCCTTTGCAGCCTCCACCAATATTGTTCCCACACCGCACATGGGATCCAAGACAAGGGCTCCAGTCTACAAAACACAACAAAGTAAGTTCTATGAAGAGAAACACATTAAGAGGATTACATCATTAGTAAAAGCTAAAAGCTTAAACTTTACAGAAAATATGAAAAAAATCCATTAGCCTTGTTTGGTTCTTTGTTTTTTTTAAAGGGTAACTTCACCTAGAAAAACAACTTTTCAAAAATAGATTCTATAATTTAGTGGAAGATCTAACTCTGAATTAAATTTTCAAGCTGAGATCTGCCAGTGTTTACTTACACAATCCTGTGGCTCTCTGTTTCCCCCTGCTGGCAGCACTGCTGGCCTAGCTCCATTGAGTTTCATATACGTCGGCATATGCAGAACACCAGAAACGGGATAGCTGCAAACGGGGAGACAGAGCTGCCAGGATCATGTTAGTAAACACAGGCAGATCTCAGCTTGTAAATTGAATTGGAAGATAGCAGCTAGTGATCCTATCTCCCACTGAATTACAGAATCCATTTTTGAAAAGTTGTTTCTCTGGGCGGAAAGAAATCCAGCTCCAAATTTAAAATTGAGCTGCAAGGCGGAGACCCCTCAACCCCTTAAAAGGGTATCTCCACTGGTAAAAAATGTTTTGGCATTTAGTTTTATTGAAGAACGGGTGGTAAATGAGCCATATCTTACCTACCATTCTTCAATAAAACCTGCAGGAGCCGGGAACGAAAGTAAGGTACTTTCACGATCTCTCGCTCCTCCTCCGTGTAGTCTGACAGGTTCCGACGGACTCTTTTTTTATGCGCACCCCACTTGTGCATAGAATACTAAGTCCGTCAAGACCAATCACACTACGTGATGGAGGAACGAGCGATTGGGTAAGTACCTTTGTTTCTGGCTCCTGCAGGTTTTATTGAAGACACAGCTCCTTTCTTCAATAAACCTAAATGGCAAAATTTTTATTTACTAGTGGAGATACCCTTTAAGAAATTTATGACACCTCTTTCCATGCTATAGCATACATAGGCTAGCTTACCCAGTTGCTGGCCTAATAGGAGTGAGGGATGTGCAACTGTAAATTAGACTGGTTGACATCAATACACAGACGAACAAAGAAAGTTATCCAACTGGTGGGTGCAAACACCTCAAAAATTCCACCCTCACAGGAACAGTCAATATCAAAAAGGAAAACAGATCAAGGGTCGCAAATAATCAATTTATTGGTGACCACACATCAGTTCACAACGTTTCAGGGGGTTTCAAGTGCCCCCTTCTTCAGGTGATAGATACATTTGTTGGCAGATATTGTTATGGTATTCAACCCATTCGTATGTATTGGATTTTAATAAAGTAAGGAAATACTCAGTCCATATTGAAAACCATATAATTCGGTGATCCTAAATATATTTATTATTGTGGAGACAACATCATGCACATCATATCAATCTTACAGGCCTTTGAGAGAAAGGCAGAAAGAAAAATATCTAAAATAATATAATTATATTATGTCTCATACCACCACAACAACCTGAAAATAATGAAATGGAATGGTAGGTAATTCATGGTAAAATGGTCTACTTACACTTATTTCAGCTAGTGATCCCATAGCCCAAGCTGTGGTTGAACGTAGACCTGTATTTCTTGTATATGATCTGTTTGCCAATGGATGCCTGCAAGTCATACAACCAAAATAATGTATGAATTATTATAAACCTAGGATGCATCCAGCTTCTTTGGATCTGCAGGCCGGCTGAATGTGTGTGTGCGCATCAGAGTGCAGCTAAAGAGAAACACTGTCTGAAGGTATGCAACATTACACACACCAGAGGAAGTGCTGCTTACATTTATTTAAATGTAGATTAAGATGAGGTAAAGTCATTTTCAGTATACATACAATTTAATAGATTTACTTTAGTACTCTCATAGACAATAACAAAACTAATCCATCATGACCATTTTTTTAAATTGTTTGATACCCCTTTGCAACTTTACCAACAGATGCATTTTAAATCCGTGCACTTATCCCAAAATAGTACTAGGGTGGAATGTATCTGCACATAAATGTTCATAATTTACAACAATACACATTTACTGTATGTACTCTTGCCTGCACCTCCTAACTGCAGTTCTGAAATATTTTGGTACTGTGACCAGAATTCTCTAATCTTCTTTTTATCTGTTTTTCTACTTTCTATGCCATGCCCTTCTTCTAACACAAAATGTTAACAAATATCCTTACCTCTGTTTTTAAAGAGGAACTGTGGTCTCTATTAAAGTTCCCTCTACTAAAAAAAAACTACACTCCTACCTTTAAAGGGCCACTAAACTGAAAAAAATTACTTGCCTTTATCCTTTTCTATATTTTTAGTGCGGTCAGGAACTTGATCCCTTTTTGCTCTCAGTGCTCCTTGTCACTAGATCTCCTCATGTGCTGTTCAGCTCACTCCAAGTTAGTATGCAAGCCTCTGTTCTATGTATCCACCCGCTCCCGAAACTGGGGCACAGCTAGAGCGTGGAGCATGTGCAGTGGAGATGATCTGTGCCCCCTAACAGCCAATTGCCTTCATCTTTGTGTTTTAGGGAAAGTAAAACTGCTTTGCAATAGTAAGGTAAACAGCACTTGGGGCTGTTATCACTGATTGAATCTAGTAAGATTTTCTTATAGCTGTAAAAGTTTGATGGTGTGTATGTGTGTGTGTGTGTGGACACTTTGTAATTGATTTCTTTATGCAGTGCTGCATTGGGACTTCAGTTACACAGACAGCAGCTAACTGTAGGATTGGGTGTTATCTGCACAGAAAGCACACAAAACAGATAATGCCTTTTCCTTTTCCTGATCCTAATGTTGAATCAATTAGCCATGCAATGACAGAGAAATATGCTTTACTTTTATTGAATGCATAGTCTCTACAGTACATTTAGTGTGCTAGGGGGAGGGTGATTGATAGTTCTTTACCAACTAGCTGTGACCTGTCCTCTTTAAAAAGTAAAACTCCCATAGCTAAAAAAAACATAGGATAGGAAGGTCAGAGAAGAAAAAAACAAAAAACAATTTAAGACTGGTGGTAAATCATAATTACTGTGTGATTAGTTATTATTTGGCACATTTTACATGTCCTTTAAAGGGCATGTCCACCCCAAAAACTATAATTCCCCCCACTACTGGCTCCACTGTGTAGTGCAATAAAATCCTTATCTTACATCCCAGCTCCAAATGGTTCTCCTGGATTTCCCCCCCCCCCCAAAGTCCCAAAAACTGGCCACCAGGAGCCTAGGACTCTGCCTCCTGTCTCTCCTCCGGGAGATTTTGTCCTGCTCACTGCAGGCATCCCTCCCCCTTCCCTTTCCCTCCTGTTTTGCAAGCCCTCCCCCTACTATAAAATCCCTTTGCCCAATAGTAGCTATCCTGCCCCCAGCCCCAACCGCCATAAAAGATTTAGCAGGAACTCCCCCGAACTTTACTTAGCTTACCTCTCTCCCCCGGCGCTCTCAGCAGCCGGCAGCCGCGTCCGTGATTGGCTGCCTCTCAGCCAATCATGGATGCGGTTGCCGGTCCTGTCCCCTGCTTGCAGTTTCATGCAAGCAGAGGGCCTGTACAGTACGCAGCGGGAAAGAGGTAAGGTAAGTAAAGATTGGGGGAGTTCCTGTAAAATCTTTTAAGGCGGTTGGGGCTGGGGGCAGGATAGTGTTAATGATGAGGTTTTAGTCATAGTCAATTTTGTAGTATACATAATATATCTAATTCTAATTCACAACAAAACAGTTGCACATGGTAAGCTAACAATAAGCAACAGGTCAATCTGACTTTTAGAATACAGCTACGTGACATCTGTAAATGATAACAGAATGATAAGATCTATGTCAGAAGGATATACGGTAAATAAGAGTGATTAAATAATAAGATATGAAGCACACAACACGGGTCCACCAAAGTCCGTATTTCTTGATGAATAAGGAAACAAGGTTTTAACTCTCAATGATCTGGAATAAATTCTAACTATTGATGGATAAATGTAAGACCTGACTAAATATGTAACTAATTAATAATGACATATAAAATGGTATAATATCTAACAATGTAACAATAAAGCAAACAGTTCTATCTCAAGAGACCTCCTGTCTTGTGTTCTGTTCTCTCACAGCTGTGATGTATGTGATATTTGGCCTAGTGACTGACTCTATTTGAATGTATATTATTTACACTTGACTTTTTGGCACCCCAGATGGGACCTGAACAACGTGAATTATCTGGACCAGCTCCTCAGCGACTGCAATGGAGCAACTGGAGACACCCCTAGCCGCTATGGTGAGCCTCTTCTGTTTGCTTACCAGGGGGTTTCACGCTTGCTGGATTGCATTGTGGCACTGTCTGGTCTAGGTGAGTCATAAGCTTCAGCTACGGACCTCAGTTGCTGGGCATTGTAGTTTGTGTCTGTTAAGTCTATCGATAGAACTGGTTGTGTCTATTATTGTTTTATTATTTGAAAAGTTATTAATCTTTTGCTATGTGGGAAAGTGTTTCAAGTGTTCTTTGTTGTTTTAAGAATAAGAAAAAACTATTAATTGTATGTAAAGGGAAACTCTTTTTTATGGTATATTTACTGGTATGTTTCAGGTGATTTGCTTGTTTAGGGGATTTTCCATTGCAGATATTAAGTGTAAGAACTATTGGGTTGTTGAGAGTTATAACAGTATGATATATCTATGTGCTATTACAATATGAATATGTTCTATTTGGTTGTGTTTATGAACCTCTAATCATATATAAGATATCTAGTGAGTAATATCGATGATTCTGGTTTAATATTTAACTTGTGCTTGTGATCTTTGTAACATTTCAAGTGTAATTAAAGAATACATATAAAGGAAGATTGCAGAGTCTTCCAGTTCAACAACACTGGGTTGAAATTGATCACAATCAATAAATATAAATGTACATATAGCTATCCAATAGAGACATTGTATTGGTGAATTTGTTGCTGAGTTTCCAACAGTGAATTCGAGTTAGTGCGTGAGTTACACGGGTCTGTTTTCAAGTGTGGGTGTATACGGTACACCAGGGACAAGTGTTGGTGAGTACGTTACGTGAACGCTCTGGAATGGGAAACAAGGGTTCACATTCCAAATTCAGAATGAGTCTGAATCGTGAGGTCCCAGGGAAAACAGCAGTTGAATGATGGAAGGACTCACTGGAGTAGGGCTACAGAACCACTGAAGGATCTCAGTAAGAATGTATATTGTTAATGTTTTTATGGTGGACAGTATAGGTACACTAAGCGGAAGATTAACTGTCAGCTGGCCTGACGATAGTATTTTAGACGATAATCCTGATTATGATTGGAAATGGTTACACAGGGTTTATATGCATTAGTGGGAATTATACCACAAAAAGTGACTCCATTATATCAGTTTTTGGTAAAGAAGTGCCAGTAAGGAAAAAAACCCCACAAAGACAGTTAATTGAGCACAGTAGAAAAGGTACAAGTAGAATGTTATGTTAGAAAAACATGAAGGGATAGCAAGAATCAATTTCAAATAGCAAAATTAGTAATGAAATAAGAAACTCACTTTTCAATATCCTACACTAAGAGATTTGGTTATATGATGGAAATAGGATGTAATCGACAAATGCAGAAACAATCTATTGGTGCAAAAAAAATGAAGCGTTAAGGGTGGAGCGAAATATTAATAGTGATTTGCCTTGCACAAAGGGTTCAAGCATGGTAAAAGCTCAATCCAAGGGGAGCATCTGCTAAATAGTTTGCTATAACGTGTAACCTTTTATCTCACAGAGTCCTATGTAGAACGTAATCCTCAAACATCTGCTGGAATAACAAGGTTATCCTCCCTACCAAATTGTCTTTTACCCTTCTATGTATTATGATTCTGTTTTTTTCTCCTGCCGGTGTTAAAAGTTCAGGTAACAGTATTTCCATAACGATACAGCAGGTATGGGAACAGTGGAAATTACGTTTTAAGCTTTAATTTAATGGTATCAGCCCTGGTCCAGACTGGTCAATTGGTGGAATAAATTAAATATTTTATTTTAAAAGAAGGGTTACTGGGAAATTAAGTAAACTTGGGCTTCAATATTTAACTTTAAAAAAAAAAAAAAAAAAAAAAGGAACCAGGTAAAGATCAGCTTCAGTTCAAAGAAGTTTTCTAAAGGTGAAAATAAATATATATGTATGTATTAATGGGATGTAGATCAGAAGGTTGAAAAAGGAAGAGATATGGCATAACTGTTTTGACCTTATGCAAAATGAAAAACATTTTTGTAAATGATTTAGAAATGTTTATAATGTTCTAATATTGTTCAGACAATGGAAAATATCATACTGGTTTTGCTGTTGTAACTAATACTAATGTGTTAGTGCAAGAAGGTCTTCCCCCACAGATGTCGGCTCAGAAGCAGAATTAAAGCTTTAAACAGCAGAGGGGAAACGTGCTATATTTGGACAGACAGTAGGTATGCATTTGGCATAGCACATGACTACCTGCCCATTTGGAAAGCCAGAAATTTTATGACGTCAATGGGTAAGCCAATTAGAAATGCTAAGCTAGTGAATGAACTTTTTACTGCTATACACTTCCTGCTGAAGTAGCCATTCTTAAGGTACAGGCCCATACTAAGGATAAGAGTCCTGAGGCCAACGGTAATGCTTTGGCAGACGAAATGGCCAAGGAAGCAGCTCTCCTCCAATAATCTGGCCAAGGCGCCATGCAATGAGCCAAGCAGGGGTCAGTGACATGCAAGTCCTTGCTAAAATACAGGCAGGCCCCGGCTCAAGAGAAGGCCAAATGGGTAGACCTCGGTGCAAAATTGGAGGATGATAATATAGGAGAAATGGCCTAGTTAACTGCTTACCTAAAGTGCTCTATCCATGATGGCTCAGTTGACTCACGGGCCCACACATGCAGGTAAAATGCAATGGCTGCTATAGTTCAGAGAAATTGGATAGCCCCAGGTTTTCCAGCTTTTGCTGTGAAGTTTGTTTCTTCTTGTTTAATCTGCTTAGTCATAATCCTGGTCAGGTGGTGAAGGTCCAAACTAGACATTCTCCAAAGTCAGAGTATCCTTTTCAAAGATTGCAAATTGACTATATTCAGCTTCCTAAGGTCCAAACATTTGAAATGTTTTGGTATGTGTTGACATGTTTTCAGGATGGCCAGAAGCTTGGCCGTTTCCAAAGCCACAGCAAAAGCAACAGCTAAGAGTTATTAAGTGAAGTGGTATGTCGATACTCAATTCCTAGGTATAGAATCAGATCGTGGTACACACTTCACAGGGAGGTATTAAGAGAAATTTTAATACGCTAGGTGTGACCCAGACATTTCATACCCCTTATCATCCTCAAAGCAGTGTGTAAAGTAGAGAGATTAAATTGTGATAAAGAACAACTGGCCAAATTAACTGATGACATGGTAAAAATTGGGTGAGTGTTTACCAATAGTGTTGTATTCCATACGCACCACCCCTAGGGGGCCACAAAAACTGTCTCCATATGAAATACTAATTTGGAAGAGAGCCAACTACAGAACTGTATTTACCACAGCAGTTACAGGCATCTCATTCTAACCGACCAGTTATTGATTGCATTACAACCAGTTAACAAAGATCACAAGTTTGTCTATGATTCTATTCCAGATCCAAATGTGATACAAAGTTCTCACAAACTTGAACCAGGTGACTGGGTAGTAATCAGAAGACACGTAAGGAAAAGTCTTGAGCCCAGGTTTGACGGCCCTCCCATTACAGTACATCTGGAACATCCACTTCTGTCAACTTGAAGGAAAAGCACTGGATTCACATTTCGCATTGTAAAAAGTTACATATACCACTGACAATGTACAGAGTGTGGATGGGAATGGTCCTGTTATCAGTTATATTGTTTTCAATTAACTGATGAAACATTAATTGTAGACCAACATTACGAGGACCCAAATGTGTACATAACTTAGTAAAGAAACGGCTAAATCTCAGAATAAAACTAATTGTTGGGTATGTGGTATGAGGCCACA
Organism: Hymenochirus boettgeri; assembly: GCA_019447015.1. Lineage (NCBI taxonomy): Eukaryota > Metazoa > Chordata > Amphibia > Anura > Pipidae > Hymenochirus > Hymenochirus boettgeri. The sequence continues at coordinate 80,840,268 of CM033473.1, read as the reverse complement.
AGATTCAAAGGGTTCCTATGATTGCATTTCCAATACAACAAAGGTGTTGAATATGAGAATATACATGCTTTAATCATCAGTATAGGTAAAGAGAGAATGTGGAGAATACCCGTATTGAATTAGCACCTGACACATACCCTTCATATGTATTGAATAATCAAACCAAAGGTTGGAATCAAAAATTCTTTGGTAAATAATCATAAATGTGATACAGTTATGTATGTTCAGGAATGGTGTGGAGAAATGTACAGAGATGGCTGAGAATGTGGAAGACTCTTCAGATTTTTGGATGTTTCTTACCTATCATTCATATGTTGATTGATGGGTACACTGGAATGGATGGGTATATAAATTTCCCCATAAGTTATGGCTTTAACAGTTCTATGTGTAAGTTTACCTCTAAAGGGGACATTGGAGGAAATGCTGTGTTGGAATTTAGGAGATACAATTTGCTATGATTGGTGCTGGAGCTCATGAATTGGTGGCTAAGGGAAGATTTAATGAAGGTGTCATTATGTTAAAAGCACCGTATTATTTCGTATGTGGAAGGTGGCATACTCATGGTTACCATTGGGTATTTGGAGATGCACCATAGCCACTCTTGCACCAGCATTGGCCATAGTACAAGAAGAGGAAGTTGCACAAGAAATATTTACTTCCTCATCAAATCTGGTAAAAAGGGAACTTTTTAGTCAAGGAGATTTGCATGGGCTTGGTTTCCATCATGGACAGGTTGGGGAATGGAAATGATGAAAGGCTAATAATTTTTTCAGAAATTATAGATGCTATGTTTAACGAAACAACAGCAGCAATTACACTAATACTTTGGAAGTCGCTCAGATAAGGAAATTAGCTTTATATGAAAAACTAGCATTGGATTATCTTTTAGCCTCTCAGGGAGGAATGTGTCAAGCATCGTGTAAGGAACTGCTGTACGTGGATAGATGATGATAGAGAAATAGTAGAAGGTCATGTAAGGAAAATTAAAGAATTCAACAACAACTAGAGAAATAAGTCACGAAGGATGGAATCCATTTAAAGGGTTAGCAATTGAAATGTATTCTCTAGCATTGGTGCCTTTATCAGGCAAATAGGAGTGTACATAATTTTATTGCTTTTACTTATAATTTTGATATATATTTTTTATAGGTTAATTCTCTGTATGTGAAAAAACAACTAAAAAAAAAAAAAAAAACACATAATCTCTTCGTTCAGGATAGTTCCAAGGATCCTGACCATTGTATTGAGTGCGAGTGTACCATCTGTTCAGAAAGTCAATATGTCTACCAAGAATCTGATTTGTAACCATCAATCTTATATTTTGGCTATGATCTTCATCATGACTACCGGATTTACATCATTCCAGGGATTTGTGTTCATGGACAATAGCTCTTACATCAGATTTCTGAACATTCCTGCATTGATGTGCCTTTCAATTAGGAGGAATTTACCACATCACTATTGCATCTCGTGAACAAGGACAACTGAATGGAACTCTTACTACACATTTAAATGATGTTATTAATTGGTCTGTAATATGATAAATATGTATCTTTTGTATTATTACAAATGATAATGTAAATGGGATAAAACTCGAGCTTTAAAGAAGGCATATACATTTTCAAATCAAAAAGAACATATATGAAGAACATAAGGTTACAAAAGAAACATTTTTAACGACACAATAGAATGGAATAATTAGGAATATGTCATAACAAATATTTTCATGCAGTGTTTAATAATTGAATTGAGATTAAGGGTAGCTAGAATGGGCAATGGCACAGGATGGATCTTGAATCTGCTTTCAGGCTAATGATATGAATCATGGTCTGGAAAAGGATTTTCGGTCTCAGAGACAAGTCAGTCTCTCTCTGGGGCAAAGTAATCCTGCGGTTGTTGTTCATTTTAGGGAATAATTAGATTTATTTGGTCATGGTTATGACCACAAGTGGGGAATGTTAAGGTGGGTTTTAGTCTATAGTCAATTTTGAGTATACAATAATATATTCTAATTCTAATTCACAACAAAACAGTTGCAATGGTAAGCTAACAATTAAGCAACAGGTCAATCTGACTTTTAGAATACAGCTACGTGACATCTGTAAATGATAACAGAATGATAAGATCTATGTCAGAAGGGATAACGGTAAATAAGAGTGATTAAATAATAAGATAATGAAGCACACAAACAAGGGTCCACCAAAGTCCGATATTTCTTGATGAATAAGGGAAACAAGGTTTTAACTCTCAATGATCTGGAAATAAATTCTAACTATTGATTGGATAAATGTAATGACCTGACTAAATATGTAACTAATTAATAATGACATATAAAATGGTATAAATAATCTAACAATGTAACAATAAAGCAGAACAGTTCTATCTCAAGAGACTCCAGTGTCTTGTGTTCTGTTCTCTCACAGCTGTGATGTATGTGATATTTGGGCCTAGTGACTGACATCTATTTGAATGTATATTATTTTACCTTGACAATAGCTACTAATGGCCAAAAGTCCAAAAATGGGTGGACATGCCCTTTAAACTTAATCCAGGCTCATGCTTCTAGCTGCAATCTATTCAAAGCTACAACAGTATAAGGGGTGATGCTTCCTGCTTACACTGTGTGCTGTGACATTGTCAGCATAATTGCGTTGCCACTGGCTTGTGCATGCCTGCTTGTATCCAACTGCTGGGACAAACCATAATCAGGTGCATCATAAACCGCCCCTCCAGACTTCTAAATCATTATTAAAGCTAACCAGGTGCTGAAAATTAAAAAAATGTTCTCTTACTAGTGTTTACATTGGCAATGGAAAGAACAGAGAATGGTTGCAAGTCTGTAACAGTTTTAGAAATTATACATTTTTGGGATTATCACACAGCTCATCATATGCCTGTCATAGAGATTCAAAGAGAATTCAATCCAGTGTAACTTTAAATGGATAAGAAAATAAGAGGCATCAACCTTTGCTTGTTTAAAGGGTATGACAAAGCACCTTTGAATGCTTCTTTTATTGAGGGAACTTGTATGGAGGCCACATTTTCCCTTTAACTATATGGTTCTGGTTAAACAGCTGTTTAATGGTAAAACTATAGACAAAGGCTACAAAGCAGTGCAAAGCAAAAACACATCACACAGATTACTACACAATATTTACCTTAGGACTGGGAACCCCACCACAGAATATAAGTCATTTAGATGTACGAACACCTAGAATAAAAAACAAATTGAAGAAGTTATAAGAAGTATCACAATCACATCATTTTTAAGCTAAAATTATTCAGGGAGATTCAATAAAAGTTTTTATTGAATCTCCCCGATTGTGTTTTAGTTCAGTATAACACAATAGATCGTTCAAATTATACATTAGACATTTATTCTTCACAGAAAATTCAATACTATGAATATTATAGATTTTGAAAACACAACCAGTCATTTCATAAAATTGTTAAGAATTGAGAATTTCAGTTTTACTATTCTTGGGAACTTCTGTCCCGACTTTAGCCATGCTCCCTTGTACTATAGACGCATGCACGTACTGTATAAGGGACAGTCGGGACATGTCAGTGAAAGCAGAGGAAGAGCATGATCGCTGGTATGTTTTACCATTTCCCTCCTGGCTCCTGTTGGATTAATTGAATAACGGAAGGTGAGACATAGCTCCTTAACCCCCAGTTCTTCAATTAAAGTGAAAAAAGGTAAGTAAAATTTTGCAGTGGAGATACCCTTTAATCTTTAAACCCCAAATTGTGCCATCAGTTTGTAACTAGCAGGAAAAAAAATTACCTCTAGGATGGGCATCCGAACATTAGGTTTCCAATCAAACTGCTTTGTAAGAGATGAAGCAATTAAATATCCCAGCTCCTAGCAATATTAAGAAATACGATGTTAAGAAATATATGCCTAGAAGTGAGGTTAAAGTTTCCCCCAAGAGCCAATGTTGTGTAATGCAAGAAATGGAACAAGAAATAATGAGGAAGGAAAAAAAATGTATGAATAATGCAAAGCAGATATTAAATTATGGGAACAGGCAATCTTAAAAGAGAAATTAAAGAATAGATATAATTAAAAAAATGACGAGAAGTGTTGTATAACAAAGGAGCGAATCACAAATAAGAAAAAATGCAATGAATAACACTTTACAAACAAACAAAAGGAGGAAATAACGAAAGGAAGGATGTAACTTAAATAAAGACAATTAAGCCACAAACACATGAACCAGAAGGCAAACCTTGATATAAAACCAGTAATCTGTGTCTTACCCTGGGAAATTTACCTAAATAACACATGGTTTGTTCTTTATTTCACAGCATTCTAGTACAGTTTGGTCACAACCATTATGTTCTGCACATGCTCAGTCCTTAGCTATGGCAGAAACTTGTTACAGTTGGTCACACCCATTAAAGGACAATTATACTCACCTTCCCTCCGCTCCTCTTCGGTGTTCATTAGCTTTTACCCAGGGTGAGGACCTGAACCGGCTGTTCCTTCCTATTGGCCTCGTCGCCGACGGGGAGGAGGGGGCGGAGCCTACCAGAGCAGCGTTGCTCTAAGACTCTGGTGTAAGTTACGCAAACCCAGGGGTGAGGAAAAGCCGGTTCAGGTCTTCACCCTGGGTAAAAGCTAATGAAAACAGAAGAGGAGCGGAGGGAAGGTGAGTATAATTGTCCTTTAATTATCTCTAGCCAATCCATTTACAGGACAGATAAAGCAAGGAAGCATGTGACTGAGGTCAGGAGGTGTGGCCCGACACTGCACATACACAGATTTTTCATCCAGTTCTTAACAGGTTTACATTTACTTTAAAGGGCATCTATAGTGAAATTAATAAATTGCTCCAATCCAGACATAAAAAAAGGTTAGTGTATTGGCCTTATACTTACTTTCCTCTGTGGCTCCGTGTTTGCACACTGTCTGATTTACTGCAGAGCTCCCCACTCCCCCTACCCTCTCTGGTCATTCCCCCGTTAATTTAGTCTGGCTGTAAATTAAGCCTGTAAAACAAGCAACTCATGTGCATTAATCCTCCTACACATGACACATCACTCTAACCTTTGTAAACAAAAAAAACCTCCATCTGTAAACCTGTAGACATGAAGTCTCTCTGTTGTTCTGGATATATTTTCTACATAAGGAATGGGAGGGGGTTATTTATAAAAGAGACGAGTCCTGCCTTATCACTGCAGCCTGTCTCCCTTTGACAGGCAATAAATTGGTGAAAGCTAGGGGAGGAGGGGGACTTATCCTTCCCTTTACTTCTGTTTTTAAACCAGTATTTGCCAAACATTTTAGTGAGCTGGAAGGAGTCATTGGGAGACCTTCTGTAAATCTTGTGGAAGCCTACACACTATACCGGCATGCTGTTAGGGGATTTGATTGACAGCTCAAGCAGGATGGGTGTATTGAAATCTTCACTTCTTTTAACTTATATATCTCAGGACATAGGAGGAAACTAAATAAAAAAAGGTACTCTGGGGGTTGGGGGGGAATTATAAAACACATAGAAAGAAAAAAAATTCTCACTAGAGATGCCCTTTAATACAATTTACTGAAGTGATATTTATAGCTTTAGGGGGGTTGTTTTCAGATTCTGGAGTATAAAAAATTGGGTTTATTTCTCATTTAAAACACACATAACTGTAAAGGACTAACTAAGATAAAGAGTAAAATTGCAACAACAAAAAAAAGGGAAAAAGCTAGTACTGTCATTTAGGCAGGAGATTCAAGGGAGTGATAAGTACCCCTTTTACTAACCTGTGCTGTAAACACTTTAGCATTTGAGCCAGAGCAACGACAGGACACTCTGAAAGTAACAGGATCAGAGCTGCTCTGTGAGACAAATTGCTTTTCTGTGACATTTAGTCCATCATTGCCCATTACTTTCTGATCTTCTGAACAGTTCTTGTGTTTTTGTACTGGACTTTCAAAGGCTGCGTCTTGCTTGCTGCGTTTTGAAGTTTTTAAATATGAAGTACTTTGTGACTTTCTCTTAGCAACATTTTCATGATCCCCATGGGCAGCTGAAAGTGCCTTTTCCTGAAGTTTCTCCCAAATAGCAAAGCACTGAAGCCATAACTGGGGTTGTTCATTTATATATTCATTTACTTTCAATCGGGCAATCCCTAAAAGAGCAAAATACCTGTTAATAATATAATCTATTACATAAAAATAACAAAAAGCTTTACCGATAGTTCTAAGCAATCAACACCCTACCCTTCATCCGTAGTGCTGCATGCTCAGAAATGCTAGTTACCTGATTACAGGACAGGTGAGCAATACATAACTTGCTGGTCAATGTACAAGATATTTAACTTGGCCATCTGTTCCCCAACTGTCTCCTTTTGCTGCAGGTTTTTTTTATAAGCTTGCTCGTGTGCAGGGGAGTAAGGTAGGTAAGTGTTATGAGCTCTTCAGGAAAAGACCCCCGTGAGACCCCCTCTGGACGCGGAATCTAAGTACCAGCCGGTTTTCACCAGAGCCTCTAATGGTGAGGATGTTTTGCGGCGGACAGATACCAGGTCGCGGCTCCAGAGAAGAGAACCACAAAGGGTTGACAGAATCCCTGCCTAGCTTCTTGCAAAGCTCCACGAAGTTCAGCGACTTGACGGTACAGGTCTTCTGCTGGACTGACATCTCCAGTGGGATTCATCTGGCTGCCAGTTACTGTTATGAGCTCTTCAGGAAAAGACCCCCGTGAGACCCCCTCTGGACGCGGAATCTAAGTACCAGCCGGTTTTCACCAGAGCCTCTAATGGTGAGGATGTTTTGTGGCGGACAGATACCAGGTCGCGGCTCCAGAGAAGAGAACCACAAAGGGGGAAAGGAATTTATGAATCTAAACAATCTCAAAAGGTATTGTAACTGTAAAGGGTCCTAGTTAGCTTACTTTAAATAAAAATGAATCTTGCAATGCATTATAGGTCTCATACCTTTGTTTTTTGGAAGAGATAATGGGGAGCCTTTCTTTAGCAGTAAAAATAATCGTTCTGCAGATTTTAATTGCTTTAGTCTGCATAAATCGGGCTCTGCTGAAAAAAACACTTTTCCTGACATAACTTCAACCTGTGAAAAGCAAAATAATATTGTACAAAATGTTTACTAGACATAAATTTTATACGATTTGATAAACTTCATGCACTTAGTCATTATGATTATTGTGCATATTGCAACCGATTATATCTAATATTGCTTTGTAAACGACATTGGACATTGGAATTATCTGTGTCATTTGCATATTTATAGTTATATTATTGAGCAATTCATATCTGGCATAAACTTTCTGATATTTTGGTTGGACATCCAGTGTAAGAATTTATATCTACTTTATAAAGCAGAAATCTTGTATGTATGTGCTCACCTCACAGCCACACACCCCTCAATCATCCACATAATGGCCATGCCCTCTGAAAATGCTGACACCTGTAAAGTCCAGTTTGACCAATAAAAAGCTTGCACCTCACTTGCAGAGTGTGATTCCCCAATTCAGTAACTCATATGAAGGGCCTGGGCTCTGTGTGCTGCCCGACTTCAACAACACAGAGTCCACTTCAGTAACACAACAGTGTAATGTACAGCTACACAACTCAGAGGGCTGCACACACAGAACAACAGCTTCTATAACAGAGGGAACCAGACATTTCCCTTAGGGCTAGGCCACAGTAGCACAATTTTTTTGCATTTGCACTCGCGCATGCGATTTTTGCTAACATTGCAATCGCGGCAACGTATGCAATTGTGTTTCCGTTTGCGATACGCAATCGCATGCGATTTCGTATCTCAAAAGGAGAAGTCGCATGCTCAAACGCGGCGCAGTGTGGCCGTGCCCTTAAGGTCTGTAAGACATCACAATTTGCTCCTAGAAGGTTTCAAATATAAACCCTGGAAAGACTATGTTACTATTGGTGATATGAACCACATCAGGACATTTATATACATATAAACCCTGGAAAGACTATGTTACTATTGGTGATATGAACCACATTTATATACAAGTATAAACCCTGGAAAGACTATGTTATTGGTGATATAATCACATTTATATACAAATATAAACCCTGGAAAGACTATGTTACTATTGGTGATATGAACACATTTATATAACAATAAAACCCTGGAAAACTATGTTACTATTGGTGATATAAACCATTTATATACAAATATAAACCCTGGATAGACTATGTTGCTATTGGTGATATAATGCACTTATTAATACAAATATTAACCCTGGAAAGACAGTTACATGGTGATATGAATGACATTTATATACAAATATAACCCCCTGGAAAGACTATGTTTTGCTATTGGGATATGAATCACATTTGGGTGGTTATTGTCATGCTAAGAAATTTAAAGGGACTGTAAACTCCCCATCATCCATAAAAATAACTATGTGCCATGCGTTTTGTATTTCAACGGGAGGTGAGAACGCTTATTCTCACCTCCCTTTGGCACATTTTTTTATGGGTTAAGGCTAGGCCACACTAGCGTGTTTTTTCGCTCGTCTGCGCACGCATTTCGCTAAAATGAAATCGCGGGAATTTCCGATGCGCGTCCTTCCGCATTTTGGTACACATGCGTTCAACATTTTTTGTGCGTTACACACAGCGTCTCCATAACGCGAAAAGCGAAAACGAAGCACAAACGCGAACGCACAAAAAAGTGCACACATCGCATGCGATAATGCTCGCGATTTGTGCGCGATTCCTGTGCGTTGCAGTGTGGCCTCAGCCTTAGTGTTTCTTTCAGGAAGCAGAGCCTCCTGGAATGTGACCAAGCCCCCAGATATTGCTGTCACGGCCACACCCCCAAACATCACGGTAATGCTCATACCCCATACTCATGGCCACACCCCCAAACATACCAGGTCTGTTCCCGAATCACACCCACATACACAAACATCCTGCCCCCAAACACCACCCACGCCCCTAAATGGCATGGCCACCGCCACTCTTTGAAACAGCGTGGCCATGCCCCCAAATATCGCGACCACCAAATGTCACTTCCAAGCCTCCTGGACACCACAACATCACACACAACACGATCAGACTGTCCACACCCTAGAATGCCGTGCCCCCACCCACCCAACATCACAGACATGCCCCATCCACCTATTCAAACCGGGACGGTTAGGGGGTGGGACACATGGGAATTACCTGCATTACCTGACTTAAGAACAGGCACACCTGCCCTTCACACTTCACAGCCAGTTCCAACTAAAAGAACAAAGACATCATGACACTTTCATTTGGACCAGAAAGTAACTTTATTGATTGGGATCTAATAGTCAATATAAATTGCAACAAGGTGACATACTGCTACACAATGTGCAAAAAATTGAGCATGCTTAATAAAAACACACAACCCTCAGACAGCGCAACAAAATGAAGCCCTACTTTAACACAGACAAAGAGCCAGCACAGCGTCACATACTTCAGAGACACTGACGCCTGTCAGTCACTCAAGTGCAGTGATATTCATTTGCAATCAACATGTTTTACCAACGACAAATTCCATGTAGTATGTTCACCACAAACTTTTTATATTTACGCTCCAAGTGTAAAAACTGGTAACGTTGTTATAAGGTTTTGCAATAAACATATGTCGTATACTCCCTAAGCAATGTCACCTCCTCAACTCATAACTATTAATACATGACGTACTTATCAACTGTGCACTTCTTTTTCCACCTGTTTCTCACATTAAGCCAAACACACACCTGATGATAAAAATACTTTACCCACAAGGGTACACGGGCAACACCCGGGTACAACTGCTAGTATATGTATATATTATTATGTTAAAAATGTTGACATGCTTTACAGTATCTACAAATTAATCTTATAATAACACACAGTCTTTTGTTTTAAAACTGTACTGTGACGTAACTATGAATCATTAGTTCCCCATGATCAAAATGAGACCATATCGTTGCTTCATTTAGGGCATGGCCATACTGCGCCACACAGGCGATTCCATTGCGTTTGCGCATGAGATTTTTCTTTTGAGATACGAAATTGCATGCAAATCCGAACGGATGCGCAATCGCATCACACGTTTTTGGTGTGTTGCCGTGTTCCTATATTTGAAAAAAACAACGCATGCGCAAACGTGGAAAAACGGGCAAGTGTGGCCTAGCCCTTACATTGTTTTTTTTGGAGCAGGCTAATCTGTCATAGAAAACAAAGAATATGCCCCCTCTCCTGCGCGTTGCTCCCTGCTCTGCTGTCAAATCAGATTGTTTTATTGTGCGGCCACCATGCTATGATCATTTTCTTGAAAATGATGTCACTGATCAGCCATATGAACCCTCTATACATGTATGCACCCTTTGTGACAGATTTGTACAACTGGTGTAACTTTAAGGGGCCACACTACACCAATTCGATCATATTGGCCCTTCATATAACAAACTGTTTTAGGGATGAACTCAGCATTGGAAGGTTAGTCATTATGCAGGATGAGTAACAGCTGATTGGTTGCTATATGACCAGTGACGTGGAACCTTGAACTCCAGATGTCTAGAAACTACAACTCCCAGAGTGCTCGCAGGCATTTTCCAGAGTGCCATGGTTCCACATCTCTGCTGTAGATTAACCCACAGACTCTACTTGTACTTTGTAGGTTGCCAGAATGTAAAATGGACCTCTGTTCCTACCTCTGTGGCAGACAATTTTTGCGTCACTTCCTCTGACACAAACCGTTCCATGCCTCGACCCGCAGTGCAGAAATCGCGTCTGCATTGCGCCTTTTGTTTATAGTCTATGGCCTTGTTTGTACGAAGAAATCTCTCTCGCGAAGTCGCCGCTTTTTTCACCTCTAAATCGGGCTGATCATTTACTTAGCGCAAATTAGCACAGATATTACGAAAATATGATACACTGCGCATTTCCGCTAATCATGTTCTTTTTGGTGAATGTTTAGTGACGGAAATTTTCAGTCCTGGAAAGGTTGAAATTCCTTGTCGCTCTAAAGCCCTTGCAACTAATGATTTACATCTACATGATTGCTAATGTGAGAGCGACTCCCTTAGGAATCCTCCAGTACTGCTCACATAACCCATACGGAGATTTACTGATAAAAATGTTGGTTCACCCTCAACAGCCACTTCTTCGTTTGTAAAATGTTCCCACATCTTTTAAAATTGTGTTGTAGAAAGATATCCCTGCAGGGAAAGCTGTTAGACTCCTCAATAAAAGTGACACACTAAAGGCTAGGCCACACACACGTTTTTAGCCCCTGCAATTGTTCTGCGATTTTGGTAACAATTCCTGCTATTTCCAATGCGTTGGCGTTTTGCGTGCACCATTTTTATAATATTAAATTACAAAAACGCATGAACAAACTCGACACAGCACTAAATCACACAATCCGTGTGATTTATTGTGTTGTAGTGGGGCCTCATTGATTGCATGTAGCGAGTTTTCACATGCTTAACCGTGCGTATGCGCTGCGAATTTGACAATCTAATCGGAGTGCATACGATTTCTCAAAAAATGGTGATCACATGCACTATGAAATTTGAGCTATCGGAAGTGCAAGATGCGCTAATTTGGCACTTAGCTTCTTTCATATGAACAGTTTTTTCAGATCAGTTCCATATCTGAACGCTAGAAAAACCTACATGTAGCGTTTAGCGGCGACTGTCAGTTGGGGGCGCTCATCAAATTTCACAGAACGGCGCCCGATGTCTGTGTTAAGAAGTCTTAAGGACAGGAATGTCCATTATTAGGGCAACGGAGAAGTAGGGAAGGGAGGGTAAATAGCTCAACACTAACATGCATTCAGACAGTGAACTCTGTAATGTTGCAGTGGCACAGATATGAGGGAAAATAAGTATTTAAAAGTTCTCCACTGCCAAAATTGAGTTTGGGGTTTTCAGTTTAATTTTAGGAATGGGGGGGTAGGAGCTTACCTCCCATTCTTCAATAAAACCTTCTGGAACCAGTTACAGAATGTGCTTACAGTACAAACTCCATCGGGGACCTGCCAGAAAAATAGCGGAGGAGCCCAATACTGGATAATGCTGTAACTTCGTTCCTGATTAATCGTTTAATTGAAAAAACAGGAAGCATAGCTCCTTGACCTCCCATTCTTCAATTAAACTGGCAACCACAAACTCATTTTTGGCAGTGAAGATACCCTTTAATAAACCCATTTTCTTCTCAGTGAATAGGTTTCTAATGGGGCTATTGACATGAAATTTACACCAGATGTTGGTGACAACTCAAGCAATCTATATTGCACATATAATTTTACAACACAGCTTAATTTATGGCTTTATTTGTTTAATTTCTTTGTATGTCGGATTACTTGGGCGGTAACTACATCTAGTGTAAATAGCACCATTTTTTAATTCTTGGTTTGCCCACTGTATCAGCAGTCATTTATTGTCTGTGGACTACATCCCTCACATCTGTGTTGCCGGCTATTCCAGGAGAAGTAGTAGACTCAGCGGAAGACAATGGAGTTTAGAATGAATATCTCACTTCAGAACACCAGTGAGGTATGTAAGTATTTACGGTTGGATTTTCTGGGTAGGGATAGCAAATATAAAATAACGAACATGCCCTTGCTAAGCAGAACTTTTCTTAGTTCCAACCTCACACCCTCTTGCAGCTAAATGAGGTTTCAGGTATTTTCACAGGAAAAAAGATAACTGAGGGTCGCACTCCAAATCTTTAGAAAATGTATTGTGAACCACACATTACACCCCACCACAACGTTTCGGGGGGACACCCCCTTCTTCAGGTGAAGAAGGGGGTATCCCCCGAAACGTTGTGATGTGTGGTTCACAATAAATTTCCAAAGATTTGGAGTGCGACCCTCAGTTATCTTTTTTCCTGTGAAGCTGCTGGTTTCCTAAGGGAAGAACCTAAGGTTGTCTGCACCCACAGTTGGACAGAGAAATCACCACAGTAACACTAGAATGGGTTCACCCTCCTATGTAATTTACGTCAGCTACCAAGGGAACCCCCAGGTTGGACTATATTAGTGTTGGTCTGGATCTTGAGGTCAACTAAGACTTGGGACAACTTGGGACCAACCAGCAAACATTAATGGCCCACATTCATCTCCCTCTGGGTTGGAGTTGGGAGGCCTGCGCACCATATCAAAATCACCAGGCCCCCAGCAAAACTATATGAGGGCCCCTCCATTTTTCTTCTACAGCAGTCATCTGTTTCAGGGGCTGCATCTCTATTAGGAAAAGTACAAAGATAACCCCCCTGTACAGCAGGGGCGCTCCTGAGTAGTAATGCCCCTGCATTACTGATTCCCCTATGTTGGGAGGAAAGCTCTTTAAGTTTTCTAACTTGCCATTTCTTACTTGTACATTTTAACATATTCTCTTATTTGTATATGAATGACTGCAAGCTACCTGGGATTTCCTGTACCTGTCTGCTCCGGACCCCGGACAGAGGAAGTTGTTTATTTATAACTGAAACTTTATTGTGATATTGGATGAGCCTTAGATCACATTTCCAGCTGCAGCCTGACAGAAATTATATTGTGTTTAAAGTTCAAATTTACAGATTCCGTTTGTTGAGTGTCATCACCTGAGCTCTGCTCCTCCCCCGGGGAGAAACATGCCTACTTGGCTTGAAGTGCAAGTCCAGCCCTCAAGTAAAAACTTACACGTAATCAACCCCAAAACCCTAAACGGTAATAGTTTGAAATCTAAATATATAAGTCTAACCTGAAATCCGCGCACAATGTCCTGTTGCCCGTTTCTGCTCCTGGTTCTTCCAGTTAGTAACTGTCAGTTATGGATTTGTCAGTTGACATCACACGCCAGTCACTGAATCACTGACCATGCTCAGGCTCTGTACATGTCACTAAATTGCTCAGTTTCCATGAGGCATCCAGAAGCATAGCAGTCATACAGTAATGATTGCAGAGGTCAAAGTAGGATATATCAACATATTTTATAGAGATGTGATTATATGTTTTGAAGGTACACTGAAAGCTTTTTATACGTCCTAATTGTTTGAGAAAATTGGATACCAAAGTACCCTTTAAAGGGTAATGTATTTAAATTTAACATTGCTGGAAACTATAATGTTCCTAGCTATCACTGTACTATTTCATTGTTGATCTGCCTCCTATTGTGTGTAGCATTGTGAGGCAAGTTCAGCTCTCACCGTGGTCAGGAAGAACATTTTTTTTTTATTTGTCAAAAGAGAAGACCCAACATTCAATTGTTAATTTTTTTTAATGAATAAACATTCATATTTTTAAAGGGCATGTCCACCCCTTTTTTGAAGTTTTTATATATTATAGTTATTGGTCCCCCAGCCCCAACCGCATAATAGAATTGTTAGATAGTTACTTACCTTCCCTCTATCTCCTCCCGCCGCACAGTCCCGGCCCTCTGCTTGCACGGAAATGCAAGCAGGGGGCAGGACGCGGCTGCCGGCTGCTCAGAACGCCGAGGATAGAGGGAAGGTAACTAACTATCGGGGACTTTTAACAATTCTATTAGGGTGGTTGGGGCTGGGGGACCAATAACTATAATATCACCAAGGGGTTTTGCGCTATGGGGAGGGAGAAGAAAATGGGAGGGAGAGGGAGGGGGAGGACTTTCCTGCGCATGCCTCAGACCATGTCGAGGTTGAGGCTGAGACAGGCGGAGGAGAGTTGCCCAGAGTTTCCTACCCTACACTTTCCTGGACTTTGGAGAGCATAGCATGGCAACCATAGGAGCTGGGATTGTAAGGTAAGGATTTTTGTACACTACAGAGTGGGGCCATTATGGGTTTAAATTTCAGTTTTGGCATGGACATGCCCTTTAACACACTTTTCTCTTCTTTTTTCATTTTCATATGTGCTGTGTTAAAAAGTTCACATGGCCCTAGAAAGGGAAAGTTTAGTATAACTTTGAATTTGGCTTGAAAGGACGCATTTTGGAAGGGAGTGTGGTGTTTGTGCTGCAGATTTTAAAACCTCAATAATGCATGATGAGGACATGTTGTTTTTTTACTTACCCTTTAAATATAGCTGTCACGGAATGAAATGGTTGTGTGTGCACTCATGTCAGGTAGGGGGATAAAAAACAACTTTTTTATGATTGGTCAAAATGTGTTTTTTGACTATACTTACCCTTTAAATATGGTTGCCACATGAATGAATGGGTAGCTCATTTGGTGTGTTTACCTGTGTCGGTTGGAAGTTAAAAAAACCTGTTTTGATTATTGATCAATTTTGTTTTTGACTATAGTTACCCTTTATAGGATTCCACAGAAATGGAAGGTAGGCCAGTATGTATGTGTACCTGTGTCAGGGTGGGTGTTAAAAAAACAAACTTTTTTGATAATTCGTCAAAAAATTTTTTTTTTTAACTTTAGTTACCCTTTAGTATGGCTGCCACAGTAATGGAGGGGTAGTTCAGTAGGTGTTTATACTTGTGTGAGGTTGGGATATGTGTTTTTGCATGTATGAACATATTACTGTTTTGACTATAGTTACCTTGTGTGGCTTCCATGGGAATGGAAGTAGGAGGTCAGTAGGTGGGTGTACCTGTGTCTGTGTTGGGGGTTGGGGGTATCAGCGTTTGTGTTTATGACCATGAAACAAACTGTTTTGAAATATTCTCATTTGAGAGTGTTTACCATTATAGTCTATGGCAAAAAAGTATCCCGTAATTCACCGATAACGCCGTAACGCTTTAGCGGATTCCTTGCTAGTAATAGTACACTTCTCCTATATGCCCCACATGTCTGTACCGAATTTTATGTCCTAGCTCAAAACTGTGGGAGAAGATAGTCCAAAAAACGGAGAAGAAATAGAAAGAACAGTAATTGTGGCCAAATTAATTATGTGACAAATGTACATGTATACACTCTTACAATATACACAATACTACATTATACGCAAAGGTATGCACACAACATGCATGATATAAACTAACAACCAACATTAATCAACTTAGCTTCAGTGTTAGTAGCTAAACCTTTCCTATTTATTCTCAACGCTCCCTTTTCGTTTAACTTGTGAGTTGGAGCCACACTGCTGTGGCCCACTCCATCACAACCTAATGTATGTCTGAGTGGATACCAGTACTTGTGGTGCAACACTATTATCTTTTCAACTTTAGTAGCTTCTCATTCATCCAGGTCAGGGTGACAGTTGTATTTTAGTTATCATCTGGATTTGAAGTTTAGTTATTGGAGATGATTATACGGAGCAACATCATATATGCAGCACAGTGAGAGTGCTCTTATTTTTAATGGAGGAGACCAACAGCACTGCAACAACGTATGGCCCAGCACAGAAGATCCATTTCTTGGGTAAGGGAGATTGAAGATTGTAATGTCAAACATCTTGGCCAAAGAACAGAACTGGTTAAAAGAGGGTCTCAAGAGAGATGAAAATAAAGAAACCACAGCCTGAATAGAAAAAGGGGGGGGTCTGACTCCATTGTCTGTCATTACAATACTGTTTTGACCCTTACCCTGGGCAGTTTCGATGACACCTCTTAGCTACAATGCATCAACACCTTGCATTCAGAAGGTCCCCAACACCATTCTGTTTATGCTGTTGGGATATTCCAGCCTATTTATTGCACTTCTGATTTTTGAACATCATTCTGAACTAAGAAAGACAGTCTGATGACTAGCAAAACATTGTCAAGAACTAAACTCCAGTTGTCATCTAATGCTCCAGTTGACATCTAAAGTGCTTTGTGCACATTGCACATTGTAGTGAAATATTGTCGTACTTAAGATGAGTGCCTCTTTAAGCTGTGCATTCTTCCAACAAGATGTTTTTGGATGAGGACAGAGAATTATTGATAGGCACACTCACACGCCTGCTAGTTATCTCCGGTGCTGCTCTGTTCAAACCCCATTCCAATGGCCAATAGTCACTGCAGAATAGAAAGAGGAACCAGAACACTACACGGATGAGCAGGTGAAAAGGAGAGAATCTCAATAGTTTATTCAGTCATAAAGCAATCCAACGTTTCGGGGCGAAAAAGTGGTATGGAAACAATGGGTATGGTACGGAAACAATTAGACAAAGTAAATATTAAAGCCCAGGACCTGACAAAATACATCCTTTAAAGAAACACTAAATCGGCACTCGCCAAAGATAGGCGCTTGGTCGGGTCAGCGCGGCTGTCAGTGCAGAAGCAGCTGCTAGTGAGCGGGGTGGAAGGTAAGTTCCAGTGTCCCCTGAGCATCCTATTTCACAGGGAATAGGAATAACATTCCCATCTCTGTGATAATAAAAAACGGATTCTATGTACTTAAAACCCCTGATTTCCTGATTTAGTGTTCCTTTAAGAGAGCTTAAAGGACAATTATACTCACCTTTTCCCCGATCCACTGCAGCATAGTACCCAGGGTGAGGACTTAAATCACTAAGTCCTAACCCTGGGTACTTTCCCTACTCCTGCACTACTTACCCCACAAATCTGCTTCGCCGATCCACACGTTCCACCTCTCTTCTACTGTCAGTGACAGTCGCGAGGCAGCCAATTGGAAGACACGCCTCCTTGCAGAGCGTATCTTCCTATTGGCTGCCTCGCGATCTCTCACTGAGCAGGAAAGAGCGGAGGAATGGAGCGATCGGCGAAGCAGATTTGCGGTAAGTAGTCGCAGATTAGGAAAGTACCCAGGGTGAGGACCTTAGCGATTTTAGGTCCTCACCCTGGGTACTATGCTGCTATGGAGGAAGAGGAGCGAGGGTGAGGTAGTATAGTTGTCCTTTAAGTCCTTTTTTATCTAAACCACTGTTTCTACATCTTTCCAGATTTACTTTTGTCTAGCAATGTGCCTCTGGACTGGAATAATTCTGATGTAATACACAATATCAAAAAAGGTAGTCATTCACAGCCTGTATACAGTATATTGACCTCTAAATGTACCAGATCATTTTCTAGACTCAGGGAGATTCATAAAAGTTCCTATCGTTAAAAATTGTGTTATTTTTGCCCCAACCAATCAGATATTATTTATCATTTGAAAGCTGACATTAATTGGTTGGGGCAACATTTTTAACAATAAGAACTTTTATTAAATAACCCTGTTTGTGTCCAGAAGTGACTTTATAAGTAGTAGTCAGCATGGATTCATAGATCTTGTCAAACTAACTTGCATGTTTTTATGAAAAAGTAATTAATTAAACTTTAGATTGTGGCTAGTCGGTGTATGTATTATACTTAGATTTTGCTAAAGCTTTGATGCTGTTCCATGGGTGACTTATATATAAACTGGGGTCTGTTGGCCTAAAAAAAAACAATTTGTACATGGATAGAGAATTGGTTGTTCAATCACGTACAGAGAGTGGTGGTATGGAGCTACATGTATGTGGGCTAAAGTTCTAAATGAAGGGCCTCAGGGTTCTGTACTGGGACCACTTCTATTTAAAACTGTTTTAAATGACTAAAAGGGAGCATTGAGAGCAAGGTCTCTTTGTTTGCTGATGACACTAAACTATGCGCTTTGGTAACTATAAAGATGTGCAATTGCTGCAAACATACCTAGATCTTGGATAGCTTTAAAAACGGGATAGATAACATTCAAAACTAAAAGTATTGAGAAGTATTGGTATTAATGCATAAACTGTAGTTTTTGATTGATGTAGGGTACTTTTTGGTTGCTATTTGGAGTCAGGAAGGAATGCCCCCTGTAGGTAGGGTTAAAAGAGGGTTTAAAGGTTAAACTAGATGGACATGTCTTTATTCAACCTCAATTACTATGTTACCCGCAACCCCAACAGCTATTTGTTTTACATACATTTGTAACCAGATATTTAATGATAACTTTATTTCTTTTGGCAAGGTATCTGCCTCCTCCCTCTGCTCAATGAGTTTTTTTTAACAGCAGGTAAAAACAGCAGTCAATTATTGGCTGTGATGAGGCCAGCTTACTCTGCCAGAATGGTTACAAAATGTATCCTTAAATATTCTGGTTAGAAATGCAGGTAATGTGATAAAGTGCAAAATATACATTAGTTGGGGGGCAGGTAACAGACAATTGACCAGTTTTTTTTTTTTTAAAGGTAGACAAACCCTAAACAGTAATAGATTGAAATGTGAAATATATAAGTCTAACCTGAAATCCTGCTCAATGTCCTGTTTCCTCTGTTTCTGCTTCCTGGTTCTTCCAGTAGGTAACTGAAAGTTATGGATTTGACGTTGACATCACAGCCAATGACTGAATGTTAATCCCCTGTCGTCTCTTTCTGAGCATGCAGTAGAGGTTTCTAAATTGCTCAGTTTCCATGAGGCCTCCAGAAGCATAGCAGGCATACAGTAATGAATCATAGTACAAAGTGTGAAAATCAACATATTATAAGAGGCCATTCTTTCTAAAAGTTGTTCTTATAAGGGTGGAGTTGTCCTTCAATAAGTAAGAAAAAAACAATTATTTTTCAGTGTATCAAGAAATTGGTGATCTAATTGAAACAGATGGCACACATTTTGCAGACAGGTGGCGGTGGACGCTAAATTTGATAGATTGTATCCCCTCCCAGAGAATTTAACAGGTAAATGTGGTAAAGCACCTACAGTGGATGCCCCAGTGGCTAGATCAGGTGTCCTCAAACTTTAGAATAAGGGACCAGACGGCAGGGTTATTCAATAAAAGTTCTTATCCTTTAAAATGGTGCTAATTTTGCCCCAGCCAATCAGATCCTATTTCACATTTGATTTATGAATAACCCTGTACATTTTAGATTTGCACTAAAACTATTATTAACGTCTTAACCAGAACTGAGACAACGGATCCAACAGAATTGTGAAATATGTAAATGTGTATGAAAGGTCCCTTTACTACAGTAGAGACAGACATAAAATCAGAACATACATGAGTGCATCGAACACCGATTGTTCTGTATAAAGAATATACGCAATAGCTCCTGTGTATTTTCAACAATTCTTTAGCTTTACTGTACATATTCTAAAGCATACATTTCTACAAACACAATACTATACTAACAGGATTTCTCAATGTCCCTCTTCCTGTTTACTAAACTACTACCACACGCAGAGTAGGTACACAAGTACCAATCCTCCAACATCCACCATTTAATAGATACACTATTGAGAATCCATTGCACATAAATCTGCTGACATCATGTTCGGCTCTGTATCAGGTTGTTTCTATAAGTGTACCGATTAAATGGTGGATGTTGAAGGGTAGCAGACTTTATATTCAGTTAAATCCGGTTTCACAATCGCTTCAGGCAGATGCAGGGTTAATGTTTATACAGTTCGCTACGCTGTTGTCAATCACTGGACGACGGATATTTTTTTCAAACAACAAATACGCTTCTCACTCCACAACATGCCACTGAGCAGGCACCAGGTGACTTAACTTGGAAGGCCATATCCATCCTGTGGCCCTTAATTTGATGACCCCAGGGCTAGATTATCTAGTAGTCTGCACTACCAATGATGATGCGTCCTCTTTGAACATCCAGTGGGAGATGAGGGAGTTGATAATTAGAAGAAGCACCCAGAGATGTTAGCATAAGAGAATGCCTTCTTCAATAGATCCATAATTTCCATATGGCGGTAAATTTAATGCTTGAGCATCAGTAAATCTATCCAAGATACAGGCTCTAAATGGCACTTTCCATAGCAGCCAGAAGAACATGGAATGCCAATACCCCTTCCAAGATTTCCTTGAGCAATTACCTTATGAACAGGGTTGCTTATTTGGGAAAGCATTTAGAAGAAATTATAACCAGACCAAAGGTGGCAGAAGTACGATCCTTCCTCAAGCCCCTAAAAAGTTACTGAAAGACAAGCAATAGTCTTTTCAGTAATTTAGCAATATTTACTAAAGAACCTTTTGAGGCTTTGGAAGATATTTCTTTGTGAGACTTATCGTTAAAATGAACTTTTAACAGCATTAGTTTCAGGAAGAAGAGCATGCAACTGCAAGCACTTTCATAGAATTACTCGTGTTTGAGCAACCCAATGAAGTAGTTTTATTACCAAATGAAGACTATCCAAAATTAGTCACTCGGTTTCATTTGAACAAACAAATTATTATTCCTGAAGTCCAAACAGCAAGATTCTTGAAGATGAAGCAATTAAATATACCAGCTCCTAGCAATATTAAAATACGATGTTAAGAAATATATATCCTAGAAGTGAGGTTAAAGTTTCCCCCAAGAGCCAATGTTTGTAATGCAAGAAATGGACAAGAAATAATGAGGAAGGAAAAAAAATGTATGAATATGCAAAGCAGATATTAATTATGGGAAAGGCAATCTTAAAAAAATTAAAGAATAGATATATTAAAAAAATGACGAGAAGTGTTGTATAACAAAGGACGAATCACAAATAAGAAAAATGCAATGAATAATTAACACTTTACAAACAAAAAGGAAGGAAATAACGGAAAGAAGGATGAATGTAACTTAAAGACAATTAAAGCCACAGAACAACACTGAACCAGAAGGCAAACCTTGATATAAACCCAGTATCTTTTTCTACCTGGGAAATTTACCTAATAACATGGTTTGGTTCTTTATTTCACAGCATTCTATTACACGTTTGGTCGACAACCATTATGTTTCTGCACATGCTCAGTCCTTACTATGCAGAAACTTGTTACAGTTGGTCCACACCCATTAAGGACAATTATACTCACCTTCCCTCCGCTCCTCTTCTTGTTCATTAGCTTTTACCCAGGGTGAGGCCTGAACCGCTGTTCCTCACCCCTGGGTTTGCAGAGCGTGCCTTCCTATTGGCCTCGTCGCCGACGGGAGGAGGGGGCGGAGCCTACCAGAGCAGCGTTGCTCTAAGACTCTGGTGTAAGTTACGCAAACCCAGGTGGAACAGCCGGTTCAGGTCTTCACCCTGGGTAAAAGCTAATGAAAACAAGAGGAGCGGAGGGAAGGTGAGTATAATTGTCCTTTAATTATCTCTAGCCAATCCTTTACAGGACAGATAAAGCAAGGAAGCATGTGACTGAGGTCAGGAGGTGTGACCCGACACTGCACATACACAGATTTTTCATCCAGTTCTTACAGTTTTACATTTACTTTAAAGGGCATCTATATGAATTAATAAATTGCTCCAATCAACTAAAAAAAGGTTAGTGTATTGGCCTTATACTTACTTTCCTCTGTGGCTCCGTGTTTGCACCTGTCTGTTTACTGCAGAGCTCCCCACTCCCCCTACCCTCTCTGGTCATTCCCACCCGTTAATTTAGTCTGGCTGTAAATTAAGCCTGTAAAACAAGCCACTCATGTGCATTAATCCTCCTACACATGACACATCACTCAAACCTTTGTAAACAAAAAAAACCTCCATCTGTAACCTGTAGACATGAAGTCTCTCTGTTGTTCTGGATATATTTTCTACATAGGAATGGAGGGGGTTATTTATAAAGGACGAGTCCTGCCTTATCACTGCAGCCTGTCTCTCCTTTGACAGGCATAAATTGGTGAAACTAGGGGAGGAGGGACTTATCCTTCCTTTACTCTGTTTTTAAACCAGTATTTGCCAAACATTTAGTGAGCTGGAAGGAGTCATTGGGAGACCTTCTGTAAATCTTGTGGAAGCCTACACACTATACCGGCATGCTGTTAGGGGATTTGATTGACAGCTCAAGCAGGATGGGTGTATTGAAATCTTCACTTCTTTTAACTTTATATCTCAGACATAGGAGGAAACTAAATAAAAAAGGTACTCTGGGGGTTGGGGGGATTTATAAAACACATAGAAAGAAAAAAAATTCTCACTAGAGATGCCCTTTAATACATTTACTGAAGTGATATTTATAGCTTTAGGGGGTTTTTTTCAGATTCTGGAGTTAAAAAAATTGGGTTTATTTCTCATTTAAAACACACATAACTGTAAAGGACTAACTAAGATAAAGAGTAAATTGCAAACAACAAAAAAAGGAAAAGCTAGTACTGTCATTTAGGCAGGAGATTCAAGGGAGTGAATAAGTACCCCTTTTACTAACCTGTGCTGTAAACACTTTAGCATTTGAGCCAGAGCAACGACAGGACACTCTGAAAGTAACAGGATCAGAGCTGCCTTGTGAGACAAATTGCTTTTCTGTGACATTCAGTCCCATCATTGCCCATTACTTTCTGATCTTCTGAACAGTTCTTGTGTTTTTGTACTGGACTTCAAAGGCTGCGTCTTGCTTGCTGCTTTTTGAAGTTTTTAAATATGAAGTACTTTGTGACTTTCTCTTAGCACAATTTTCATGATCCCCATGGGCAGCTGAAAGTGCCTTTTCCTGAAGTTTCTCCCAATCCAAAGTGCAAAGCACTGAAGCCATAACTGGGGTTGTTCATTTATATATTCATTTACTTTCAATCGGGCAATCCCTAAAAGAGCAAAATGCCTGTTAATAATATAATCTATTACATAAAAACAAAAAGCTTTACCGATAGTTCTAAGCAATCACAACCCTACCCTTCACGTAGTGCTGCATGCTCAAATGCTAGTTACCTGATTACAGGACAGGTGAGCATACATAACTTGCTGGTCAATGTACAAGATATTTAACTTGGCCATCTGTTCCCCAACTGTCTCCTTTTGCTGCAGGTTTTTTTTTATAAGCTTGCTCGTGTGCAGGGAGTAAGGTAGGTAAGTGTTATGAGCTCTTCAAAAGACCCCCCGTGAGACCCCCTCTGGACGCGGAATCTAAGTACCACCGGTTTTCACCAGAGCCTCTAATGGTGAGGATGTTTTGCGGCGGACAGATACCAGTCGCGCTCCGAGAAGAGAACCACAAAGCCAATCCCACAATGTGGAGAGGCAGCAGAACAGATACAGGTGTAACAGGAAGTAGAACCTGGATGATATTCGGATCGGAAGTAGGAGCTGTGGATATGCAGACCGGAGATAACTGGAGGTAGGAGCTGTGATAGATATTCGGACGGAGGTAGGACTGTGAGAATATGCAGACCGGAGATAACTGGAGGTAGGAGCTTGGTAGATATTCGGACCGGAGTAGGAGCTGTGGAGATATGAGACCGGAGATAACTGGAGGTAGAGCTGTGGTAGATATTCGGACCGAGGTAGGAGCTGTGGAGAATATGCAGACCGGAGATAACTGGAGGTAGGAGCTGTGGTAGTATTCGGACCGGAGGTAGAGCTGTGGAGGATATGCAGACCGGAGATAACTGGAGGTAGGAGCTGTGGTAGATATTCGGACCGGAGTAGGGCTGTGTGAGAATATGCAGACCGGAATAACTGGAGGTAGGAGCTGTGGTATATCCGGACCGGAGTAGTAGCTGTGGAGAATAGTCAAGACCGGAGATAACGGGGAGGTAGGAGCTGTGGTAGATATTCGGACCGGAGGTAGAGCGGTGGAGGATTGCAGGACCGGAGAATAACTGGAGGTAGGAGCTGTGGTAGATTTCGGACCGAGTAGGAGTCGAGATATGCAACCGAAGTAACTGATTAGGAGCTGTGGTAGATATCGGACCGGAGGTAGGAGTCAGGACCAACAAAAACACACGCTAGAGGACACAGGGAGCTAGGAGCCAACAACAACTCGAACTGCAGCAAGAGCCACTGCCAGGAGGAGAAATAGGGCCCCTGTGACCTCCTCCCTGCGGCGCGTGCCCCGGAAGGGAAACGGCTGCAACAGGTAAAGCCTGCCCCGCCCACGTCCTCGTCACTGAGGATGCGCGGGCCACGGACGGCGTCATCGCGCGCTCCCCGTCGCACCGGGAGGCCGAAGGCCCCGACCCGCGGCAAGGTAAGTACCTGACATTGCCCCCCCCCCACGGGCAACCTCCGGTGTGCCCTTGGGTTTAGGTTTGTCAGGGTGTTTGAATGAAAATTCTTGACCAAACGAGGAGCGTGAATCTGTTCTGCCTGCGTGCGTCCCAAGAATTTTCTCGGGACCAAATCCCTTCCATTTAATCAGATATCTTAACTTCCCAGCAGAAATCTTGGCATCTAAATATTTTCTACCTCATATTCGTCAGTCCCATCAATAAAAACAGGCAGCGGAGAGGCTCCAGCGCAGAGTCGGAAACAATATCTTTGAAACAGGATACATGAAAGACTGGATGTATCTTTAATGAATTGGGAGCTCCAGTTCAAAGGCGACCGTGTTGTAGCTTTCCTAATACGAAATGGCCCGATGAACCGGGGACCCAACTTAGCAGAAGGAATCCTCAATTTCAAATTACGAGTTGACAACCAACCAAGTCTCCAACCTTAAACCGAAAATCTTTTCTTAAAGATTAGCTGACTTACGGGCTTGTTCTTGAGCTTCACAATGAAGGTCTTTAGCTCTACATTCTTCCCCTTCATACGATGTATTCTGGTGATAATGTCAGGAATTTGATCTTGGAAGGAATACCGTTAAGAAGTTGGATTAAATCCATTTAGCATAAAAGGGGGAACACTTGATGGAGGAATGGACAGCGTTGTTATAGGCAACTCCGCAAGCGCTAACAGAGAAGACCAATCTTCTTGTGTTGCAGAGGAGTAACACCGGAGATATTGTTCAATGTTTTGGTTTGTTCTTTCTGTTTGTCCATTAGATTGTGGATGGTATCCGGAGGAAAAAGAATTGTGGATATGCAACACTTGCACAACTCCTTCCAAATTTTGAAGTGAATTGTACCCCTCTATCTGATACGATATCATCGGGAACCCCATGAAGACGCACAATCTCTCTAATGAAACACTCTGCAGTAATGGAGGCTGAGGGAATTCCTTTTAACGGAATAAAGTGAGCCATCTTCGTTACCGATCACAACCACAAAGATTGTGTTGAAACCCTTGGAGCGAGGTACCTCAACAATGAAGTCCATGGTAATCATGCCCCAAGGGCGGTCAGGAACCGGCAGAGGAGACAGTAACCCGTATGGTCTCTTTCTAGTAGTCTTGAATCTAGCACAAGAAGACAAGAAGCCCAAAACTGTTTACAATCTTTAGACATACTTGGCCAAAAAAATTTCTGTTAACCAAATCCAACGTCTTGTGACACCAAAATGACCAGCCAAAGCATGAGAATGACAATACTGAGTACTGCAGACCTGGCCCGGTCCGAACAAATATTTTGTTATTTTGGTATATAACCCCATCTTGGAACGAGAGGTAGACTGGAGAGATGCTTCTTGATGGTTTTGGCTATATTAGTATGCAACAGCAGAAATTTGATTTGGAAAGAACCATATTAGGTTTGTCAGACTTATTGATCTCACAAAATTGTCTAGAAAGGGCGTCGGCCTTGCCATTCTTTGAACCTGGACGAAAGGTTATATGGAAGTTAAATCGTGTAAAGAAAAGAGCACCATCTAGCTGGACGGGGTTTTATCTTTTGGCAGTTTGCAAATATTCCAGGTTCTTATGATCAGTGAAGATGGTATAGATGATGTGGCCCCTCAAGTAAATATCGCCACTCTTCCAGGGCCGATTTTATGGCCAACAACTCACGGTCTCCTACATCATAATTCTTCTCAGAGTCAGAAAGTTTTCTTGAAAAAATGCAACTGGATGTAGTAAAGCCTTAGGTCGTTACGTTGCGAGAGTATAGCTCCTAGAGCAACTTCGGAAGCATCCACCTCTAATGTAAAAGGACAAGTTGGATCTGGATGGATAAGGATGGGAGCTGAAGTAAAAGCAGATTTCAGACGCTCAAAAGCTGTTTGAGCGGGCTTCGTCCAACAGAATGGGACATGGGTTCTGGTCAGACGGTAACGGCAGTATGATAGTAGAAAAATTCTTAATGAATCTACGGTGAATTTAGCAAAACAATGAATTTTTGAACTTGCTTTCGGGTAGTTGGAGTAGGCCAATCCTGAATAGCGGAAACCTTTTAAGGATCTAAAATTAACCCTTGGGATAGAGATGATGAACCCCAAGAACGGTATTGAAGGTTTCTCGAACTCACATTTCCCCAGTTTGGCGTATAACCCATGAATTCAAGACGAGAAAGAACTTTCTTAACCTGGGTACAGATGATCCTCTAGGTTAGAAGAAAAAATCATATATCATCTAGCACACGGCCAAGAAATCATCAACAAAGTCACGGAAAATGTCATTGACAAAATGTTGGAATGTGGCAGGTTGCATTGCACGACCGAAAGCCATGACCAAATATTCGAAGTGACCATATCTGGAGCGGAACGCCGTTTTCCATTCATCCCCTTCCTTTATTCGAATTAAGTTATAGGCCCCCGAAGATCCAACTTGGTAAAATTTGGCGGTCCTCAACCGTTGAAATAATTCAGGAATAATGGAAGAGGGTATCTATTCTTAATTGTGATATTATTAAGAGCTCGGTAGTCAATACAGGGTCTAAGCGAACCTCTTTTTTCTCCACGAAAAATATACCAGCCCCCTGCTGGAGACGTGGAATGGCGAATGAAGCCCTTCTGAGATCTCTTCTATATATTCCTTAAGAACCCTTTGCTCAGGTTTCTGACAACGGATAACCCACCCAAAAGGAATCTCCGCACCAGGTAACAGTTCAACTGGGCAATCGTAAATGCGGGTGTGGTGGAAGATTGTTAGCACCTTCTTATCAAAAACACTGCGAAGTTCTGAGACACTGGGTAACAAAGCTTCAGAATGGACTTGATTAATACTTAACATGACGAGGAAATACATGACAGCCGACATATCATGAGGGAAAAGAAACCTCTCCAGAGATCCAATTTATTGAAGGGTTGGTTGTTTTCAACCATGGCATACCTAGAATAAGGGGAAAAAGAGAAAAAGGCAGTACATCAAAACATATAACTTCTGAATGATGATTGATATTGATCAATACTGGGAAAGTCTCTCTTATTACAGACCAGATGAAATTTTAGACCCGTCTGCCAGATGAATAAAAAGAGGAGAAGATTTGGACGAGTGGGAATCTTCCATTCCTGGGTTAGGGATTCAAAATAAAACAGCTACAGGCCCCCGGAATCAATAACGGCTTGGACGGTGAACCTCGGACCGTTCCCTGTAATGAGACATCAACAGTAGTAAGGTGCTGAAGCCGGAAGAGACGGGCTAGAATGCATAGTATGGAACCTTACTAGTGGTCTGATTGGGCATCCCTGAGCAAATGACCAGACTCTCCGCAGTAGAGACACAGGTTTAAGCAGCGTCTTCGGATCCTTTCTTCAGGAGAGAGAGAAGGACGAGTTAACCTATTAATTGCAAGGGACGGGTTCCAGAAATCCTGAAGCAGGTGCAGCAGTAAAGGTATCACAGGACAGACGGGAAGCACCCAACCTTTCTAATCTCCTTTCTCTTAGTCGGCGATCGATTTGGACCGCTAGATCAATAAGATCTTCAGCTTCCGGGGACTCCAGTGCGTGCTAACATCTTTAAGAGTTTCTGACAGTCCGATTCGAAACTGATGTATAAGAGCCGCTTCGTTCCATTGAGTCTCAACACTGATTCTGCGGAAATCGGCCACATAATCTTCCACCTGTCTTTTCCCTTGAGACAGTTACGAAGGGCCGCCTCAGCTGAGACAGCTCTACGAGGATCATCGTAAATTTCTCCTAGGGCAGAGAAAAAGGTACCTACAGAGGCTACTGCAGGGCTGTTCTGATCCAACAGCGAAGGGCCCAAGCTTGGGGCTCATCCTGAAGCAATGAAATAATGAACCCTACTTTCACACCTTTCTTCAGTGAAACTTTTCGGGCGAAGAAAAGTACAAATTGCGGAGCTTTGAATTGGCCAAATTTGGAACGATCACCGGAAAACCGGTCAGGGAGCGGGATCTTAGGTTCCGCAATAGCAGGATTATGAGGATGCCAGGGGACATGGCATTCAGTTTACGTCTATTTGACAGAATCCCTGCCTAGCTTCTTGCAAGCTCCACGAAGTCAGCGACTTGACGGTACAGGTCTTCTGCTGGACTGACATCTCCATGGGATTCATCTGCTGCCAGTTACTGTTATGAGCTCTTCAGAAAGACCCCCGTGAGACCCCCTCTGGACGCGGAATCTAAGTACCAGCCGGTTTTCACCAAGCCTCTAATGGTGAGGATGTTTTGTGGCGGACAGATACCAGGTGCGCGGCTCCAGAGAAGAAACCACAAAGCCAATCCCACAATGTGGAGAGGCAGCAGAACAGATACAGTGTAACAAGTAGAACCTGGGGATGATATTCGGATCGGAAGTAGGAGCTGTGGAGGATAGCAGACCGGAGATAACTGGAGGTAGGAGCTGTGATAGATATTCGGACCGGAGGTAGGAGCTGTGGAGAATTGCAGACCGGAGATAACTGGAGTAGGAGCTGTGGTAATATTCGGACCGAGGTAGGAGCTGTGAGGATTGCGACCGGAGATAACTGGAGGTAGGAGCTGTGGTAGATATTCGGACCGGAGTGGAGCTGTGGAGAATATGCGACCGGAGATAACTGGAGGTAGAGCTGTGGTAGATATTCGGACCGGAGGTAGGACTGTGGGAGATATGCAGACCGGAGATAACTGGGGTAGAGCTTGGGTAGATATTCGGACCGGAGGTAGGAGCTGTGGAGAATATGCAGACCGGAATAACTGGAGGTAGGAGCTGTGTAGATATCGGACCGGAGGTAGGAGCTGTGGAATATGCAGACCGGAGATACTGGAGGTGGAGCTGTGGTAGATATTCGGACCGGAGGTAGGAGCTGTGGAGGATATGCAGACCGGAGATAACTGGAGGTAGGAGCTGTGGTAGATATTCGGCACCGGAGGTAGGAGCTGTGGAGAAATGCAGACCGGAGAAACTGGAGGTAGGGCTGTGGTGTGGATTGAGCGGACCGGAGGTAGGCGGCGACCTAGCAGCCTCGACTGGGAAGCAACACTGAGGCAGCAGGACGGAGCCCGGGCGAGCAACTGCACCCTCGTGAACTGGCAGCAAGAGCCAGGCAGAGGAGCAAAGCCCCTGTGACCTCCCCGCGGCCGGCCCCGGAAGGACGGCTGCAAGCAGGGTAAAGCCTGCCCCGCCGCCCTCGCGTCACTGAGGACGCGCGGGCACGTGAGCGGGCTGCGAGCGGGCGAGCGCGTCATCGGCGCGCTCCCGCTCGCGACCGCCGGAGGAGGACCCGGACCCGCGGCAAGGTAAGTACCTGACAGTAAGTGTTATGCAATCTAGGGGGTTGGGAAGAATTTATGAATCTAAACAATCTCAAAAGGTATTGTAACTGTAAAGGGTCCTAGTTAGCTTACTTTAAATAAAATGAATCTTGCAATGCATTATAGGTCTCATACTTTGTTTTTTGGAAGAGATAATGGGGAGCCTTTTAAGCAGTAAAAATAATCGTTCTGCAGATTTTAATGCTTTAGTCTGCATAAATCGGGCTCTGCTGAAAAAAAACACTTTTCCTGACATAACTTCAACCTGTGAAAAGCAAAATAATTTGTACAAAATGTTTACTAGACATAAATTTTATACGATTTGATAAACTTCATGCACTTAGTCTTATGATTATGTGCATATTGCAACCGATTATATCTATATTGCTTTGTAAACGACATTGGACATTGGAATATCGGTGTCATTTGCATATTTATAGTTATATTATTGAGCAATTCAATATCTGGCTAAACTTTCTGTATTTTGGTTGGACATCCAGTGTAAGAATTTATATCTACTTTAAAGCAGAAATCTTGTATGTATGTGCTCACCTCACAGCCACACACCCCTCAATCATCACATAACGGCCATGCCCTCTGAAAATGCTGACACCTGTAATCCAGTTTGACCATAAAAAGCTTGCACCTCACTTGCAGAGTGTGATTCCCCATTCAGTAACTCAGATGAAGGGCCTGGGCTCTGTGTGCTGCCCGACTTCAACAACACAGAGTCCACTTCAGTAACACAACAGTGTAATGTACAGCTACACAACTCAAGGCTCACACACAAACAACAGCTTCTATAACAGAGGAACCAGACATTTCCCTTAGGGCTAGCCACAGTAACACATTTTTTTTGCATTTGCACTCGCGCATGCGATTTTTGCTAACATTGCAATCGCGGCAACGTATGCAATTGTGTTTCCGTTTGCGATACGCAATCGCATGCGATTTCGTATCTCAAAAGGAGAAGTCGCATGCTCAAACGCGGCGCAGTGTGGCCGTGCCCTTAAGGTCTGTAAGACATCACAATTTGCTCCTAGAAGGTTTCAAATATAAACCCTGGAAAGACTATGTTACTATTGGTGATATGAATCACATTTATATACAAATATAAACCCTGGAAAGACTATGTTACTATTGGTGATATGAATCACATTTATATACAAATATAAACCCTGGAAAGACTATGTTACTATTGGTGATATGAATCACATTTATATACAAATATAAACCCTGGAAAGACTATGTTACTATTGGTGATATGAACCACATTTATATACAAGTATAAACCCTGGAAAGACTATTTACTATTGGTGATATGAATCACATTTATATACAAATATAAACCCTGGAAAGACTATGTTACTATTGGTGATATGAATCACATTTATAAACAAATATAAACCCTGGAAAGACTATGTTACTATTAGTGATATGAATCACATTTATATACAAATATTAACCCTGGAAAGACTATGTTACTATTGGTGATATGAATCACATTTATATACAAATATAAACCCTGGAAAGACTATGTTATTTGTGGTTATTGTCATGCTAAGAAATTTAAAGGGACTGTAAACTCCCCATCATCCATAAAAATAACTATGTGCCATGCGTTTTGTATTATTCACAGGGAGGTGAGAACGCTTATTCTCACCTCCCTTTGGCACATTTTTTTATGGGTTAAGGGCTAGGCCACACTAGCGTGTTTTTCGCTCGTCTGCGCACGCATTTCGCTAAAATGGAAATCGCGGGAATTTCCGATGCGCGTCCGTTCGCATTTTGGTAACACATGCGTTCAACATTTTTTGTGCGTTAACACAGCGTCTCCATAACGCGAAAAGGCAAAAACGAACGCACAAAACGCGAACGCACAAGAAAAGTGCACACAATCGCATGCGATAATGCTCGCGATTTTGTGCGCGATTCCTGTGCGTTGCAGTGTGGCCTCAGCCTTAGTGTTTCTTTCCAGGAAGCAGAGCCTCCTGGAATGTGACCAAGCCCCCAGATATTGCTGTCACGGCCACACCCCCAAACATCACGGTAATGCTCATACCCCATACATCATGGCCACACCCCCAAACATACCAGGTCTGTTCCCGAATCACACCCACATACACAAACATCCTGCCCCCAAACACCACCCACGCCCCTAAATGGCATGGCCACGCCCACTCTTTGAAACAGCGTGGCCATGCCCCCAAATATCGCGACCACCAAATGTCACGTCCAAGCCTCCTGGACACCACAACATCACAGACACGATCAAGACTGTCCACACCCTAGAATGCCGTGCCCCCACCCACCGCAACATCACAGACATGCCCCATCCACCTATTCAAACCGGGACGGTTTAGGGGTGTGGACTACATGGGAATTACCTGCATTACCTGGACTTAAGAAACAGGCACACACTGCCCACTTCACAGACAGTTCCAACTAAAAGAACAAAGACATCATGACACTTTCAATTTGACCAGAAAGTAACTTTATTGATTGATCTAATAGTCAATATAAAGTGACACAAGGTGACATACTGCTAACAAATGTGCAAAAAATTGAGCATGCTTAATAAAAACACACAACGCTCAGCAGCGCAACAAAATGAAGCCCTACTTTACACAGACAAAGAGCCAGCACAGCGTCACATACTTCAGAAACACTGACGCCTGTCAGTCACTCAAGTGCAGTGATATTCAGTTGCAATCAACATGTTTTACCAACGACATTCCATGTAGTATGTTCACCACAACATTTTTATATTTACGCTCCAAGTGTAAAAACTGGTAACGTTGTTTATAAGGTTTTGCAATAAACATATGTGCTATACCTCCCTCAAGCAATGTCACCTCCTCAACTCATAACTATTAAATACATGACGTACATTATCAACTGTGCACTTCTTTTTCCACCTGTTTCTCACATTTAAGCCAAACACACACCTGTATGTAAAAAATACTTTACCCACAAGTGTACACGGGCAACCCCGGGTACAACTGCTAGTATATGTATATATTATTATGTTAAAAATGTTGACATGCTTTACAGTATCTACAAATTAATCTTATAATACACACACAGTCTTTGTTTTAAAACTGTACTGTGACGTAACTATGAATCATTAGTTCCCCCATGATCAAAATGAGGACCATATCGGTGCTTCATTTAGGGCATGGCCATACTGCGCCACACAGGCGATTCCATTGCGTTTGCGCATGAGATTTTTTCTTTTGAGATACGAAATTGCATGCAAATCGCAAACGGATGCGCAATCGCATCACACGTTTTTGGTGTGTTGCCGTGATTCCTATATTTGAAAAAAACAACGCATGCGCAAACGTGGAAAAACCGTGCAAGTGTGGCCTAGCCCTTACATTGTTTTTTTTGGAGCAGGCTATATCTGTCATAGAAAAAACAAGAATATGCCCCCTCCTGCGCGGTTGCTCCCCTGCTGTCAAATCAGATTGTTTTATTGTGCGGCCACCATGCTATGATCATTTTCATTGAAAATGATGTCACTGATCAGCCATATGATATCCCTCTATACATGTATGCACACTTTGTGACAGATTTGTACAACTGGTTGTAACTTTAAGGGGCCACACATACACCAAATTCGATCATATTGGCCCTTCATATAACAAACTGTTTTAGGGATGAACTCAGCATTGTGGAAGGTTAGTCATTATGCAGGATGAGTAACAGCTGATTGGTTGCTATATGGACCAGTGACGTGGAACCTTGAACTCCAGATGTCTAGAAACTACAACTCCCAGAGTGCTCGCAGGCATGCTTTCCAGAGTGCCATGGTTCCACATCTCTGCTGTAGATTAACCCAGCACAGACTCTTTACTGTACTTTGTAGGTTGCCAGAATGTAAAATGGAACCATCTGTTCCTACCTCTGTGGCAGACAATTTTTGCGTCACTTCCTCTGACACAAACCGTTCCATGCCTCGACCCGCAGTGCAGAAGAATCGCGTCTGCATTGCGCCTTTTGTTTATAGTCTATGGCCTTGTTTGTACGAAGAAATCTCTCTCGCGAAGTCGCCGCTTTTTCACCTCTAAATCGGGCTGATCATTATTACCTTAGCGCAAATTAGCACAGATATTACGAAAATATGATACACTGCGCATTTCCGCTAATCATGTTCTTTTTGGTGAATGTTTAGTGACGGACATTTTCAGTCCTGGAAAGGTTGAAATTCCTTGTCGCTCTAAAGGGCCTTGCAACTAAGTGATTTACATCTACATGATTGGCTAAAATGTGAGAGCGACTCCCTTAGGAATCCTCCAGTACTGCATGCACATAACCCATACAGGAGATTTACTGATAAAAATGTTGGTTCACCTCAACAGCCACTTCTTCAGTTGTAAAATGTTCCACCATCTTTTAAAATTGATGTTGTAGAAAGATATCCCTGCAGGGAAATGCTGTTAGACTCCTCATAAAAGTGACACACTAAAGGCTAGGCCACACACACGTTTTTAGCCCCTGCAATTGTTCATGCGATTTTGGTTAACAATTCCTGCTATTTCCAATGCGTTTGCGTTTTGCGTGCACCATTTTTATAATATTAAATTACAAAAACGCATGAACAAACTCGACACAATGCACTAAATCACACAATCGCGTGTGATTTAGTGTGTTGTAGTGGGGCCTCATTGATTGCAATGTAGCGAGTTTCACATGCTTAACCGTGCGTATGCGCTGCGAATTTGACAATCTAATCGGAGTGCATACGATTTGCTCAAAAAATGGTGATCACATGCACTATGAAATTTGAGCTATCGGAAGTGCAAGAATTGCGCTAATTTGGCACTTAGGCTTCTTTCATATGAACAGTTTTTTCAGATCAGTTCCATATGCTGAACGCTAGAGAAAACCTACATGTAGCGTTTAGCGGCGACTGTCAGTTGGGGGCGCTCATCAAATTTCACAGAACGGCGCCCGAATGTCTGTGTTAAAGAAGTCTTAAGGACAGGAATGTCCATTATTAGGGCACAGGAGGAAGTAGGGAATGGAGGGTAAATAGCTCAACACTAACATGCATTCAGACAGTGAACTCTGTAATGTTGGCAGTGGCACAGATAATGAGGGGAAAATAAGTATTTAAAAGGTATCTCCACTGCCAAAATTGAGTTTGGGGTTTTCAGTTTAATTTTAGGAATGGGGGGGTAAAGGAGCTTACCTCCCATTCTTCAATAAAACCTTCTGGAACCAAGTTACAGAATGTGCTTACAGTACAAACTCCATCGGGGGACCTGCCAGAAAAATAGCGGAGGAGCCCAATACTGGATAATGCTGTAACTTCGTTCCTGATTAATCGTTTAATTGAAAAACAGGAGGTAAGGCATAGCTCCTTGACCTCCCATTCTTCAATTAAACTGGCAACCACAAACTCATTTTTGGCAGTGAAGATACCCTTTAATAAACCCATTTTCTTCTCAGTGAATAGGTTTCTAATGGGGCTATTGACATGAAATTTACACCAGATGTTGGTGACAACTCAAGCAATCTATATATGCAAACATATAATTTTACAACACAGCTTAATTTATGGCTTTATTTGTTTTAATTTCTTTGTATGTGCGGATTACTTGGGCGGTAACTATCATCTAGTGTAAATAGCACCATTTTTTAATTCTTGGTTTGCCCACTGTATCAGCAGTCATTTATTGTCTGTGACTACATCCCTCACATCTGTGATTGCCGGCTATTCCAGGAGAAGCTAGAATACCAGCGGAGAGGACAATGGAGTTTAGAATGAATATCTCACTTCAGGAACACCAGTGAGGTATGTAAGTATTTCAAGGTTGGATTTTCTGGGTAGGGATAGCAAATATAAAATAACGAACATGCCCTTGCTAAGCAGAACTTTTCTTAGTTCCAAACCTCACACCCTTCTTGCAGCTAAATGAGGTTTCAGGTATTTTCACAGGAAAAAAGATAACTGAGGGTCGCACTCCAAATCTTTAGAAAATGTATTGTGAACCACACATTACACGCCACAACGTTTCGGGGGGACACCCCCTTCTTCAGGTGAAGAAGGGGGTATCCCCCGAAACGTTGTGATGTGTGGTTCACAATAAATTTTCAAAAGATTTGGAGTGCGACCCTCAGTTATCTTTTTTCCTGTGAAGCTGCTGGTTCCTAAGGGAAGAACCTACGAGGTGTCTGCACCCACAGTTGGACAGAGAAATCACCACAGTAACACTAGAATGGGTTCACCTCCCTATGTAATTTACGTCAGCTACCAAGGGAACCCCCAGGTTGGACTATATTAGTGTTGGTCTGGGATCTTGAGGTCAACTAAGACTTGGGACAACTTGGGACCAACCAGCAAACATTAATGGGCCCACATTTCATCTCCCTCTGGGTTGGAGTTGGGAGGCCTGCAGCACCAATAACTCAAAATCACCAGGCCCCCAGCAAAACTATATGAGGGCCCCTCCATTTTTCTTCTACAGCAGTCATCTGTTTCAGGGGGCTGCATCTCTATTAGGAAAAGTACAAAGATAACCCCCCTGTACAGCAGGGGCTGCTCCTGTAGTAGTAATGCCTCCTGCATTACTGATTCCCCTATGTTGGGAGGAAAGCTCTTTAAGTTTTCTAACTTGCCATTTCTTACTTGTACATTTTAACAATATTCTCTTATTTGTATAATGAATGGACTGCAAGCTACCTGGGGATTTCCCTGTATCCTGTCTGACCCCGGACAGAGAGAAGTTGTTTATTTATAACTGAAACTTTATTGTGATATTGGATGAGCCTTAGATCACATTTCCAGCTGCAGCCTGACAGAAATTATATTGTGGTTAAAGTTCAAATTTACAGATTCCAGTTTGTTGAGTGTCATCACCTGAGCTCTGCTCCTCCCCCAGGGGAGAAACATGCCTACTTGGCTTGAAGTGCAAGTCCAGCCCTCAAGTAAAAACTTACACGTAAATCAACCCCAAAACCCTAAACGGTAATAGTTTGAAATCTGAAATATATAAGTCTAACCTGAAATCCTGCACAATGTCCTGTTGCCCGTTTCTGCTCCTGGTTCTTCCAGTTAGTAACTGTCAGTTATGGATTTGTCAGTTGACATCACAGCCAGTCACTGAATCACTGAGCATGCTCAGGCTCTGTACATGTCACTAAATTGCTCAGTTTCCATGAGGCATCCAGAAGCATAGCAGTCATACAGTAATGATTGCAGAGGTCAAAGTAGGATATATCAACATATTTTATAGAGATGTGATTTATGATTTTGAAGGTACGACTGAAAGCTTTTTATACAGTCCTAACTTGTTTGAGAAAATTGGATACCAAAGTTACCCTTTAAAGGGTAATGTTATTTTAAATTTAACATTGCTGGAAACTATAATTGTTCCTAGCTATCACTGTACTATTTCATTGTTGATCTGCCTCCTATTTGTGTGTAGCATTGTGAGGCAAGTTCAGCTCTCACCGTGGTCAGGGAGAGAACATTTTTCTTTTTATTTGTCTAAAGAGAAGACCCAACATTCAATTGTTAATTTTTTTTATATGAATAAACATTTCATATTTTTAAAGGGCATGTCCACCCCTTTTTTGAAGTTTTTATATATTATAGTTATTGGTCCCCCCAGCCCCAACCGCCATAATAGAATTGTTAGATAGTTACTTACCTTCCCTCTATCCTCCGCCGCACAGTCCCGGCCCTCTGCTTGCACGGAAATGCAAGCAGGGGGCAGGACGCGGCTGCCGGCTGCTCAGAACGCCGGAGGATAGAGGGAAGGTAAGTAACTATCGGGGGACTTTCTAACAATTCTATTAGGGTGGTTGGGGCTGGGGGACCAATAACTATAATATCACCAAGGGGTTTTGCGCTATGGGGAGGGAGAAGAAAATGGGAGGGAGAGGGAGGGGGGAGGACTTTCCTGCGCATGCCTCAGACCATGTCGAGGTTGAGGCTGAGACAGGCGGAGGATGAGTTGCACAGAGTTTCCTACACTACACTTTCCTGGACTTTGGAGAGCATAGCATGGCAACCATAAGGAGCTGGGATGTAAGGTAAGGATTTTTGTACACTACAGAGTGGGGCCAGTATGGGGTTAAATTTCAGTTTTGGGCATGGACATGCCCTTTAACACACATTTCTCCTTTTCATTTTCATATGTGCATGTGTTAAAAAGTTCACATTGGCCCTAGAAAGGGAAAGTTTAAGTATAAACTTTGAATTTGGCTTGAAAGGACGCATTTTGGAAGGGAATGTGTGTGTTTGTGCTGCAGATTTTAAAACTCAATAATGGCAATGATGAGGACATTGTTGTTTTTTTACTTACCCTTTAAATATAGCTGTCACAGGAATGAATGGGTATGTCAGTTGGTGTGTGCACTCATGTCAGGTAGGGGGATAAAAAACTAACTTTTTTGATGATTGGTCAAAATGTGTTTTTTGACTATACTTACCCTTTAAATATGGTTGCCACATGAATGAATGGGTAGCTCATTTGGTGTGTTTACCTGTGTCAGGTTGGAAGTTAAAAAACCTGTTTTGATTATTGATCAATTTTGTTTTTGACTATAGTTACCCTTTAAATATGGATTCCACAGAAATGGAAGGGTAGGCCAGTATGTATGTGTACCTGTGTCAGGGTGGGTGTTAAAAAAAACAAACTTTTTTGATAATTCGTCAAAAAATTTTTTTTTTTAACTTTAGTTACCCTTTAGGTATGGCTGCCACAGTAATGGAGGGGTAGGTCAGTAGGTGTTTATACTTGTGTGAGGTTGGGGATATGTGTTTTTGCATGTATGAACATATTACTGTTTTGACTATAGTTACCCTTAGTGTGGCTTCCATGGGAATGGAAAGGTAGGTCAGTAGGTGGGTGTACCTGTGTCTGTGTTGGGGGTTGGGGGTATCAGCGTTTGTGTTTATGACCATGAAACAAACTGTTTTGAAATATTCTCATTTGAGGATTGTTACCATTATAGTCTATGGCAAAAAAGTCCCGTAATTCACCGATAACGCCGTAACGCTTTAGCGGATTCCTTAGCTAGGTAATAGTACACTTCTCCTATATGCCCCACATGTCTGTACCGAATTTTATGTCTCTAGCTCAAAAACTGTGGGAGAAGATAGTCCAAAAAAGCGGAAGAAGAAATAGAAAGAACAGTAATTTGGCCAAATTAATTATGTGACAAATGTACATGTATACACTACTTACAATATACAGCAAAACTACATTATACGCAAAGGTATGCACACAACATGTATATCAACACTTACAAGCTTCAGTGTTAGTAGCTAAACCTTTCCTATTTATTCTCAACGCTCCCTTTTCGTTTAACTTGTGACTGTGTAGCCACACTGCTGTGGCCCACTCCATCAGCAACCTAATGTATGGTCTGAGTGGATACCAGTACCTTGTGGTGCAACACTATTATCTTTTTCAACTTTAGTAGCTTCTCATTCATCCAGGTCATGGTGTATCAGTTGTATTTAGTTAGATCATCTGGATTTGAAGTTTAGTTATTGGAGATGATTATACGGAAAGCAACATCATATATGCAGCACAGTGAAGAGTGCTCTTATTTTTAATGGAGGAGACCAAACAGCAGCTGCACCAACGTATGGCCCAGCACAGAAGATCCAATTTCTTGGGTAAGGGAGATTGAAGATTGTAATGTCAACATCTTGGCCAAAGAACAGAACTGGTTAAAAAGAGGTCTCAAAGAGAGAGTGAAAATAAAGAAACCAAGCCTGAATAGAGATAGGGGGGGGGGTCTGACTCCAATTGTCTGTCATGTACAATACTGTTTTGACACCTTACCCTGGGCAGTTTCGATGACACCTCTTAGCTACAATGCATCAACACCTTGCATTCAGAAGGTCCCCAACACCATTCTGTTATATGCTGATTGGGATATTCCAGCCTATTTATTGCCAATTCTGATTTTTGAACAAGTCATTCTGAACTAAGAAAGACAGTCTGATGACTAGCAAAACATTGTCAAGAACTAAACTCCAGTTGATCATCTAAAGTGCTCCAGTTGAGCATCTAAAGTGCTTTGTGCACATTGCACATTGTAGTGAAATATTTGTCGTACTTAAGATGAGTGCCTCTTTTAAGCTGTGCATGCTTTCAACAAGATGTTTTTGGATGAGGACAGAGAATTATTGATAGGCACACTCACACGCCTGCTAGTTATCTCCGGTGCTGCTCTGTTCAAACCCCATTCCAAATGGCCAATAGTCACTGCAGAATAGAAAGAGGAACCAGAACACTACACGGATGAGCAGGTGATAAAAGGAGAGAATCTCAATAGTTTATTCAGACATAAAGCAATCCAACGTTTCGGGGCGAAAAAGTATGGTATGGAAACAATGGGTATGGTACGGAAACAATTAGACAAAGTAAATATTAAAGCCCCAGGACCTGACAAAATACATCCCTTTAAAGAAACACTAAATCGGCACTCGCCAAAGATAGGCGCTTGGTCGGGTCAGCGCGGCTGTCAGTGCAGAAGCAGCTGCTAGTGGAGCGGTGGTAAGGTAAGTTCCAGTGTCCCCTGAGCATCCTATTATTCACAGGGAAGTAGGAATAAGCATTCTCACATCTCTGTGAATAATAAAAACGGATTCTATGTACTTTAAAACCCTGATTTCCTGATTTAGTGTTCCTTTAAGAGAGCTTAAAGGACAATTATACTCACCTTTTCCCCGATCCACTGCAGCATAGTACCCAGGGTGAGGACTTAAAATCACTAAGTCCTAACCCTGGGTACTTTCCCTAACTCCTGCACTACTTACCCCAAATCTGCTTCGCCGATCCACACTGTTCCACCTCTCTTCTACTGTCAGTGACAGTCGCGAGGCAGCCAATTGGAAGACACGCCTCCTTGCAGAGCGTATCTTCCTATTGGCTGCCTCGCGATCTCTCACTGAAGCAGGAAGAGCGGAGGAATGGAGCGATCGGCGAAGCAGATTTGCGGTAAGTAGTGCAGGAGTTAGGGAAAGTACCCAGGGTGAGGACTTAGCGATTTTAGGTCCTCACCCTGGGTACTATGCTGCTATGGAGGAAGAGGAGCGAGGGTGAGGTGAGTATAGTTGTCCTTTAAGTCCATTTTTTATCTAAACCACTGTTCTACATCTTTCCAGATTTACTTTTGTCTAGCAATGTGCCTCTGGACTGGAATAATTCTGATGTAATACCAATATTCAAAAAAGGTAGTCATTCACAGCCTGGTATACAGTATATTGACCTCTAAATGTTACCAGATCATTTTCTAGACTCAGGGAGATTCAATAAAAGTTCCTATCGTTAAAAATTGTGTTATTTTTGCCCCAACCAATCAGATATTATTTATCATTTGAAAGCTGACATCTAATTGGTTGGGGCAACATTTTTAACAATAAGAACTTTTATTAAATAACCCTGTTTGTGTCCAGAAGTGACTTTATAAGTAGTAGTCAGCATGGATTCATAGATCTTGTCAAACTAACTTGCATTGTTTTTATGAAAAAGTAATTAATTAAACATTTAGATTGTGGCATAGCGGTGTATGTATTATACTTAGATTTTGCTAAAGCTTTTGATGCTGTTCCATGGGTGACTTATATATAAACTGGGGTCTGTTGGCCTAGAAAAAAAACATTTGTACATGGATAGAGAATTGGTTGTTCAATCACGTACAGAGAGTGGTGGTCAATGGAGCTACATGTATGTGGGCTAAAGTTCTAAATGAAGGGCCTCAGGGTTCTGTACTGGGACCACTTCTATTTAAACTGTTTATAAATGACTAAAAGGGAGCATTGAGAGCAAGGTCTCTTTGTTTGCTGATGACACTAAACTATGCGCTTTGGTAACTATAATGATGTGCAATTGCTGCAAACATACCTAGATCATTGGATAGCTTTAAAAACGGGATAGATAACATTCCAAAACTAAAAAGTATTGAGAATTATTGGTATTAATGCATAAACTGTAGTTTTGATTGATGTAGGGATACTTTTTGGTTGCTATTTGGAGTCAGGAAGGAATGCCCCCTGTTAGGTAGGGTTAAATAAGAGGGTTTAAAGGTTAAACTAGATGGACACATGTCTTTATTCAACCTCAATTACTATGTTACCCGCAACCCCAACAGCTATTTGTTTTACATACATTTGTAACCAGATATTTAATGATAAACTTTATTTCTTTCTGGCAAAGGTATCTGCCTCCTCCCTCTGCTCAATGAGTTTTTTTTAACAGCAGGTAAAACAGCAGTCAATTATTGGCTGTGATGAGGCCAGCTTACTCTGCCAGAATGGTTACAAAATGTATCCTTAAATATCTGGTTAGAAATGCAGGTAATGTGATAAAGTGCAAAATATATCAGTTAGGTTGGGGGGCAGGTAACAGACAATTGACCAGTTTTTTTGTTTTAAAGGTAGACAAACCCTAAACAGTAATAGATTGAAATGTGAAATATATAAGTCTAACCTGAAATCCTGCTCAATGTCCTGTTTCCTCTGTTTCTGCTTCCTGGTTCTTCCAGTAGGTAACTGAAAGTTATGGATTTGACAGTTGACATCACAGCCAATGACTGAATGTTAATCCCCTGTCTGTCTCTTCTGAGCATGCAGTAGAGGTTTCTAAATTGCTCAGTTTCCATGAGGCCTCCAGAAGCATAGCAGGCATACAGTAATGAATTCATAGTACAAAGTGTGAAATATCAACATATTATAAAGAGGCCATTCTTTCTAAAAGTTGTTCTTATAAGGGTGGAGTTGTCCTTCAATAAGTAAGAAAAAAACAATTAGTTTTCCAGTGTATCAAGAAATTGGTGATCTAATTGAAACAGAATGGCACACATTTTGCAGACAGGTGGCGGTGGACGCTAAATTTGATAGATTGTATCCCCTCCCAGAGAATTTAACAGGTAAATGTGGTAAAGCACCTACAGTGGATGCCCCAGTGGCTAGATCAGGTGTCCTCAAACTTTAGAAATAAGGGACCAGACTGCCAGGGTTATTCAATAAAAGTTCTTATC
The DNA here is from genome assembly GCA_019447015.1 of Hymenochirus boettgeri. NCBI lineage: Eukaryota > Metazoa > Chordata > Amphibia > Anura > Pipidae > Hymenochirus > Hymenochirus boettgeri. The sequence continues at coordinate 80,797,254 of CM033473.1, read as the reverse complement.
CTTTAAAATGGTGCTAATTTTGCCCCAGCCAATCAGATCCTATTTCACATTTGATTTATTGAATAACCCTGTACATTTTTAGATTTGCACTAAACTATTATTAACGTCTTTAAAAGCCAGAACTGAGACACTGATCCAACAGAATTTGTGAAATATTGTAAATGTGTATGAAAGGTCCCTTTACTACAGTAGAGACAGACGATAAAATCAGAACATACATGAGTGCATCGAACACCGATTGTTCTGTATAAAGAATATACGCAATAGCTCCTGTGTATTTTCAACAATTCGTTAGCTTTACTGTACATATTCTAAAGCATACATTTCTACACACACAATACTATACTAACAGGATTTCTCAATGTCCCTCTTCCTGTTTACTAAACTCCATCACAGCGGAGTAGGTACAGCAAGTACCAATCCTCCAACATCCACCATTTAATAGATACACTATTGAGAATCCCATTGCACATAAATCTGCTGACATCATGTTCGGCTCTGTATCAGGTTGTTTCTATAAGTGTACCGATTAAATGGTGGATGTTGAAGGGTAGGCAACTTTATATTCAGTAAATCCGGTTTCAGCAATCGCTTCAGGCAGATGCAGGGTTAATGTTGATACAGTTCGCTACGCTGTTGTCAATCACTGGACAGACTGGATATTTTTTTCAAACAAACAAATACTGCTTCTCACTCCCAACATGCCACTGAGCAGGCACCAGGTGACTTAACTTGGAAGGCCATATCCATCCTGTGGGCCTTAATTTGATGACCCCAGGGCTAGATTATCTAGTAGATCTGCACTACCAATAGATGATGCGTCCTCTTTGAAACATCCAGTGGAGAGATGAGGGAGTTGATAATTAGAAGAAGCAACCAGAGATGTTAGCATAAGAGAATGCCTTCTTCAATAGATCCATAATTTCCATATGGCGGTAAATTTAATGCTTGAGTCATCAGTAAATCTATCCAAGATACAGGCTCTGGAAATGGCACTTTCCATAGCAGCCAGAAGAACATGGAATGCCAATACCCCTTCCAAGATTTCCTTGAGCAAGTTACCTTATGAACAGGGTTGCTTATTTGGGAAAGCATTAGAAGAAATTATAACCAAGACCAAAGGTGGCAGAAGTACGATCCTTCCTCAAGCCCCTAAAAAGTTTACTGAAAAGACTAAGCAATAGTCTTTTCAGTAATTTAGCAATATTTACTAAAGAACCTTTTGAGGCTTTGGAAGATATTTCTTTGTGAGACTTATCGTTAAAATGAACTTTTAACAGCATTAGTTTCAGGAAGAAGAGCATGCGAACTGCAAGCACTTTCTATAGAATTACTCGTGTTTGAGCAACCCAATGAAGTAGTTTTATTACCAAATGAAGACTATCCAAAATTAGTCACTCGGTTTCATTTGAACAAACAAATTATTATTCCTGAAGTCCAACAGCAAGATTCTTCTGAGATCTCAACATTGAATGTTTGCAAAATACTAAAATTATACTTCACCAAAACTACAAGTTTAATGGGAGACAACACAAGCAGTTAAAGACCGAATAGCACAGCACAAGTAAACTATACGGAGATCCTCTACACTCCTACCAGTACCACAACACTTTTGTACAGCGAAACATACAGAGGCTGGATAAAGGGCAAAGACTTGCCTGAATCTTTGCCATTATTTGTATTAGAATGGATGAATAAATGTTGTCACATTTGCAACACTGTGCTCCTGCTGATTCTTTTGGATATTGCAAGTTTTAGAAAGACACAGGCTTTGTTTCTCGGTGCAAGGAAAGGAGAAGCAGCCAAGGCTTTTAAAATAAGAATATGGATTGTACAGGAAATTTAAAAGGCCTACAGAGCTACTGATAAGGCACTTCCCCAAAATATTACGGCCAGTTCCACAGGAAGTATTGCAGCATTTTGGGCAGCTGAAGAAGGTAGCCTGACCAAAGCTACTGTATCTGCAAGACAGCTACTTGGGCTACCCCTTCTACCTTAAAAAATACTATAAGTTAGATATGGGCAGCATCTGTAGCTAATTATATACTCTGTACTTTATAATGTACAGCGCTGCGTACCCAAGTGGCGCTATATAAATAAACATATACATACATACTGTATAATCTGTATTGTTATAATGTACAGCGCTGCGTACCCAAGTGGCGCTATATAAATAAAATTATGCATACATGTATGTTTGTATAATTTTATTTATAAACCACCACTTGGGTACGCAGCGCTGTACATTATAAAATACAAACAAGTATACAAACAAGGGGATAAGTGCAAGCAATTATACAGATAAATTAAAATTAAATACAATTTCATACATAGGTTAAGAACACATACGGTATATATATAAATTATGCATAAATTGATATAAATGCAGCATGCCATGCCACTTTAAGAATGAGATCGCATATAAGGCAGCAGTTCTACTGTACTGTAACGTACCTTTAACAAATTACATGTATGTAATTACAAGTATGTAATTTGTTTTAGGGTATCCATGGTTTGGAATGAAGGGATGTATTCTGGGCTGGCCTTCCATTCCACCCCAGACTTACCTGGCTGTGTGAGAGGCTGGCTAAAAATGATTCAGACAACACAGAGGTGTGCTGCAGAGTGTGGGGGCTGGGAGGTAGGTGTGGATCTGTTGTTGCAGACGCTTCATTGCTAGCCTGAACGGAAAAGGAAACTACCTAGAAAAAAGGTGTCAAAGACTTTACAAATCGGACACTAATATTAAGTAAGTGCTGGACTTTGTTATTTTGTTGTTTATATTGCAAGTTGCTGTGTTTTTATTCTGTTCGTTTCCTTTAATTGCTAAAAAAGAAAAGAAAACCCCAGTCAAAGCTAAAATATGGCTACTTTACCTTGCTAAAAGTGTCATAGACTAGATCCCTGCTACCCAAGCCTTTACAGATAGATAGATAGATAGATAGATAGATAGATAGATAGATAGATAAATAGATGATAGATAGATAGAGAGAGAGAGATAGAGAAAGAGAGATAGATGGAGTGTCAGATAGATAGAGATAGATAGATGGAATGACAGATAGAGAGAGAGAGATTGAGAGAGAGAGAGATAGATGGAGTGACAGTAAGCGAGAGAGGGAGAGATAGATGGAGTGACAGATAGATAGAGAGAGATAGATGGAGTGACAGATAGATAGAGAGAGAGAGAGAGAGAGAGAGAGAGAGAGAGAGATAGATAGATAGATAGATAGATAGATAGATAGATAGATAGATAGATAGATAGTGCAAGTCACATAATAAACATTTTTTGGGGGTTTGCAATGGAAAATGGGTTAAAAATTATACTGTTTGTTACATCTGTATGAAGCACTTATCACGTGGCACATACACCACATCAATCTGTGCATATAAACAGTAAAGTAGAGAGTAAAGAGCAGGTCAGTTTCTAGGCATAGGCGATCTGGATGAACAGCTAGGGCACTATTCAAATGTTGAGGGCACCATGCAAAGTTTTTCTCTTTTAAAAGACAGGGATCCTATCAGCCATAGAGCAACAAGCTGTTAAGATGGCCATACATATATCCAATAATGTCCACTCCCACGACATTAGACCAATCCTGCCAAAACCGCCTTTCCCGTTCTTCTATGCGACCGACATGCAATTGAAAATTAATGGGATTTGCGATCGCATGTCAGTCGTATAGAAAAATGGCAAAGGCGGTTCGGGCAGGATCGGTCTAATGTTGTGGGAGCACTCATCAGAAAAGTAAAATCAGATATATGTATGGCCACCTTTAGCAATCTAACAGCCATATGCACCAAGAGGCACATCGGCTGAAAATGGAGTTTAAAGACACACTAACTGATGTTATATTGGTTATCGTGACTGAAACTCCATCATTGTGGCGCTTGCATGGTTAATGCAGAAGTTAACCACGCAGGCGCCGCAAGCGATGCTATATTCACATAGCGCCTTACCTGCTAAGTCCAGCAACGATAAAACTCCATTTCGGGATGCACGGAGAGGCGCTATGCGAATGTAGCATCGCCGGAGGGATGGCACAGGAGAGCCGATAGCGCCTTGCTGTGCATCGCCCTGTAATTTCCAGTAGCATAGAATATAATCATCTTGGCTGACTTTTCCAATCTATGCAAAGACTGGTTGGGGTACGTTTCTGTTGGGATGGGGGCACAAGGGGGACACTTAGGGCATCAGAATGACCAGAACTGGCCCTGGTATATAGAGAGTGAAAACCTAACATAAATCTGTTAGCCAGTAAAAAGCTATCAGGGAGATTCAATAAAAGTTCTTATAGTTAAATATGGTGCTAATTTTGCCCCAACCAATCAGATCTTATTTAACATTTGAAAGCTAACATCTGATTGTTTGGGGCAAAATTAGCACCATTTTTAACAATAAGAACTTTTATTGAATAACCCTGTTTGTACATTATTCATTGAGGGATAGGCAAGCGTGTTCCTCATGCGGTTAAAATAGTGTTTTCACTGTTAGCGTGTGATATAGGCATGCCAGGCTATCAGTTATCGGAGCACATAAAACAATTTGTTGCACTGTGATAATGAAATATTAGCGGAATTACAGAGCAAATACTACTTTTTTTTTGTTTCACTTGCATTACTGTGCGTTGTAGTGTGGCCACAGCCTCCAATCATTTAAATAAAAATATCTATAAAGTCAGTATAGCTGCATTCCTCTTAATACTGCCTGGTGCTACTCCCGTCACATATAGAAAGCAGTCCAATGGAGAGCACTCAAATAGACTAAATCACAAAGCTAAAACACCCCTTTATTAGATTCAATGCATTTCTGTCTGTGGGGTCGTCATTCAGGATTCACCAAACAGTGAAAAACAGCACTCCTATATACTACACACAATAGTCCCCTACTACCTGTGCTACACAAAGGTAAACCAATGCATCCACCCCATAGAACAACCTCATAATACATGTGTGTGCCATATCATAAAGTGCAACTCAAGTAATAACATTAAAGGAGAATTATACTCTTGTAGTTAACATGTTATTAAAGGATGGATTGGAGCTTGAAAACCATCCATCAATGCGGAAAGCAGTCAGTGAGTTTTATTCTCCTTTTTCTAGACATTTAGCCCGTTACATTAACAAGCATGTGTAACAGGCCCAGGGTGCGGGCGTGCAGACAGTTATTCTGTATAATGAAATAATAAGGGACACAGAGTCATCTTTCTTGGTTAGCTGTTCCTTGATAACTGAGAGCTAGCCCCTCTGTGTCTCAAATAGCTATAGTGCTGTTCTGGCACTCCCCCTGCAGGCTGGAGTGCGTATAACTTGATATACAACTTTCTCTAAGCTAAACATACATTTCTATGTTTAACCCTTTCACTGCCAGGAGATTTTCATTTTTTTTTTGCGTTAACTGCCAGAAGAATTTTCAGGATTTTGTCCTTAATCGCTTTAGACTAATTTTACAGTAGGAAACCTTGCAGTAATCAGGAATATTATAAATTGTTTTTTTCAGCACAAAGTGTACTTTAACATGGTAACAAAATTTTGTAACTTTTCTGAAAATTTTACTGGAATTATGGGTAAAATTTGTAAAAAAAATGAAAAATTTGCAAATTTTCATGGATTTTTCCCATTTTTACTTATAGTTATCTTAAGGTTACGCACAAAAATCTTACTGTTTCTAAAAGCTCAGATACTCCCGAGTACAACGATACCAGATTATGTAGGTACCCCACTTTTCCTGTACGGACCCCCCCAAACTAAAACTGCACCTTCAAGAATATTACACCAAATTAAATTGTATAACCACTACTGACAGTTACATAGAATATCTTCCAAATTATCTAAAATATCCCCACAAGTGAGTATTTTTTAGAAACTACACACCCACAGGATTTTACGAGTGAGGTTAGTTTCGATCAAAATGCAGATACCCGGCCGCAGCTCTTCGTCAATTGTAGTTACTTTCTCACATTTTCCTTTTTTTCCTCAACTGAAATCAAGACAAATCAAATGCGAATTCAGCTAAAACTGTGGAGGAAAGTTCAAACGCATCTCAAATATGAAAGCCTAACTCCACCCTCCGATAAAACAGTATGCCACATTCATGGGTGTACCCAGAGACATGGCTACCAACTAACCAGAGCGTGACCAGTGCCAAATGTCAGTAGCAGCAAAAAAAAATTTGCCAGTTTTGTATTTGAACAGTCTGCAGTTTTTCCACAAAACACCCCCCCAACTCAGAATACCCCCCACAAACTATTCCTGATCTACACACTTCAGCTATGTAACGCTGTAGTTCGTTCATTCATATCATCAATGGTGTGGGCGCAGTTTTTCGTAGAAATTTGCACTTTTACCAGATTTTCAAAAAAAATTAACATCAAACAACGTTCAAAAGGTAGAAATCATGCCAAACCCCCATGGAATGTAAAAAAAAGTTACCAAATATCAATCTCCCAAATGTCCTGAATCAAACGGTATGCCATATGTGTGGTTACACATGCAGACGTGAAGCGAAAAGCACACGTGAGACAATGCACGATGGCTCAGAAACGGCGAAAATTTTAGCCAACTCCGAATTTGGACGTCTGCAGTTTTTTTCCACAACACCCCCCGTAACTCAGAAATAACCCCCACAAACTAATATTCCTGAAATCTAAACACCTTCAGCTATGTACACTGTAGTTCGTTCTCATACCATCATGGTGTGGGCGCAGTTCTTCGTAGAAATTCGCACTTTTCTGAAAAAATTAACAAAAAACAACTTCAAAAGGTAAAAATCATGCTAAAACCTCATGAAATCTAAAAAAAGGTTCTAAATATCAATCTCCCAAATGTCCTGAATCAAACGGTATGCCATATGTGTGGTTACACACGCGGACGTGGAAGCGAAAAGCCACAAAGTGAGACAATGCACGATGGCTCGGAAACAGCGAAAATATTTACCAACTCCGAATTGGGACAGTCTGCAGTTTTTTCCACAAACAAACCCCCGTAACTCAGAAATAACCCCCACAAACTATATATTCCTGAAATTTACACACCTTCACTAGGTAGCACTGTAGTGTGTTTCATTCATACCATCAATGGTGTGGGCGCAGTTCTTCGTAGAAGTTCGCACTTTTTCAAAAATGAACAAAAAAACAACTTCAAAAGGTAAAAATCATGCTAAAACCTCATGAAATCTAAAAAAAGTTACTAAATATCAATCTCCCAATGTTCTGAATCAAACGGTATGCCATATGTGTGTTACACACGTGGACGTGGAAGCGAAAAGCCACAAAGTGAGACAATGCACGATGGCTCAGAAACAGCGAAAATATTTAGCCAACTCCGAATTTGGACAGTCTGCAGTTTTTTCCACAAAACAACACCCCGTACTCAGAAATATCCCCCACAACTATATATTACTGAAATCTACACACCTTCAGCTATGTAGCACTGTAGTTCGTTCATTCATCCATCAATGGTGTGGGCGCAGTTCTTCGTAGAAGTTTGCACTTTCTGAAAAAATGAAAAAAAACAACTTCAAAAGGTAGAAATCATGCCAAAACCTCATGGAATCTTAAAAAAGTTACTAAATATCAATCTCCCAAATGTCCTGAATCAACAGTATGCCATATGTGTGGTTACACACGCGGACGTGGAAGCGAAAAGCCACAAAGTGAGACAATGCACGATGGCTCAGAAACAGCGAAAATATTTAGCCAACTCCGAATTTGGACAGTCTGCAGTTTTTTCCACAAACACACCCTGATACTCAAAATACCCCACACAACTATATATTCCTCAAATCTACACACCTTCAGCTATGTAGCACTGTGTTCGTTCATTCATACCATCAATGGTGTGGGCGCAGTTCTTCGTAGAATTTCGCATTTCTACACAATTTTCTGAAAAATAGAGAAAAACATTTCAAAGTTACAAAATCACACCAAGACCCCATGTAATGTAAAAAAACCTTACCAAATATCAATCTCCTAAATGTCCTGAATCAAACGGTATGCCATATGTGTGGTTACACACACGGACGTGGAAGCGACTAGTCAAAATGTAAAACAATGTGCAGTGAGCCATAAAAGCATTTTCCCAGATTTTCAACTGAACACCCCTCTAACTTGGAAATACCCCCACAAAACTATATATTCTCAGAATCTACATACCTTCAGCTATGTACGCTGTAGTTTGTTCATTCATACCATGAATGGTGTGGGCGCGTTCTTCGTAGAAATTCGCATTTGTCTGAAAAATGAACAAAACAACTTCAAAAGGTAGAAATCATGCCAAAACCCCATGGAATGTAAAAAAAAGCTACTAAATATCAATCTCCCAAATGTCCTGAATCAAACGGTATGCCATATGTGTGGTTACACACGTGGACGTGGAAGCCAAAGACACAAAGTGAAACAATGCACATGGCTCAGAAACAGCAAAAATATCAGTCAAATCTGAATTTGAACAGTCTGCCAATTTTTCCCCACAAAACAACCCCCCACAACCATATATTTCTCGAATCCTCACACCTTTATCTACGAAATTCGGTAGTTTTTCATTCGTACCATCATGGTGTGGGCGCGTTCTTCGTAGAAGTTCACAGTTTTAGCAGATTTTCTAAAAAATTTGAAAAAAAACACTCTCAAAGGTAGAAATCATGCCAAAATCCCAAGTATGTAAAAAAAAAGTTACCAAATATCAATCTCCCAAATGTCCGGAATCAAACGGTATGCCCTATGTATGGTTACACACGCAAACGTGGAATCAACTAGCCACAAAGTGCGCAATGAACAATGGCCCAATTACAGCAACTTCAGATTTGTCAGAATAAACACCCCTCTATATTAGAAATACCCCCCAAACTAATGTTCTTGAATCTACACCCCTTCAGCTACACACATGGTGTGATTCCTTTATGCATACCACCAATGGTGTGGGCGCAGTTTCATGTAATTTCGCTTTTTTACCAGATTTTCAGGAAAAATTTATAAAAATACAATTCAAAGTTAAAAACATGGCAATTTCCATGTCATGTAAAAAAAACTTGTCAATTATCAATCTTCCAAATCTTCAAAATCAAACGGTATGCCATATGCGTGGATGTACACAGGGACATGGCCACCAACTAGCTCAAATGGGACACATGCACAAGTGTATTACAAGAAAAAAAATCAAAGTCTCTGTAATTTCAAACAGCCCCAAAACTTGGAAATGCCCCCCACAAATAAAACCCCCCACTAAATATCAATCTCCCACATGTTCTGAATCAAACGTTATGCCATATGCGTGGATGCACCAGAGACGTGGCCACCAACTAGCTCAAATGGGACGTATGCACAAATGCAATTACAAGAAGAATCAAAGTGCTCTGTAATTTGAACACCTACACTTTTTCTAAGGAAACAGTCCCGAAACATGGAAATTCTCCCCAAACTATATATTTTTGGAATCTACACACCTTCAGCTACGTTTACGATGCCATGCTTTCACACTACATGAAGAATTCCAGACCCACTGATCCAAAGAAGTCCCTGTTTTTACGAGGTTTTGTGAAAAATAAATAAGATGATTCAAGGGTTGAAATCCTACCTAAACCCTTTTGACAAGCAAAAAAACCCACTAATGTCAATCTCCCACATATCCTGCATCAAATGTTATGCCATATGTGTGGGTGCACACAGAGACGGTGCCACCAACTAGCTCAAATTGGACGCATGCACAAGTCCAATTACAAGAAAAATCAAAGTGTTCTGTAATTTGAACAGCCTAATCAACTTGGAAATATACCCCCACAAACTATATATTTTTGGAAGCTACACACCTTCAGCTACGTGATGTATCATGCTTTCGTATATCATGAAGAATTCCAGGCGCTGTTATCCTAGAACTCCGTGCTTTTAGGAGATTTTGTGAAAAAATAAAATAGAGGACTCAATGGTTGAAATCCTACCTAAACCCACTCGGCAAGTAAAAAAACCCACAAACGGCAATCTCCCACATGTCCTAATCAAACGGTATGCCATAAGGGTGGGTGCAACAGAAACGGGCCACCAACTACTCAATTGGACGCATCACAAGTCCAATTACAAGAAAAAAATCAAAGTGTGTCTGTAATTTGAACAGCCTAATCAACTTGGAAATACCCCCCACAAACTATATATTTTTGGAAGCTCACACCTTCAGCTACGTGGTGGTATCATGCTTTCGTATATACATGAAGAATTCCAGGCGCTGTTATCCATAGAACTGTGCTTTTAGGAGATTTTGTGGAAAATAAATAAGGGACTCAATGGTTGAAATCCACCTAACCCACTCGGCAGTAAAAAACCCACTAAACGGCAATCTCCCACATGTCCTGAACAAACGGTATGCCATAAGGGTGGGTGCAAACAGAGACGGGCCACCAACTAGCTCAAATGGGATCCTGCGCAATTGCAATTACAAGAAAATAAAAAACGCCACAACCCACTCCCCCCACCCCTATCCCCACTCCCCCTTTTAGTGGAAAACCAGTTAGTACGGAGAGTCACACAAGTTTTTGCACACTTTACTGATCCTAAAATCAATACAGTCTTTTTTTGGTACCTCTGCAAAATTTCCTACAAATAGGCTTAGTTTCCCTTGAATCCACAAATAATGATCCCGTTTACTTTACCGATATCACCCGGACATTGGGAAGCTTGGAGAAGAAAAGTTTTTTGCTAATTTATAGTTTTAGGGTAAAAAAAAAAAGGTGTGTGTATCACTTTAAGATTTTTTTGTGTGCATTTCCCTTTTTTGGGGGGATCATTCCCAAAGATGATCATCAAATCATCTTAGGGAATGTATCCGAACTTGGAATAGCGGCATAAATCCCGTTTTCCAATTCGAAATCCGATCGGAAAAATCACTTCCCGGAAATCATTTTCCAGGAAGTGATTTTCATTCATTGGCAAAGATCAATAATTTGGTGATCAGAAGTGATCACCAATTTTGATCTCTGTCCCCATTTTTTTTCTAAGTCTTCGCTAAGTAGCAAAACTTAGAAAAAATCTATTTGTGAATGGAACTTTGAGTTCCATTCACAAATGTATGTACAGCTGTTAGCTTGACAGCTTTTACTATACTTAGGGACTGCAGCATGATCTCCATAGATCATGCTGCAGTACCTCAACTAGACCACCGGCAGCAGAGTACAGTTCAAGGGAAGACCCCGTGAAGGAGAAGTTCTGTGAGTCACCGGGTCTCCCTTTCCGTTGAAGAACAGCTCCTCCTCACCTCCTCCTCGTGGGCCCGCTGATGGGCGATACAGTACTGTTTTCTCCCGATCCCCCCCTGGATTTGGACCAAACCGAGGGGGATCGAGGGGGGTAGGGGGGCAGTCGAATGTCTGCCCCCCGATCGCGGCTAGAGGGGGGCAAATTTTTTTGGGAGGGGGGAAGCCACAGATCGTATATTCACGATCTGTGGCAGTTTGTGCATTCACTGCACAATCGTGAATATACGATCTGTGGCAGGGAAAGGGTTAAATTACAAATACTTGTAAATGTGGCAACAGATTTACTGGGGTCACACGCTCCCTGACACAATAAAATGGCTCCTGACATACCTTAAACTAGACACAAAAAAATTTCTTTCCAAGGTTCAATAAACAGGTACATAGTGTACATTTGGCGTACATGTATATGGCATATAGGGTTCAACATTTTGAGGATAGCTTGGATAATTTGGAACATTCAACCAATTCATATTAGACTGGGGGTTAGTCATTATCATGTTAACTGTTGGGTATCTAAGTATTGATGGCTGACCAAGAGTGTCATATGTGAACATATGCTTTGGCTTTCTCTCTCTGCTAGATCGTCTAATATCACTAGGTAAATATGTACTACTTGGACTTTGAAGTGTCACTGGTTGTTCTGATTCACTATCTGACTTAGCTGAGACTTCTGAAACAGTTAAATGTTCTGTTTGACACTGTTCTTGTTTTCCCACCAGTAATTCTTGTTGGTTCTCTAAATTAGATGGGTATTCCAAACTAAGTAAACATTCAAATGGCCTTTCTGTTGGTCTTGTTTGAGGTTCTTTATCATTCTTTGTAGAAGTTGGGATTTGGTTACACTCATGACAAGCTGTGTCCTTTTGTTAGTTTCTTGAAGGTATTCTAATCCAGTAACCTGTGGAACTCCCTTCATCTCTAGAATCACTTGAACTTTCAATCTGAGTTGCTGTCCTTAAGTCTCTTGTTCGTAAATGTTTTTTAGATTTCTCTGTTTGTTTCACTACTCCAGGCTCAGTTGGTTTGTCAATAGGCAAGTCATTTACCAGCAATAGCAAGTTCCTATGTAGTGTTCGGGTTTTGGTTTGGTCTCCGCCCTCTAAATATACTACATATACAGGATTGTCATTAATCTGTTTCTTAAGCTTGTGAAGGTTCTCATTCATCCAGGTCATGGTATATCTGTTGTATCGCCGCGAAGGGGCTTAAAATTACCGCAGCACATCGCGGCCGCGATAGGTATCGCGGGAATAGCGCTCGCCGTTATAAATACGGCGATAGCGCTATTTTTGCGGCCGCGATGTGCGGCGGTAATTTTTTTGCGCTATTATCATTTCTTTATAAATATGCCCCTTAGTGTTATGTAATGATGTACGCAGGTTTCTTTATAAATATGCCCCTTAGTGTTATGTAATGATGTACGCAGGATATACACAAGCACGCACTACAAATACTAAAAGACAGTAAATGCAGGTGTCGGACTTGATTTGAAGCAGGCCAAGGCAAGCAGCATTCAGCAGCGTATTGTGTGTTCCCAGGGGGGTGTTTGGAGGGGGTGCTAGGCGCCAGTAACAAATCTTGCATAGGGTGCTATTTATCCTAAGGCCGGCCCTGCTAACAATCATCACCTTTTATAGATCTCTTCCTTGGTGCATGCACATAGCTAGACCTGTTGAAAAAACAGTTTAAAGGGAGATTCAGGGTCTTATAAACATGAAAATGATAATAGCTTCTGTGTTACTGTACAGACACTGGGGAAATACTGTAGAGCACAACAGACAACTCCACCAGCCAGGCCAAAGGTAAGAAAATCTATAGAAGGGCAAGACAGCAAATATTTATATTGTAAAGCAATGTTTACCCCCTGTATACTAGAAATACCACTGTGCCTCTTCAGCTGTTAAATGCTAAAAAAAGCAAATAATTACTCTCACTTTCCTACAGATGATGGCTTCCTTACTCAATGTAAAAATGATTTTTACAAAACAGCTGCATTCCCTAATATAGTAAGGACGATTGCACCCATATTACCGTGTCCCCTCGTAAAGAGGAAGAACAAATATTCCGCAATTGTAAAAAGGTTTCACACACATACTGTCACATGATTTGTTCAGCGAACATGAACATTTTGGATGTGGTTGCAAAATATCTCTGTAGTTCCCACAATGTCTTCATTTTGAGAAATGACAGAATAGTTGACTGGTTTGACAATGTAAGTAAATGACTAGATACTACAAATTGTGATATGGCAGGATTTGGCTGGGGTGTTGTGTTATATATGTTCATCTTTGTTAAAAAAATGGCATTACCATCATTTCAGTTATCCTAGACTATAGAATGTAATGGGAAAAGAATATTACCAGTGAATTTGCCATTAGTGGGACAATGTCATAGGGGTACTTACCTACATACTTCCTGAGTACGTGGATTGGTTGTTAAGCTGGAGCATCACTAGCAGCAAAATAACAGCTCATTGTAACAGGTTCATTACCGCTTATTGTCAAAGTGCATCCACACAGTACAGTTACACAACATGCAGCCTATTATTTCACACAGTACAAGTTTTTGTAAAGGATGTACTTTGTTGGTTACATAGCACACAGTCTATCATTCCACACAGTGTACACATTTCTCTGTACAAGATGTGCAGTGTCTGTTACCACGCAGCCTATCATACCACACAGTGTACAGGATTCTGTATAAGATGTACATAGTCGGTTACACAGCACACAGCCTATCATTCCACACAGTGTACAGGATTCTGTATAAGATATACATTGTCAGTTACACAGCACACAGCCTGTCATTCCACACAGTGTACATGATTCTGTATAAGATGTACATTGTTAGTTACACAGCACACAGCCTATCATTCCACACAGTGTACAGGATTCTGTATAAGATGTACATTGTCAGTTACACAGCACACAGCCTATCATTCCACACAGTGTACAGGATTCTGTATAAGATGTACATTGCGGTTACACAGCACACAGCCTATCATACCACACATTTTACAGGATTCTGTATAAGATGTACATTGTTAGTTACACAGCACACAGCCTATCATTCCACACAGTGTACAGGATTCTGTATAAGATGTACATTGCGGTTACACAGCACATAGCCTATCATTCCACACAGTGTACAGGATTCTGTATAAGATGTACATTGTTAGTTACACAGCACACAGCCTATCATACCACACAGTGTACAGGATTCTGTATAATGTAGGCCTTATACACTTAGATCCCGGTTGTACGATATCGGGATATATCGATATCATACGACTGTCGGATCGTGTATGAACGATCGTTGATAGATTTTTCAACGATCTTCCAATAATTTCACCATCGGACCAGTTGAAAATTTTTTGGCCGACCGGCAATACAATCGTACTACCTGCGGATTGTACAGTCGGATTGTAGAGTCAATGGCCACCATAAGATGTACATTGTCAGTTACACAGCATACAGTCTATCATTCCACACAGTGTACAAGTTTTTGTATAAGTACATCTTAGTTCCGCACATCTTACCTTGCATCTCCCCCAGTGGCATAACTACGGCCACCGCCAGGGGGCCCGATCAGCTGTTTCTAAACAGCTTATCGAGAGTATGAAGTAAAGATACGCACAATCAGCGATGTACTTTGTTGGTTACACAGCACACAGCCTATAATTCCACACAATGTACACGTTTCTGTATAAGATGTACAGTGTCGGTTACACAGCACACATCCTATCATTCCACACAGTGTATACATTTCTGTATAAGATGAACAGTGTTGGTAAAACAGCAAAAAGTCTGTCATTCCACACAGCATGCAAATTTCTGTATAGGATGTATAGTGTCGGTTACACAGCACGCAGCCTATCATACTACACAGTGTACAAGTTTCTGTATAAGATGTACATTGTTGATTACACAGCACATAGCCTATCCTTCCACACATTGTACAAGTTTTTGTATAAGATGTAGATTGTCGGTGATACAGCAGGCAGCCTATCATTTTACACAGTGTACAAATTTTTGTATAAGATGTACACCTTAGTTCCACACACCTTGCCTTGCATCCCCCCCAGTAGCGTAATTACGGCCACCGCCAGGGGGCCTGATCAGCTGTTTCTAAACAGCTTATCACAAGTATGAAGTAAAGGGGGTCAGGGGCCCAGCCTCCAATATCGCGGGGGGGCTGTGTCCCTGCAGTTATGCCCCTGATCTCCCCATCAGTTTCTCTAGTTTATACAGAGGAGAAAGAATGGTTTGGCGCATTGCCTTTTCAGCATCTCATTACCATCTTTCCCTATTCTTTAATAGTCCCTCATTCTCTGTCCTCATCTTTTTACTTTTGATACAGCTAAAAAACATTTGGGGCTGGTTATGCTTTGTTCAACTATATATACTTCATTTTCTTGTTTAGATTAGTTTTATTGCTTTCTTGCAAACCTTATTACAGATTTTATTATTCATGAACAATTGTTCTTTTCCATCCAATTTAAAGATTCTAAATGCCATTTACTTTGTTTTATTGCCCTTTTACCCTAGCATTAAGCCACTCAAGTGGGCTTAATCTTTCTAAATTTGTTCACTAAAGTTATAAATTTAGAAGTGTATTAGTTTAATACCTTTTTAAAAGCAGTCCATTCCTGTTTGATATCTTTATTCAAGAACCTATCACCCTATAAAATTAGCTTTCTTTAAATTAAATGTCTTTCTTAACCCAGTGCACGTTTGTTTTTTGCAACATATATTAAAGCGGAACTGTGGTCCAAAAATGACTTTAGGTAAATAGATAGGAATTGCTTTCCTGATAATTTTTGCAAGTTATTTTCATTGTTTATTTTGCTTAGTTTTGAAGATATCTACATTTTTGTGTGTGATATGGCAACAGCATCATCAGGTCCCCTGCACTTCCTGCTTCCAGCTCTGAAACCATGTCAGTCAATCTGCCCCGTGTCTCCTCCTCCCCTTTGGTCCCTCCAGTTGCAGGCCCCCCATGGCCCATTCTCTTTCAGCCCCATGTGGCCCTGCCCACCCACGGGTGCCGAAAGGCTGTTTTCACATAGTGGGAGAGAAGGCCTGTAAATTCCCTTACCTTCACTGTCAGGACTTCACACAGCAGAGAGGAGGAGGGACTTCCTGTCTCCCTCACACACTGAGGGAGTCTGAGGCTGTGCAGCACTGTGCAGGAGAAGCTTTAGGAATGTCACATGTCAGCCTCCCACCCAATAACTTTCTGGTCAGTCATTTCTTTATATCTTGGGCTGTGGAGCATGTAGAGAGGTGGTTGATGGCTCATTTTAAAGGAAGGAAACTGACCTTTCATTTAAACTCAACTTGTTTGGAGACCACAGTTCCTATATCATGATCACTATTTCTCAAGATTTCTATTACCTTTATCTTAAAGGGCATGTCCACCCCCAAAACTACATTCTACCCCACTGCTGGCCCCACTGTGTAGAGTTTAAAAATCTTAACCTTACCTCTCTGCACCAAATGGTTCTCCTGTAATGTCAGCCCAATATCCTAGAAAATGACCACTAGGATCCTGGCTAGGAAGAAAACGTTTTCGCCTCTTAGGTGTCCTCTGAGAGGTTTCTGACTTGCTCAATGCAGCCCCCCCCACTCCCTCCCGATCACTGTTAGGCTCCCTGTGCCCCTAGTGTGATATCCATTTTCTGTAGTGTAGGGCTCCCTCTGCCACCCCCAAACTCTGTATTAGTTTTTAAAAAAACTAAGTGGATCTGTACATACACAGCGTTGTTCCCCCGGCATTCTGTACTGCCGGAAGCCGTGTCCGTGATTGGCTGCCTCTCACCCAATCACAGACGCAGCTGCTGGTCCGGCCCCCAGCTTGCAGTTTCACGCCGGTGGAACAAGGATGTGTAAGTACAGATCGGGTTAGTTTTTTTACAAACTAACACAGTGATTGGGGGTTGGAGAGTGCCCTACACAACAGAAAAATGTAGCACATTTAGGAACTTGATACCTTTTGAGGTGTTGGCATTTCCCCTACTCCAATCTATGTCAGTGTAAATGAACAGAAAATTATCGTAGTGCCGTATTAGTCCATTATTTATTTTTAATTATATTGTAAATGAAATCTCACACGACCAGAACATGCCTCAAACCTGCAGTATTTGGTGGATTGTGACAGACAACTACAATTAATTTACCCAACTTCTTGCGTCCTTTCACAGCTCCACCTATTTTGCTTTAGCCTAATTGTTTATGTTTATACCCCTAGCTATTTCATCTTTTAAATTTGCCTTCAACATTTGCTAAACATACCCCCCTTTCTTATTTACTATATCATGTCTAAACAAGTAGTAACCTAAATTATTATCATTACTTTTATTATAACTGTGGTTTTATATAACGCCAAAATAAAACTCCGCTCCGGGTTTGTTCTGTATTTAGCTCTAGAAATCCCAGCCTGGCTTTAAAACTAGCTATTAGTGCAAATTAGCTGGCACAATTGAGGTGTTAAATTTGCCCCCATATATTTAATAGCATTAGCATTTGCGTCAGTTCAGGGGCATAGGAATCACTATAGCAACCATAGCAGCTGCTATGGGGCCCTGAGCCAAAGGGGCCCCATCCAGGTCCCCTGCAGGCATGTCCACCCTCCTAAGAAAATTTTTACCTCACATAATTCAGCCCATAAACCCCATTTTTGTTTCAAAGATGCCCCCAGGTTTAATTAAAATGAAAACGGAGTTTGTGGGGATGAACTACGGGAGGTAAAAAATTTCTTAGGAGGGAAGACATACCCAATAAAAAATATGGGGGGCCCCATCTGAAATCTTGCTATGGGGCCCTGTGATATCTAGCTACGCCCATGCCTCAGTTTAACCTCTCATTTTAAATTAAGGTCCAGACGTAAATAAGGCCACAAATATACTACATATGAGTAGTAAACTTTGTAAGTGTGTGGTTTAGCGGCTACAGTGTGTGGACAGTGTTACACAAGCCCAAACATTATTATTGTACTTAGCCACCCTCTGTAATGTATGGGACATTATAAAACACCATTGCTAAAGATATTTATGCATTATCAAAGACATTTTGATTTGTTTGAGGGGGGTATGTGTACTGCCTTTATAAATATTCTTGCTGGAGATTATTATGTGGCTTGTATTTGTATTACTGAACTGGATTGAGTATTTTATTACAGTTGCAGAACACCAACAGGGAAATTTACACAAAGCTGCATCTGCATACATCTCCATTTGAAAAACGATTTATATAGCACTGACATCTTCCGTAGCTATTTACAGTTACATGTATATATTCACATTAGGCCCTGCCCCGAAGAGCTTACAATCTAAGCACATTTATTTGACACATACAACCAATCATCTTTATGACTGCCCGGAGGAAACCCACACAAGAACGGGGAGAACATACAAACTCCTTGCAGATATGGCCAAGGGTGGAGTCTAACTCAGGACTTCAGTGCTTCAAGGCATCAGTGCTAACCACTGAGCCATTGTGCTGCCCATCAGTTAAATGCAAGGGTGGACAGTGCAATGAAATATTGCATAATATTATATACCCCCTTCCTCGTTGGTAGCTCCTAAAAATTTAAAGGACAACTCCACCCTCATTAGAACATCTTTTAGAAAGAATGGCCTCTTAAAAATATGTTGATATATCATAGTTTGTCCTATGAATTCATTACTGTATGTCTGCTATGCTTCTGGATGCCTCGTAGAAACTAAGCAATTTAGAAACCTGTACTGAGTGTGAGTATGCTCAGAAGAGGCAGACAGGGGATTAACATTCAGTCATTGTGATGTCAACTGTCAAATCCATAATTGACAGTTGCTAAACTGGAAGAACCAGGAAGCAGAAACAGGGGCAACAGGACATTGTGCAGGATTTCAGGTTAGACTTATATATTTCAGATTTCAAACTATTACCGTTTAGGGTTTTGGGGGGTGATTTACCTGAATATAAGTTTTCATTTTAGGGCTGGACTTGCCCTTTAATGCAATGTCCTATGAATTTATAAATAACTAGACAGTTAAGCCCATTAAATAACGGGCGCTAGTCTCTCTCTCTCTCTCATGCCTGTTCCGGCCATGTGCAGTAAGTTTCAGTATCGGATGCCTATTCCGCCCTTGCTAGAGCCCACTATCTCCCCGTGCACAAACCGAAAGTCCAACGGACTCAGGGACGCCCACAGCAGTTACACTGTAAGGGAGGCGAGGGGACATCTAGTGGCCAGGGGAGTGATTGCAGTGAAACACACGCCAGCACATAGTCAGAAGTTGGCCTTTTATACTATAGGATAATCCTATACTATAGGAAGATATATGATATCAGTAAATGGTAGATCAGCACTCTATGTTAAAGCATCAGATCAGTTGCTGGCACAAGGGCAGACTGTCAACCCCACACATAGAAAGGAAAGTCCAGAAACGTTTTGGAGCTGATCCTCCTATCCCTTCATCAAGCCTTGTTAGAACAGAAAACACCCAACATTGCCCTTCCCCCGGTTTCCTTTTACAGCTGGAATTCCAATTTCAGACAAGAAAGCAGAGCAGAGCAACAATCTTGCTGATCCATTACCCTTAGTTCACAGGACGCCCATCACACTCTACTTATACCAGTGGATCAGTTGGAGAAGAAGTTTTCTCAAGCAGGAAGTGCCAGCTAAACTTCCCTCGGTCATCCAGAAGAATTTAGTGCAGGAACAGGAAAGAAATGTAAATAGCGTTTCAACTTGTTACACACCTT
This sequence comes from Hymenochirus boettgeri, assembly GCA_019447015.1. Taxonomy (NCBI): domain Eukaryota; kingdom Metazoa; phylum Chordata; class Amphibia; order Anura; family Pipidae; genus Hymenochirus; species Hymenochirus boettgeri. The sequence goes on along the minus strand of CM033473.1, from coordinate 80,777,268 downwards.
CTAAATATTAAAGGTACAGTCACACTTGCAATGTCACAAATTATCTAGTAAATTAATATACATAATAACATAATCCCGTTGCCTACAATAATTCCTTCCAGATACTATATGAAAAAGCCATTTTAATACATATATTACATATATTTAAGAATATTAATCATAAGTCATTTTTAAATATCATTATTAACATTATGTTTACTTTAAGGCAATTGAATGTGAATCCTGAAGCATTCCCGTTCTTCTGATTTATTAACAAGTAAGTAATGTGTTTGTACTGATACTTATTGTATATCTGACTGCATTACATTATTATATAACCATATAGCTATATAAAGTTGGGTCCACACTGCACAGATCTTTGAAATATGACAGGATCCTGTCTGTTATTTCTCAGGGTACACACAGTCCCAAGCGTACACCGCATAGGGAGAACGTTTGGGACTGCATGTTTTCCACGATTGCGGGGGGAGAGATTTTTTGTCTTTTCCAAAAGGTCACAAGGCCAATCAGAACGTTCGTTGGCCTCATGATCGTTCGAGAAATGCGCTATACACAGTAACGATAAAGCGCTGCTACCGTCGTATGCACTTACCATAATATCATTTTCAATAATCCATCTTCCTCTGTAGTAGAAAGTCCAGCTGCATAGCAATAAATGCGGCTAATGGCAGGACAGTGGTTTTGCTTCTGAATGAAGTGGTAGGGCACAATCCACTATCTTATATTCAGAATTAGTTGTTTATTTTTTTGATATGCTGATTTGCTCGGAATCGGAAGAATGGGCGATCGAGTCTGTTGGTAAATCAGGGTTCCCTATGGGACCGCACAATCAGTCGCGTGCACTGTCAGTGCCTGTGGCCACTATTGCCGTGACCGTGTATACCCAGCCTTATAGTATATTCAAGTATGTCTCTTTTTTTCTGATCTTTTTCTGGCCTTAATTAAGCAACTTTTTTAATACACTTTAGTAAGGGTTTCTATGCAAATTCCATCTGCATATGCTTATGTGTGCATCATTTATAGTGGTCTGAAAAAGCAGATGTGCATGATGTCAAATTAAATCAGTTTAGGTTAACACAATAGAAGTCCAAGTTCTCAGATCAGCTTAATATTTAAGGTCAGCCCTCCAGCTCACCAGCCAGTGTTTCGGGCTGCACTAATTGTAATTAGTGACAATCTGAAACTCTCAGCCAGCTGTCTGCAGTGTTGGACTGGCCTACAGGGTTACAGGGGAATCAGCCGGTGGGTCCACAGCCCATTTACCCATGAAAATAGAGATCTGATAAAATTTAATTTACAGAGCAAAAGGGGCAGTAAATGCATTTTCATAAAAAAATAGAAGATGGTAGAAGTAAGATATGTAAATAAGTGATAATATGAAATGTTAGGCCCCTAGTCTCAGATATGCTGGTGGGCCTCAACAACCCATTCCAACACTGGCTGTGTGTTTTAATTATAACCTTTATAGACCTATAAATCTATATAAATCTATTAATCATCTAATCAAATTCACTGCTATCTCTGATAATTGACTTGGAGACACTGGCAGGTGGAGATTCAGTTGTCAACTGTTACATGCAGCTTAGAATAAGAGGGATACAAACAAAAGGTGCAAAAGGAGTTTTGTGCCCATGACTACCATGAAAAACACTTTAAAGCAGCAGTGACATCATAGATGGCCAGTACCCTGAAATAGAATGCATTCAGAGGTCAGAGGCAAATAGTTTTACTACTAGGATGTTTTAGGGTTCATTCTCCTTTAAGCTTGCAAATGTATCTATTATTTACAGGGAGGTGAGGTTGCTTATTTCCATGTCCTTGTGAATTATAGAACGCCTAGGTAACAGATTTTAACACTTTTGAACTAACCGACGATCCACTTGCGGCTTCTCTCCAGAAAAGGGGGAAAAGATGTTACCTATTTCACACAAGTGTTTTTCTGTTTAGGAATTGCTTTCTAAAACACAATACATATTTTGATTAGTGGTTCCTGATCCTGGCTATAAATCTGTTTTAAACAACATTTCTTTAATTAGGGGTTTGCTTTACCTTGCTACCCCACAGCACTAGGGGAAAGCTACACATTTAAAGGACAATTATATTTACCTCCCCCTTGCCCCTCTTTTTCCTCCCATTAATAGTACCCAGGGTATACTGCTAAATCCTCACCCCTGTGTACTTTACAGATCAGCTGTTATACTTACACAATGGTTCCTTTGACATTCCGGTCCTCTTTCCGACTCTGTCTGCAGTCCAGACTTACATAAACGGTGGAGCAGAGAGGGAAACCTCATGTAAGTATTACAGCTGATCTGACCCAGAGGTTTAGGTCCTCACCCTGGGTATTATTTAGTTATAATTGTCCTTTAAAACAGATAGATAGAGAAAGCTTTATATTTATAGTAAATATAAAAAAAAATAATATACTAATAGGTATTGAAAAAATACTAGTAGGTATTGAAACAATTCTCTTTATCTCTAAAAAAAAAAATCTCTAGTGAATTTTTATTACAATTGTGACCAATTTAAAAGAACTATTTATTTACAATGATACCGAAGGTATATAAATACCATCAGGGTTATTCAATAAAAGTTCTTATTGTTAAAAATGGTGCTAATTTTGCCCCAACCAATCAGATGTTAGCTTTCAAATGTTAAATAACATCTGATTGGTTGGGGCAAAATTAGCACCATTTTTAACAATGAGAACTTTTATTGAATCTCCCTGCATATCTCATAGTTATGGTTCAATACATCCAGACATTATCGATTAACCATTGTACAGTAATATTGTAGAGGCCAAGCCTTTATAATGTTCCTAAAAAAATGGAAAATCTTTATTTTTCTCTCTCCTTTAGTGGAATTAATAAAAAGAAATTATCCAGAGTTTATCCAGCGAATGGGAAGGACAATTGCTGTTCAGATTTCCGGGGATCTTTTTTCAAAAAATATCCTCTCAATGAGTGAAATGGAGGAAATTATTTCCCATAAGGTCCCTCAGGATGTAACAAGAGAATTGGTGAATACGATTCTCAAAAAAAGCAGAGAATCTTGTACCGAGTTTCTTCAGTTCCTTGAAATTCGAGATCCATATTTTTACGAGGATGTGGTTGGTCAGCGTAAGTGGTATACAATCATTTCCCCCCACCAAATACTAAAATAGTTTAGTTAAAAGCATCTCATTTAAACCATAGATTATATTACCAAATAATTACCAAATAATATTATTTCCGATTCCCATGCTGAGCCCATCATTATGGTAGGTTCTGAACATAATTTTGATTTAAATATGCAGTCAATCATGGTTTAAGGAGAACTATAGTATGTATAAATTTTTTTATTAAAAACAATAACAGCGAAAAAAGTACCTAGGGCAGGGAGGTAGGATTTGGTATTCCTACCTCCCAATATTGTTTCTGTAATGATTACCAGCATGAGGAAAACTTCTTCTGTCAGGCTTCAGCACTGTTTTTAATACAGTAAAGTCCAGGACTAACCTGCCAGATAAAAACTGTATGGGCTATAGTTTCTCGACAAAACTGTATTGGAATGTAGCAATGTTAATTCCTATTTTCCTGACCCAGGGACTTTTCACTTTTAAGATGTTCATATAGTTGTTCTTTAAGCTACAATAAGCTACATTCTTCTCTATTGTTTTTTTTTTAATTAGTACTTTTGAAAAAACATTTAAATTTGAATAAACTAAATATTAACTGTTAAGTAGGGAGGTAGGGAACTATAAATGTATGTATGTCTTTATTTAACCTCCAAATCTACTGTATGTAACACAGTTATCTTTTCAATTCAGGTGTTCGGAGGGGTGTCACAGAGGAAGACTTAAATAATTTAGCTGACTATTTGAAACGCCTGTATCAATACCCATTTTTCAAGAAATTTAACCCCTTTGGGGAAGATACTGATATTGATATAATTTTTGATCTAGACCGAACATTTACAGATCCCTTGCTGTGGCGGAAAGGAACACGCAATCGCAGGGAAAAACAGTTAACTTTGCTAGAAACATTGGAAGAACTTGAAAGCCCTTGCATTATTGAAGGAGAAGCAGGAAAGGGCAAGTCCACCATTCTCAAGAGAATAGCAATGCTTTGGGCCACTGAAAAATATACTGTTTTATCAAATTACAAACTTGTCTTCTTCATTACTCTGCGGGGAGCTAGCGATGGGTTGTATGAAACACTGTGTGACCAGCTTTTTCCTGTTACCAGCTCATGGAATAAAATGGAATTTATGCAGGAAATATGGAAGTTGGGAAGGAGCATCTTGTTCTTGCTTGATGGTTATGATGAATTTCAATCAGAAGGATGCACAGAAATTGATGAACTTATTAAAGAAAACCCTAAATTTAATAGCACAGTTATGGTGAGTACAAGAACAGAGACAATCGGAAAACTGAGAAAATTTGGAGCATTAATTGTTGAAACAGGTGACCTTTCTTTAGAAAATGCCAAACAACTGATTTCAAATGTTTTAGAAGAGGATGAAGCCAAAGGCTTGTTGTCTCAGTTAGAAGAGTCAAGTTTTATGCAGAGCCTTATGAAGACCCCTTTATTTGTTGTAATTGCCTGTGCTCTTAGGATGGGGGAAAGTGATTTTCAGATGAATACTCAGACAGCACTGTTTTGTACATTATATGAACTAATGGTTGAAAAGAAGAAGTACAAAATTAGACATTTACGTGCAAAGATTCTAGCAGAAAACATCAGGTGTTTTGGGGATTTGGCTTTAGATGGGTTGTTTGAACATAGATTTGATTTCCACGAGGACGATCTTTACAGAATAAATGAAGAAGTCTTGCTAAATATAGGACTGCTAAATAAATACTCTGCTCAGAGACGGAAGGCTGTTTACCGTTTTTTTCATACAGCCTTTCAGGAATACATTGCTGGACGTAGACTCTCTCAACTGTTGTCTTCTGATGATATCTCCAATATTGTTAAAGGAGAAACGTATTTAAATAAGATTGACTCAATTTCTTATATTACAACAAAGTATAGAAATCTTCTCTTATACACATGTGGTTCATCCAAAGAAGCAACTAAGAAAATTATAAAACACATTACAAATGCACACAGTACTGAAGGAAGTAACTACACTACAGAGCTGGTAGAGTTCGGAGTTAACCTTTTCTTTGAAAGTTCAACCAAAAAAGAACTGTGTGAAGAATTTCAAACTCTCTTTTCTGAGAAAAGCTTACATATTCATTCCAACAGTATCTCTTCTCACCATTTTGATTTTTTTCAGTATTTACCAAATTGCTTAAGTGCATTACATCTGATCAAATTGGATTTATTTGGAACTAATAATGCCAGTGTATTAAATCAAAATGCAATGCAAAAAACCACAACAGATCGATCCAATAAGTACAGTAATTGCATTCCAGAGAAAGCTGTGAAGTTATTTTTTGACTGGAACCAGTCAATTCAGACTTTGGAGGTTACTCTTCGAGATTTTAATTGGTTAAATAAACAGGATATCAAATACCTTGGTAAAATCTGCTGTTCCGCTGACCGACTTCGACTCAATATTAAAAGGAGTCCTGGAATAACTGGTTCTCTAACAGGTGTTTTGGAGTCGTGTAAAAATATACAAGATTTAAATGTGGACAGCACCCCACTTAGTATTGAAGACGAAAGAAGAATCGTAGAAATGACTGAAATTAAAATATTAAGCCTTTCCAATCTCGAAAGTGAACCCTCACCAGGTATTTCTGTAAATATTTTATGTTAGAGGAGAACTGTTTTTATGTTAGAGTATGTAGCTTTTGTAGCTTCCAAAGAGTACAGTCCAAAAAAGTATTACAGGTGTTATATATGTATCTGCGTCATCTGATCATTTGGTGACCATGAAATTCTTACAACAGATCTCACAAAACATGTAATGTATTAATGCCCTGGATGTCATTTATGGTTATTAGCATTAAATGCCAAATCATTTTATAGCTTATATGTTATTGGGAAAGAATGCAATGAAAATCGGTAACATAAATGTTTATTGTTCTTTCCAGGAGGGGTTTTTTGGTATAAATACTTAAAAGTTATCACCATTAGGATTGCAAAGGTGTCTTTTTTTTTTTTTCATTTAAAAAAAATAAAAAGCATTCCATCTTTTTGTGTGAAGGGGTCAGAACAGCCAGTCAGGTTGGTTACAGGCACTTGAGGGGCTAGGAACTCTGCTGCATAAAGGGGGCAGTTAAACCTCGTACACACGTAGCATTCTTTAGCCGTCAAACGACTACTGAGCCCCATAGCGGATTGACGAACAACGCCCGACCGAATGCGTACACACATGCGATTATTAGCCAAAACGGCCGCTGCTCTGCACTCGGGGGTCGTTTGCCTGCCAACTGCTTGCACTGAACGTGTCTGCAAGACTGAGCATGTCTCTGCATTACAGAATGTCTGCGTGAATGAGCGCATCTGTATAAATATACGTGTGTGCGTGAATGAGCGTGTCTGTATAAATATACGTGTGTGCGTGAATGAGCGTTTCTGTATAAATATACGTGTGTGCGTGAATGAGCGTTTATGTATAAATATACGTGTGTGCATGAATGAGCGTGTCTGTATAAATATACGTGTGTGCGTGAATGAGCGTGTCTGTATAAATATACGTGGGTGCGTGAATGAGCGTGTCTGCATGAATAAGAATGTGTTTGTGCAACTGACAGTATCTGAGTGGGACAGACCGTAAGTATGTTATTAAGTAAGATTAAAATTGCTTCAAGGGTATCTTGAAGTTAAAATAAAGTTCAAGAAACACTGTTTATACATAAAAATGGCAAATGCTGCTTATTTTTAATGTTGAACTTTATTATCAAAGCAAGATTATCCAAATACTTCATGCAGGTAAACACTTGGCCCCCATGTGTTACTGTTGCTCAGGAGGGTCCATTGGTCTACCTATGTTGTGTTTCTTTATCACAGGTGTTATTTGGAACTTAAATACTGTATATGCTCAGTTCACACTAGAAACTGACAGAAACGCACAGCATGCGTTTCTGTCAGTTTGTATCCATTTTTTCACAATGTGTTTTCCATAGATTTATATAGAAAATGCATGAAAAAACATCCAGGAATGCTGCATGCAGTGCATTTTTTAAATGTACTGGAATGGAATACAACGCAGCAAGTGTGTACGATATTATGAAATTCTATGAGGTTTCACTGTGTGTCCATTTTCATAAACGCACACGCATTTGAACAATGAATAAAAACTGATGTAGTGTGAATGAGCCCTTAATATATCAGTTGGGTTGGGGAGGGTAAGTAACTGACAACTGACCAGTTTTTCTTTTTTAAGGGTGGATAAACTCTTAAAGCTTAGTTCACTTGAAAAACATACAATGCTCACCCATTTACACAACCCATGGATCTAGCGGATTTTGCAGAATTCAGCTTTTGAGCCATGTTCGAAAATTCGAGAAATTATTTGAGTTCAAGAAATTTTAAAAATTCTAATATTCAAAGAATTTTTGAAAATTTTGTAAAAATTATACAGTATCTGAATTTAAAGGGCTCTGGGACCAGATTATTTTTGGAAGAATCTGATTGTAACCAATTTTGATTGAAAAAGATTCTGTTTGGTATACTAACAAATCAGATTCTTTCTGGAAGAATTGGATTGTAAACCAATTTTAATCGGAAAAGATTCTGTTTGGTATACTGACAAATCAGATCCTTTCTGAAAGAATCTGATTGGTATACTAACCAAACAGATTATTTTCCAATCAAATCAGATTCTTTCAGAATGGATCTGATTGGTTAGTATAGCAATCAGATTATTTCTGAAAGAATCTGATTGTAAACAATTCTGACTGGATGCAATCAGATTGTTTTAGAAATAATCTGATTGGTATACTAACCATTCAGATTCTTTTCCAATCAGAATTGGTTACAACAACAAATCTGATTTGTTATTATACCAATCATATTCTTTCTGAATCTGATTGTAACCAATTCTGATTGGTTACAATCTGATTTTTTCAGAAAGAATCTGATTGGATCCATTTCTGATTGGATACAATCAGATTATTTCAGAAAGAATCTGATTGGTATACCATCCAATCAGATTCTTTCTGAAAGAATCTTATTGTAAACAATTCTAACTGGAAAAGATTCAGATTGGTTATTAAACCAATCAGATTTTTTTCTGAAAACATCTGATTGTAACTAATCTGAATTGGTTACCATTTCCCAGGTCCCAGAGCCATTAGTTTCTGCATCATTTTAATTAAATTTTTTTAGAAAATCCGCAAATCCGCTGGATGAACGGATTTTATCAGTTTTGCCCATTTCTACTATGAAGTAAGTTAATGGTTTTCTTATACTGTAATAGTGCAGTAAGGCACACCTGTATTTCCTTCTTCAATGCCAAATAATAGAGGGTGAATGTTTTTCCCTATTTTCATTAGTTATATTTGTTGCTAACAAGCAATACTTTTATTTTATGTTTATTTTTCTTTTTTTAAACAGGTGGTCTCTTCGATGGATTATGTAGATTAGTTAAAATTGAAGAACTTTTATTGCACAACGTAAAAATGGATGAGAATGTTGCACATGTTGTAGGTAAGCATTTGTAGTGAAAGCATAGCAGATACTCATACACACATATAATTACTATATATGTATTTGTTTATCTATTCAGCCAGAGGAAGCTGGCTACTATCAATCAAGACTGTGACATCACAGGCAAAGACTGACTACTGAATCTTTGGCTGTGGTGGCAGAAATGGAGAGAACAAGGGCAATTCTGATCATTTAATATCTGTTTATTGCATGCAATAAAGTGCTAAATAAATCAGTTAGAGATAGGGAAAAATAATAATAAGGGTGGACATGCTCTATTAATCAATCAGATTTGTGTGGTCCCATAAAGTTTTCTGTTTCTTGATATTTGTGGCGATGTTCTTTTATAAAATAGAAATTCTTAATCAGTGGGAAAATTACGTAATGGATATCCACCCCCAAAACGACATTTTGAATTTAGCCTTATTGCCCCCCAAAACCTTGCCCTCGCGGAGTAGCGGGGTTCAGAATGCTGAAGTGTGCTTACAAATGCACTTACCAGCCCTTATTCCCTTGGCTGCCTTCTGCCCTTCTGCAGCTTTCATGCACGGAAAAGGTCTGAAAGCCAGGCAGAAAGCAGCTGAGGGAACGAGCTGGTATGTACATTTAGGAGCACATTCCAGCATTGTGTACCTTGCGAGGTCGAGGTTTTGGGGGAAATAAGGCTAAATTCAAAATATTGGGGGTAGATATCCCCTTAGATTGCTTGCCGAGTTTGAAATTGTTTGTTATAATAGAATCATTCTTTTTCATTACAGCACAAGGTATAAGTAGTCTCAACAGGTTAAAAAAACTAAGATTATCTCTTATCTCCAACATTGAAAATGGCATGGGGGACATAGCAGAATCCATCTCCTTAACTTGCCATGATCTTGAGGAGCTGAGATTATCAAAATGTTCTTTGACTGCCAAAGCTCTCAGAACTCTATGTAAGTAGCAATGTTTTCATGATATTCTCTTCTTTTAAAAGTACCAGCATCACCTTAATGAATGGGTAATGAGTCACCACACATTGTAACAGAATAATAATTAAGGGTGTGCGGATTTCACATTCTAGAAGTGTGTAGCAAATGATTATTTCTTGCACTGTTATTTTGTATTGGCTGTACATTATTTTGCACAACCAGTGAAAAATGAACATTTCAGTTTATTGCTCAACCCCCCCCTTAAATGTATTAAAATTAGAACCTAAAACATATAATTTGGTTGTGATATACAGCACGACCTTAGTCCTGTTATGAATGCTATGCTTCAAGATTTGGGTCTTTATTCTTTCTAATAACTGATTGACCAGATCCTCTACCTTTCATCTTCATCTGGCTATTTTTTTAGAGGTTGGGCTGGCCAAATTGACCAAATAACTATGGGCACAAACCTCTATACCTGGTCAAAGTCCAAAATATAGTGGTTATAGAACAAATGTGGTAAAACTGTGTGATAGAAAAATAAAAACTGTAATTATACTCACCTTCCCTCCGCTCCTTTTACCCAAGGTGAGGACCTGAACCGCTAGGTCCTCACCCCTGGGTTTGCGTAACTTGCAGCACAGCCTTACTGAAACGCTGCTCTGGTAGGCTCCACCCCCTCCTCCCCATCGGCGACGAGGCCAATAGGAAGGCATCCTCTGCAACGAGCGTGCCTTCCTATTGGCCTGATCATGCAAGAAGAGGAGGGGACGGAGCCTACCAGAGCAGCATTTCAGTAAGGCTGTGCTGCAAGTTAGGGAGAGATCGCAAAACGGGAGGGAGAGGGGGGGGGGAAGGGCTGCAGTATGCATGCCAAACTTCTCCCGGAGGCGAGACAGGAGGCAGAGTCCTATATGGACTCTGCTATCCTCCTGGTGGGCAGTTTTTGTGACTTTGGGGGGGACTACAGGAGAACCATATGGAGCGAACCCAGGGGTGAGGACCTATCGGTTCAGGTCCTCACCCTGGGTAAAAGGTACTGACCAAAGAAGAGGAGCGGAGGGAAGGTGAGTATAATTGTCCTTTAAATACCAACTATGAAATGTGAATAATTAAAAACACATTTGCTAAAAACACTGCACAGACACCATGGCCAGGTAATGAACTATATATTACATCCATAGAATGCATGCACATTATCACCGGGCATGCAAAATAGTTATAACTACCAAGATGTCTATAAAACCAGTCCAATAAGTTGGATATGTAGCAAATTCAAGGGAGGAAAATGTTATTCTCCCTCTTTACAAAGCATTGGTAAGGCCTCATTTGGAATATGCAGTGCAATTTTGGAATCCTGTGTACAAAAAGGACATCTTTGAAATGGAAACGGTTCAGAGAAGGGCAACTAAATTAATAAGGGGATTGAGGGAGCTTGAATATGAAGAGAGACTGGAAAAGTTACAATTATGTACGCTGGAGAAAAGGCGATTGCGTGGGGATAATTTTACTCTGTATAAATATATTAACGGGCCATTGTTCACCATTAGAACATGTCAGAGGACACGTGGCCGTCCCTTAAGACTTGAATAAAAAAGGTTTAAACTTCAAGTTCGTAAAGGGTTTTTACTGTGAGAACGGTAACGCTATGGAACTGTCTTCCAGTGGACGTTGTTATGGCAGGTTCATTGGTCAGTTACAAAAGAAATCTGGATGAGTTTCCCGCAAACAAGGAATGTTGCAAGTTACTGGTTTTGATTCACAAAGTAGAGTTGATCCAAATTTTAGATTGCCACTTGGAGTCAGGAAGGAATTTTTTCCCCTTCATAAATTTGTTGTTTTTTTTTGCCATCCTCTGGATCAACAGTTAGGCAGGAAATGAGGATATTGCTAGATGGGTTGGACTGGATGGACATATGTCTTTATTCAACTTCAAATACTATACTATACTAAATGTATAGTCTCTCATACATATAGTTTATTTGTACTGTATAGACTTAAGTATAAACCGACCAGAATATAAACAGAGACTTATTTTTAACTGATAAACCAGGAAAACTACTTGACTCAAGTATAAACCGAGGGTGGACTTTCTCCCATACACAGACCCATTGATAGTTCCACAGACAGTCCCATAGAAAGCCTCATACACAGCGCTATAGAAAGTCCAATACATAGCCCCATAGAAAGTCCAATACACAACCCCATAGAAAGTCCCATACACAGCCCCATAAAAAGTCAAATACACAGACCCATAAAAAGCCATATACACAGCCCTATAGAATGTCCCATACACTGATGTGCCCTGCATGTCTTTCTGTGCAGTCTGATTGTTGAATCCTTTTTTTTATTTCCTTTATACAGTATATTGGTTCTGTATATACGGTATACATTCTCACAGACTTTATCATACTAAACTAGATCTGCCTTGCCTTAACAGTTTGTCTTGTCACACATCAATTAGCATGGAGCCTGTGGTGCAGTGTCAGACTGGGTTATAGGGGGCCCACAGTCCATTTACCCAAGAAAATAGAGAAAACTTCTATAATTTAAATGCAGATCCAAATTGACAGTGTAAGAAATGCATTGTAATAAACAATAGGATTCAGTAGGAGTAAGACATATATGTTATGTCAGAGATATGAAATATTAGGTGGGCCCCTAAACTCATGCCCCTGGTCTCATTATTTCTTGGTGGGCCTGAACAATTCAGTCATTATTGGTACCATTTATTATTCAGATTAGTGAGGAGTCGGTATACAACAGCTATTGCAGTGTTACTGGCTTAGAAATTGATAAGCATACTTATGTTAAACCTTCTTAAAGGGCAAGTCCAGCCCCAAAATGAAAACTTACATACAGATAAATCACACCCCAAAACCCTAATCGGTAATAGTTTGAAATGTGAAATATATAAATCTAACCTGAAATCCTGCACAATGTCCTGTTTCCCCTGTTTCTGCTTCCTGGTTCTTCCAGTTAGCAACTGTTAGTTGTGGATTTGACATCACATCCAATGCCTGAATGTTAATCCCCTGTCTGCCTCTTCTGAGCATGCCCAGGCTTAGTACAGGCTCAGTACAGGTTTCTAAATTGCTCAGTTTCCATGAGGCATCCAGAAGAATAGCAGGTATACAGTAATGAATTCATAGGGTAAAGTATGATATATCTACATATTTTAAAGAAGCCATTCTTCCTAAAAGATGTTCTTATGAGGGTGGAGTTGTCCTTTAAAGGATATGTACACTGGAAAATTAGTTTTTTGAATTGCCCATTACTGGAAACTATAATTCTGAACAACTATCACTGTACCATTTTTTTGTGTTAATCAGTCCCCTATTTCTTTAGATATCCAGTCTGAAACATTTTACATTTCAGCTTTCAATCAAGTGCCTTATTATTATATCTACTTCTGTTATGTATAGTTTTGTTGTAACTGTAATGGTGACAGTTGGTACATGAACCGCATGATGGGAAATTCTCTCTCCCAAGGCTGCCTCATAGGGATTACTGAGCATGCTTGCCCTCTCAAATGAGCTGGGTGAGGCACAGAGCTTGAGCAAACCAAGTACTGGATTGAAGTCATGCAGCAACACGAATACACCAAAGTAAGTGCTGCTTACATGAATTTATTTATAGATAGAAATGAGGCAGTAATTTTTTCAGTGTACAGTGTACAATTCCATGGTTTCCACAAGTATTTATGTGGAAACCATGGGGGAGATTTACCCAGAACAGCTATCACTCTGGTTTACTTTTCCCAAAAGGGCTCCTGGGGGTGAATTACGAACAGCATTTCACCCCTGCATGATTTTTAATGGCAATTAGAAGCTGCCTTTAAAAATGCATGCAAATATTGGTTCACACACGATATTAAATTTACTGCATGGGTATCTTTTGTGATAACCACACAGCCACACTACAACGCATGGTAATGCTCAATGTAGAGTGTTTCACTCAAGTTAAAGGGGTACTGTGGTGTCCATAAATGAAAGGCCAGTTTCCTACCTTTAAAACGTGCCATCAACCACCTCTCTACGTGCTCCACAGCCCAAGATATAAAGACATTACAGACCAGAAAGTTAATGGGTGGGAGGATGACATGTGACATTCCTAAGGCTGCTCCTCCACCCCGCCACCGGCGAGCACAGCCTCAGACTTCACTGTGTGAGAGGGACAGGAAGTCCCTCCCTCTCCCTGCTGTCTGAAGATCCTCACAGAGAAGGTAAGGGAATCTACAGCCCTACCTGCTGTTTTCACATAGTTTTCTGTAGGGAGGGTTGAGTGGGGAGGGGCCCAAGGCACTGCGAGTGGGTGGGGCCAACGCATCCATGAGTGGGTGGGGTTACGGCACCCGTGAGTGGGCGGGGCCAAATGGGGCTGTAAGGGAAGGGACCAATGGGGGCCTGCAAAGGAGGAGCCATGGGGCCCATGAGTGGGAGGGACCAGGTGGGCTGCAAGGGCAGGAGGAAACATAAGGCAGAGTGACTGTGACATGGTTTCAGAGCAGGAAGCAGAAAGTGCAGGGGACCTGGTGATGTTGCTGCCATATCACACACAAAAATGTAAATATCTCTAAAACTGAAAGTATGACAGTAAATTGCAAAAATTCTCAGGAGAGCAATTCTTATCAATTTACCTAAAGTAATTTTTGGACCACAGTGCCCCTTAAAAGGGTATCTCCACTGCTAAAATCACCTATTTCCGTTTTATTGAAGAGCAGGAGGTAAGACACAGCTCTTTTACCTCCCATTCTTCAATAAAACTGAATTAAAAAAGTTTAGCAGTGGAGCTACCCTTTAACAAACATGCATTTGCGATGAAATACCTCTAATATTCTATTGTCAGAGCACATGCAATTTGCAAAAAAATTGTGGGGTCCCAGTGTATCGCACACAGCGATGTATTAGCCTGGCAGATTTCTCTGAAAAAGATCCCAAAACACATCCTTAAGCGTGTGAGAAAAGCGCTAGTGTGGCCTAGCCCTAAGGGCAACTCTAAACATAGCTATGAGCCAGGGGATTGTGTACAAATTAGCCTTACCAGACAACATGCATTTTGAGATCAAGAATCTCTGACCCCAATTTCATGATCCCGGGCGTAAGTAGGAATCACTGTCCCCCAAGCAAAATTATGATGGGGCCCCTATCCCTGCTTCATTTACAGTGGTTTTCTGGGTATATCTCTCATCGAAAAATAAGAAGATGGTGGCCCCACTGTCTATATTTTATATTATGTTTAAAAACATTTTTTTATGTCTTTATCATTCACTTTATTATTTTGTTCTATAAACACTTCAGTTAAAGATCATGTACTGTGTTAGTCAAATAGATATTGGGCGACACTTTTGAAATAAAACAAAGCAAAATGATTTATAGGTTATACCCAAGGCTGCCATCAGGGGGGGAAGCGGATACTCCTGAATGGGGCCCGGAGAGTGAGGAGAGAAAGGGGGCGTGTGCTTCCTGGATTTAGTATAGTATAGTATTTTGATGTTAAATAAAGGCATACGTCTATCCAGTCCAACCCATCTAGCAATATCCTAATTTCCTGCCTAACTGTTGATCCAGAGGAAGGCAAAAAAATGTTTGTGGCAATCAGAAATTTCCCTGCAGAAACTCATCCAGCCCTTTTTTTAAAACTGACCAATGATCCTGCCATCACAACGTCCACTGGAATACAGTTCCATAGCTTTACCGTTCTTACATTGAAAGACATTTTCCGAACTTAAACCTTTTTCCACGTGTCCTCTGACATGGTCTATTGGTGAACAATGCCTCAGATAGTGTATTGTATGGCCCGTTAATGTATTTATACACAGTAATCATATCCCCACGCAAGCGCCTTTTCTCCAGCGTACATAATTGTAACTTTTCCAGTCTCTCTTCATATTCAAGCTCCCCAAATCCCCTTATTAATTTAGTTGCCCTTCTCTGAACCCTTTCCATTTCAAAGATGTCCTTTTTGTACACAGGATTCCAAAACTGCACTGCATATTCCAAATGAGGCCTTACCAATGCTTTGTAAAGAGGGAGAATAACATTTTCCTCCCTTGAATTTGCTACATATCCAACTTATTGGACTGGTTTTATAGACATCTTGGTAGTTATAACTATTTTGCATGCCCGGTGATAATGTGCATGCATTCTATGGATGCAATATATAGTTCATTACCTGGCCATGGTGTCTGTGCAGTGTTTTTAGCAAATGTGTTTTTAATTATTCACATTTCATAGTGTGTATTTAAAGGACAATTATACTCACCTTCCCTTCGCTCCTCTTCTTTGGTCAGTACCTTTTACCCAGGGTGAGGACCTGAACCGATAGGTCCTCACCCCTGGGTTCGCTCCATATGGTTCTCCTGTAGTCCCTCCCCCCAAAGTCCCAAAAACTGCCCACCAGGAGGATAGCAGAGTCCATATAGGACTCTGCCTCCTGTCTCGCCTCTGGGAGAAGTTTGGCATGCATACTGCAGCCCTTCCCCCCCCCTCCCTCTCCCTCCCGTTTTGCGATCCCTCCCCCTACCATAAAACCCCTTGTCCATTTAATAGTATTTCTTCCCCCCAAATAATTTTAAGAAAGTCCCCCGAATTCTACTTACCTTCCTTCTCTCCCCCTGCATTCTGAGAAGCCGGCAGCCGCATCCGTGATTGGCTGCCTCTCAGCCAATCATGGACGAGGCTGCCGGTCCCGCCCCCTGCTTGCAGTGTCTTGCAAGCAGAAGGCCGGGCCAGGCGTCGGAGGGGAGAGGGAAGGTAAGTATAGATCTGGGCACTTTCTTAAATTTATTTTATTGCGGTTGGGGCTGGGGGAAGGCATTCTATTATAGGGCAAAAGTTTATTTTAAGGGTGGACATGCCCTTTAAGTCCAAAAAGCATCACCTTACATTTATCAACATTGAATCTCATCTGCCACTTACCAGCCCAATGTGACAATCTTTCTAGATCCCCCTGCAACAATTGCACATCTTCTGAAATTTTTAATGGTCTACAAAGTTTTGTGTAGTCAGCAAACACAGAGACCTTGCTGACAATACCCACTTCCAAATCATTAATAAACAGATTAAATAGAAGCGGCCCCAACACAGAACCCTGTGGAACCCCACATAGCACTTTAGTCCATATGTGCATCCTATTAATTAACCAAATTTCTATCTATGTGCAAATGTGCCTCCCCAGACCAACAGACCTTAGCTTTTACATTAGTCGCCTATGATGCAAAATCCAAGTATACTACATCTACTGCTATGCCAGAGTCTAAATTTCTACTCACTCATAAAAGCCAAGCAAATTAGTTTGACAAGATCTATTCCTCCTAAATCCATGCTGGTTACTACTTATAATGTCAGTCCTTGAAGCATACGGGGAGATCCAATGTCTAGTGCCGCATTACTCACCTTAACCCGATCCCACGATACCACGATTACATCAGTTATTGCATTGCGGGATCGGGCTAAGGTAAGGAGCGGCTTAACGCTCCACTTAACGCTCCACAAGCCATAGCGTTAAGTTTCACGCTACAAAGTAGCGCAAAACTTAACGCTATGGGTTTTGGATCGTTAGCACAGCGCTATTTCCAAAAACATTCGGAAATGGCGCTGTGCTCGAAAATCCGTCTAAAACCCACATTAACCCGAAATTTCTTCAGGTTAACATGGGTTTTAGACAAAAATGGGCCATATTGTATCTAGAATATGTTCCCTTATTAAACTTTCCAGTATCTTCCCCACCACTGATGTTAAACTTACAGGGCTGTATTTACCCGGCTGTGAATGACTACCCTTTTTAAATATTGGAATAACATTAGCTTTTTTCCAATCCAGAGGCACACATCCGGACATGAGGGAACCTGCAAAAACAAGAAACAATGGCCTAGGTAAAACTGAACTAAGTTTCCTAAGGAACTGAGGGTGTATTTTATCCGGTCCATTTCCTTGTGTCTGCTGCATGGCTCCATGACTCAGTCAGTTAGAGGCTGTAATATCTATGGGGGCAATTAATTTATACAGGTGAATGTGTGCTTAAAATGACATTTAATATATACAGACAGTTGTGTGTGTATGTGTGTGTGTGTGTGTGTGTGTGGTTATATATATATATATATAATATATATATTATAAAATCATAATACACCGCACACCTTGCACCTGTTGCAGCACCTGGTGCTTGTGTGTAGGAGTATGGCTGTACTGCTCCTCTTGTATATATAGAGAAAACCGGTTCCACACCGCACACAGGATTTTAAATTGCAGCTTCTTTATTCAAGTTAGCACATGTGAGAAACGTACAATGTTTCGGGGTTGGTACACCCCTTCCTCAGGTACAAACTATGGCTATTGTTATATGGGCTGGTTTAAGCGACAATATATATACCCAAAAGCCAATTAATGTTTTTATTTCTATTAACGGTATATAGACGATTTTTTTTTGTATGGAAGGAGTCATGGGAGGAGGCAGAAAGGTTTGTGACACAGCTTAATGATTTGCCCACTCCAGTGAAATAAACAATGACTCTGAATAGAGATGGAGTGGAGTTCTTGGATTTACATGTATACAAACATGAGAATCGGTTATGGACCACTTTGGTACCAGTTGCCATCCCAGGAGCACAAAAGTTGGCATAATATATAGCTAATTACTACGGGTACTACGTAACAACATGGACCCCATGAGGGATGAAATACAATTGGGTAACATGTACCACAGATTGTTTAGTAGGGGGTACAAATCCTGTGTCTTAGATGCTCAATTAGAACGGGCTTTACAAAATTTCCAAAGAACACTAGGGATGCCAAACTGGATGAGAAACATTGGTTGGGGCAAACGGTGGATTTTTGTACAACGTATACCCCGTATAGTGTGTTAATCATGGACAGCACCAACAAATATTGGGAACTGATAAAAACTGATAAACAACTTCCTTTTGAGCATACTTGCATATGACACATACAGAAGGGGCACAAATTTGTCCAATTTATTAGTACATACTGATGTGCATATACCCAGCACAAACTATGATGGCAAGGGACTAGCACCCCAAAGTGTTGGTTGTTTTCGATGCCCTGACTGTGTAACATGTCGTTCTATGCTCACTGGAAAGTATTTTTCCCATCCTCATAGTGGCAAAAAGATTCCAATTAGACACAGATTAACATGTACTAGCAGATATGCTGTTTATTTCATCTTATGTCCCTGTGGCCTTCATTATGTGGGCAAAACAAAAACTACCTTTAAAGAGAGAATGGCTAATCACCGGTCATCTATTAGACAAGCCTTAAACGCTAGTAGTATATCTGATATCACAACAATATATGGTGACCTAGCGGTGGCCAAACATTTTAAAAATGTATGATAATTGATGGACTGTCAGTTTCTGAACTGAAACAAAGCATTTATAAGGATAGGATTTAACTTCAAAAGGAATCCAAATGGATACATAAATTGGAAACTCAAAATCCTAGGGGTTTAAATGAACAGTGGTCGCTACATTGTTTCCTGTAAAATGTCTTTTTGGGTGAATTGTTATCTGTAACCATGGATGTGTCTCTCCGTCATAGTGGGTAGAACTTGCTACATCTTATATGAAAGTGTTTCCTCTATAGTGCACATGACTGGAAACTATGTATGTTTAATGTTTTTATGTTGGGACATTTGCACTGTTTTTATTAAGATTCCTTTATAAGCAATTTAAATGTTATTGTTATTATCCTCAGCTGTTTGTAGGGGGTATATTCACAGGGGGGTGGGTATATAAGGGTTTGCAGAGAAGTTGTGTGTTATCCTGATGACGACCTGCTGAGGGTGGAAACGCATAGCTTTTTATGTTTGGTTAAATAAAAGCTATGTTTTATTTAAAGGGCAACTGTGGTCTCAAAACAAGTTAGGGTTAAATGAAAGTCTGTAGTATTTCCTTTAAAATGAGCCGACAATCACATCTCTGCTTGGAACCTGTGAGAAATTATATTGGGTTAAATGTTCAAACTTCCTGCTTCCAGTAGGTTGAGTGACATCACCTGACCTCTGCCCTGCTCATCCTCCCTGGGGGAGAAGCATGCTCAGTAACTACGTAACAGGAAAAAAAACAGGAAATGTTCAAGCAGGAAGTAATATTGCTGAACCTTTCCAGCAATAACTTGATGTGATGTAGATTTTATTTATTATTGGAGGAATTCAAGACCACAGTTACCCTTTAAGTCCCGTGGGTGCTGCTTTAAATACTTGTATACTATTTACCTAGAACTGCACCCGGGCATAAGAAACAAAATGAGTGCTGACTGTTGACTGCTATATATATATATATATCATGATTGATGACATTATGATCACCTGTGGAAGATATAAATAATAGGGCAGGCACTCTATACATATCTATAACCTATATATATCTAAAACCTTTTTCTGTTTAAACCATGTTTCTCATTGAAACTACATTGTTAACCCAGTATGTTATAAAGTGAATGTTAAAGGTACACACTTATGGCGTGTGTAAATGTTAGATAGTTAAAACCCTAAGATGTGTAGGCCTGCTGTGTAACCTCCTCATACTTAAAGGAGAACTAAACCCAATTTTTTATACTCCAGAATCTGAAAACAACCCCCCTAAAAACACCAATAAGCTATAAAATCCCACTTCAGAAAATTGTATTAAAGTAAATGTAAGCCTGTTAAGAACTGGATGAAGTATCTGTGTGTATGTGCAGTGTCAGACCACACCTCCTGACCTCAGTCACATGCTTCCTTGCTTTATCTGTCCTGTATTGGCTAGAGATTATTACTGGGTGTGACCAACTGTAACAAGTTTCTGCCATAGCTAAGGACTGAGCATGTGCAGAACATAATGGTCATTGACCAAACTGTGTGATACTAGAATGTTGTGAAGTAAAGAACAAACCATATGTTATTTAGGTAAATTTCCCAGTGCCCATATCAAAATGAGAGGTAAGACACAGATTACTGGTTATATATCAAGGTTGTTCTGCCATCTGGTTCAGTGTTGTTCTGTGGCTTTAGTTGTCCTTTAAAGGTGGCCGTACACAGGCGATTTCCACAGCATGTGTGCCAACAGATCACATTGGTATCTGTCGGCACACATGCTGTGGGGCCACACACATGGACCCGACTGTCCGTAATGCTGTCTACGGTCGTTTGGCAGCACTTGACAAAGGCCTGCAAGCCAAAACGTGTTTTCTGCTGTGTTTGCAGAATAAATTGGAGCACCCCTATTTGCATTCTAAAAGGACTGGGCAGCCCTTATTTGTTGTTTATTGCAATAAAATACTGTGTAGCATAACTTGTTCAGTACATAGTGGTCATAGCAGCACAGTGGCTCAGTGGTTTGTGATTGTATCAATATAAAGGTTATATATGATAATAATAATGGTTAGATTCCTTGACATATTATGATTTTAGAGTTATGGTACTTGCACACTTGCAAGTTTTATTGAATATATCCACCGTGGCTAAAGGAAGGTATCCCACCTCTCCTGGATTGTCCGGGAGTCTCCCTCATTCTGGGGTGGTCTCCACACTCCCGCGAGACCACCCCAGACTCCTGTGACTGAGAGGAGACTTTAGTCTCATCCTCAGTCACGTCCCCTTTCTCCAACCACTCCTCAGGAATGCCCCTAACCCCGCCTCCCTCCGCCCCTAGAGCACTAGCCACACCTCCACGTGATGCCACGCCCCCTCACCACACACCCCTTTCCCACCCTGCCTGGAAGCCTAAAACGGCAGGGTGGGATGTCTGTAAAGGTGTCTTCCTGAAGCTAAAATGGTCAGGTATTTACACACACAGCCATCCTGGCTGTTGAAAATATTTCCACTTCTTCTCTGTACCATTGGCAAAGTGTTTTGCTGCAGGTATCTCTCTTCTCACATTCAGTCTCCTATGGGGCAAGCTTCACCTGTCTGTTTAATACGTGGGATTTAGCTGACAAATTTCAAATTAGAAGTTGTTCCAATACACCATCTCTATTTTTCCCCTTAAAGATTAATAACAGGGAGATTCAATAAAAGTTCTTATCATTAAAAATGGTGATAATTTTGTCCCAACCTATCAGATGTTAGCTTTCAAATGTTAAATAAGATCTGGTTGGTTGGGGCAAAATTACAGTATTTTCCTAAAACCGGCAGTAGGTTATTTGATCCATCTAATACCTGTAGTATTTATGGATTCGTTTATTGAATAAGACTGTCCATTTAAACAAAAGGGGAATTGCTTATGGCATTTTAACTTATTGTTTTTTGATGACAGCAAACAAATTAAGTATGTTCTCTAAACTGGAAATATTGGATTTGTCTGGAAATTATCTACAAGAAGATGGAAAGGAGTCTGTAGAAGAATTGGGTAAGTTATTATATATTTTAAAGGGTATGTCCACCTTCAAAACTATTTTTTAATATAAGATAAAGCCCCCCTGCCCCCCCCCCCCCCATTGCTATCATAACATTACTTACAACACCTTCGCTCCTGCACGTATGGATCTGGCTCCCTGCTTGCCGGAACTTGCAAGCAGGGGGCTGGACCAGCAGCCGCGTCTGTGATTGGCTGAGACCCAACCAATCAGAGATGCAGCTGACGACATAGAAAGCACCGCGGGAACAAAGGGCTGTTAGTGCAGTTATTATTATTTTTAAAAAAGAGGTTAGGTCTGGGCAGGGGGCAGCTACCTTCTACTAAAATGATTTTAAGCTAGCTTGAATGGAGAGCGAGGATGGATCCGGATGGGGGTGGAGGGTGCGCAGGGGGAGGATGAAAGCTGCGCGGGAACAGATAAGGAACGGACTTCAGGAGCTTGGATTTACAGTGAGATACTCCTGTTCTGCAGAAAGAAGGTTGGAAAAAGGTATATAACTTAAAATTGGCTGAACGGATTTTAACATGGTTTGGCTTGTTTTAAACTAGGAAAATGGCCAAAAACATATTAAATTGTGGTTTTGGGGGTGGACATTCCCTTTAACTTTTATGCAACATTTACATGCAACTATAAAACTATTATGTGTATGTGCGTTTTGTTTTAGCTGCCAAATTGATTCATCTAGACACAATAAAAACACTTTTTCTACCTGGAGGTAAACACGTTAAGTTCTGCCTTGAAACATTGTTGCTTCAGCTTAAGCATCTGCCAAGATTGTCAAAACTTTCTTTTACCAAATGGAACTTGACTGATGATGACATGATGAAGCTGGGTAAGTATATTGTGTGTATTTCAAGCATTAAGTTGTTATTATTATGGATTTATATAGCCTTCCCCTACCCATACCCCCAAGCACAAGCAAGGTACTTTTAAAGATTTTAAAGGGCAAGTCCAGCCCTGAAATGAAAACTTACATACAGGTAAATCAACCCCCAAAACCCTAAACGGTAATAGTTTGAAATGTGAAATATATAAGTCTAACCTGAAATCCTGCACAATGTCCAGTTGCCCCTGTTTCTGCTTCCTGCTTCTTCCACTTAGTAACTGTCAGTTATGGATTTGACAGTTGACATCACAGCCAATGACTGAATGTTAACCCCCTAGCTGCCTCTTCTGAGCATGCCCAGGCTCAGTACAGGCTCAGTAAAGGTTTCTAAATTGCTCACTTTCCATGAGGCACCCAGAAGCATAGCAGGCATACAGTAAGGAATTCATAGGACAAAGTATGATATATCATAGTTTGTACATGTATGATATATCATAGTATGATACAGTATATCAACATATTTTAAAGAGGCCATTCTGTTCTTATGAGGGTGGAGTTGTCCTTTAAGGATTTATACAGCGCCAACATCTTCCGTAACACTTTACAATTACATGTATACATTCACATTTGGCCCTGATGCAAAGAGCTTACAATCTATGACAGCTAACTAAGGCACATGTCACTCTGTCCCTATATCTACTGTATCGTTTCATCTGTAGGGAGAATGGTATGATACAGATGAACTTCTGAACTAATCTCTGGGTCAATAAACCTATAGTTCTAGCCAGACAGCTTACATTAAGGATAATAGTGTGTAAACTCCCAAATGCCATGGAGCGCTGTGCAGGGGGGTTAAATTGGTTCCAGTTTTATTAGCAGAAAAAGTCCTTTACAAATAAGTTCTTTCTTGAAAATCTTCATGGATGGACTTTCCTCCAAAATCTGGAACAATTTCCCACTAATTCCTCCAACCTTCTTTAACACCTATTTTTGGGTGGTTTCCTTTTGTATTTTGCCTTTTTGACCACTCATGATGCACTATATCTACCTAATAAACAGATACAAATGAATTAAGCAGCACTTCTGTTCATGTCATTGTGATTGAAATTAAACTAAATATCTGAAGTAAGCAGTGGAGAAAAAACTATGAACATCCCCCATGCTGTATACCAATGGGGGTACAATTTCATTTCTTTGTCCTTTTGATAGTGTTTTAGAACTGGTGAGTGGTTTAATTAATAAGGACTGAAGTCTAAATTAAGTGTAATAGCATTTTAAAAGTGAAAGCAGTTCAGGTCCCATTACATGATGAATCAACTAAACTTAATATACCTAAACTCTTCCCAAGCTCTTCTGCTGCTTAGGGCTTCTTCTAGCCAGCTACATCTCCATTTGGCACCACCCCTATAGACTTAAATAGGACTAACATTAACAGTCCTATTTAAAATTAATTTGACAAGTTCATTTCTGATTTCAATGTGTAGGCAGTCACATGGTTCTTAGGTCTTTGTTTAAGTGAATTTGATTGCTGAAACACCAGCAGATGCAGAACATTGAGAGAAATTTAGGTACTGTCCAGAGAAAGTCTGTACCGTTGTCTGCTATAGAATAATTGTAAGTACAAGATGTCTGTAAGTCTAATGGTGGCCATAAATGTAGTGATATAACCAGCTGATATATATCGGCTGATAATCACATGTGTGGAGTGCACCAACAAAATTGAGCCAATAAAATTGTCTTGTTTTTGTTATATATTAATGCCCGTGATTGCCTACCATTACATTCTTAGCTAGGGGACTGCCTGTATGCATTGGTGATACAAAAATATTTTGCAAAGGAGTGTTACTTTAGAAATGAGAAAAAAAACCACAAGATGGCGCTGTATATATACTAATACATTTTGTTGCTTTTTAACTTACATTTGATTATTTGTTTATTTAGCAACTCATCTGAACAGTGGTTTTGAAAAACTTATTCTGTTGGATCTCTCTGATAACTCTGCTCAAAGCTCTGGGTGGATTTCCTTGGCTGGAATACTGCAAAATCTGCCAAATCTGACACATTTTAATTTCAGCACAGAAGCCATTTTTATTCCAGATCCAGATTTAGTGAGAAAATTGATTCGGGAAATAACAAAATTACCATTTTTATGCTCAATGGAACTTAACAATTGGCAACTTGATGACTTTGACCTAAGTCAAATCAAAAAGGCAAAGAACATGATCCGGAATTCTGGCAATCCTTTTGATCACTTTTTCCAAGTAATGGATTCAACACTGAGTAGATACCAGTGACAGCACATGCCTTGACTGATTCACAGTCAAATGTTTTGAAACTATCAAAATACTGGCTTTTAGGGCTGCCCCTCTAGAGGAGTCCAGGACTCTTCCTGCACTGTCCAATAGGCCATTCATTCATTACATTCTGGGGTGGAGCCAGACTGGCACTTCAAGTCGGTGTTGACTGCTTTGTTTCTGGAAACTATAGGAAACCCAGGTGGGGGTAAGGCCAGCCCATATTTTTACATAAATAGACCAGCCAATATTTTCGTCCGGCCAACCGATTCACGCACTTTTGGGGAGCGCTCAGTCGGGACAAATAGTCCGGCCGTGTGTATCCAGCCTTAGTGGAGGATTACACATCTTTATTTCTCCTAAATTATGTTATGTCAGGTCTTCTATCTTACACATGATCCCTAAGCCACTTGCTTTGGCAAGCTCTGTTACACAAGGAGTGAATGAGGATCTGTTAAAGGAGTTACTTTGTATCTTCCTGTGAAAAGGGCAGTAAAAGTAACTCACCAGTTTGCTGCTTTATTAATTTTACATGGAGACAGCTTTGGTTAGGATTACTTTTTAAAAAAATCAAGGTCAAAATATGTTTCAGTTTAAAATTCACTTTTAAGGCATCATTTATTTTTCTTAAAAATTATTTTGAAATTATTATTCTTTTTACTATTACCAATATCAGCAACATAAGAGAAAAAAGCAATCTTTTTATACACATTTCATAGTGACACATCTCTTTTAAATGTATCTTGATGTATAGACAAATCTTGTAGCCTTGTCCTCCTCTTAACACAGTAAAATACTCTGGCCCCTACCCGATCTACGTCCATAACTGGACATCTGGGGCCCACCAGGGAATCTTGTGCTGGGGGCCCACCAACCACTCGTGCAAGCTAAGAAATCCCTATTGCCAGTAATAATTATCTATGGTTATTTATACTGGTTTAACAAAAAAGAAAAACACACACATAAACTTTCTTAAAGTGCAGGTTTACTTGTATGACACCATGGGGCTTATTTATTAGAGTTGCAGATGTTAAGCTACACCCATACACAGCCAGATGTTCCTTCTATCGTTCCAATATGAATTAACGCTTGAAGACTCCCACTTTAAGGTTTTGATGTTTCATGAGATTTCCACTTGAAATCTGAGGTAAAATGTGGACTAAAGATGGGGTTGCCAGAAAATGCTTTGCCTGGCCCGATCTTTGCTTTCCCGATAAACCGATCGACATTGTCGAGCAGAAAAAACAAATGTTTTAGTCTTTTTCGCGCGATAAATGCAATCGGATCGCTCAAAAAGTTGGCCCTGTCTACGGGATGCTTAATCTGCAGCAAACAATCAGATGATAAATTTTTACTGGTCTAATGCAGTTAGAGAACATCTGATTGGTTTCTGTAGATTAATAGCACAGGTAAACTTTTGCTGTTGCTGACCATACGTTTTACAGCCCACCTACCACTAACTTGTAAAGCAACACCCAACACGGAGAGAGGTTCAAATGTTTGGCACCCCTGGTACAATGGAATCCTTTATACAGAATAGTAAAAAAGTATCAATTTTACCTGTAACTTTACTACTACTACTAATTTAGCCTGGAAAGTTGTCAGGACTATTTAATGACTTATAAATATTGTATTTATTATTATTTTGTACATTGGAAAAAATTGTAATTTGAAATAAATGTTTTTAATTTGATTCCCAAGGAATTGTCAGTTGCTTTGTATATACAAATCCTGTTTTTTGTCATGTTGTACCAAATGGTCTAGTTGTACAGTCACAATAAAGCTAAAATAAAATAAAAGGGGCACATATATGCACTAATCCTAGTCATATGATATTGGTATATTCTGATTGTGCACTTGTCGGACGGTGACGATTTTTATCTGACCACAATACTGATCATACGATGCCAGGATCATGTACAAAAAGTAAAACAAATCTGACACTCCATTGACCAAAATATTGAGGTCTCCTATTAACAAAGGTTCAGGATAATAAAAAAGATCCTATAGCAGACAGTAACAGTTGAACTGAAGCCTAGCCAATAGGTACATGTGATGCTCTGCATGAAAAGGAGATTCGGTGGTAGGAACACAGATTTATTTTTATCAGTTTTTTCTATCTAGCCCACTTTTAAAGCTATTCAGTGAACTTGCCATTACAACATCTGCTGGAAGACAGTTCCACAGTTTCATCGTTCTAACTGTAACAAAGACTTTCCTAACCTGAAGATGAAACCTTTTTTCTTCCAATCTTAAAGGATGTCCACGAGTCCTCTGATATGACCGATTAGTATACAATGTACCATAGAGTTTATTGTATGGCCCATTTATATATTTGGATAAAGTGATCATATCCTCACACAAACGTCGCTTCTCTAATGTAAACAGCCCTAACTTGTCTAATCTGCCTGCATATTCAAGCCCCTCAATTCCCTTTATTATTTTAGTTGCCCTTCTCTGAACTGCTTCCATTTCCAAGATGTCCCTTTTGTATATGGGATTCCAAAACTGTGCCGCATATTTCAAATGAGGCCTTACCAGTGCCAAGACAATATCTTGCTATCTCTTGCCTTTGCTGTCTGGCATTGTTTCCTACAGCTAAGTCTGTTATCTACCAGAACCCTTAAATCCTTTTCCATTAAAAATTCACTTATCACAGAATTATTTTTGGTGTAGGTGGCACCGGGATTGTTAAACCCCAAATGCATCACCTTACATTTATCAACATTGAATCTTATCTGCCACTGTGCTGCACATTTTGATAATCTACCTAGGTCTGCTTGCAGCAATTGCACATCATTTGAAGTTTCCAAATCTCTGCATAGTTTAGTGTCAACAGCAAAGACAGAGACTCTAAGTATATCAAGAACAGGGCTTAAAAGGAAGGGGAATAAAAGGCAAAAAAATGCTAGTAAATAGATACAAATATCATCACTGCACTTAAAGTGCCAGTGTGCAAACTAAAGTGATATTGTGCAAACTAAAGTGCTACCTATCAACACACCAATAAAAGAAAACTGCTTCCTAACATGTACAAACAGGCTCAATAAATATAGTTAGCAAGTTAAATATGTCAATAAATAATTACACTCTTCTTGATATAGTTGCAAAATCAAAGATTTTATGCATCCCATATAGATATGCATAACGCTGAAATATATATATATACTAATTCAGTGGTAGAAGTAAATGTTTCCCACTAACCCACACAGCTCAAAGTAATGGGGGGGAGAGAAAAAAACACATATTGCATATAGTAAATAACTAAAAATGGGAGCCAAGACAAGCAACTGAATGCAAGTGCAAATATACAGGGGGAAATACTATGAAGGTATGCCACAGGATCCACAAAGAGCCTCATCCATGTGGGAGCAGAGCTGGACGCGTTTCGCCTGTTAACTACAGGCTTCTTCCGCAGCAAGAGAATAAGTGTATAGTGTTCCGGTCTTTTATACCCACAATGGCCGCCATCTCGCGATATTCACGTGACGTCAGTACGCAACGTTCAAAACAATATCGCGCATGCCACTAAAGTGTGCTCATGGTAATTTCGCGCATGCATACTCGAACAGACGTTGCTGTGAAAGCAATACTGGAAACTGGAGCAATCAGTGCTAGAGAGGCAGAATTCATATTTGTGGAGTTTCCTATGTCCCTACAATGTACATGTTGCCAAGGTCCATAAGAACTGCAAAAAGCTCCAGGTAGACAATTATTTCTGGAATTGGTGGATTGAATGAAAAGCATGCATTTTCATTGATTCATTTTTACAACTTCATGTTTTAGGACTATCCTCCTACATTAGAGACACAACAGACCTCATATCTAGATTAATGATTTGGACGTTGGAGATGAACACCTCCTGGTAACATGCGATGTCGAAGCATTATATCCAACATAGAAACACAAGAAAGTATTGATCCAGTATCTTACTTTCTGGGCATGGAGTTTCTCACGTTCAAGTAGAAATATCTTTATGTTAGGCTGTTGGAATTTATCCTTACACACAACTTCTTTACATTTGACCAGAGATATTACATACAAGAACGGGGTACTGCAATGGTGCCAGATGTGCTCCCTCATACGCAACTATTCCTGGGTTGGGTGGAGAGGGAGCACGTCTTTAGCGATGATAATATCTGCTATACAGGATGTTGAGTGTTGGCATAGATTCATTGATGATATCTTTTTTATTATGGTGGGGACAAAGAACATCTGATCAACTTCATTAAAGAATTAATAACAACAGCCTTAATATTACCCTTACATCTAATATATCTAATGATAAAATTGAATTTTTGGATGTACTTATAAGAAGAGGATGGTAAACTAATTACTTCCCTTTATAGGAAACCAACGTCCACAAATTCCCTACTTCACTATGATAGTGCCCTCCTGAACAGCTAAAAAAGCTATACCAAAAGGGCAATTCCTAAGAGTGAGACGAAACTGTACTTTAGATGATGACTTATGAAGGAATCTAATGATCTGATTGACAGATTTGTTCAAAGGAAGTACCCTCAACAGCTATTGAATAAGCATAGAAATGCAGTGAGTAAATGCAACAAGATGACTTATTAGCCCCGAAAATGACGAGAAGAAAAATCAAGAAAGCAAACAGGTTAGATTCATTTCTACATTCTGTACTGAATGGAAGGAGATTAAAAATATTCTTTACAAAAATTGGCATATACTTACCTCTAACCCTCTCACTTCCAGCTTGGTCTCTCCTGGCCCTTCTCTGACAGCAAGAGAAATCGTAACCTTTCAGACAGACTTACAGCTAGCCACTTCCAAGAACTATGAAAACACATACAAAGAAACCTATCTTGGAAGGCACTCACCCTTGTGGTGAGTGTAGTTGCTGTGTTTTTATGAAGGGTCTCACAGTGATACATAGCAGT
This sequence comes from Hymenochirus boettgeri, assembly GCA_019447015.1. Lineage (NCBI taxonomy): Eukaryota > Metazoa > Chordata > Amphibia > Anura > Pipidae > Hymenochirus > Hymenochirus boettgeri. The sequence goes on along the minus strand of CM033473.1, from coordinate 80,747,398 downwards.
GGACTAAGAGGGAATATACTATTAAAAGTATTACAATTGTAAATCAAAAAATGTGATATAGCTCTGAGATGCCCCTGTGACCTTTTATAATTGGTAAGACCACACAAATGCTGAGAAAACGCTTATTAAACATCTTTCTGATATAAGATTGCCAGCATCCCATGTAGAGAAGGGTAAGTATTTCAGGCATAGCCAGACACTTTATGCAAGTGCATGCGGGGGCATACAAAGGTTTAGCCTGTCAGGTCCTGAGAAAAATCATACCCTCCATAAGAGGGGGAGACATTATAAGAAACTCCTTCAGTTGGAATGTAGATGGATTTACCAGTTGCAATCTTTCTCTCCTTCAGGACTTAATGAAGAGTGGGACCTGGCACCCTTTATCTAGTCCTCCCAAAGAATGGTTCTTTTGGAATCCCGTGATGTATAAATTTATCCAACAATCCTATCGATACAAATCTGTAAGACTTTTTCCTGCACATATTGAATACATGATGGAACTATGACCATGGAATGCCTAGGGGTACCCCTGGATTAGAGTGGAATATACAAAAATCTAAAAACATAATATATGAGAAAAAACACAGGATATCCTTTGGAAATCTACAAATTCCTCGGTTCTGTTGGCGGTGTTTGGCCTATTTTTAGAGCATGGACCCCTTGATCTAAACTCGGAGATGACACTTACAAAACATTGGATATTTTAATTTCTTGGATATTTTTAGAACTGGCATATTGACCCTGACTATTGGCCCAATGAACACTATACCATACCTGAATATACTTACCCATCGAATTTATCTATTGGATGTATCCACTCATTCTCGATTGCTAGAGTAACTGGTGTGCCACTTTTGGATTTTAGCCGGTATTCTCTTTGAGGTGCTTAATTTATATTTATACTCTATAATTATGAATGTGGCATGTACAGTGCCTAGGTACTGTTTTTCATATACTGTTTTTTCACTATTGTTTTTTCGACATGACACTATTTGTGTCTCTCTATATACTTGTATCGGATATTGGCGAAGTGTGCTCGCCAATGCCTTGACACAAACATCTGTATATATTTATATATGAATTCCAATGCGCAATATTTATCTGGTATAGGGATATATGCCATATATGTTATATTATATCATCCTAGATAACATCTGTATACTTTGGCAATCATGTTTCAATGTATATATGGTACTGTTATTTACTGCACTATGTTTTAAATTGGTTCCGGTCTTTTTCCACATTGGCCGCTGGAGTACTTATTTGCCAATACCATGGCTCTTTGTACTGTTTGAGTTGTTTGATAGATCGTTGCATTGCTATAGCCTGTATATTAAACTCGTTGCTAAGGGAACGTTTGTTTATCAATTTCGGCACTTTAGTTTCTTGCACGCTGCCTCACCCGCATGCGCGGTATTTGCTTTCCACAGCAACGTCTGTTCGAGTACGCATGCGCGAAATTACCATGAGTAACTTTAGTGCGCATGCGCGATATTTTTGAACGTTGCGTACTGACGTCACGTGAATATCGCGAGATGGCGGCCATTGTGGGTATAAAAGACCAGAACACTATACACTTATTCTCTTGCTGCGGAAGAAGCCTGTAGTTACCAGGCGAAATGTGTCCAGCTCTGCTCCCAACATGGATGAGGCTCTTTGTGGATCCTGTGGCATACCTTCATAAGTATTGCCCCCTCTGTATATTTGCACTTGCATTCAGTTGCTTGTCTTGGCTCCCATTTTAGTTATTTATATATGCAATATGTGTTTTTTCTCTCCCCCCATTACTTTGACTGTGTGTGGTTAGTGGGATACATTTACTTCTACCACTGAATTGTATATATATATATTTCACGTTACGCATTCTATATGGGAGCCTAAAATCTTTGATTTTGCAACTAAATATCAGAAGAGTGTAATTATTTATTGACATATTTAACTTGCTAACTATAGCTTTATTGAGCCTGTTTGTACATGTTGGGAAGCAGTTTTCTTTTATTGGTGTGTTGATAGGTAGCACTTAGTTTGCACAATATCACTTTAGTTTGCACACTGGCACTTTAAGTGCAGTGATGATATTTGTATCTATTTACTAGCATTTTTTTGCCTTTTATTCCCCTTCCTTTAAGCCCTGTTCTTGATATACCTATGTATAATAAACTTTTGATAAGAGTGCATGACACTGTTTCTTCTCTCTCTGTTATCTATATATATCTATTTATTGTCATTGAGCACCTTATCTATTATAGTACTTTATTGGATAATTTCATTTCTGACTATAGTACTAGTGCCCCTACATTGTGTGCTATAAATGTCCCACTCAAGTCATTTACAAACAGATTAAAATGAAGTGTCCCCAGTACAGAACCCGAGGCACCGCACTTACAACTTTAGCCCACATAGATGTAGCTCTATTGACCACCACTCTGTTTGCGATCCAATATCCAATTGTCTATCTCTATCCATATACCAATGATTTTTTCTAGGCCAACAGTCCTCAGTTTATACATTAGTCGCTTATGTAGCACAGTATCAAAAGCTTTAGCCATACCAAGTATTACTGCTATGCCAGAATCAAAATTCTTACGCAGATCTTCAAAAAAACCAAGTAAATTTGTCTGGCACGATCTATTTCTCATAAATCCATGCTGACTACTACTAATAAGATAAAGCGTCAGTACGCAACGTTCAAAACAATATCGCGCATGCGCACTAAAGTGTGCTCATGGTAATTTCGCGCATGCATACTCGAACAGACGTTGCTGTGAAAGCAAATACTGGAAACTGGAGCAATCAGTGCTAGAGAGGCAGAATTCATATTTGTGGAGTTTCCTATTGTCCCTACAATGTACATGTTGCCAAAGGTCCATAAGAACTGCAAAAAGCCTCCAGGTAGACCAATTATTTCTGGAATTGGTGGATTGAATGAAAAGGCATGCATTTTCATTGATTCATTTTTACAACTTCATGTTTTAGGACTATCCTCCTACATTAGAGACACAACAGACCTCATATCTAAGATTAATGATTTGGACGTTGGAGATGAACACCTCCTGGTAACATGCGATGTCGAAGCATTATATACCAACATAGAACACAAGAAAGGTATTGATGCAGTATCTTACTTTCTGGGCATGGAGGGTTTCTCACGTTCAAGTAGAAATATCTTTATAGTTAGGCTGTTGGAATTTATCCTTACACACAACTTCTTTACATTTGACCAGAGATATTACATACAAGAACGGGGTACTGCAATGGGTGCCAGATGTGCTCCCTCATACGCCAACCTATTCCTGGGTTGGTGGGAGAGGGAGCACGTCTTTAGCGATGATAATATCTGCTATACAGGATATGTTGAGTGTTGGCATAGATTCATTGATGATATCTTTTTTATTATGGTGGGGACCAAAAGAACATCTGATCAACTTCATTAAAGAATTAAATAACAACAGCCTTAATATTACCCTTACATCTAATATATCTAATGATAAAATTGAATTTTTGGATGTACTTATAAGAAAGAGGAATGGTAAACTAATTACTTCCCTTTATAGGAAACCAACGTCCACAAATTCCCTACTTCACTATGATAGTGCCCATCCTGAACAGCTAAAAAAAGCTATACCAAAAGGGCAATTCCTAAGAGTGAGACGAAACTGTACTTTAGATGATGACTTTATGAAGGAATCTAATGATCTGATTGACAGATTTGTTCAAAGGAAGTACCCTCAACAGCTATTGAATAAGCATAGAAATGCAGTGAGTAAAATGCAACAAGATGACTTATTAGCCCCGAAAAATGACGAGAAGAAAAATCAAGAAAGCAAACAGGTTAGATTCATTTCTACATTCTGTACTGAATGGAAGGAGATTAAAAATATTCTTTACAAAAATTGGCATATACTTACCTCTAACCCTCTCACTTCCAGCTTGGTCTCTCCTGGCCCTTCTCTGACAGCAAGGAGAAATCGTAACCTTTCAGACAGACTTACAGCTAGCCACTTCTCAAGAACTATGAAAACACATACAAAGAAACCTATCTTGGAAGGCACTCACCCTTGTGGTGAGTGTAGTTGCTGTGTTTTTATGAAGGGTCTCACAGTGATACATAGCAGTAGGACTAAGAGGGAATATACTATTAAAAAGTATTACAATTGTAAATCAAAAAATGTGATATATGCTCTGAGATGCCCCTGTGACCTTTTATATATTGGTAAGACCACACAAATGCTGAGAAAACGCTTATTAAAACATCTTTCTGATATAAGATTGGCAGCATCCCATGTAGAGAAGGGTAGAAGTCTTCGAGCTAGCCAGACACTTTATGCAAGTGCATGGGGGGGCATACAAAGGTTTAGCCTGTCAGGTCCTGAGAAAAATCATACCCTCCATAAGAGGGGGAGACATTAATAAGAAACTCCTTCAGTTGGAATGTAGATGGATTTACCAGTTGCAATCTTTATCTCCTTCAGGACTTAATGAAGAGTGGGACCTGGCACCCTTTATCTAGTCCTCCCAAAGAATGGTTCTTTTGGAATCCCGTGATGTATAAATTTATCCAACTATACCTATCGATACAAATCTGTAAGACTTTTTCCTGCACATATTGAATACATGATGGAACTATGACCATATGGAATGCCTAGGGGTACCCCTGGATTAGAGTGGAATATACAAAAATCTAAAAACATAATATATTGAGAAAAAACACAGGATATCCTTTGGAAATCTACAAATATCCTCTGGTTCTGTTGGCGGTGTTTGGCCTATTTTTAGAGCATGGACCCCTTGATCTAAACTCGGAGATGACACTTAGCAAAACATTGGATATTTTAATTTCTTGGATATTTTTAGAACTGGCATATTGACTCCTTGACTATTGGCCCAATGAACACTATACCATACCTGAATATACTTACCCAATCGAATTTATCTATTGGATGTATCCACTCATTCTCGATTGCTAGAGTAACTGGTGTGCCACTTTTGGACTTTTAGCCGGTATTCTCTTTGAGGTGCTTAATTTATATTTATACTCTATAATTATGAATGTGGCATGTACAGTGCCTAGGTACTGTTTTTTCACTACTGTTTTTTCACTATTGTTTTTTCTGGACATGACACTATTTGTGTCTCTCTATATACTTGTATCGGATATTGGCGAAGTGTGACTGTCGCCAATGCCTTGACACAAACATCTGTATATATTTATATATGAATTCCAATGCGCAATATTTATCTGGGTATAGGGATATATGGCCATATATTGTTTATATTAATCATCCTAGATAACATCTGTATACTTTGGCAATCATGTTTACAATGTATATATGGTACTGTATTTTACTGCACTATGTTTTAAATTGGTTCCGGTCTTTTTCCCACATTGGCCGCTGGAGTACTTATATTGCCAATACCATGGCTCTTTGTACTGTTTGAGTTGGTTTGATAGATCGTTGCATTGCTATAGCCTGTATATTAAACTCGTTGCTAAGGGAACGTTTGTTTATCAAATTTCGGCACTTTAGTTCTTGCACGCATGCGCTCACCACGCATGCGCGGTATTTGCTTTCACAGCAACGTCTGTTCGAGTACGCATGCGCGAAATTACCATGAGTAAACTTTAGTGCGCATGCGCGATATTGTTTTGAACGTTGCGTACTGACGTCACGTGAATATCGCGAGATGGCGGCCATTGTGGGTATAAAAGACCAGAACACTATACACTTATTCTCTTGCTGCGGAAGAAGCCTGTAGTTAACAGGCGAAATGTGTCCAGCTCTGCTCCCAACATGGATGAGGCTCTTTGTGGATCCTGTGGCATACCTTCATAAGTATTCGCCCCTCTGTATATTTGCACTTGCATTCAGTTGCTTGTCTTGGCTCCCATTTTTTAGTTATTTACTATATGCAATATGTGTTTTTTCTCTCCCCCCCATTACTTTGACTGTGTGTGGGTTAGTGGGATACATTTACTTCTACCACTGAATTAGTATATATATATATTTCAGCGTTACGCATATCTATATGGGATGCCTAAAATCTTTGATTTTGCAACTAAATATCAGAAGAGTGTAATTATTTATTGACATATTTAACTTGCTAACTATAGCTTTATTGAGCCTGTTTGTACATGTTGGGAAGCAGTTTTCTTTTATTGGTGTGTTGATAGGTAGCACTTTAGTTTGCACAATATCACTTTAGTTTGCACACTGGCACTTTAAGTGCAGTGATGATATTTGTATCTATTTACTAGCATTTTTTTGCCTTTTATTATTCCCTTTTATTCCCCTTCCTTTTAAGCCCTGTTCTTGATATACCTATGTATAATAAACTTTTGATAAGAGTGCCATGACATCTGTTTCTCTCTCTGTTATCTATATATATCTATTTATTGTCATTGAGCACCTTATCTATTTATAGTACTTTATTGGATAATATTCATCTTCTGACTATAGTACTAGTGCCCCTACATTTGTGTGCTATAAATGTCCCACTCTAAGTCATTTACAAACAGATTAAAATGAAGTGTCCCCAGTACAGAACCCTGAGGCACCGCACTTACAACTTTAGCCCACATAGATGTAGCTCTATTGACCACCACTCTGTTTGCGATCCAATATCCAATTGTCTATCTCTATCCATATACCAATGATTTTTTCTAGGCCAACAGTCCTCAGTTTATACATTAGTCGCTTATGTAGCACAGTATCAAAAGCTTTAGCCATATCCAAGTATTTACTGCTATGCCAGAATCAAAATTCTTACGCAGATCTTCAAAAAAACCAAGTAAATTTGTCTGGCACGATCTATTTCTCATAAATCCATGCTGACTACTACTAATAAGATCAGTTCTGTAGAGGATGTGATCCCTTAACAAAGTTCCCAGCACCTTTACTACCACTGATGTTAGGCTTACAAGTCTATACTTATCAGGTTTGGAAAGACTACCTTTTTTGAATATTGGTATTACATTGGCTTTTTTCCAATTCAGCGGCACATCACCAAAAGTGAATCTGAAAAGAAACAGTGGTCTAGATAAAACTGGACTAAGCTCTCTTAAGATCCGAGGATGCAATCCATCTGGTCCTTGGGCTTTATTGATATTAACTTTGTCTAGTTGTTTCCGTACCATATCCTCTGTCAGCCAGAGTGAATATTCCTTATTATACCCTTCATATTATTACACCTCAGCCCCATTATTTAATGGTCCCACATTCACGGTCCTCATCTTTTTACTATTTATATATTTCAAAAACATTTTGGGGTTAAACTTGCTTTGTTCTGCTATTCGTATTTCATTTTCTATTTTAGCTAGTTTAATTGCGTTCTTGTACTTCTTATTACAGCTTTTATACTCCCTGTAAGCCTGTTCGGTTTCATCCGATTTCAAAATTTTAACAGCCACCTTCTTTTTTTCCTTTTGCCTTTTAACTGAGCATTAAGCCATGCAGGAGAGGACCTATTTTATTTTACACTTGTTCCCTAAAGGTATAAATTTAGAAATGTTACAGTTAAATCTCCCTTGAGCAGGAGTGATTCCTTTAACAACATAAAATTAGCTTTCCTAAAGTTAAAAGTTTTTGTTAACCCAGTAGACTTTTGTTTTTTGCAACCTATATTAAATGACACTTTATCATGGTTACTAAAATTCCCATTACCTATCTATTAACTGATAACATGCTGCTACTAAAAATAAAACTATAAACCCCACATAATATTAGGCTTTATTAATATATTTCATAGTTTGTTCAGCCCCCAATGTTAATTTAATTGGGATAACTTTCTGTATATTATTGTATGTATTTATACTTACTGTATTTATACTTACAATACCTGTTTTCCTGCATTCAGTGCAATATATAAACTAATACGATTTACTGTACTTGTCCTAAAATGCTATAATTTCTGTTTAATTTTGACCTTTTCCCATATTCATTATAAATATGTTCTTAATATCTCCAGGAGTTTGTTAATAGGATTATGGGTATGACTGTTCATTTTGTAGATAACATGTCTGTGAAGGACTAATCCTCTGTTTGGATTGCTGCCTGAACTAACTATCCTTAAACCTTAATCTCAAACAGTAGCACTTGTTAAATTTTACTAGCTTAACAGATTTCACACTGCTTATTGCTAATTAAAATTCTTACCAATGGATGTGCCCTCATACTAATCTGCCTAACACGAGGTGCCAGTAGTCACCAAAATCATGCAGAGTTGGACATGTGACCGTCTTCCTCTGATCATTTTTTGCTTTCACAAAAAAACTTGCACGCAAAGGGCTCATTTGTTTTTGTAACATAAACATTGCATGCGAGCATGGTGGGGTAGAGATGAATGAAAGTATCTTACATCACTAACGCTGTCTAATTAAACATGGATCAATGCAAAAGTTTTATCCTACTCAGCACGCATCTGATTATCCAGAGCTGTTGGAATTATGTCATGTTTGCATATACAGATAAAAAAAATTTCTAAACATCAGAGTAGATAATGTGATCGAAAACTTTTAATAAAATTATTGAGCACATTTTAAAATTAAAAAAATATATATTTTTTTAAATGTAATGATAAAAGCACCAAAAAGTGCCTAACAAGGAAGAAAAATATAAAGAAAAGTGATTAAAATTAAACAGCATAAATATTGTAATAGGAAGAATCAACAAAAATTGTATTAATACCAATAACCTAATTACCAGTAACTTTCAGAATTCTTTAATTTTCTAAAAGAATCATAGCGTTTTGTAAATTCCTTCAAATTCTTGAAACTATCAAATAAACCTGCCATAACCACATCTACTGAAGAATTGTTCCAGTTTACTTATTTTATTCTTAATGTAAAATTCTTTCTAAACATTAAAAGGCAGATTATGCAGCCATAGTAAGTCATTGCTTGTAACTGATGGCTAAACCCAAGAAGAGTGATGTGGGAACAGTAGAATTTAAAGTAAATATCTTCTTCAGGAACAATTATTGCAAAAGCAGTGTTTAAGGAAGTCCTGGTTGTGGTGTAAAAAGTAAATTAAAAAAAAGTTGTATAAGATGCAACTTAATTCCTTCCATTTTAAGGGATGCCCATGTGATATATTGCTGAACAATAAACTAGAGAGTTCTGTTTACGGCCAATTATTGTATTTGCATAAATGATCACACTAGACTGTCTTTATTGTCAAGCTCCTCCATTCCCCTTATTATTATTTGCTATACTCTGCAGTGCTCTCTTTGCCAGTGCTTTGTAAAAAGGGAAAATATAATTCTCCCTTGCTAGCTCTAGTTGTTACTACTAGTGTGTCTGTTAGCTACTCTACACTTCCTTGTGAGAACACATTTGTATGAGAAAAATCCATGCTGATTGCTACCTTTAAGTTCAGTCAGTGGCAAAAATCCAGAATATGATCCCTTAACATGTTTCCCAAGTATCTTCTCTACCACTGGTGTATACTTACCAGGCTGTGAACAAATACCCCTTTTTTAATATTGGTATATAATTTTTTTCCCATTCAAGAGGCACATCTTCAGACATAATGAAACCTGAGAATATAAGAAACAAGGGTCCTTTCTGAGGAAAAAATAAACCCAGCTCAAAAAAAAGTGTGGGGGGATTCCCTCTGACTCCAAATGACAATCAGAAAGGATTGGAGTAACAAAAATCATAGGGCTGATGCAATAAAAGGTGCTAAAGTTTGCCTGTGCTAAAAATCAGCAACCAACCAGATGTTGTCTAACTACAGTAACACGGTAAGAGACCTATTGGTATACCAGTCATTATCAATATTTTTTTAGGTTTAGAAACTTATTCAGCCCACTTTAAAGCTATTCAATGAACTTTCCATTGCCACATCTGCTTCCACAGTTTCAACGTTCTCACTGACATGACCTATTAGTGAATAATGCACCTGACCATTTATTATATGGCCCATTAATATATTTGTATAAAGTGATCATATCCCCGCGCAATTGCTGCTTCTCCAGTGTAAACTGCCCTAACTTGTCTGATCTGACTGCATAGTTTGTCCCCTCCATTCCCCTAATTAATTTAGTTAATAATATACTACTAATAAATATAAACTATCCATGCACAAATGTTTTCTTCTAGGCCATCATACCTCAGTTTATACATAAGTCCCATGTGTGGCACAGTATCTAACAATTAACTTTTTCTGTACAATATCCTCTGAGTATCTCTACTGGGGAAAACTAGTTTGGGGGTCTTGGATTTATTAAAGAACGGAAGGTAAAGGAGCTATGTCTTACCTTCTGTTCTTCAATAAAATTTGCAGGAGCCAAGAATGAAGGTAAGGAACTTACCCAGTCTCACGCTCCTCTGCTGTTTTTCTGACAGGTCCCGACATAGTTCATACTTCATGCGCATAAAACTGAAAACCCCCAACTACTTTTCCCTTGTGGAGATACCCTAAATATATTTTCAGAATTAGATCTATATTTTATACAGAAGAATACAACTACACAGTAAAGGTTCAATTAGAAATTAAAGGGTATGTCCACCCTTAAAAAAAAAATTTCACCAAAGATTCCCCCTGTCCCCCCAGCCCCAACCGCTATGTTAGTATTATCAGAAAATGCCCCAAACTTTACTTACCTCCCCTCTTGCCTCCATCGTGCTGCCAGGCACTCTGCTTGCGAGTAAATGCAAGCAGAGGGGCGGGACCGGCAGTCGCGTCTGTGATTCGCTGTGCGGCAGCCAATCACGGACGTGGCTGCCGGGAGTTCAGTGCGGCGGAGGCAAGACGGAAGGTAAGTAAGGTTCTGGGCATTTTCTGATATTACTAACATAGCGGTTGGGGCCGGGGGGACAGGGGGAATCTTTGGTGAAAAGGGTTTTTACACTAGGGGGAGGGAATCCTAATCGGGAGGGAGAGGGAGGGGGAGAAGGGCTGCAATACGCATGCCAAACTTCTCCCGGAGGCCAGGTAGGAGGCAGAGTCCTATATGGACTCTGCTGTCCTCCTGGTGGGCAGTTTTTGGGACTTTGGGTGGGACTACAGGAGAACCATATGGAGCTGGAATGTGAGGTAAGGATTAAACTACACTACATGATGGGGCCAGTAGTGGGGGGGATTATAGTTTTGGGGGTGGACATGCCCTTTAATATTTTCATATTGGAATGTTTTACAGACACTCACCGATTGTCATTCTGGAATTCATTTTTCTACTGTGCCCTATTGATATTATGTAAGATATTTCTGGAATCCCCTTTCCTAAGGAATGGACAATCCAAAATCCATGGCAAGACATTTGTGTATACACCTCTTGCATAGCTTGCATAGCATATTGTTTATGGTGCAGGTAAAATAATTTGTAAAATACTGAATGGCCCACTAAAGCTGGCATTTTTAGAAGGAAAGGTTAGTCACCCTAGCTACTGCTAAAGCTAAAAATGGGTTTTTATGCTCTAAAAGATACATCTTCTGAAACTCAATTTTTTATATACTTTTTTGGTTACTTATTTAAATCATAAAATACAACATTTTTCTTGCTCTGCATTGTAGATTTAATGAAAAATTAAATGATGCTATAAAATTTAATGAAAAATGCAATGATGCTATAAACAATAAGGAACAATACTATAAATAGGGCTTTATTCAATAAGGTGCAAAATTTTGCCTATGTTCTTAGTCATCTTCACTGGCTGTTCACCTCTAGCGAGCAGTCGGCCAGGACGAAACCCTGATAAGTGAAAGGACAAAATTAGTACGTCCAATACTCGGGGCTCGAAGAATCGAGCAAAAAGTCATGTTAGCTGATCTGTTCCAGACGTGATGGACACTTTAGCGTGGCATCCACGCTGCCGCATGGGATCTATATATAAAATTAGTACTGGGAGCCGAGAGTCCTTTCACTTGTCATTGGGCTATCCCATATCCTGGTCTAGAATAGATTTTGCCCATACTTGCTGGGATTTACTGTGAACTGGGTACACATAATGTACGAGCCGATGATTCATATACTTATACTTTAGACTCAGTTTAGACTTAGATCAGCTGGGATGGACTCTTTTGACACATTGTTATACGCTCATAGTTGCGAAGTGTTTCATGCTGTTTTGTTACATTGCCATAACATTTTTATATGCTACATGTAGATATAGTTTATCCTGTGAAGTTTCAATTTCTTCTTCTCTGACAGATATGTTTAATATTGTAACAGGGGTTAATGGTTTTCCACCTTGCGTGTTTAGGCGGATTGTGGGCGTGTCTTTGCCCTTGGAGTCTACACCGCATCACACACTGGGTTTTAATTGTTTTTAACGTTTTTAATTATCTTACTGCTGTTGGTTGTGGGGTGGTGTGGAGGGTATATATTGTTGTTTTGTTCCATTGTGCGTCATATCCTGAGGACGGCTTGTTGTTACCAAAACGCGTAGATATAGCGCTTATATTTTGTATCATAAAAAGCTAAGTTTTACCAAGTCCCGAGAGTGCCTTCGATTTCTACATCTATATTATATATATATATATATATATATATATATATATATATTATATGGCAAAGAGAAAGCCACTCCAGAGGACTTCAAAAACTTTTATTACTCCATGTTTAACACGAGCTGCTACGCTTTTCGGCCATCTTATGACCGTCATATATTTCCTAACCTATGTAAAGTATTTAATTTTATCACTTGCCTGCAGTTTTTAATTTCGCCACTAGGGTCTGCTCTTGCATTAAATTATGGCACCGATTATTTGCACAGACATAAATTTTAGTTTGAAAAATTTGCACATTATAAAACATAGGTAAAACTTACTGGTTGTTGTTTTGGACTAGTAATAAGGAAATGCATGCAGTGCTATATAGCAAGGTGTACCGTATATTAAAAAGGTATTTTACATAATGGGTGTTATATTCTTTTATTTGATATAGAGAAGAAACAAAATAAACATAATCACTGCTCCCAATTTCTCCTTTCAATCTGCTCCCCCAATGAATTACACTCCTACAGGGGTTTATTTTACTGGGGGGTTTACCCAGTTTTTGACAAAGAATTTTTACACAGCAGTAGAAATGTAAAAAATTTTAATGGTACTTTTTGACCCGAAACCAAAAAACCTACATCCCCCCTTTATCCATTCCAGAGGCAAGAGCAGGATTGGGGGGATTCCTGAATGGGTCACCACTGAACAAGCACAGTAGGATGTTCATGACCAAATACACCCCAAATATTCTATATATAGGATCTATAATAATATTTTATTCTCTACTTGCCATGATTATCATCCTAGCCAATACAGATATCACATGTACATCACGTTTGTAATAAAAGTCTATTCATTTTACCTTCCTTACTGAGAAATCCGCCTTTAACATTTACCTTTCGTTATCATTAGTGTCTTTCATTGTCAGAGCTGTGACACTGATGGAATTGTTGAATATTATGAATGTGTATTGATAGGCCCCATAGCAAACTACCTCTGTTGGTATCAGGACCATTCAGGCAAGATGGACAATTTCCATTACCGGCTCCTTTTTCCATGTTGGGAGCACTGAACTATCATTCTGTATAAGGAATATACGAACAATCGCTCCTGTGTATTTCCAACCATTGGTCAGCTTTTCACATACTCATACATACATACTTACCGTACACACATAATACACTATTATACACACAAATGCAACTCACTCAATGTTTTGTCCCAGTTGTGCGTTTGAACAAGGAGCGGTCATCAGGGACGAATCATTGTCACTCCATGGCAAAAGTAGCCTTTGCCATGATCGCTTGTCTGTGATTTACCAGCATACCCATTTTCTGTTTATCCGATCATGAAATACCGGTTGGCCGGCCTGAAAAATCGACTGCTTTGTGTACCCAGCCTTATCTAATCCCACTACATCCAACACACCTACATCTATTCCACCTGCATTGATATATCTGTTGTATTCAATTAGATCAACTGGACTTGAAGTTTAGTTCTTTTCAAGAACTAAACTTTAAGTCCAGTTGATCTAATTGAATACAACTATACCATGACCTGGATGAATCAGAACCTTCACACCCTGCATTGATGTTATCATGCATCAATCTCCCTCCCCTATGCATAAATCTCTTCCCCTGCATCAGTCCATTTTAATGAAAACTGGGTGTCTGCAAGGAAGATACAGGGAAAATGATTGTATATATTAAAGGGAGATTCAATAAAAGCTCTTATCGTTTAAAATGGTGCTAATTTGATTGGTTGGGGCAAAATTAGCACCATTTTAAACAATAAGAACTTTTATTGCATAACCACTTAGGCTGGGTACACACCAGCCAATATTTTTGGCCGACTGACTGATTCCTGGCACTTTTGGTCGATCGGTCAAAAATATTGGCTGGTGTGGGCGGGCGGCCATGACCGACATTGAGCGTTCGTTTGGCCAAATGGGCCGAGGATCGGACGTGTCGTAAATTACGATCGATCGTGCGGTTCCCTATGGGGCCGCACGATCGATCACTCGCAAATTCGTCCACGGACATTAAAAGTCCCTCCATGTGTACCCAGCCTTAGTGTTATAATTGTTATTTGGGCGTAGTACCAACATTGGCCATTTGGCAGCCTATTGGCAGGGCGGGCAGGTGTACCTGCATAAAAGCAAGCATATTAATGCATAAATAAAGAATTTAAGTGTGGTGAGTGCTAGATTGCCTCCCCCAAAGTATTTTGTCTTTTTGACACAATTGGGACAAACAAAAGAATTTACTGCATTTGACAGCTGCTAATGGTATAACTTGTTTAATCTGTTAAATTGTTGTCATCCTGTAGAGAGCAGCTATGGCTGTAATGGAAAATACAGACAGCAGGAAGTAGAGTGTTCTACAGTGTTTCAAATAGTCCCATCATTTTAGGACTTTCCTGGCTTCCCATTTCAAACTTAAATGGAATGTTAAATAGAAAGCAATATAAATATATCTGCCAAGAAGACAAGAATGATAGCATTTTAATTATCCAGAGAATAAACCTACGTAGAAACATGTCGGATTTAATGTACAACATTGGCACAGAGCTTAACTGTAAATATGGAACAGCATGGCACTTGATTGTCAAAATCCTTCCCCATTCGGGGGTTTTAATTCTTTGGGTCCTCTATGCCATTAACTAGCCAGACCTGAGAGTTCTCCATCAATGAGACAGAGTTTTAAAATTATGAATGACTCCTCTATCGAAAAGATTAAAACTCTAATAAAACTCTACTAAATGTTTAAACTGTGTGACTTGGACAACTGTTCTTTAAAGGACCGTACCCTTATGTATCACCGTAGTCATGTTTATTGTCTAAAACCCAGACTGGAACATACAAGTTTTTATATATTCATTTATTTATTCTCTAGTGTCCCTTTAACATCATAATTGTTTCAATAAAGATTACATTCCATATAGTAACCCTTCCTACAAAATATGCTAGTATTGGACTTACCTTTCTAGATACAAAAGGGTTTGGCAGCATCTATTATTAAAAACAGAACCTAAATGTATTATTATTAATCTATATATATATATATATATATGTATAAAATCCCAGAGCTGATTTGTATTCCATTTGTGTGCGTGTGTGTCACTGCAGTTCCTATGGACTCATCCCTAGAGGGAGAAACACAGGAAACGCACGAGGCAGAATTACCAAATATACAAGTTTATTTTCGGTAACCCTCAAAAATGACCTTGAACGTTCGATAACCCTTGAAAATACACCAGAAACTACTTTCCAGTTTCCGATTGTATTTTCAAAGGGTTATCGAATGTTCAA
This sequence comes from Hymenochirus boettgeri, assembly GCA_019447015.1. Classification (NCBI taxonomy): domain Eukaryota; kingdom Metazoa; phylum Chordata; class Amphibia; order Anura; family Pipidae; genus Hymenochirus; species Hymenochirus boettgeri. The sequence goes on along the minus strand of CM033473.1, from coordinate 80,731,651 downwards.
GGTTATTTCCAAGGGTTAATGAAATAACCTCATACATTTGGTAACCCTGGAAAATACTTTCCGAAGCCTTGAAAGTAAGTTCTGTTATCGGATTTTCAGATCTACGGGTTTTCCCGAGTTCCGTAAATCCAATAACGGAAAGGAACTTTTGAGTTTCGGCCTCTCTAGTCAGAAGGTGTGTCCAGACAATGCACATAATCCAGTTCTTTAGGGATTACATTTACAGTACTTTAATGTCATGTACTGGATGTATGTATGTATATGTTTATTTATATAGTACCCCTTTTGGGCACTGCACGATATTAAAATACAAAAAGCTATACAAGGGGGGCGGCAAAAAATAAATACTATATATTTAACTATATAATTAAGTATGTACATCAAAAAGTATACAAGTGCTTGAGTCATGTAACATGAGGAAAGAGGTCCCTGCCCGATGAGCTTCCAATCGAATTAGGGTACCATACAGATATACAGGGAAGGTAGAAGTGCCATAATAAGAACTTGTGTAGTGGTAATTTACAGCTTATTGGTGTCTTTGGTGTTGTGTGTGCTTTCAGTCAATTATTTCATGATTTTTGGATTTTATTGTGGGGATACTTGTTTCAGCCTGTTTACACAGCAACTACACAGCACAGCTTGGCACTAGCGCAAATGTGTTACCGTATATACTCGATGTATAACCGAGTTTTTCAGGCTGAAAAATCAGCCTGAAAACTCGGACTCGGTTTAACCGAGTCAACCACTTACCTGGGCATTCCGCCGCGCAATCTTTTTCTGTACTGGCGCGCCGGTCTGACGTCACTGCCCGCGGCCAAGCCCGGCGCCGGGCAGTGACGTCAGCCGGCGCGCCAGTACAGGAATGCCGCGCGCGGCTGCCTGCCAGAATGCCGAGAAGAGACCAGAGGGAAAGAGAGCCCAGAGAAGAGAGCCCACAGGGAGAAGAGAGCCCCAGGAAAGAGCCCACAGGTACAAACTAACTGGGTGGGAGGGGGGAGGGGGCATTCAAGATGTTTGGAAACTACAACTCCCAGCATGCTTTATTAGCTGGGAGTTGTAGTTTCCAACATCTTGAATGCCAAGTGAGGGTGGCATTCAAGATGTTTTGGAAACTACAACTCCCAGCTAATAAAGCATGCTGGAGTTGTAGTTTCCAAACATCTTGAATGCCACACTCACTTGGCATTCAGGATGTTTGGAAACTGCAACTCCCAGCTAATAAAGCATGCTGGAGTTGTAGTTTCCAAACATCTTGAATGCCAAGTGAGTTGGCATTTCTACCCTCGGTTTATACTCGGGTCAACAACTTTTATTAGGATTTTTGCTGAAATTGGGTACCTCGGTTTTATACTCGGGTCGGTTTATACTCGAGTATATACGGTAAATACATTCACATAAGATGTTTAAATAATGTTTTTCTTTTGTAGAGATCCAGAAATCTTGTTACAGTTACCAGGTATATAGCTCTACTTCTCTGGTGTAAAGCAGAAACACTAGGCCTGCCATGGAATGATCACTGCCTATTCTGCAAATAGTGACATTTTACTAGGCAGCCATCTACCTTGACAACTGTGGAATTTAAAGTTGAAGAGGAATTTAGGGGATCCTGATCTAAAAACCAATGTCTTACACAGTCATCTTTGGTTTGAGTTTCTGCACACTGGTCCCTTAGTGTGGTAGATAAAAGCTAAAAAAAGTATTAAAGTGTGCAATATCAGATTAAAAACGTGATACATCAATAGAAGATTAAAAATTTAAAAGATAAAATCTCAATAATAAAGCACTTACACCACAGTGTGGATTTGGCCATCCAGAAAAACTCACAACCACTTCCTGGTATAAATGAGTGCAGGTGTCTTTATTCAGTGCAGATAAAATGAGATAACTTTAAAAACGTATAGAATCATATAAAGTGCATCTGTACTGTGATGCAGAATTAAGCAGTTTCACTATTTGATTCAGCTTCCTCAGAGTATTATAATCATAAAGTGTTTCAGTGTACTGTTTGCTTTAAATACCTGATTTTCCCGGGTTTCTACCATGTGACGGAAGTGACGTCATCATGATGTCACGGCGCCATCGTGGAATCATAAAAAGGAAAATAATTTTGTGAAAAAAAGAGGTATTGTCATTCCATCTGACAATTTCCCGCCAGTCATTTCACATATACCAACTGTTATCATTCCAGTACAGCAAAACTGCTGGAAGAGTTTATGATATAAGGCACCTAAATGAAAGCTGAAATGTAGATGCTTAAGACTAGGGGGCATATTTATAAAGCTTTGTTAAGTTTTCGCGGCCGTTTCCTGACATTTCCGCATAAATCGCGTTAACGCGATTTATTAATGTCCGGAAACGGCCACAAAAAGTTAATGAGGCGTTAACTCTTCGTGCCGTACTAGCTTTACCTACCGCCGCTTCTATTTATAAAGCGACGGTAACTGTTTCGCACTGCTAGTATCGGCTGTTTTGCTTTGCCACCTTGAAGGTGGCAAAGCCGCCGATACTAGCCTCCCTGCGGCGGGGATGGGCAGGCAACCCGCGGCGGGTGGTCACACCCGCCCCGGAGGCACCCCACCCGCCCTCAACCCCCCGCGCGGCAGCGACCACCCGTCGCCGCTTCCCAGCACCCCTCCCAACCCTTTCCCCCGCTCGCGGCAATCTCGGAACAGGAGGCTAGAGGGGCTGCCGGAAGGGTCCAGCGGGTGGTCGCACCCCCTCCCCAGCAGCCCCTCCAAGCCCCCTGCCCCGCCTCTGGCAGGGGAGGGGAAGGAAGGGCCCGCTGGGAGGGGTGGAGGCACCCTCCAGCGGGGCCCTGAGAAGGGCATTTTGGGGCTTAAGGGTCCCCCAGCTCGAACCGGGACCCCCCTCCCCGGCCCCGGCCCTTAATGTAAAGCATGTAAACCAGCATTAAAAAATTGACCAATCAGAAATGGATTAGGGTTTTCTGCAAACCTATATAAAGAGGTGCACTCCGCTGCGGAACTCAGATGCCATCGCAGTAGATGGCTGAAGATAGAAGAAAGAAGCTGCTGGCAACATCGGCTCCGTTGAGGCTGGCGGTGCCAGCGGGCTCACTGGCGGCCGCATGAGTCTGCCTGGCATCGGCGACCTGAGTGGGTTGGTGTCGCCAGCCGAAGACGTCGCGTCGGATCAAGACGCCGGCATCATCGGCCTCGTTGAGGTCGCCAGTGCCCGCCAGGGGTACCTCTCGGGGGTCGGCGGCCTCAGCGGAGCCGGTGTCGCCGGACTGAAGAAAAAAGAGCCCTTGGGTGGCGTCTTCTAAGAGCCGCATACTGGGGTCGACCCCCACCAAAGCCACTTGTCAGTGCCGCAAGGGCCCTTATAAGGGCCGGGGAAGGGGGTCCCGGTTCGAGCCTTCTCAGGGCCCCGCTGGAGGTGCCTCCACCCCTCCCAGCGGGCCCTGTCCGGCAGCCCTTCGACCACCCGCTGCGGCCCCTTCCCGGCACCCCCTCCTAGCCTCCTGTTCCGAGATTGCCGCAAGCGGGGAAGGAGTTGGGAGGGGATGCTGGAAGCGGGGGGGTCGAGGGCGGGTGGGCGTATGCCCCACCCCATTAGCGCCGGGAAGGGATTTTAAGTCCCTTCGCGTGATATTGTACTTAGCGCATTGCGCTAAGTGCAGTATCGCCGCAAAGACTTAAAATTACCCCAGGACATCGCGGCCGCAATACACATCGCGGCAATAGCGCTCGCCGTTATAAATATGGCGATAGCGCTATTTTCGTGGCCGCGGTAATAACTTTTTTTATAATATGCCCCTAGATATTTTTTAAAAAAAAATTAGGGGACATTTCAACAAAAAAATTATACCATATAACTATCAAATATTTCTCATATTCCTATACATCAACAGAAATGAGGCCCGTTATATTTTTTGCTTCCTGCTTAACATAAAACTGCCTTTATTTCTTAACTGTCATTTATTTGCTACCCCACTGTTTGCCTACAATTTTACATTGTCCCGCACAGTTTCTTCTGACTTCAAATATGCTTTTACTTGGTTACATTCAATACATCCACACTTGATTCTCCCATGTAGCTACAACCCACAATCTAACCTTTCTTTCTAACCTTCTATACTTCTTGAAACATTTGTTTACAACAGTTTAAACCCCAAAATCAAGACTAGAAAGCAGAAGTTTAAAGGACATGTCCAACCCAAAAAACTATTTTGCTGTAGTGTAGAGAGCGCTATCCTGTGTACTTTTGCCATATACTTTCATTATTTTTTTGGGAACAGTTATCAAGTAATTTTTATTTTTGTGTTTCTTATGGGTGCAGCAATTGATTTCTCTCCTACGTAGAGTGGGCACTGTGCTAGTCTATGAAGATATGTCCACTCAATCACAAGGGTTCTGGATTTACATTAACCCTCTCCTCTCTTCTAGTCATCAGAACTACCTGATCTGATATTGTAGTATGTTGATGTCAGGTTTAATCAGTTTTATCAATAATATGTATATATATATATATATATATATATATATATATATTATATATATAAAAAACATAGAAAAGATAATAAAAGATAATCAATGCACATTCCTAGGCCCCATACAATATCATATTATCTGCACACTGGCATACTTTATAAACAAAGGGGTTTTAGTATACATTACAGTGATCACATGAATAAAAAGCCTTCAAATCACGTCAAGGCAACCCCAGTTTTGGAAGGTCCTAACTTCTAACCTTTTTAAATTTCTTTACTTCAATTACGATTAGCAAACTTTGCATTTCTCATTCTTACACTGGATCCATATAACAGGCTCTCTCACTTCCCCCCAGCCCTTTGGCTTTTTAAAATGAGGAAAGAGGCCATCCAGTGCTTTATATTAAAGGCATAGGACCTCCCATAAAGGGGCATGTTGGGGGTGCTATTCACCACATGGAGGCTTGACCAAGCCTCCCAATGATAAATACAATACAAGGATTGTGGAAGCACTCCAATTAGGCTTATTTACACTACATTTAGCGGTGTGCTACTGACTGGTCAAACATTATACAAACATAGAAAAGATAATCAATGCCACTTCCTAGGCCCCATACAATATCATTAACTGCACACTGACATCACTTTATAAACAAAGGGTTTTAGTATACATTACTGTGATCACATGAATGAAAAGCCTTCCAACCACGTCAAGTAACCCCAGTCTGGAAGGTCCTAACTTCTAACCTTTTTAAATTTCTTTTACTTCAATTACGGTTAGCAAACTTTTGCATTTCTCATTCTTACACACTGGATCCATATAATAGGCTCCCTCACTTCCCCCCAGCCCTTTGGCTTTTTAAAAATGAGAGAAGAGACCATCCAGTGCTTTATATTAAAGGCATAAGACCTCCCATAAAAGGCATTGTTGGGTGCTATTACCACATGGAGGCTTGACCAAGCCTCCCAATAAATACATACAATACAAGGATTGTGGAACAAATATAGTTGTAAATTAGCTTAATTGGAGTGCTTTGTGATACATCAATAATAAAACCTTATATTAAAAGATTAACTCAATAATAAAAGCACTGGGATTTGGCCATCCAGAAAAACTCACAACCACTTCCTGGTTTAAATGAGTGCTCTACTTAATTTTATTCTCTTGGGAAGCTTTTAGCTACATTAGAACATCCCTCCCTAACCTATATAGCAATCACTATCCTGTGCTGTCCTAACCTCATAGTGATTGTAAATGTGGAACTTGCTGTGGTAATACTAATAAGTATACTCATAGCATGGTTAGCTGGATCCTTGTATGTGTTTCAGGTTGATCACTGGTGCTGGCTTGGTTCAAATTGCACCTTGTGACAGCATTGCCTGGGTCTATTCTCAGACCAGAAGGATTTATTCCACGTACATTCCATGGATTATAGCTGACAGGTAGGTGGTTGGATGTGTGGCTCCTACTGCCTGAAGTGACCTAAATAATCCTTCCCTAATCCTATAGTGTAATAGCTATGGATGTAAGGGAAGGGCAGATGGGTCTCTTGCATGTTTAAATCCTTGGGCGGAATAACTAAAACATGACCAGGGCTTTTAATGTCTGTAAGTCAGTAAAATAGTTTGATTCCAGGATATAAGAAAGCTATTTTCTAGCATTCTGTGCAGCCAGGGAATGTTGGGAGTTGTAGTTTTAAACATGTGACAAGTTCAACACCCAGGCTCTATATCATTACACTGTATTGCATCTTAATACATTCATTAGTGATGGACATAAAGAAGAACTTACTGCTAATGTGAATGCTGGGAGTTGTAGTTTTCAAACATGTGTAAGGTCCCAAGTTCAACAACCCTGCTCTATACCATTAGGCTGTATTACATCTGGACACATGCCTTACTTAAAGGCATTGTACTTACTACAAACAGAGAATGCTTGGTTTGTAGTTTCAACATATGAAAGGTCACAAGTTCAACACCCCTGCTCTATACCATTAGGATGAATTACATCTAGACACATGCCCTTAGCTACAGGGAATAAATGAGTACTTTGCATGTCCCCGCCCATTTCTTTGGAAGTAAGAAATATGTGCTTATATTTTGGATTATTAGGGCAATGCTATATAATAACATGAGGCTGTGAGGTACCTTCTATTATAGAAGGCACTACTTACTTATTTTATACTCTGTGTGGAGCTTTTAGCCCCTTTAAAACACCCTCTCCCTAACCTTTAAAACACCTCTCCCTAACCAGTGTTCTATGCTGTCCTAACCCATAGCGATTGTAGATCTGAAACTTGCTGTGATAAATACTAATAAGTGTTAACCTATCATGTTAATAGGATCCTGTACAGGGTCTCAGATTGTCCACTGTTGCTGTTTAGTTTGAACTGCACATTGTGGTATGGTTGCCTGGATCTGTTCTCTGACCTACAGGTTATTCCACTGGCAGGTCAAATAGATAAGGAGGGTATGTGTATGTTTGCTCATGTTATGTGGTGGGATTTCCAGGGTCCTATTTAGGACTTTCAGACTTATAACATTTGAGCCTACTTGCTGGGAGTGGAAAGGGAGAGCAAGTTTGGAATGGTTTGGAAGGGATCAAAGTAGCCTCTCTCTAGTCCTACAACTTAACTGCTATGGGTATAAGAGAAAGGCAGACAGAATCCGAACCACTTGCATGTTTTGTGGTATCACTAAAAGCATGAACCCGACTTATATTAAATAATAAATAAAAATTGTGCTGTTTAGGTTGAACTGTACATTGTGGCGGATTACCTCGAAAAGATACACACATAATTCCAGTTGTGCACCAACGGTATATATACTTTTGCTATATATATTTAAAAATCTATTACTATGGATATAAACTGCAGGTAACTAGCAGCTTTCAAAATCTTATCAGTGACTTCCATATTGGTGTGGGGCCGGGGGCATAGCCAATAAGTGCACATGCTCACAAGGCTCTTTGAAGACTACATGGGCTGTAAGCCTTCTTAGTTACAGAATCTATTACTTATTACTTACATGTACTAATGCAACTTGCTAGAGAAGAATCTTTAATTCTTTTTAATTCAATTTATAGGTGTTCTGGGGAGAAAAACGTTTACATTGGATTTAAAAACATAAGTTTATTCTCCTTTGAATGTAAATTTACATTCACAAGATGACAGATTATGACATTTTGATGCTGCTTTAGATACAACAAGCCGATGCAGAAACCAAAAAGATACTTCTTACCTAAGGGCCGGATTTACACCTCAGAGCCGTAGGCCCAAAGAGCCTGGCACCCTTAGCCCCACCCCTAAACACAGACCACACCCCTAAACCACACCCTTTTATATTTTTTGGGGAAGAAAATAGACTATAAAGGGTTGGATTGGTGGGAGGAGATTGACAGCCGCCCCTCCAACCTCAGGCCCCCTAGGCGTGTGCCTACTGTGCCTAATGTTTAATCTGGCCCTGCTTACCTGACAATGCAATGCTTTAAACTCCTTCACAAGACTTACTGCATCACGGGATCCCGGTCAGGTAAGTATAACTTTTTTGGTTCTGCATCAGCTGTACGCCTCAGTATTAAAGGTTTTAAAATTAGCCAAAATTGTCGCGCAAATCTTAACTGAGCCTTTATACATAGGCTATGCCATGCTTTTTCCAAATTTTTGAAACGAAGAGTGCAAACCCACAGTAACCCCATAGTACATTGGTTAGCATGGGGTTTGCACTAATTCAGCACAAAAATGGCAGATATAGCATCACCCCCTTATCTGGAGTGGACTGGCCAGTAGGCCAGGGGGCATTTGCTGCAGCAAAATTTGGGCCACTAATTTGGAACAGTAGAACATGGCCAGCTATTCAGAAGTGATGTCATGATGCGAGGCTTCACAATGACGTCATGCAATGCATGCATGTAATGACGTTGTGGCGTGTGATAATGCCATCTAGTGTCCTACATTTTACTGTGGGGCCTTGAGCTAGAGGATGCCCTGCTGCCTACACTTTAAAGTAGCCAGTTGCACAGGTTTTTGCTATTATATTTTAATGTGCCAGAAATGATGTTGGAATGGAAGAGTGTGTGGGAGTACCTGTTTATCTGACAGAGGGGTAATGTGTGTTTAGTGGTTGCACGAGGGCAGGCTTTAACTTGGTCTCGGTGCCAAAGGTGATGTTGGAATGGGCGATGGAGTTAAGAGGGTTGTGTGTGCAGTTGGAGGTACTGTTTGAGAGTGTATAGTACCTGTATGTCTATCAGAGTCAAGTGTGTGTCTGTAAGAGAGAGTGTGGAGTACCTGTATGTCTATCAGAGTGGATGTTTGTGGTCTGTAAGAGAGAGTGTGAGAGTACCTGTATGTCTGGCAGAGTGGAGGTGTATGCCTGTCTGTAAGAAAGAGTGTGGGGTACCAGTATGTCTGTCAGACGGAAGTGGTGTGTCTGTCTGTAAGAGAGAGTGTGAAAGTACCTGTTTACTGTCAGAGTGGAAGCGTGTGTCTGTCTGTAAGAGAGAGTGTGAGAGTCCTGTATGTCTGGCAGAGTGGAGGTGTAATCTGTCTGTAAGAAGATTGTGGGAGTCCATATGTCTGTCAGAGCGGAAGTGTGTGTCTGTCTGTAAGAGAGTGTGAAAGTACCTGTTTATCTGTCAGAGTGGAACGTGTGTCTGTCTGTAAGAGAGAGTGTGGGAGTACCTGTATGTCTGACAGAGTAAAGTGTGTCAGACATACATGTGTGGAGAACCTGTATTTCTGAGAGTTAAGAATGTGTGAGTGTCTGTGTGTGAGAGAGTGGGAATAATGTATGTCTGAGAGAGTGGAAATGTGTGTTAGTGGTTGCAAACAGGGCAGGCTTTAACTTGGTCTCGGTGCCAGAATTGATGTTGGAATGGGGGAATGAGTGGAGAGGGTGTTTGTGTGCAATTGGAGAGTCTGTTTGAGTGTGTTTGTACCTGTTGTCTATTAGAGTGGAAATGTGTGTCTGTCTGTATGAGAGGGTGTGGATATACCTGTATGTCTGTCAAGTGGCTGGTCTGTCTGTCTGCAAGAGAGAGTGTGGAAGAACCTGTATGTCTGTCAGAGTGGAGGTGTGTGCCTGCTGTAAGAGAGAGTGTGGGAGTAGTACCTGTATGTCTGTCAGAGTGGAAGTGTGGTCTGTCTTCAAGAGAGTGTTGGAGTATCTGTTGTAAAAGTGGACATGTGTGTCTATCTGTAAGAAAGATTGTTGAATAATGTGTGAGTGTCGGTCTGTGTGTGAGAGAGTGGGAATATATGTATGTCTGGGAAGTGGAAGTATGTGTGAGTGGTTGCAACCAGGGCAAGCTTTAACTTTGTCTAAGTGCTAGATGTGATCTTGAAATGGGGGGATGGAGTGGAGAGGGGTGCACCTGGATGTACTTTTGAGAATGTGGAGTACCGTATATCTTAGAGAGTGGAAGTGTATGTGAGTGTCTATGAGAGAAGTGTGGGAGTGCCAGTATGTCTGGAGAGTAGGAGTGTGTGTGAGTGCCTATCTTTGAGAGAGAGCGTGGGAGTTTGTGTGTCTAAGAGAGTTGGAGTGTATATGAGTGCCTGTTTGTGAGGAGAGAGTGTGGGAGTACCTGTATGTTTGAAGACTAGGAGTGTGTGTGATTGTTGGACTTCTGTTCCTGTCTGTCACAGTTTCTTGTGCTCTCTATCGCCTATATATACTTGTCTGTGTATCTGTCTAGCTATCTCCTGCCTGTCTGTCTCTCTCTGCATCTTGCTTACTATCTGTGTCTCTCTGACTATATCCATTTATCTGTCCATCTCTGTTAAGTATAATGGGAGTGCCTTATTAGTGGTGGAAGGGGTGTGATTTAAGAAAGTTAGAGTTACGCTACGCATGGCACATATAGTCCCTTTAGTGCTAGAAACAGTGGCAATGCACAGATGCACGTGAAAGGGCTACTTGATTGTATTTGCCCCTAGGCCAAATAGGCCCGTCCTCCCTGCTTAGAATGAAGACCAATTTCATGTTAAATTACATTTTTTGCAGAACCCTTAGTGATAGTATTGTGTGACTTGGTACATTCTCATGCTCTGCTCTAACAGTCCTGAATGCAATTGGAACATTAAAACATTCTTTCGTGGAGACAGTCAGTGATATCAGCACTGCATTCCTGTGTGTCGGTGTTCAATGTCCAAAGGCTTAAGTTTCAAATGATTAAGATAATACAGGGCTTCTCAATAAAGCTGAAAACAAAATGTGACATACAGTGTAACATGTTGTATATTGTTTTGCTGTTTATAGTCTCCATAGGATACATAAATACATTAATGATTTTAAAATTTATGCCCCCAATTTATCACTTGGCTTCATAACTAAAGATTCAGACAAAAATCTTTCAGTGCAGAAATTCCTCAGAGATACCCAACCTGGCTGGGGCCACCCTAGCAACACCCGCAGGCAAGGTGGCACTTCATTAGCCCCGCCTTGATCTGCCCAAACCCAGTGCTGCATTACATATACTGCCTCATCCCTTTATTAAGGAGAACTATGGTCCCAAACATGTTGATTTTAAATGAAAGGCTGGGTTCCTACCTTTAAAATGAGCCATCAACTATCTCTCTATGTGCTGCAGAGCCCAAGATATGAAGAAATCAGAAAGTTAGGGGTGGGAGGTTCGGAATCTCGCTGTCAAAATACTAGTTCCTCCTCTAATCTGCGGTTGGCACATGCTCAGTGTAGGAGAAAGCAGAAGAAACCAGTAAAGATTGAGTTACATTGACTGAAGGAAAGAGGGAGGGGCCACATGGTGTTTCAAGGGGACTGCAATAGGAATGGCCAGGGGGCCCATGAGGAGGAGGAGACTACAATGTTCAACATTGTCAGTAGACATTGGGGTATTCCTGAAATCAGATCCAGTATATGGTAAACTTTTTGAAGCACCCCCTCTATTTTCATATTCGCAGCGCAGAATTTTGTCTAATACCCTGATTAAAGCAGATTTACCACAAGAGATTATTTCCAAACAAATGGTTTGCAGGAGACAAAAGCGGGCACATTTCCATATAGAAGTTGTCAATCCTGCATTGCCATCATACCAGGGACACTATTAACATCCAATAAAGGACATAAGATTAAACTGAGGCAATTTGCTACTGTAGATCCACTGGCGTGATTTATATGCTTAGTGTCCTTGTGGTTGGGCTTACATTGGTAAAAAAAAAGGGAATTGCGTATTAGAATAAGTGAACATAAACAGGATATTTCTAAATACCAGGTATTAATAAGTAATTTGAAACCTAGTTAGCAAACACTTTTTTACCTACAAGCACCAGTTTCCCAATTACGCTGGCTGGTATTAGAAATAGTGAAAAGGCATCCACGAGGTGGTAATTTTCACACAACTTCTGTTGCAAAAAGACTAGCTGGATATAGATTAGATACCATGTCACCTAATGGTATAAATGAGGAATTTACCATGTCTTGTTTCCTAACTTTTGGTATAATCAGTTTTACATTATGTGTAACCATTCCAATGTTGTTTGCTATTCTCTGGACCTTCCAGTTATATTAGATTCTGTTTTACTTTACAGCCTTAGATGAAGTGCCATCTATTGGAAGCTTAGAAGAAGGTAGAATTTATATCCAGATACATGTATATCTTTGCCTTATATTAGATACATTGCTATTTTAGATTGTATCTCATTGTATAAAAGATGTTACTGTTCACTTATTGCTAAATATATCCTTATTGTTTAAAATTTAGATAGCTGCAATAGTAGATAGAATCAGATGTATATTTTATTCTCTTTTGGGGTAGGGGTTGAAAGAATCTGCACCCTTCAATTTTGGATGTGCTTGGGACTTCTTTCGACTTTTATAAAATATTAATGAACCTGATTGAAATTGATTATCCCCAACTATCTCTCAATTCCCTGTACTCCTCTCCAAAACCCTCACCCACCCCAGAGCTGTTAAGCTAGGTGACTTGCCAGAGACCTGTTACTGATAAATGTCAAAAACCAGTTGATATTCACCAGAAAGAAGGGCTGCCAAAATTAGGAAATGCCATTACCCTGCAGAGTAATAGTTTTATTATGGTTGTGATTGATGTCTCTACACAGCTGCTGATTTGAATGGCCGTGGTACTCACAGGTACGCATTCAGGAGGAGACCCAAGTCTGTAGGTTTGGACTCTGGAGCAGATGAGGCTGATGGAGTTGTATGCAGGATACTAAGGCACTACTGGAAACTGGATAGCAAAAGGTGCTGGAACAGACAAGGTAAGTCTCTGATGCTGGAACTGGTAAAGTAAGTCTTTGATGCTGGAACAGTAAGGTAAGTCTTTGATACTGGAACAGGCAAAGATAAACTGTAGCAGGCATGGAGATCGCTAGAAACAGGTGAAGTAAGTAGAACTGAGACAGGGGTAGCTACCACTACAATCGGGCCCTGGCTTTTGAATCCTCATGCCGTGCTTCCGGCGTTGTGACGTAAGTACAGAACGGCTGTACCCGGAAGTACAGAACGGCTCGGGACCGGAGCGGCAGGTAGTTCGTACAGTACCCCCCCCCCCTACGGGTGGGGCACACCAGACCCAACAGACCAGGTTTCTCTGGAAAACTCCTGTTGAAAACTTTGAACCAGGCGAGGAGCATGCAAGTCCGAATGTTTAATCCAGGATCTTTCTTCTGGACCAAACCCTTTCCATTGGACCAGATACTGAAGAGATCTTCTAAAGAATCTAGAGTCCAAAATCTTCTCAACCTTTATCTTGTTGACCATCAACGGAAATAGGGGCAGTAGGTAGTAGAGGTGTGGAACATTGATTAAAGCAAACTGGTTTGATGAGAGAAACATGAAACAATAAGGAATCTGCATGTTAGAAGGAAGCTGAAGACGAACAGCAACTGGGCCCACTAATTCCAGTATAGGGAAAGAAACAATGAATTTGGGTCCCAATTTGGAGGCAGGGACACGTAGATTAATATGAGCAAGGAGAGACACCACTTTACCTCCAACTGAGTTGAGTAAGATGGAGGTTCCCTACGTCTCCTATCAGCTGCATTTTTTTATACAAGAGCTGACTTCCGAAGGCAGATTTCCGTAGAATGCCAGATAGCCGACATCTGGGCAGCTGAGTTATTGGTAGCTGGGTAATTGTGTGAAAAGGAAATCTTGGGGGAATACATCTAGGATGTTTCCAAAGACACACAAAAGGATTACCCAGTAGATGCATGAGGTGCATTGTTATGGGCAAACTCAGCCCAAGGCAGAAGGTCAGACCAATCATCCTGAGTATAGGAAATGTAATAACGAAGGTATTGTTCAAGAGACTATGGTTAGTGCATTCAATATCCATTGGATTGTGATTGGTGAGCCAAGAAAAATTGTAACTAAACCAGTGTTCTATGCTGTCCTAACCCCATAGCGATTGTAGATCTGAAACTTGCTGTGATAAATACTAATAAGTGTTAACCTATCATGTTAATATGGATCCTGTACAGGGTCTCAGATTGTCCACTGTTGCTGTTTAGTTTGAACTGCACATTGTGGTATGGTTGCCTGGATCTGTTCTCTGACCTACAGGTTAATTCCACTGGCAGGTCAAATAGATAAGGGAGGGTATGTGTATGTTTGCTCATGTTATGTGGTGGGATTTCCAGGGTCCTATTTAGGACTTTCAGACTTATAACATTTGAGCCTACTTGCTGGGAGTGGAAAGGGAGAGCAAGTTTGGAATGGTTTGGAAGGGATCAAAGTAGCCTCTCTCTAGTCCTACAACTTAACTGCTATGGGTATAAGAGAAAGGCAGACAGAATCCGAACCACTTGCATGTGTGTTGGTATCACTAAAAGCATGAACCCGAGCTTATAATTAAAATAATAAATAAAAATTGTGCTGTTTAGGTTGAACTGTACATTGTGGCAGGATTACCTCGAAAAGATACACACATAATTCCAGTTGTGCACCAACGGTATATATACTTTTGCTATATATATTTAAATAAATCTATTACATATGGATAATAAACTGCAGGGTAACTAGCAGCTTTCAAAATCTTATCAGTGACTTCCATATTGGTGTGGGGCCAGGGGGCATAGCCAATAAGTGCACATGCTCACAAGGCTCTTTGAAGACTACATGGGCTGTAAGCCTTCTTAGTTACAGAATCTATTACTTATTACTTACATGTACTAAATGCAACTTGCTAGAGAAGAATCTTTAATTCTTTTTAATTCAATTTATAGGTGTTCTGGGGAGAAAAACGTTTACATTAGGATTTAAAAACATAAGTTTAATTCTCCTTTGAATGTAAATTTTACATTCACAAGATGACATGATTATGACATTTTGATGCTGCTTTAGATACTAACAAGCCGATGCAGAAACCAAAAAGATACTTCTTACCTGAAGGGCCGGATTTACACCTCAGGAGCCTGTAGGCCCAAAGAGCCTGGCACCCTTAGCCCCACCCCTAAACACAGACCACACCCCTAAACCACACCCGTTTTATATTTTTTGGGGAAGAAAATAGACTATAAAGGGGTTGGATTGGTGGGAGGAGATTGACAGCCGCCCCTCCAACCTCAGGCGCCCCTAGGCGTGTGCCTACTGTGCCTAATGTTTAATCTGGCCCTGCTTACCTGACAATGCAATGCTTTAAACTCCTTCACAAGACTTACTGCATCACGGGATCCCGGTCAGGTAAGATATAACTTTTTTGGTTCTGCATCAGCCTGTACGCCTCAGTAGTAAAGGTTTTAAAATTAGCCAAAATTGTCGCGCAAATCTTAACTGAGCCTTTATTACATAGGCTATGCCATGCTTTTTCCAAATTTTTGGAAACGAAGAGTGCAAAACCCACAGTAACCCCATAGTACATTGGTTAGCATGGGGTTTGCACTAATTCAGCACAAAAATGGCAGATATAGCATCACCCCCTTATCTGGAGTGGACTGGGCCAGTAGGCCAGGGGGCATTTGCTGCAGCAAAATTTGGGCCACTAATTTGGAACAGTAGAACATGGCCAGCTATTCAGAAGTGATGTCATGATGCGAGGCTTCACAATGATGTCATGCAATGCATGCATGTAATGACGTTGTGGCGTGTGATAATGCCATCTAGTGTCCTACATTTTACTGTGGGGCCTTGAGCTAGAGGATGCCCTGCTGCCTACACTTTAAAGTAGCCAGTTGCACAGGTTTTTGCTATTTATTTTAATGTGCCAGAAATGATGTTGGAATGGAAGAGTGTGTGGGAGTACCTGTTTATCTGACAGAGGGGTAATGTGTGTTAGTGGTTGCAACGAGGGCAGGCTTTAACTTGGTCTCGGTGCCAAAGGTGATGTTGGAATGGGCGATGGAGTTAAGAGGGTGTGTGTGTGCAGTTGGAGGTACTGTTTGAGAGTGTGGGAGTACCTGTATGTCTATCAGAGTGGATGTGTGTGTCTGTAAGAGAGAGTGTGAGAGTACCTGTATGTCTGGCAGAGTGGAGGTGTATGCCTGTCTGTAAGAAAGAGTGTGGGAGTACCAGTATGTCTGTCAGAGCGGAAGTGTGTGTCTGTCTGTAAGAGAGAGTGTGAAAGTACCTGTTTATCTGTCAGAGTGGAAGCGTGTGTCTGTCTGTAAGAGAGAGTGTGAGAGTACCTGTATGTCTGGCAGAGTGGAGGTGTATGCCTGTCTGTAAGAAAGAGTGTGGGAGTACCAGTATGTCTGTCAGAGCGGAAGTGTGTGTCTGTCTGTAAGAGAGAGTGTGAAAGTACCTGTTTATCTGTCAGAGTGGAAGCGTGTGTCTGTCTGTAAGAGAGAGTGTGGGAGTACCTGTATGTCTGACAGAGTAAACGTGTGTCAGACATACAGTGTGGGAGAACCTGTATTTCTGAGAGTTAAAGAATGTGTGAGTGTCTGTGTGTGAGAGAGTGGGAATATATGTATGTCTGAGAGAGTGGAAATGTGTGTTAGTGGTTGCAAACAGGGCAGGCTTTAACTTGGTCTCGGTGCCAGAAGTGATGTTGGAATGGGGGAATGGAGTGGAGAGGGTGTTTGTGTGCAATTGGAGGTACTGTTTGAGTGTGGTTGTACCTGTATGTCTATTAGAGTGGAAATGTGTGTCTGTCTGTATGAGAGGGTGTGGAAGTACCTGTATGTCTGTCAGAGTGGCTGGTCTGTCTGTCTGCAAGAGAGAGTGTGGAAGAACCTGTATGTCTGTCAGAGTGGAGGTGTGTGCCTGTCTGTAAGAGAGAGTGTGGGAGTAGTACCTGTATGTCTGTCAGAGTGGAAGTGTGGTCTGTCTTCAAGAGAGTGTTGGAGTATCTGTATGTAAAAGTGGACATGTGTGTCTATCTGTAAGAAAGATTGTTGAATAATGTGTGAGTGTCTGTCTGTGTGTGAGAGAGTGGGAATATATGTATGTCTGGGAAAGTGGAAGTATGTGTGAGTGGTTGCAACCAGGGCAAGCTTTAACTTTGTCTAAGTGCTAGATGTGATCTTGAAATGGGGGGATGGAGTGGAGAGGGGGTGCACCTGGATGTACTGTTTGAGAATGTGGGAGTACCTGTATATCTTAGAGAGTGGAAGTGTATGTGAGTGTCTATGAGAGAGAGTGTGGGAGTGCCAGTATGTCTGGGAGAGTAGGAGTGTGTGTGAGTGCCTATCTTTGAGAGAGAGCGTGGGAGTATTTGTGTGTCTAAGAGAGTTGGAGTGTATATGAGTGCCTGTTTGTGAGGGAGAGAGTGTGGGAGTACCTGTATGTTTGAGAGACTAGGAGTGTGTGTGATTGTTGGACTATCTGTTCCTGTCTGTCACAGTTTCTTTGTGCTCTCTATCGCCTATATATACTTGTCTGTGTATCTGTCTAGCTATCTCTCTGCCTGTCTGTCTCTCTCTGCATCTTGCTTACTATCTGTGTCTCTCTGACTATATCCATTTATCTGTCCATCTCTGTTAAGTAACTAATGGGTGTGACTTAATTAGTGGTGGAGAAAGGGGTGTGATTTAAGAAATTAGAGTTACGCTACGCATGGCACATATAGTCCCTTTAGTGCTAAGAAACAGTGGCAATGCACAGATGCACGTGAAAGGGCTACTTGATTGTATTTGCCCCTAGGCCAAATAGGCCCAGTCCTCCCTGCTTAGAATGAATGACCAATTTCATGTTAAATTACATTTTTTGCAGAACCCTTAGTGATAGTATTGTGTGACTTGGTACATTCTCATGCTCTGCTCTAACAGTCCTGAATGCAATTGGAACATTAAAACATTCTTTCTGTGGAGACAGTCAGTTGATATCAGCACTGCATTCCTGTGGTCTGTGTTCAATGTCACAAGGCTTAAGTTTCAAATGATTAAGATAATACAGGGCTTCTCAAATAAAGCTGAAAACAAAATGTGACATACAGTGTAACATGTTGTATATTGTTTTGCTGTTTATAGTCTCCATAGGATATCATAAATACATTAATGATTTTAAAATGTATGCCCCCAATTTATCACTTGGCTTCATAACTAAAGATTCAGACAAAAATCTTTCAGTGCAGAAATTCCTCAGAGATACCCAACCTGGCTGGGGCCACCCTAGCAACACCCCAGCAGGTAAAGGTGGCACTTCATTAGCCCCGCCTTGATCTGCCCAAACCCAGTGCTGCCAGTTACTGCCTCATCCCTTTATTAAAGGAGAACTATGGTCTCCAAACATGTTGATTTTAAATGAAAGGCTGGGTTCCTACCTTTAAAATGAGCCATCAACTATCTCTCTATGTGCTGCAGAGCCCAAGATATGAAGAAATCAGAAAGTTAGGGGGTGGGAGGTTCTGAATCTGCTGTCAAAATACTAGTTCCTCCTCTAATCTGCGGTTGGCACATGCTCAGTGTAGGAGAAAGCAGAAGAAACCAGTAAGAGATTGAGTTACAGTGACTGAAGGAGAAGAGGGAGGGGCCACATGGTGTTTCAAGGGGACTGCAATAGGAATGGCCAAGGGGGCCCATGAGGAGGAGGAGACTAACAATGTTCAACATTGTCAGTAGACATTGGGGTATCCTGAAATCAGATCCAGTATATGGTAAACTTTTTGAAGCACCCCCTCTATTTTCATATTGCAGAGCCAGAAGTTTGTCTAATACCCTGATTAAAGCAGATTTACCACAAGAGATTATATCCAAACAAATGGTATTGCAGGAGACAAAAGCGGGCACATTTCCATATAGAAGTTGTCAATCCTGCATTGCCATCATACCAGGGGACACTATTAACCATCCAAGTAAAGGACATAAGATTAAACTGAGGCAATTTGCTACATGTAGATCCACTGGCGTGATTTATATGCTTAAGTGTCCTTGTGGTTGGGCTTACATAGGTAAAACAAAAAGGGAATGCGTATTAGAATAAGTGAACATAAACAGGATATTTCTAAATACCAAGGTATTAATAAGTAATTTGAAACCTTAGTTAGCAAACACTTTTTTACCTACAAGCACCAGGTTTCTCAATTACGCTGGCTGGTATTAGAAATAGTGAAAAGGCATCCACGAGGTGGTAATTTTCAACAACTTCTGTTGCAAAAAGAGCTAGCCTGGATAGATAGATTAGATACCATGTCACCTAATGGTATAAATGAGGAATTTAACATGTCTTGTTTCCTTTAACTTTTGTATAATCAGTTTTACTTATGTGTAACCATTCCAATGTTGTTTGCTATTCTCTGGACCTTCCAGTTATATTAGATTCTGTTTTACTTTACAGCCTTAGATGAGAGCGCCATCTATTGGAAGCTTATAAGAAAAGGTAGAATTTATATCCAGATACATTGTATATCTTTGCCTTATATTAGATACATTGCTATTTTAGATTGTATCTCATTGTATAAAAGATGTTACTGTTCACTTATTGCTAAATATATCCTTATTGTTTAAAATTTAGATAGGCTGCAATAGTAGATAGAATCAGATGTATATTTTATTCTCTTTTGGGGTAGGGGTTGAAAGAATCTGCACCCTGTCAATTTTGGATGTGCTTGGGACTTCTTTCGACTTTTATAAAATATTAATGAACCTGATTGAAATTGATTATCCCCAACTATCTCTCAATTCCCTGTACTCCTCTCCAAAACCCTCACCCACCCCCAGAGCTGTTAAGCTAGGTGACTTGCCAGAGACCTGTTACTGATAAATGTCAGAAAACCAGTTGATATTCACCAGAAAGAAGGGCTGCCAAAATTAGGAAATGCCATTACCCCGCAGAGTAATAGTTATTATTATGGTTGTGATTGATGTCTCTACACAGCTGCTGATTTGAATGGCCGGGGTACTCACAGGTACGCATTCAGGAGGAGACCCAAGTCTGTAGGTTTGGACTCTGGAGCAGATGAGGCTGATGGGAGTTGTATGCAGGATACTAAGGCACTACTGGAAACTGGATAGCAAGGAGAAGGTGCTGGAACAGACAAGGTAAGTCTCTGATGCTGGAACTGGTAAAGTAAGTCTTTGATGCTGGAACAGGTAAGGTAAGTCTTTGATACTGGAACAGGCAAAGATAAACTGTAGCAGGCATGGAGATCGCTAGAAACAGGTGAAGTAAGTAGAACTGAGACAGGGGTAGCTAACACTACAATCGGGCCCTGGCTTTTGAATCCTCATGCCGTGCATGCCGGCGTTGTGACGTAAGTACAGAACGGCTGTACCCGGAAGTACAGAACGGCTCGGGACCGGAGCGGCAGGTAAGTTCGTGACAGTACCCCCCCCTACGGGTGGGGCCACCAGACCCAACAGACCAGGTTTCTCTGGAAAACTCCTGTGAAAACTTTGACCAGGCGAGGAGCATGCAAGTCCGAATGTTTAATCCAGGATCTTTCTTCTGGACCAAAACCTTTCCAGTGGACCAGATACTGAAGAGATCTTCTAAAGAATCTAGAGTCCAAAATCTTCTCAACCTTTAATTCTTGTTGACCATCAACGGAAATAGGGGCAGTAGGTAGTAGAGGTGTGGAACATTGATTAAAGCAAACTGGTTTGATGAGAGAAACATGAAACATATAAGGAATCTGCATGTTAGAAGGAAGCTGAAGACGAACAGCAACTGGGCCCACTAATTCCAGTATAGGGAAAGAAACAATGAATTTGGGTCCCAATTTGGAGGGAGGGGGACACGTAGATTAATATGAGCAGAGGAGAGACACACTTTACCTCCAACTGAGTTGAGTAAGATGGAGGTTCCCTACGTCTCCTATCAGCTGCAGTTTTTTATACAAGAGCTGACTTCCGAAGGCAGATTTGCGTAGAATGCCAGATAGCCGACATCTGGGCAGCTGAGTTATTGGTAGCGGGTAATTGTGTGAAAAGGAAATCTTGGGGGAATACATCTAGGATTAGTTCCAAAGACACACAAAAAAGGAGATTACCCAGTAGATGCATGAGGTGCATTGTTATGGGCAAACTCAGCCCAAGGCAGAAGGTCAGACCAATCATCCTGAGTATAGGAAATGTAATAACGAAGGTATTGTTCAAGAGACTGGTTAGTGCATTCAATATCCCCATTGGATTGTGATTGGTAAGCCAAAGAAAATTGTAACTTCATACTCATGGATTTACATAGAGCTCTCCAAAATTTGCAAACAAATTGAGTACCTCTGTCAGACACTATTTCAGAAGGGAGTCTATGAAAGCGGAGGATATGAGAAATAAATAGTTGTGCTAACTCCTCTGAAGATGGTAGTTTGGGAAGGGTAACAAAATGAGGCATTTTGCTGAAGCGGTCTACCGTCACCCATATAACTGTGTTCTTCTTGGAAGGTGGAAGTTCAACAATAAAGTCCATAGATACATGGGTCCATGGTCTTGATGGAATGGGTAGGGGTTGAAGAAGACCACAAGGTAGAGTTCTAGAAGATTTAGATTGAGCACAGCTGGTACAAACTTGAATAAAGTCTTTAACATTTTTCCTCATTCTAGGCCACCAAAGGGAATGGGCAAGAAGGTAAAATTTTATTTTACCTTATTTTATTAACACCAGGATGTCCAGCTTTCTTGGAACCATGAGTATGTAGAAGGATAGTTTTCCGAAGTAGAACAGGAACGAAGATTTTGCCTGAAGGTGTGTCAGGAGGAGCAGAATAAGACTAGGATCCAGATGAACTAAAACTGGTGCACTGGCAAAAGGTTTTTTGAGTCTTTTAAAGGCTTCAAGGGCTGCAGGAGTCCACGAATCAGGCCTACCACCTATTCTGATAACGGTTAGAAACAGAGAAATTATAGAAGAGAACCCTTTAATGAATTGTCTGTAATAGTTGAAAAAGCCGATGAATCTTTGAATGACTTTGGTTCACATAGGAAGAGACCAATCTTAAATGGCTGAAACTTTAACAGGATCCATCCAGAAACCTTACACAGACACGATGTAGTCAAGAAAGGATACTTGAGAACATTCAAAGAGACACTTTTCTAGTTTGGCATATAAATTACTTTCTCTCAGACGCAGTAACACCTATTTAACATGGAGGCGATGTGAGGGTAGAGCTTGAGAGAAGATTAAAATGTCATCAAGATATACGACTACTGAGATTCCTAACAGGTCTCGGAAAATGTCATTCACAAACACTTGAAACACCGCTGGAGCATTACAAAGGCCAATGGGTATTACTAGATACTCGTAGTGACCATCCCGGGTGTTAAAAGCCATTTTCCACTCATCACCTTTGCGTATACGGATTAGGTTGTATGCCCCACGAAGATCTAGTTTGGTGAATATCTTTGCCCCTTTGATCTGGTCAAACAGTTCTGAGATGAGAGGAAGAGGATAACGATTCTTAATAGTGATCTTATTTAGACCCCGGCAATCGATGCAGTAGACCTCGGTCCTTTTTTTTTTTTTAACAAAAAAGAAACCTGCTCCAGCAAGGGAGGTGGAAGGTTGAATGCCATGTACTCTTTCATGGCTTGAGTTTCAGAGGGTGACAATTGGTATGTGCGTCTCAGAGGTGGCATAGTACCAGCGAGAAGATCGATGGGGCAATCATAGGTGGTAGTTTCTCAGCTAATTCTTTACAAAAAACATCAGAAAAGTCAAGATAACATTCAGGGAGATTTTCCACAGATTTATTTTCACAGTTAATGGTGGAACAATGAATTGGGGAAGTAGGAAGGCAATTATTAAAACAGAAAGGACTCCAAGACTTAAGTTAATTGTTAGACCAATCTATAGTAGGGTTGTGTAACCGGAGCCACGGAAGTGTGAGGATCAGGGGGGCAGATAGACTTTTGGATAAAAAGAAAGGATAAACGTTCTTGATGAAATATGATAACATGTAATAGGATTTCAAAGGTAGACTGGGAGATAAATTACGAGGCCAGGGGTTTATTATCTATTGCCAGGACCCGTAGAGGTTGATGCAGATGAAGAAGGGGAAGACCCAGTTGTGATGCAATGGGATCGTCTTTCTCCCATAAGGGGGAGGCCCAGGCCAAAGCGTTACCTTCCAGCAAGGCGATGATATAACCTACCTTGGCCCGGTCAGAAACAAAATGAGATGGTTGAAGTTCAAATTGAATCCGGCACCGGTTTAGGAATCCTCGTCAAAACGGGGAGGTAGAGGTATGCAGGGTCGGCAGGGCCAGGCGGCATCAGAGTTGGCGTAGGAGCGGGAGCCGGGGAAGTGGAGCAGCAAGTTAGTCCATGTATTAGGCCAATTGCCCCTGATGATGGTCAAATACATCCATGCATTTAGACAGCGCCTGGAGGGTGTTACCCAAATCTGCGATGGACTCCTCAGGTGTTTCCAACGTCCCGATTCTACTGTAACAAATTCGGCCGGATGGCCGGGTACTCACAGGTACGCATTCAGGAGGAGACCCAAGTCTGTAGGTTTGGACTATGGAGCAGATGAGGCTTACCGAGGATTACCGAAAGCGGCACGCAGAGACCGGAAGCAGCATGTGATATACTGCGATATTTCGGAAAGTTCATTCGAACTTTCTGAACTATTTACCCCCCATTAACTTTAATGGGTCCGTTTTCGGACTTTAGAACTTTTTTAGAAGTTCGAAAGTTCAAAAACAGACCAAACTTTCTAAAGTTCGGCCATCTCTACTTTTCAAGTGTAAACACAGAGCCACAATTTCTCATTTTCACTTCTTCAATAAGGGATTTTCATCTGTTACTCACAATTATTAGCTTGCATTTAATAGTGGCAATATAAGTAGTGCAAATCGTTATTGAATTTGTTGCGGTAGCTGTGCGGGTATCTTTTGCCAGGACAAGGAAGCGGTTAATGTTGCATTAACCGCTATTAAATTGGTTAGTGTGTTAAGAGAGAAATTCTTAATCTGAACTGTACAAACCATTGATGGTTTATAGATGATCATTTCTGGCCCCTCCCCTATCCATTACATCACTAATGAAAACGTAAAATGAGCTATTGCTAATCTACACTGGTGTAAATATTTTTACTTTATTATTTTAAGGTTAAAGGAGGAATTAACAGGGTTCAACTGGCCAAATTATAGAAACAAGGAAAGGTAAAAAGTAAAATCTATTTACCTAAATTAGATCCTTAGGCTGGATACATACCATGCAATTTTTCGGTGCGATTGACCGACATTTCCGTGTGTTGGTCGGTTGGCCTGAAAATTAGCATGGTGTGATTTAGGGAGGCTGTGAATGATGTCAGTTGCCCATTTGTCTGGATTGGTAAATCATGGCCATGGGTATTTTTGTTGCGCCAGACAGTTATTCAACCCAGCCGACCACTTGTTAGTGGTGAGCGCAGGGCCACATCTACCATTAGGCAGAGTGAGACATTTGTCTCAGGTGGCACCTCTGCACTCAAGAAAAAAGGCAGCAGACAGGCAGCGGGGAAATCCCCAAATTTGCACACAAGAAGTGTGAGCGACATTCGCATGACTCCAATACACAGTACTTTGAAGTTGCTTCAACTCAACATTTTTTATGGTTCAGTTAGCTTTAGTTTGGTAGACTAGGTAAGTCTAGTTAAGTCTAGTTATGCTAGTTAGCTAGTTAGGACTTGACGTGGTGGCAGGCTTACAAATCTTCTGTCTAAAATATTTTATTCTACAGAAAGTATGGCTTTTCTATTTATTTCTATTTATTTTTACAGTTCAACCAACAGGTATAGCACAGGCTATTAAATAAGTTGTTTTGATCAACTAAAGACTGAAAGGAGCAATATGGTAGTGGGAACACAAGATGATTGAGAAAGGGATGTCATACCTGTTTCTAGTAATTTACATTATTGGTAATTGACTGTCTGAGGAACTGTTTAAATACCTAAGCCACGGCCATTGGCAAAACCATGACCATGGACAAAGCCACACCCACTTTAACACAGCAACGGGTTAAGGGCGGAATTCAAAAGTTTGACTCAGGCAGCAAAAACCCTAGAAGTGCCCCTGGGTGAGCGGTCAGGTAGGCCCAAAAATGTTATGGTATGTACCGTATATACTCGAGTATAAGTCGAATTTTTCAGGCTTTAAAATTAGCCTGAAAACCTAACCTCGACTTATACTCGGGTCAAGTCCTAATTTAGATCCAAATTCTGCAATTACAGATAGTAACCAGTAGGTGGCGCTGTGTTAACCTGCATAGAAAGTTACAGGAGCTGATCTGCCTTTCTGCCTAGTTACTGTAAATCTGATGGGTCTCCTCAGTTTGGGGCAAAAAACAGCTGCTAGTACAGTGCAAAGGACAGCTTGAAACTACAACTCTCAGGTGACATTTTTAACTATTGGGGTCAGAAAATCCTTTACTATATGGGGGTCAGAGGGCCCTTTACTATATGGGGGTCAGAGGGCCCTTAATTAAAAGTTTACTGAACCTTGCCACTCCACATGTTTAGAAACTGAAACTCCCAGCAACAAAGCATGCTGGGAGTTGTAGTTTCCAAACATCTGGAGTGACAAAGAATTGGAGGTTACTGGTACTGGATTTGGCTATTACTGTATGGGATTCATGTATGGGAATTCTGCTGTCCATTTAAAGGGCAATTAAAGCCTAAAAACAACACAGAATCAGAAGGCAGTAGTGGTGATAATTTCTACCCTCGACTTATACTCGAGTCAATCAGTTTCTACAAATTTTTCAGGTAGAAATAGGTACCTCGACTTATACTCGAGTATATACGGTACCCAACCCTATAACAAACTTTCAGCTAGAAATCGATTCATGTTAACTCTTTTGACTTAAGCTAACTATACATGGGCAGACATTATTCCAATCAAGGGCAACGATCAAAAATCCTATTAGAAGATCTACACAAAGTTTGCCACCTAGTAGCAAGCATGGATTTATGAGAAATATATCCTGCCAGAAAAATTTACTTAGAATTTAGACTTAGTAGTGGATGTAGTATACTTGGATTTTGCTAAAGCTTTTGAGTGGAGTGCCTTAGGGTTCTGTACTGGGGCCACTTCTTTTTAATCTGTTTGTAAATGACTTAGAAGAGGGCATTGACAGCAAGGTCTCTGTGTTTGCTGATGACACTAAACTATGCAGAGCTTTGGAAACATCAAATGATGTGCAATTGCTGCAAGCAGACCTAGATAGATTATCAAAATAGGCAGCAGAATGACAGATGAGATTCAATGTTGATAAATGTAAGGTGATGGATTTGGGGTTTAGCAATCCTTTTGCCACCTACCCCATAAATAACAGTGCTAAGTGAATCTCTTATGGAATAAGATTTAGGGGTTCTAGTAGATAACAGACTTAGCTGTAGCAAACAATGCTAGACAGCAATGGCTAGAGCTAGCAAGATATTGTCTTGTATAAAGAGGGGAATAGATTCAAGCAAAAAAAAATATTTTTCTCTTTACAAGGCACTGGTAAGGCCTTATTCAGAATATGTGGTGTAGTTTTCGAATCCTATATACAAAAGGGATATCTTGGAAATGGAAGCAGTACAGAGAAGGGCAACTAAAATAATAAAGGGAATGGAGGGGCTTGACTATGCAGGCAGATTAGACAATTAATAGCTGTTTACATTGGAGAAGCGACATTTGCGTGGGGATATAATCAGTAAAGGTAGGCTCAGGAGAGACCTAGAAATAAAAAAGGGGAGGAAAGATTTTTTTAAAGCTGCTGCTTCCAATTAAACCGAACTTGCTTTTACAGTGCACTTATCCTTTAACAGAACGTTGATCAGTTTCAACTGATTTTGTCGTTTGACAGCACCAACATTATTTAGCATTTTGCATGAAAAACATGTTCTGCTATGGATAATTTATCAAAATGTTGCAAGTTCCTTTCTGGTTTGTAAATGTTGTTTTTACTTTGGGCGTAAATAACTTACACAGGGGATGGACTAGATAATGATGATTAACAAAATAGTGACAGTAAAGGAAAAATCATTGAATAGAGAAGGCTGTATTAGTTTTAGAGGAATTAGACAGATTCAGACAGAGGCTCGTTGCAAACACACATTCTGCAGCTTTAAAAGAGAATGTGATCCCCATGGGGGAGGTAAGTATAGATTTTAGTGCTGGGGTGAATATGCCTGTTAAAGGACAACCAGACCACCCAGCCCATCTTTCATTTGTATCACTGAATCTTTATCTCATTATTATGTTCATTGAAACATTTTTCTTAAAGGACAACAATACCCCCCACATGCTTCCCAGCCAGGGTTGTCTCTCTAATGAGGCAAGGTGAAGCACATTACAGAGCAACACCCTGTAGGGAGGCAGCAGTTTTGATGGAAGAATGTGCCTGGGGTCCAGATGCCAGGGCCCCCTCAAAAAATGTAAAAAAACACACATTTTCGGGAGGTACTGTCACTTTAAATAGCAGGAGAAGCCGAGACTTTCATAGCAAAACAGAATTCAGCTATAACTCCTCCCCCTCCCTTCTGACTGGCAATTAATTTGATCAAAATCAATGTTTGTCAGCACTGAGGATCAAAAATCAATGTTGGGCATTATTTACCAGTCACTGTGGGCATCTAATACGAGTCATTGTGGGCATTATTTACCAGTCACTGTGGGCATCTAATACCAGTCATTGTGGGCATTATTTACCAGTCACAGTGGGCATCTAATACCAGTCATTGTGGGCATTATTTACCAGTCACTGTGGGCATCTAATACCAGTCATTGTGGGCATTATTACCAGTCACTGTGGGCATCTAATACCAGTCATTGTGGGCATTATTTACCAGTCACTGTGGGCATCTAATACCAGTCATTGTGGGCATTATTTACCAGTCATGTGTATAAAGCCCCTCTCTCTTCCAGACAAGCCACACCCCACTTCCAGACAAAGCATAACCTACTTTCAATATAAAACCACACCCCTTCTGGCAGCGTGGCGAGTGGAGGGGCAGCATTTGATTTTTTTTTCAGGTGCCAAAATGCCTAGAGACGGCCCTATTCCCAGCCAGCCCTTCCCATTCAGAGGACATAAACTGCTATGGACTCACCCCTGGGATTACTCTTTACTGGAATATTACTGTATATTCCATCACTTTATTAAACTCTAAAATGTTCATGTATAAACTGGAAATATAAAGGCTAATTATGAAGGTCTATGTCAAACTTTTTGATCAAAATATTTATTGATAACATATCCCTTAGCTGGTGCATCAATCCACTAAATCGCTCCATGTTTTCCTCCTTAATTTATGTAGAAATCCACAGTCGAAACTTTAAAATGCTGTAAAGGATGCTGGATGTCTTTATGGTTGTGGTGGAAACTGGAGTAACAGGGAGAACATATAAACTCCTTGTCAAACCACTGAGCCACCATGTTAATTATTTCATTTTTCCACTTTTAACTAGATATTCCTGCCCCAGAAAATAATTTCAAATATACAGGTTTATACTGCCATAGAAATGGGTGTAATGTTTATAAATACCCTACCATATATTTTTCTTTTATTTGCATTTTTAGTGTGAG
Organism: Hymenochirus boettgeri; assembly: GCA_019447015.1. Taxonomy (NCBI): domain Eukaryota; kingdom Metazoa; phylum Chordata; class Amphibia; order Anura; family Pipidae; genus Hymenochirus; species Hymenochirus boettgeri. Next base: position 80,703,345 of record CM033473.1, on the reverse strand, counting down.
GATTCCCATTAAGGTATTTGGGATGTATATGATCTTAATAATCAAAAAAATGACTACTCAGGGCCGCCATCAGGGGGGTAAAGGGGTACTCCTGTATGGGGCCCGGACTTGCCAGGGGCCCAGATAGTGAGTGGTTATATAGTGGATAATGCACCCCCAACTGTAAATTATAAGGATATTAGAAGTCACCGAGGAGTTCCGTGAACATATAAAAGTACGAGGCCGCAGGCCGAGTACCTTTTATACAGGACACGGTACTCCAAGGTGACTTCTAATATCCTTACAATTTACAGTTCGGGTGCATTATTTATTATAACCTACCCCTTTGTGTCTTCTGGTTTCCTTCTCCTCCTGGAACTGTAAGATTATAAGACTATAATCTTACAGTTCCTCCTATAGAAATCCACTACAGGGGTAGGTTATAAGTAAATAAATAAAAATGTTCCTGCAATCTACTATTAGATGGAGAAGAGAAACAGGACGTGTGTCTGCTGCATGGCCCCATGACCCAGTCAGTAATTGGCTTTACTGTTTATGTGGCTCCACCCCCTCCCTGAACTTGTAGCTCTTCTGTGCTGTGATCCTTCATAGCAGAGCAGGAGGGAGTAACTGTAAGTTATACTGAACCCATTTCTGATTGTGAGAGTCCATGGGGGGGACATTTCTACCCTCTGTCTCACTGCTGTGTACAGGCACTGACAGTGACTGCTCTTGGGGGGGGGGGCTGCTGGTGCCAGTACCTGCATAGCATTGATGACAAACCTTGTAACTTCAGATGTTTAAGAAACAACAACTCCCAGCATGCCTTGTTTGCATTCTGCTACCAAGGCATGCACTGCACATGGGGTAGATAATAACCTAATAGGGCTACTGGGCTATTATAATGCTAAAAAATGAACAACAACTAGGGTATCCTGCTACAGCTGTGCAGGTCCCACATACAACCAAAAAGCTAAAAGGGGAAAGATAAATTCCCTAAGTATCCTGAATAAGTTAAAGGGCATGTCCACCCCCAAAACTATAATCCCCCCCACTACTGGCCCTATTGTGTAGTGTAGTTTAATCCTTACCTTACATCCCAGCTCCATCTGGTTCTTCTGCTATCCCCCCCTAAAGTCCAAAAAAAACGCCCACCAGGAGTACTGCATAGTCCATATAGGACTCTGCCTCCTGTCTCCCCTCCAGAAGAGGTTTGGCATGCATACTGCAGCCCTTCTCCCCCTCCCTTCCCCGCCCTCTCCCTCCCGATTTAGAAAACCTTTCTATATAATATTCTCCCTGTCCCCCCATCCCCAAACGCTATAGATTTAAGTTCAGAAAGTGCCCCAAATATTACTTACCTTCCCTCTTTCCTACGCCGCACTGAACTCCCAGCAGCCACGTCCGTGATTGGCTGCCGCTCAGCCAATCACAGACGCGACTGCCGGTCCCGCCCCTCTGCTTGCATTTTCTCGAGGGAAGAGGGAAGAAAAGTAATATTTGGGGCACTTTCTGAACTTAAAACGATAGCGGTTGGGGATGGGGGGACAGGGAGAATATTATATGAAAAATGTTTAAGAAGGGTGGACATGCCCTTTAATAAAATGCAAGTAGCGGGAATAAATCAATAAAAGAATTTTAATATAGGAATGTATCCTTAAAAGCTATACATTTGTAAGCATATCATGACAGGGAAAAGCCCAAGATGGGCGACAGATACAACCTGCCCCCTCCCCCCCCTTTATACCCCCTTTTTTCTAAATTCTGCTTTCCCCTAAATAACTGACACCACACGATTTCGAGGAAAAGGCATTTGGCCACGTTTATTGTGACATAACATTGACAATAATGATTCCCAACTTTATTACCTATAACCAACTTAGATAAATGTATTTATCAACCATAAAGCACCCCTTCCAACTTGGCTTGTGACTGCTTTTCCTTGCTTTTCTCTCTGGCAATGCTCCCGACTTCCAAGCCATGAATTTCCATGAGCCATGAGCCTCCTGCCGCTCCTCCACTCCGGCCCGGGAAGCACTCCGACCTTCAAGCCCGTTCCATTCTCTCCAACAGGCCCATCGCCTACTGTCCTTTAATTAGCCAATTAGGTAGCCCTCCTCTAGGGCTAACCTCCCAAACATTGCCAGAGACCTCCACACAGCCTTTCAACTTCCACAACCCCAACCCTTACTAAAACTCCAGGGAGGGAGGGAGGGCCAATCACTGTCTACACCAAATTGGCGCCAAAAGGTATCTCTCCCCCCCATTCTATCTTTCCTAGTTTCCTCCTCCCTCTCTTCACGCCCCCTTTCTTATACACTACCTGACCTAACAATGCTCCTTTGCCCCTGAGCTAACCCTGTCATGAGTTCCTATGCTGCAGTTTGCAGCCTGTTACTAACTAGTCATATAAGATAAAACAGAATCATATGTATACACATTAAAATGTTTGGTTATAACACTGTTCACTACAAACGTAGGTAAGATGGTAAGTATGTAACAGCATATATAAAAAGGAAGTCCATATATTGAAACTGAGTCCCGATATACACTTGCTGGAACAAGTGTTCCAAAGAAATATAAATGGTGTTACATAAAATAAATAAATTGAATCTACCTGCCACGAGGATCCCAAAAGGACACTGAAAAAAGAAGGTGATTCAGGACCCCAGTCCCTGCAGCAAAAGACCCACGGGTCAACGAGGGATCCTAGGAACTGTAAGATGAAACTAGTGCACTCCCATCACCTTCACACTGTATGTAGCCACCTCCTAGTTCCACGCCAATCCTCCACACTTGACACTCGGATCAGATACAATCCCTCCAAGCTTGTGATTTTGTTTGTGTTGCAGTGTGGCCGTGGTGCCCTAAGGGTCTTTAAAATGTGTGCAACCTTAACAAAGTGGGCGTGGTTTTAACAAAGTGAGCGTGGAACAAAAATCCACATTCACTGCTTCTCTTCTACCCATGTGTCCCTCTTTTGCATTTTAAAATGATGGGAGGAAGTCATGTCTGAGTTGGTTTGTGTTATGGGGGGCCCAGAAATGTACCCAGTATGGGGCCCAGAAAATCTGATGGTGGCCCTGTGACTACTAGTGGCAGCTATTATTGGGATATTTGTAATTTGTGACTAATAAAATCCAGCTGATCTGATTGGTCAGTGCAACTGAAATTTGGATGTCTGTAAATTTCAGCTGCTAAGGATAAACATTCAAATAGACAGTGTGGTAAAATCCATCCAAGAGTATTTTCTGTTGGGTTAAAATATCAGCCTGCGAGTACTCAGTCTTAATCTGCAGCAACCACTCAGATTGTATCAAGTGTTTTCTAACAAAGTAGACCAGTAAAAAGGATCATCATCTGACTGGTTGCTGCAAATTAATTGTACCTCTTATTAAATAAGCTGTATATTCCTTTTAATACAGAATGATTGTTTGTTTTCATGACCCATTACCTCACGCCACACCTCATAGTTTGTGTGCTCAGTCTGGTTTAACTGACTATTTTTGCTCCTTACCAGTGTTTGTTTTTCCTTCTCAAATTTAACACACTGAAAACCATTCAAAGAGCTGAAATGTACATAATGTTCTGTATAAGACAAGCTGTATTGCTCAAGATGTCTTCGGTGTTTTAACTCCCAAAGTACTGAAGTCTATCTGTTTTATAAGTTGTGCCCCCAACCGCTATGTCAGATTACTAAAATAAGAACCAGAACTTTACTTACAGCCATTCTGGGGCACCAGAACTTGCAAACAGGGGCCAGACCAGCAGCTGTCTTGTCTTTTGACTGTATTACTGGAGCTTGTGGGTAATTGGTGAACCAGTTTACAAGAAAACACAGGAACTACTGTATTCTGAAGAACAGGCTTTACTGAAGTATTAACATAGAACTTCTAAACAGCAAGAGAGCACAATAAACAAAATGGAGTCCAACACTTACAGCACTAAGCACAACAATGTATCAACTCATAACCTGTGACTAGAGGCTGGCTCAGTCTTAAAGTCACAGCACTATATATTACATCCTCCATCTTTAATTAAGTTTACCCATCATGAGTCTATACTTAAATTTTTGTATCAAACAAATCTACTCATTATATTTAGTTCAGTTTGTAATCATGTAACTTGACAGGTACTTTCACAGATCTTCCAAAGCGGGTACACTGTTGGACTTTTGTTTGGTGGGCTGCTTGCATGAACTCATCAACTGAATTGTCTTGAGGTACAGCCAATGCTGTGGAAGATACTCTGGGGATTATTTCAGAGGTACTGTTGATTTCCTCTGGTAGATTAACTTCATCTTCAACAGCGGGAACAGTTGTGTCATATCTCAAATGACGTCTATTTCTGCGGTAGTTTACTCCTTTAGCAGTGACTACTGTATATGACCGTGGTTCAGCAGTAGGTCTTGAAATAACAGCAGGCTGCCATCCTTGGGAGGTTTGCATTCTCACTCTGTCTCCCTGATGAAAGATAGGCAAGTCTTTAGCACCACAATTGTAGTACTTTCTTTGAGATTTCTGCAGTTTCAACAATTGTTTGTGAGCATTCACATAAATTTTAGGTTGAAGAACTCTAGTTGTTTCAGGCAAAGTACTTCTCAACACTCTGCCCATCAGCAGTTGAGCTGGTGCAACGTGAGTGCCAGAGATGGGTGTATTCCTGAGATGCAAAAGGGCCAAATGTGGATCAACACCAGTGGTATAGGACTTCTTGAAGAGAAGTTTCACAGTTTGAATCATTCTCTCCGCTTGACCATTAGATTGTGGCTATCCTGGACTAGAATGAACCAGTCTAATGCCCCATTGGGATGCAAATGTACATATATCTCTGCTGGAAAAGGGCATATTATCAGAAACCATCTCACGAGGAATGCCGTGTCTCGCAAACACTGCTTTAAGTTTGGCAATGACAGTTTGTGATGTTTTATCTATAAGTCTCAGGATTTCTGGATATTTCGAAAAATAGTCCACAATCAGCAAAAATGCATGGCCTTTAAAATCAAAAATATCTACAGCAAGTTTAAGCCAAGGAAGTTCTGGTATCTCATGTGACAATAATGTCTCTTTTTGGTTGGCTGGTAGATTCTCTTGGCAGACAGGACAATGTTCTACCATTTGCTCAATGTCTTTGGACATGCCAGGCCAGCACATAGTCATTCTAGCTCTTGCTTTTGAGCGTTGTATTCCTTGGTGAGCAGTATGAAGTCTTTTTCGCATTTCAGACCTTAAACTTGTGGGGATAACAATTCTATCTCCACACATAAGGAGTTCATCAGCTATGGAAAGGGAATGTCGCATTGACCAAAATGGATACAATGTAGATGGTATTTGTTTCCTATGCTTTGGCCAACCATTCACATGCATATCCTGAACAGCTTTAAGAATATCATCTTTCTGAGTTTCTTTCTTTAAAGCTTGTAGCAGGTCTTGACTTATTGATTCTGTGCACTGCATTGCATAAACCACTTTCTCCTCAAATATATCTTTAACAATATTAGTACTGGTGGCATCAACTGCTCTGGAAAGTGCATCAGCAATTACAACCAATTTTCCTGGAGTATATGAAACAGACAAGTCATATTTTTGCAGCTGTAATAGCATTCTCTGTAATCTAGCTGGGGCTTGACCAATGGGTCTTGATAGAATAGCTTGCAGAGGTTTATGATCTGACCGTACTTTTACATGAGCTCCATAGATGTACTGATGGAATTTCTTAGTGGCAAATACGATTGCCAGCAGTTCCTTTTCGATTTGTGCATAGTTTTGTTCAGCACATGATAGTGCTCTTGAAGCATAAACTATTGGTTTCCTTTCTTGCAGAAGACATGCTCCTAGCCCGTCTTTTGAGGCATCAGCTTGTATTTCAAGTTGTTTGGATTAAAGAAAGTGAGAGCTGGAACTTTAGTCAGACAGAGTTTTAATGAATTTAGGGCTGTATCTTGTTCTGGCCCCCACTGCCACACAGTATCTTTCTTTAATAGCAGTCTCAGAGGTGCAGTTAAGGTTGCCTCATTGGGAATATATTGAGCTAAGTACCTTATTATTCTGAGAAAACGCATCAGGCCTTTCTTATCCTGAGGTGTAGGCATGCTTAGGACTGCTGAGACTTTAGCATCATCTGGCTTGACACCCTCTGGGGTTATGATGTGGCCCATGTACTTAACTTGTTTCACCAAGTATTGAATTTTTTCTTTGTTGAACTTAATGTTAAGTTTTTTGGCTCACTCCATCACTTGTCTCAGAGTGTTATCATGTTCCTCTTTAGTAGAAGCAGCTATGATCATGTCATCAGCTATAATGTGGATGCCTTCAATGTTTCCAAAAGCCTCTGCATTCTTTTGTTGAAACACTTCACTAGCAGACTTAATTCCAAATGGTAGCCAATAGAATTTGTAGCGGCCCCATGGTGTGTTAAATGTGCACAGTCGTGAAGATTGCTCATCCAGAACTACCTGCCAGTAGCCATCCTTTTCATCTAAAATGATAAAGAATTGCTTTCCACTCAATTTAGCTAGGACATCCTCAGTTGTAGGAAGGGAATAATGTTGCCGCTTTATAGCTTTATTAAGATCTCTGGGATCCAGGCAGACTCTGAGGTTTCCATTCTTCTTTTCAGTAATTACAAGACTGTTTACCCAAGCTGTAGGTACAGTCACTGGACACACAACTCCTGTCAGTTGCAGTTCAGAAAGGGTTTGTTTAAATTTGTCTAATATGGTATAGGGAATTTTCCTGCACCCATGTATGATTGGTGGGACAGTGGAATCAATGTGAATGTGATGTGTCCCAGGAAAATTACCAAGTCCTTCAAATACTTCAGGGTATTGTGATATCAGGTCTTGTTTGGTTGCAAGTGGTTTGGTATCTAGCATATCTATTCTCATTATGAGCTGTAGATCTGCACACGCTTTCCTTCCTAGGATAGGGGCAGTAGTTTCATTGGTAATGAAAAACTGTAGGTTACATGTCTGACCTTTTGCTATAACTTGTAAAGTTGTACATCCTTTTGGAATCAGTTTCAAGCCGCCATATGAGACTAAGACAGTGGTGGTGGGTTTTATTAGCACAGGAGTAGACAGTGTTTTAAAAACCGTTTGCAATTGGTATTACATTAGCTTCTGCTCCAGTATCTAGCTTGAATTTGACAATGTTTCTCCAATGGTGATATCTGCATACCAGGCATCATTCTGCATCTGTGAACATAGGTTTGTTTTCTGTAAAACACCTATAAACAGAGAGTCTATTTCTTTTGACTTCTCATTTGCTTTGAACAGATTTTTTGTTCTGCAGCATTTGGCAAAGTGATTTTTCCCTCCACACTTATGACATTTGGCATCTATTTGGCTTCCATTTAGCAAGGACTTGCATGTGCCTCTCAGTGGTGTTTACACCCATGGCTTCAATTTGTGCTTTTGTTGTTTCTTTAATTCTACAGATTGCCACTGCTTTTTCTAGGGTTAGATCTGGGTCAGCTAACAGTCTTTCTTTTAAAGTAGAGTTGCTGATGCTGAATACAATTTTGTCTCTGAGCATAAGATCTTCTGTGTCTTTAAACTCACAATCTTTAGCCTTTAACTTCAGCTCTGTGACAAATCTGTCTATCCCTCCACTGTCTGGCATGGGGTGAGTCCAGAACTGATATCTCTCAAACACACTGTTTTTTCTTGGGTTGCAATGATTTCTTAAGCTTTTCAATAGCTCATTCATTGTAGGGGCATAAGGATCCTCATACCTAATGTTCATAGTATTATACAGCTCTAAATCTTCTTCCCCTATAGTGTGCAGCAAGATGGCTATTTTCTGTTCCTCTGGGAACTTGCTAACACCAGTTGCTGTCAGGTATAACTGTAATTTTTGCTCCCATCTCCTCCAGTTTTCACTGAGATTTCCAGAGAATAGTAAAGCATTAAGAGGTTTAAACTGCTCCATGTTATTATCAATCACACACACCAATCTGTGTTCCAGTCCCTTCTGATAAACAGCACAGTTTGCTTCAGTTACTCACAGTTCTGTGGTCTGATTCTAGCAGTGATCTGGTTGCACTCCAACTTCTGACACCATGTCTTGTCTTTTGACTGTATTACTGGAGCTTGTGGGTAATTGGTGAACCAGGTTACAAGAAAACACAGGAACTACTGTATTCTGAAGAACAGGCTTTACTGAAGTATTAACATAGAACTTCTAAACAGCAAGAGAGCACAATAAACAAAATGGAGTCCAACACTTACAGCACTAAGCACAACAATGTATCAACTCATAACCTGTGACTAGAGGCTGGCTCAGTCTTAAAGTCACAGCACTATATATTACAGCAGCCAGGTCTGTGATTGGCTGAGGCAGCCAATCACAAACACGGCTGCTGGAAATGCAGAGCACTGTGGGAGTGAAAGGCTGTACTTAGAATTCTGATTCTTTTTTTAGTAATCTGACACGGGGGTTGGAAGTGGGCAGTGGTGCCATACACTACAGATAATTCTTTTAAAGGATGTCCACCCTTCTAAAAAAAAAATCTTTCTCCCCCTGACCCAACCGCATTATTATTATGGCCTGAAACTCCCCCGATCTTTACTTACCTTCCCTCTATTCTCCGCCACACTGCCCGGCCTTCTGCTTACATGAAACTGCAAGCAGGGGGTCGGACCGGCAGCCGCGTCTGTGATTGGCTGAGAGCCAGCCAATCACGGATGCAGCTGTCGGCAGTTCAAAACGCCAGAATGATTCGGCTTACATGATTCAGTAAGTCTCTTGAGGAGGTTTAAAGCATTGCAGGATTGCGGTCAGGTAAGACATAACTTACTTACAGTGTTATCTGCTGTCAAATATATAATTTATCTTAAATATATACAGGGAGATTCAATAAAAGTTCTTATAGTTTAAAATGGCACTAATTTTGCCCCAACCAATCAGATCTTAATTAACATTTGAAAGCTAACATCTGATTGGTTGGGGCAAAATTAGCACCATTTTTAACAATAAGAACTTTTATTGAATAATCCTATGTTTTCTTTCCAACATAAAATGACATTTATTTCTCCTTTCTGGGAGTGTACAGTATCTTTTAAAATCAAACCGTAAAAGAAATGCCCAGAACAAACGTCTATCAGAAAATATATCAGTCAGCCTTCAAAATATGTTTCAGGAAGTATTCTCAGGATAAGGAATGGAAATGTATTTTGTATACATTTTTTCCACAAATATACTTATAAATGTATACATTTATTACTTTATATTATATGTTAATTGGAATGTTTTATAAGGCTGCATCCCTTAGTGATGCTTGTCAACTATAAGTACAATTTAGGTCATACAATTTGAATACTTCAGCACTAAAATCTATATAAAGGATAATGAGCCCCTTACAGTGTAATATAAGGATATTACGTCACCGAGGAGTTCCCTGACCTTATAAAAGCATGAAGTTGCAGGCCAAGTGCTTTTATACAGTGCGGGGCAGGGAACTCTGAGCTGACTAAATATTCGTTATATGTTATAATGTGAAGGAGCGCATTATTAAGTTTCTATATTTAATTTTTTGTCTATCCAGCATTGAAAACAGTTATGATTTCAGTACCATTGCAGACCTGTCAGTGATGGCCAAACTAATTGAAATCAATTGCGCTTGCAGAGCTGACCCTTAGAAGTCAATGGAAGTTAAAAAATTTAAAAGTTCCGCCTAAATAGCAATGCTCCCCTTACAGTGTAATATAAGGACATTACACCAAGGAGGAGTTCCCTGACCATATAGAAGCATGAGCCCGCAGACCAAGAGGTGCAGTAATATCCTTATATTATAATTTGAAGGGACACATTATTTCTTATAATACATACGTTTCTGATTCCTTCCCCCCCCCCGTCCCCATTGCATTTTAAATTCTAGCCTTGTCCTTATGCTAACCTAAATTTAAAACCCCCAAGCTACCTACCAACTTAAATTCAGTAGAAAGGAACATCCCAGCCCAGAAGCTATCTGGTTAAACAAATCTTTGTATAAAGGAGAAGAGTTGGTGCAAAATGGAAATTATGTGTGTATATTTTGCTATGTGTGGATATAGTGGATATAGAATCTTTACACAGGTATATTTTAAACTGTTACTCAGACAGTTGGAACCAAATAGGATAATCCTGCAGGTCTGAGAGTAGGCCCAGGCAATCCTGCTACACTGTGTGGTTGAAACTAAACTTGCTAGGTTAATACTTCAAGTATTCAAGTGGTGATGGTACCTCATATATTAACAGAAGGTACCTCACAGCATCATGTTATTGTAATAGCATTGCCCTAATAATCTAACGGATAAACAAACATTTCTCATTTCCAGTTTACCTAAAGAAATGGATTTATCCTTTATATACTCTTATACAGATCTAATTGAAAAATAGTTGCTTCAGAGCAATTTTTAATAACTGATAACTGCTTTTTATTTAAAGGACAATTATACTCACCTTCCCTCCGCTCCACATCTTCGTGCAGTAAGTTTTACCCAGGGTGAGGACCTGAACCGCTAGGTGACGAGGCCAATAGGAAGGCACACTCGTTCAGAGGCCTTCCTATTGGCCTCGTCGCCGACGGGGAGGAGGGGGCGGAGCCTACCAAAGCAGCGTTGCTGCAACAAGCTGCTGTAGGTTTCGTGAATCCCGGGGTGAGGACCTAGCGGTTCAGGTCCTCACCCTGGGTAAAAGTTACTGTACGAAGATGTGGAGCGGAGGGAAGGTGAGTATAATTGTCCTTTAAGTGTTACAGTAAATCTTTGTTGTACCTGCCTGGCTTTACCATTAAGCAAAAGGCTAAGGATTTGCAAGCGAGCAACCAACCATCAAATGGATCAGATTTAAAAATAGGTTTGGCAATTGGGCCTGGTAGAGCTACTAAGTCTAATTGGGGAATTTCATCTGCAGGTACAAGGACAGGAGGATTTAAATCAATACTATCAGTAGCAGCCTCCATAGCTTAATAAAGAGAACAAATATACAAAGAAAACAGGGAGAATAAATCATATTACCACCAACGCTGCCACCAATTTGTACCAGATCACTTTATGGAAGGATTATGGGTAGCACGGCACACAGTGGGTTACTCTGGTGGTCTGGCACAAAGCAGACAGTGCACATCAACAGGTTCCCCACATAACATGTGCAGTAATCAGGGGTGTCCCTGTCTATGGTGCACCACTTTAAATATTGACCAGGCCTGTATATTGTGTGTCCTTGTAAGTTGGTGTACACTTATCTGTTGCCTCAGAGTTTGTATCCAATAAGGTAAATTGTCTATCTAATAATCTGTCCTCCCAACAGGTGGTAACAGGATCTTATATACAGGATCTTGTGTTGCAGTCAATATCACTCAAAAGCACACACCACAATCCACTTTCACTTTCTCTCCTCCTACCATAGAGAGCAGGAATGTCTTGTATTTTATTACTCACTGACACCACCTGCAGGCTGGAGCAGACACAGGGGCATAGTTTAAGCTGCCATTTGACCATTCCATTTTAAAATAGGGATCTCAGCTCTGTAAGTAAGTTTAAGTATTTTGTATATTTTGTGTTGTACCTAATATAAGTCAGTGCTAAATTTTATATACATTTACTGATGGTCATTTAAATGGTAACAGTGAAATAGTACACGCATACATATACACCTTTCCTATGTGTAATATCCTATACCCCTCACCACATTGGTAGCTCCTAAAAACTCAATGCAATCTCCAAAGGGAGATATAAATATATTTATATAATATAAGGGATATACCAATATCACTATAGATTACATACTATGGAGAGAATAAGGCTTTGAAGCTCCCCTTTCAGAATATGCAAATAAGGAACAAAGACTGATACTCTGATTTTGTAGTGTGAATGCCTATGGACAGACGTCACCAATAAATTTAATAGGATAGGGAGAGAATGATAAAAATTAACTTCAAACCACCGTAATTTTCTTTTCCTGGTCCAGGCATGGCAGGGAATACATAGGGTTATTTCCCTATCTCGCTAGTTGCAGGATCATGGAAAGCTTTAAAAGGCTCCTCCCTCCTCCTCCTCCTACGTCAATTTTTACTGCTTACACAGTTAGAGTGTAGGGTGTATTCCCCTGCCGTGTCTGGACCAGGAAAAGAAAATTACGGTGAGTATGAAGTAAATTTTCTATTTTCCCTGGTCCTGCACGGCAGGTGAATACATAGGGTTTAACAAGCCAAGAAAAATCAGAAGGGGTGGGATTCAAATTTAACAATATATTAAGTTTTTTATTACTACCGAATTGCAACTGACTTTGAGACAAACATCTAGTCTATAGTGTCTCAGGAAAGTGTCCGAGGACGACCAGGTGGCCGCTTTACATATGTCTTCCGGAGGCACCCTTGCTGAAAAGGTCCATGAGGTGGAAACTGCCCTGGTGGAGTGTGCAGTTATGCTTTCTGGACATTGTACTGCCATATTGTCAAGATATGCTTGCCTTATAATGCTTTGAGCCATGAGGCTATCGTAGCTTAGAAGGCTGTTCTCCTTATTCTTCCCTTCAAAGTAGATAAACAGGGCATATGTCTTACGAAATGGCTGCGTTCGTTCTTTGTATGTTTGTAATGCTCTGCCCACGTCTAGAGGGTTTACCCTCTCATTACCATCTTCCTTGGCTTCTTTGAAGAATGGTAGAACTATATCATCATTGAGATGTCTCTCATCTATGACTTTGGCTGAAAACGCTGGATCGGCTGGTATGACTTTATAGTTAGAAAATTCAGAAAGGGGGAGACACTCTAAGTGCTCGAATACCTTATTCTTTGGCAGAGGTTATGGCAACCAGAAACAAAGTCTTAAGAGTAAGATTTCTCAGACTTGACTCACTTAAAGGTTCGAAAGGACTCTTTTCCAGATGTTTTAGTACTAACGGAAGGTCCCAGGGAGGAACTTTGGATTTTCTCTTGGGAAAAAGATGTTGGACTCCTTTGAAGAACCCCCTTTGAACCAGAGGGTCAATGCATATTTGATTTGTCTATAGCTGAGATTGCTGACACCTGGTTCTTTAACATGTAAAGACTCAGCTTTTTGTCTAATCCATCTTGAAAAAATCTAGTAAATTTTCTGTGAAGCCTCTAAAGGTGTTAGTCCTTTGCCAGACACCAGGTAGAAAAAACATCCCATATTTTGTAATATCTTTTTGATGTAACAGTTTTTCTTGAGGCTAGAAGAGTATCACCGTTTTACTGGCCATGCCTTTTTTGCTCATGGCCCCTCTCAGCAACCAAGCCTTGAGGTTCAACTTCGAAGGTTTTGATGTTTGAACGGCCTTAGACAGAAGGTTCTGGGTTTGATGTAGTGGAGCGGAGGTTGAATGGCTAGAGCTTGCGCCCATGGAAACCAGGGTCTCCTTGGCCACCAGGGAAGAATAACTATAGCCAATAGAATTTTCTTCAGCGTTTTCATAATTATTGGAAATAGTGGAAAAACATAGACCAGGGGGAACTTCCAGGAAATGGAGAAAGCATTCACGCCCAAGCCTGACTGTCCTGTGTCCAGGAACAATATTTTGGCAGCTTGTGGTTCTTCCTCGACGCCATCAAGTCTATGGATGGAGTACCACAGTACTGGCATATCCTGTTTAACACTTCCATAACCAGACTCCACTCGTTTGGATGGAATAAGTTCCGGCTGAGATAGTCCGCTAATTTGTTTGTTGTCCCTGGGATATGAACTGCTTGGATGCTCAGCAAGTTGTGTTCTGCCCAAGGCAGAATGGTTTTTGTCATATCCCACAAACTCTTGCTGCGTGTTCCTCCACTCCTGTTTATGTATGATACTATGGATGAATTGTCCGACAGTATCACTACCGACTTCTTTAGGATTCGAGTACTGAAAGCATTCAATGCTAGCCACACTGCTAGCACTTCTCTCATGTTCTGAGCCTCTCTCTCTGAATCAAGCTCCATGTATTCTGGACTTTTTTCCCCTGACAAATTGCTCCCCAGCCCATTGGGCTCGCGTCTGTGGTAATTATGATCTTGCTGAAAAGAGCGATAGACACTGGCTTGAAATTTGCTGGATTTAGCCACCACTTCAGTTCTTCCCTCAGGACTGTAGGTAGAAAAATTAGTTGGCGAGGATCTCCAGTTTTCCATTGTTGTAACGATTTATCTGTAATTTCTGAGGTGTAGCATGCCCACTTTACGGACTCCGTTGAAGAGACCATTTCCCTATACTTGTTGCAGTTCAGGGCTGTTGAGAACAGAAACTTCACCAGGTTTTTTTATTCGGCTGATGAATTTTTCCTCTCTTCTGTGATTGAGATATGCTGTTCTAGAGAATCTAGAATAACACCCAGGTATACTATTTTTTGAGATGGTTGTAGACACGACTTCTCTGAGTTGAAGATCCAGCCATGCTCTTCTAAACATTTCACCGTAATCTGTAGATGTTCTTTCAGCAGCGACTTGCTCCTTGCTTTTATCAGAATCTCGTCTAAGTAGGTGAATACCTGAATCCCCTGGACTCTTAGGGGCATATTTCTAAAAAAAAAGTTAATACCACAAAAAAATTACCGCCGCACATCGCGGCCGTGAAAATAGCACTATCGCCGTATTTATAATGGCGAGCGCTATTGCTGCGATATGTATCGCGGCCGCGATGTCCGGGGGTAATTTTAAGTCCCTTCGCAGCGATACTGCACTTAGCGCAATGCGCTAAGTACAATATCGCCACGAAGGGATTTAAAACCCCTTCCCGGCGCTAAGGGGGCGGGGCATATGCCCACCCCGCCTTCGACCCCCCACGGCGGCGGCGACCACCCGCCGCCACTGCTTCCCAGCAGCCCCTCCCAACCCCTTCCCCACCGCTGGCAGGGAGGGGAAGGGCCTGCTGGGAGGGGTGGAGGCACCCTCCAGTGGGGCCCTGAGAAGGGCCTTTTGGGGCTTAAGGGGTCCCGCAGCTCGAACCGGGACCCCCCTCCCCGGCCCTTATAAGGGCCCTTGCGGTCTTGATCCGAGGCAACATCTTCGGGCTGGCGACACCAACCCCACTCAGGTCACTGATGCCAGGCAAACTCACTGCAGCCGCCAGTGAGCCTGCTGGCACCGCCGGCTTCAGCAGAGCCGATGTTGCCAGCCGCTTCTATCTTCAGCCATCTACTGCGATGGCATCTGAGTTCCGCAGCAGAGTGTACCTCTTTATATAGGTTTGCAGAAAACCCTAATCCATTTCTGATTGGTCAATTTTTTAATGCTTGGATTACATGCTTTACATTAACCAATCAGATTTCAGAACATTCCAGAAATCGGCAAACCTATATAAAGAGGTGCACTCCATTGTGGAACTCAGGTGCCATCGCAGTAGATGGCTGAAGATAGAAGAAAGAAGCGTCTGGCACCTCCAAATCACGTTCTTCAACAATCTGCTTATTTTTCCGTGAATCCCGGGTGAGGACCTACGGTTCAGGTCCTCACCCTGGGTAAAAGTTACTGTACGAAGATGTGGAGCGGAGGGAAGGTGAGTATAATTGTCCTTTAAGTGTTACAGTAAATCTTTGTTGTACCTGCCTGGCTTTACCATTAAGCAAAAGGCTAAGGATTTGCAAGCGAGCAACCACACCATCAAATGGATCAGATTTAAAAATAGGTTTGGCAATTGGGCCTGGTAGAGCTACTAAGTCTAATTGGGGAATTTCATCTGCAGGTACAGGACGGAGGATTTAAATCAATACTATCAGTAGCAGCCTCCATAGCTTAATAAAGAGAACAAATTACAAGAAAACAGGGAGAATAAATCATATTTCCACCAACGCTGCCACCAATTTGTACCAGATCACTTTATGGAAGGATTATGGGTAGCACGGCACACAGTGGGTTACTCTGGTGGTCTGGCACAAAGCAGAAGGCACATCAACAGGTTCCCACATAACATGAGCAGTATCAGGGGTGTCCCTGTCTATGGGTCACCACTTTAAATATTGACCAGGCCTGTATTTGTGTGTCCTTGTAAGTTGGTGTACACTTATCTGTTGCCTCAGAGTTTGGTATCCAATAAGGTAAATTGTCTATCTATATCTGTCCTCCCAACAGGTGGTAACAGGATCTTATATACAGGATCTTTGTTTGCAGTCAATATCACTCAAAGCACACCCCACATCCACTTTCACTTTCTCTCCTCCTACCATAGAGAGCAGAATGTCTTGTATTTTATTACTCACTGAAACCACCTGCAGGCTGGAGCAGACACAGGGGCATAGTTTAAGCTGCCTTTGACCCATTCCATTTTAAAATAGGGATCTCAGCTCTGTAAGTAAGTTTAAGTATTTTGTATATTTTGTGTTGTACCTATATAAGTCAGTGCTAAATTTTATATACATTTACTGATGGTCATTTAAATGTACAAGGTGAAATAGTAACACGCATACATATACACCTTCCTATGTGTAATACCTATACCCCTCACCACATTGGTAGCTCCTAAAAACTCAATGCAATCTCCAAAGGGAGATATAATATATTTATATAATATAAGGGATATACCAATATCACTAATAAATTAATAGAGTAGGGAGAGAATAAGGCTTTAAGCTCCCCTTTCAAGAATATGCAATAAGGAACAAAGACTTCAGACTCTGATTTTGTATGTGAAGTGCCTAGGGACAGACGTCACCAATAAATTTAATAGGATAGGAGAGAATGATAAAATTAACTTCAAACTCACCGTAATTTTCTTTTCCTGGTCCAGGCATGGCGGGGAAACATAGGTTAATTTCCCTATCTCTCGCTAGTGTGTCAGGATCATGGAAAGCTTTAAAAGGTCCTCCCTCCCTCCTCCTCCTTACGTCAATTTTTAACTGCTTACACAGTTAGTGTAGGGTGTATTCCCCTGCCGTGTCTGGACCGGGAAAAGAAAATTACGGTGATGTAGAAGTAAATTTTTCTATTTTCCCTGGTCCTGCACGCAGTGAATACAGGGATTTAACAAGCCAGAAAATATCAGAAGAGGGGTGGGATTCAAATTTAACAATTATTAAGTTTTATTTACTACCGAATTGCACCTGACTTTGAGACAAAACATCTAGTCTATAGTGTCTCAGGAAAGTGTCCGAGGACGACCAGGTGGCCGCTTTACATATGTCTTCGGAGGCACCCTTGCTGAAAAGGTCCATGAGGTGGAAACTCCCTGGTGGAGTGTGCAGTTATCTTTCTGGACATTGTACTGCCATATTGTCAAGATATGCTGCCTTATATTGCTTTGAGCCATGAGCTATCGTAGCTTTAAAGGCTGTCTCCTTATTCTTTCTTCCCTTCAAAGTAGATAACAGGGCATATGTCTTACGAAATGCTGCGTTCGTTCTTTGTATTTTTGTAATGCTCTGCCCACGTCTAGAGGGTTTACCCTCTCATTACCATCTTCCTTGGCTTCTTTGAAAATGGTAGAACTATATCATCATTGAGATGTCTCTCATCTATGACTTTGGCTGAAAACGCTGGATCTGGCCTGAGTATGACTTTATAGCTTAGAAAATTCAGAAAGGGGGAGACACTCTAAGTGCTCGAATTTACCTTATTCTTTTGGCAGAGGTTATGGCAACCAGAAACAAAGTCTTAAGAGTAAGATTTCTCAGACTTGACTCACTTAAAGGTTCGAAAGGACTCTTTCCAGATGTTTAGTACTAACGGAGGTCCCAGGGAGAACTTTGGATTTTCTCTTGGGAAAAAGATGTTGGACTCCTTTGAAGAACCCCCTTTGACCAGAGGTCAAATGCATATTTGATTTGTCTAATAGCTGAGATTGCTGACACCTGGTTCTTTAACATGTAAAGACTCAGCTTTTTGTCTAATCCATCTTGAAGAAAATCTAGTAAATTTTCTGTGGAAGCCTCTAAAGGTGTTAGTCCTTTTGCCAGACACCAGGTAGAAAAACATCCCATATTTTGTAATATCTTTTTTGATGTAACACGTTTTTCTTGAGGCTAGAAGAGTATCTACCGTTTTACTGGCCATGCCCTTTTTTGTCATGGCTTCCCTCTCAGCACACCAGCCTTGAGTTCAACTTCTAAGGTTTTGATGTTTGAACGGGCCTTGAGACAGAGGTTCTTGGGTTTGATGTAGGTGGAGCGGGGTTGAATGGCTAGAGCTTGCGCCCATGGAAACCAGGTCTCCTTGGCCACCAGGGAAGAAAACTATGCCAATAGAATTTTCTTCCAGCGTTTTCATATTATTGGAAATAGTGGAAAAACATAGACCAGGGGGAACTTCCAGAAATGGAAAAGCATTCACTGCCCAAGCCTGACTGTCCTGTGTCCAGGAAACAATATTTGGCAGCTTGTGGTTCTTCCTCGACGCCATCAAGTCTATGGATGGAGTACCACATTACTGGCATATCCTGTTTAACACTTCCATAACCACTCCACTCGTTGGATGGAATAAGTTCCGGCTGAGATAGTCCGCTAATTTGTTTGTTGTCCCTGGGATATGAACTGCTTGGGATGCTCAGCAGTTGTGTTTCTGCCCAAGGCAGAATGGTTTTTGTCAAATCCCACAACTCTTGCTGCGTGTTCCTCCACTCCTGTTTATGTATGATACTATGGATATTGTCCGACATTATCACTACCGACTTCTTTAGGATTCGAGTACTGAAAGCATTCAATGCTAGCCACACTGCTAGCACTTCTTCTCTATTGTTCTGAGACCCTCTCTCTCTGAATCAAGCTCCATGTATTCTGGACTTTTTTCCCCTGACAATTGCTCCCCAGCCCATTGGGCTCGCGTCTGTGGTAATTATGATCTTGCTGAAAGAGCGATAGACACTGGCTTGAAATTTGCTGGATTTAGCCACCACTTCATTTCTTCCCTCAGGACTGTAGGTAGAAAAATTATTGGCGAGGATTCTCCAGGTTTTCCATTGTTGTAACAGATTTATCTGTAGATTTCTGAGGTTAGCATGGCCCACTTAACGGACTCGTTAAGAGACCATTTTCCCTATGACTTGTTGACAGTTCAGGCTGTTGAGAACAGAAAACTTCACCAGGTTTTTTTATTCGGCTGATGAATTTTTCCTCTCTTCTGTGATTGATATTGCTGTTCTAGGAAATCTAGAATAACACCCAGGTTACTATTTTTTGGATGGTTGTAGACACGACTTCTCTGAGTTTGAAGATCCAGCCATGCTCTTCTAAACATTTCACCGTAATCTTAGATTTCTTTCAGCAGCGACTTGCTCCTTGCTTTTATCAGAATCTCGTCTAGTAGGTGAATACTGAATCCCCTGGACTCTTAGGGCATTTTCTAAAAAAAAAGTTAATACCACAAAAAAATTACCGCCGCACATCGCGGCCGTGAAAATAGCACTATCCCGTATTTATAATGGCGAGCGCTATTGCTGCGATATGTATCGCGCCGCGATGTTCCGGGGTAATTTTAAGTCCCTTCGCAGCGATACTGCACTTAGCGCAATGCGCTAAGTCAATATCGCCACGAAGGGATTTAAAACCCCTCCCGGCGCTAAGGGGGCGGGCATATGCCCACCCCGCTTCGACCCCCCACGGCGGCGGCGACCACCCGCCGCCACTGCTTCCCAGCAGCCCCTCCAACCCCTTCCCCACCGCTGCAGGGAGGGGAAGGGCCTGCTGGGAGGGGTGGAGGCACCCTCCAGTGGGGCCCTGAGAAGGGCCTTTTGGGGCTTAAGGGGTCCCGCACTCGAACCGGGACCCCCCTCCCCGGCCCTTATAAGGGCCCTTGCGGTCTTGATCCGAGGCAACATCTTCGGGCTGGCGACACCAACCCACTCAGGGTCACTGATGCCAGGCAAACTCACTGCAGCCGCCAGTGAGCCTGCTGGCACCGCCGGCTTCAGCAGAGCCGATGTTGCCAGCCGCTTCTATCTTCAGCCATCTACTGCGATGGCATCTGAGTTCCGCAGCAGAGTGTACCTCTTTATATAGGTTTGCAGAAAACCCTAATCCATTTCTGATTGGTCAATTTTTTAATGCTTGGATTACATGCTTTACATTAACCAATCAGATTTCAGAACATTCCAGAAATCGGCAAACCTATATAAAGAGGTGCACTCCATTGTGGAACTCAGGTGCCATCGCAGTAGATGGCTGAAGATAGAAGAAAGAAGCGTCTGGCAACATCGGCTCCGCTGAGGCTGGCGGTGCCAGCGGGCTCACTGGCGGCCGCAGTGAGTCTGCCTGGCATCGGTGACCTGAGTGGGGTTAGTGTCGCCAGCCCGAAGACGCCGCGTCAGATCAAGAAGCCGGCAACATCGGTCTCGTTGAGGTTGCCGGCGCCCGCCGGGGTACCTCTCGGGGGTCGGCGGCCTCAGCGGACCTGGTGTCGCCAGGACTGGAAGAAAGAAGACGCTGCCCAAGGGCTCTTTTAAGAGCCGCACACTGGGGTCAACCCCCGCCAAAGGCACTTGTTAGTGCCGCAAGGGCCCTTATAAGGACCGGGGAGGGGGGTCTCGGTTCGTGAGGGCCCCGCCGGAGAGCCCCTCCACCCCTCCCAGCGGGCCCTTCCCCTCCCTGCCAGCGGCAGGGCAGGGGGCTTGGAGGGGCTGCTGGGGAGGGGGTGGCGAAGCAAAACAGCCGATACTAGCAGTGCGAAACATTTACCTCCACTTTAGCGGCGGTAACAGGTAAGTATCAGCGTGAAGGGTTAACGCCTCGTTAACTTTTCGCGGGCGTTTTCGGACATTAATAAATGGCTTTAAACGCGATTTATGAGGAAATGTCAGGGAAAACGCCAGCGAAAACTTAATGAAGCTTTATAAATATGCCCCTTAGTTTTGCTATTAATGGAACAAGTACTTTCGTGAATACTCGAGGGGCTGAAGTTAGCCCGAATGGGAGCAATGTATATTGCCAGTGTTGACCCAGTATGCAGAACCTTAGGTATTTTCTGTGGGGCTTGTAAATTGGGATGTGCAGGTAGGCACTGTGTAGGTCTATCTTGGCCATCCAATCTAGGTGGTTTATCTGCTGAGATATGGATTTCAGTGTCTCTATTGTGAACCTTTCTTGCTGTAGAAAAGTGTTCAAATACCGAAGATCCAGAATAAGTGTGGCTTCCCCTGACTTCTTCCTTTTTAGGAAAATCCAAGAGTAAATTCCTTTCATTTGACTCTTTGAATTCAGAGGCTCTATTATATTCTCCCTCTTGAGCCTTTGCAGGTCTTGTAGCATCAGAGCTTTGGCTTCCGATAGAAGAGGAACTCTGGACTTTAGAAACCTGCTTGAGTTCAGAATGACTGAGAATTCTAATTGGAGACCTAGTTTGAGAGTTTTTAGCACCCACTTGTCTGAAATACTGTCTTCCCATATGACTCAGACGGCCTCCTACACCAGTCTTCTGAGCATAGTCTTAAGGGTCTACCTCTTGACTTGGCTCCCCTTGACCCTCGAAAGGAGTGTTGAGTATTTTGGATGGAGCTGGACCAAAAAGGCCTCTGTGAAGATGGTCTGCCAGATCTATATTGCCTTGCGTCATGAAACCCCATATTCCTTTGAGACGAAGGCCCTGGTCTTTGATTCTTAAAGGATTGGGGGAGACTCTCTTTAGCGGAGTTCTTCTCTATTAAATCTTCCAGCTTAGAGCCGAACAGAAGTTTACCCTCAAAGGGAATAGCTGCCAGCCCTTGTTTGGACTGTGTATCTGCACGCCACTGCTTCAACCACAGTGTGCGTCTGGCTATTATCGAATGGCCCATAGTGTTAGCGACAAGTTTGACTGAATCCATAAAGGCTTCTGCCATGTAATCATTTGCGAGCTTGATATCCTGTAGAGAAGAAAGGATATCCTCCTTCTTTGTACCAGTTTTGATGGCTTGCTAGATTAGTAATGGCTATGGAAGGTCTCATGGCAATACCCGCTGTAGAGAAAACCCTTTTAAGCGCCGTCCCTTCCTTTCTGTCTATGGGGTCACAGAGAGAGGTGGAGTCTTCTGTAGCCAGAGCAACCTTTTTAGCCATCTTGGCTATCGCTGTGTCCACTTTAGGTGGATCTTCCAGAATTTTGACCTCTTCTGGGCAAAAAAGGATAGAGGCTGAGGAAATTCTGTGAGAGCCCATATTTCCTGTCTGGGAATGGTCTGTAGTTGGTGCTCTGGTTTTGCATTTAGCTTGAGGAATTTTTGTGTGTTTTGTTCACTGTATAGTGGTGGGATTGTCTGGGTCCTTTTTAGGACCTTCACGCTTATCCCATTTGAGCCCTCCTGGATGCTTCCTGGTGGCAGCTGGGAGCAGAAAAGGAGAGCACATTTGGTAAGGTTCCTGATGCCTACCAGCTGAAGGGACCTAAGTAGCATCTCTCTAGCCCTATGAGCTACGGATTAACAGCTATGGGCATAAGGGAGAGGCGAGACAGATCCCAAACCACTTGCACGTTTGTGCACTTGGTGTGTGATCACTGAAAGCACTTACCCCAAGCATTCAATAAAATAAAATAAAAATTCTGTTCTTATCAGTTGAAGGTTAATGAAGCTAATTTTTCCCCAACCAATCAGATCTTATTTAACATTTGAGATGAAGGGCATTCTTGTCCCAAACCAGGGGTCCAGGCTCCCGCTTTGACAATGAACAAATCTGTACACAACACTTGGTCAAGTTCAAGGGCTGAGGGGTTGCTTGGAAGCCCGGCTTACCATGTACACATAGTTAACATGGTTTTACTCCTCACACATCCTGGTTAAAGGGGACCGGATAATTTTTTTGCCTTCGCAGGCTGAGGCTTAGGCCCTATTTGGCACCCCAATTAATTTGCCTGGATTAATTGCCACCCTTATTTATTTACCTATAGCACTTATTTCCTACCCCCCCCCCAAAAAAAGTTTTTGTTTTTCATTTGTTTTGTGCACTGTATTGTGGTGGGACAGGCTGGGTCCTTTTTAGGATCTTCAGGGCAGGGCCTAATGTGAATGTATACGTGTAATTTTAAAGCGCTACGGAAGATGTTGGTGCATATAAATCCACAATAATAAACAGAGAGGAAAAACATAATTATTCCCCAAATTTTTAACTCTTACGAGTTAAAATCTTGTTAGAATTATAGAAAACAAATTTAGCTAATAATAATATTATAATATAAACAGACGTTTCAGAACATGCCATCTGGCTTGGATTAAGTGTGCACAGTTCCGCCTTTAAACAGACAATTTTAGGTTCTAATTCATAGGCACATCAAACAGCCCAAGTGATTTTTTATGTTAAAATGAAACCAGTCTTTTTTTTGGAAATTCTTCAATCCAGTAATTTTTTGCAAATGCTTATCCAGGAAAAATAATGCTATACCCCTCTTTCATATCCATTGAAATAGGAATAGGAAGATGGTTACAAAAACAATCTTTCTGTTAGAGGAAATGGGAAGGTCCCAGGAATACAGGGGGGTTGGAGGACATGCCTTGGTGTGTTTATTTTTCTGTGGTGGCAAGATTAAAAGTAAAACTAAAGCCAAAAAGAGCACATGATTAACAGTATTGACAATCTTTGGCAACCCCTACAATAAGACTGCTGATGAAGTGAGTTCAGGAAAGCCTTGATGTGTAAAACTATGTTCAAAAATGCAACAGCAATTACATTTGTTTCTTAAGATTTACCTTTTATGTATGCAAGATATATACCTTAAGTTTACTTAATGATTTATACTTTATAGGGATTGGATAATGCACTGGGATAATGCTTTATTTATAGAAGGATATGCATTTACATGTGTTAAAATGTTTATTTGCCAAAAAGTTTTGTGTACTATCTAAATTGCATTGACTAAATGTATCAATGAAAGTTGTCTGGAATATTAACTTAGCCCAGGGTTTATTTATTTGACTATATGGAGCAGTTGTGTCTTCTGGCCCTTTCTCTCCTCCCCTGTCATACTTAATATTGCGCTATTGATTTATTTTAAATTATCCTATACTAATATGGCTCAGTGTAAGGCCCCCAATCGTGGCATGTGGTGTCTTTATATCCTGTGGGCAGCCTTCAAAGAAATTGATGAGGGGAGGAAAAATGGAGAGAGCAGCACATGACCAAAGGGGGTTGGAGGGATGGACATATAGGTAGTAAAGGAGTGAGAGCTTATTGGTTGGGGAAAATGGTGGTTTATGTGAAAGAAAGGGAAAACATATGAATGTAGAGGCACATTTTTGTGAAAAAATCATATCACAGGTATCCCTCCTGGCAGTCGATGGAGTCTCCACCTATCTTAAGGTGAATGTTAAAGGGTAAACAAAGGGGTTTTAGTATACATTACTGTGATCACATGAATGAAATGAATTCCAACCACATCAAGGTAAACCCAGTCTGGATGCTCCTAAACTCTTTTTTTTATTTCAATTACCATTAGCCTTTTCATTCATGTGATCACAGTAATGTATACTAAAACCCCTTCGTTTTGTATTTATTAGGAAGCCTGGTCAAGCTTCCATGTGGTAATAGCACCCCCAACACGGCCGTTTAATGGGAGGCCCTATGCCTTTAATATAAAGCACTGGATGGACGGCCTCTTTCCTCACTATAAAAAGCTAAAGGGCTGAGGGGAAATGAAAAAGCCTGTTATATTGATCCAGTGTGTAAGTATGAGAAATGCAAAAGTTTGCTAATTGTAATTGAAGTAAAAAATGTTAGAAGTTAGGACCTTCCAGACTGGGGTTACCTTGACGTAGTTGAAAGGATTTTCATTCATGTGATCACAGTAATGTATACCAAAACCCCTTAGTTTATAAAGCATGCCAGTGTGCAGATAATATGATATTGTATGGGGCCTAGGAATGTGCATTGATTATCTTTTCTTTGTTTAAATGTTTGACAAGATCAGTAGCACTTCTGCTAAGCGTAGTTGTAATTTAGCCTAAGGAGTGCTTCTTCAGTTCTTCTATTGCATGTATTTATTAGGAAGCATGGCCAAGCTTCCATATGGTAATAGCACCCCTAACACGCCCCTTTAACGCGAGGTCCTATACCTTTAAAAAAAGCACTGGATAGATGGCCTCTTCCCTCATTTTTAAAAAGCCAAAGAGCTGGGGGGGGGGGGGATGTTGGGGGAATATTGTTATCCCTTGAGACTATTCTCCTCTTTATACAAGACAATATCTTGCTAGCTCTAGCCGTGGCTGTCTGGCATTGTTAAAGCTAAGTTTGTTATCTCCCAGAAAACCCAAATCCTTTTCCATTAGAGATTCACTTAGCACAAAGTTATTTATGGTGTAGGTGGCACCACGATTGTTAAACCCCAAATGCATCACCTTACATTTATCAACCTGTATCTGCCATTCTGCTGCCCATGCTGCCCATTTTGATTATATATTAAATGTATATAGTAACATAGTAATTAAAGGTTGAATAAAGACATACGTCCATCAAGTCTAACCTATTCACCCCCCTTTTTTTTTTTTTTTTAACCCTACCTAACAGTTGATCCAGAGGAAGGCAAAAAAACCCAGCTAAAAAGGGGGAAAAAATTCCTTCCTGACTCCAAACAGCAATCGGAAAGTATCCCTGGATCAACCAGATCTATATGCATTAATACCAGTAATTCTCAATATTTTTTAGTTTTAGAAACTTATCCAGGCCTTTTTAAAGCTATTCAATGAACTTGCCATTACCACTTCTGCTGGAAGACAGTTCCACAGTTTCACCGTTCTTATTGTAAAGAAACCTTTCCTAACCTGAAGATGAAACTTCTTTTCTTCCAACCTTAAAGGATGTCTACGTGTCCTCTGATATGACCTATTAGTAAACAATGCACCAGAGAGTTCATTGTATGGGCCATTTATATATTTGTATAAGTGTTATCATGTCCCACGCAAACGTCGCTTCTCCAATGTAACAACAGCCCTAACTTGTCTGAATCTGCCCTGCTATTCAAGCCCCTCCATTCCCCTTATTATTTGTTGCCCTTCTCTGAACTGCCTCATTTCCAAGATGTCCCTTTTGTATATGGATTCCAAAACTGCACGCATATTCCAAATGGGCTACCATTGCCTTTAAAAGGGAGAATAATATTTTTTTCTCTGAATCTATTCCCTTTTATACAGAAAATATCTGCTAGCTCTAGCCGTTGCTACCCCTGGCATTGTTTGCTATAGCTAAGTATGTTATCTACCAGAACCCCCAAATCTTTTTCCATTACAGATGCACTAACACAGAGGTTATTATGGTGTAGGTGGCACAGGATTATTAAATCCCAATGCATCACCTTACATTTATCAACATTGATCTCATCTGCCATTAGATGCCACATTTGATAATCATACTAGGTCTGCTTGCAGCACTTGCACACTCACTTGAAGTTTCCAAGCTCCGCATAGTTTAGTGTCATCAGCAAACCCGAGCCCTTGCTCTCAATGCCCCTTCTAAGTCCATTTAAACAATAACAGAAGCGGCCCCAGATACAGAACCCTGAGGCACTCCGCTTAGACTTTAGCCCACATGATGTAGCTCCATTAACCACCAACTCTCTGTTTGCGATCCAATAACCAGTTCTCTATCAATGAACAATGATTTTTCAAGGCCAACAGTCCTCAGTTTATACATTAGTGCCTAGTGTGGCACAGTAATCAAAAGCTTTTGCAAAATCCAAATACACATCCATGCTGTGCCTGAAATCTAACTTCTTACTCACTTCTTCATAAAAACCATTAAATTTTGGCATGATCTATTTCTTCATAAATCCAGCTGAACTACTACT
The DNA here is from genome assembly GCA_019447015.1 of Hymenochirus boettgeri. NCBI lineage: Eukaryota > Metazoa > Chordata > Amphibia > Anura > Pipidae > Hymenochirus > Hymenochirus boettgeri. The sequence continues at coordinate 80,676,720 of CM033473.1, read as the reverse complement.
ATAAGATGATCTCTGGAGACAAAGTCAGGATATGATCCCTAACAAAGTTTCCATCACCTTCCCTACACTGATGGTTGGCTTACAGGTCTATATTACCAGGCTGTGAATGACTACTTTTTGAATATGGTATTACATTGGCTTTTTTCCCAACAGCGGCACATCCCCAGACAAAAGTGAATCTGAAAAGATGAGAAACAGTGGTCCTTACAATCCCTACTGTAGGACAGGATTTCACAGTAAAAAAAAGAGGTAAAAAAACGGTTTAGCAGATTAGCCTTTTCGATCCTCTACAACCACCTCAGCCCCATTATTTAATGGTCCCACATTTAGCAGTCCTCATCTTTTTACCATTTATATACTTAAAAAACATTTTGGGGTTGGACTTGCTTTGTTCGGCAATCCGTATTTCATTTTTATTTTAGCTAGTTTAATTGCTTCTGTGCATTCTTTATTACAGATTTGTACTCCCTGTAAGCCTGTTCTGTGCCTTCTGTTTTCAAAATTTTAAAAGCCTTTTTTTCTTTTTCCATTCCCTTTTTTACTGAGCATTAAGCCATGCAGGAGGGACCTCATTTTTTACACTTGTTACCTAAAGGTACAGATTTAGAAATGTAATAGTTTAATATCCCTTTAAAAGTGGTCCCCATCTGCCAGTATCTTTACCTAGAAACAGTTTCCCACAGTCTTATAAGCAGGAGCGATTCCTTTAACAGCATAAAATTAGCTTTCTAAGTTAAAGTTTTTGTTAAGCCAGTGCACTTTAGTTTTTGCACCTTATTATTAAATGACATGATATCATGGTCACTATTCCCTAAGCTTCCCATTACCCTCATCTCCAAAATGAGCTCAGGGTTATTAGATATCACTAGATCCAACAACGCATTCTGTCAAGTAGGAACTTCTAACATCTGTGAAAGAAAATGCTCATATAGGAAATTTAAGAACTTTATACCTTTTGAGGTGCTGGCAGTTCCCTTACTCCAATCTATGTCAGGGTAGTTAAAATCCCCCATAACCAGAACATGCCCCATACCAGCAGCCTTTGACAACTGCATATGGAGATTCATTTCCACCTCTTCCCCGGCATTTGGTGGCTTATAACATACTCCAACAATTAATTTACCTACCTTCTTGCTTCCTGTACACAGTTCCACCCATAATGTTTCTGCCGTATTGTTTACTCCCCCATCTATTCCATCTTTTAAATTTGGCTTCAATTCCTGTTTAACATACATACATACTCCTCCTCCTTTCTTATTAACTCTGTCATGTCTAAATAAGGAGTATCCTTCAATATTTACTGTCCAGTCGTGTAAATCATTAAGCCATGATTCTGCTATACCAATTACATCATACCTTTCCTAAAACAAAAAATGACAGCCTACAGGGCAATGGACTGGACCCCAAAAAAAGAAGACACTCTTTGTAAGTAGAGATGTGGTCTGTTTTCGAACTTTCAAACTATATGGAAAGTTCTAAAGTTCGAAAACGGACCCATTGAAGTCAATGGGAGTCAAATAGTTTGAAAAGTTCTAATTAAATACAATTAAAATATCAATGGTATCTTAATGTAAATGGCTGTGGGACCTGGGAAATGGTCTGGGGAACATGTTCGAATATCCAGGACATTAGAAAAATCAATTTTACTCGATGCTAGGTACCATGTATATTTTACTCGCGGATTCGATGCTCGTGTATAGGCTTTAATGGACACTTTACTTGTAGATTCGATGTTTGTACCTAGATACCATGGACATTTTACTCGCGGATTTGATGCTCACGTATAGGTTTTAATGGACACTTACATACTTACATACAGGTAAATCACCCCCCAAAACCCTAAACGGTAATAGTTTGAAATCTGAAATATGTGAGTCTAACCTGAAATCCTGCACAATGTCCTGTTGTCCGTTTCTGCTTCCTGGTTCTTCCAGTTAGCAACTGTCAGTTATGGATTTGACAGTTGACATCACAGCCTATGACTGAATGTTAATAACTGAATGTCTGCCTCTTCTGAGCATGCCCAGGCTCAGTACAGGCTCAGTACAGGTTTCTAAATTGCTCAGTTTCCATGAGGCATCCAGAAGCATAGCAGGCATACAGTATATGAATTCATAGGACAAGGTATGATATATCAACATATTTTAAAGAGGCCATTCTTTCTAAAATATTTTCTTATGAGGGTGGAGTTGTCCTTGAGGTCCTATGAGGTCCTATGAAGGAAATCACTCATTAAATATTTGCTTATTATTGATAAAAGAATGCCTAATAATTAAGTACTTAAATATTACCCATATGACATATGCAACATGACAATATTTTCTTAATAAATGAAATAGATCCACTCATATACGATTACAGCCTTAACATAAGGTCATTATTTATGTAAAATAAATATCCTTGTAAAAACTGTTTTGCACCACTGCTAAGCCTGACCACAAACGATTTAATCAAAATGTTATGAATGGTTCACTGTGCATTTTATTACTGCTGACTTCAGGTATATTCCAAGGTAGAATCATCTCATTACACGATTTGGAAGAAGTAAGGGGATTTATGTTTACGGAGAGAATAGCTCAATGTGGAAAATTCCATTCTACCAGTAGTTTCTGAAGAAGTGACCCTTCGTGCCTAAAATTATCATCACTGCAGATGTCATATGTAAATATTATGTTTCCATCTGCCTACAGAAGCCCTTTCATTGCAGTCAAAAACTGACCAGAAACTATATAAGCCTATTTTACTTTATACATTACTAGGAGTTCTTTAGAAAATAGTTATTCTGCTGAAATCCCAATGGCTAGAACTTAGCTGGATAACTGCAGTGTGAAAAATGTTTTCATTATAGTGTTATAAAAGTGCGCTTTTAATATTTGTGTGTTTGTAAATATATCTGTATCCTGTGTAACACCTTCTGTATGTCCACCTTGTGTGTTAACATGCAAAGCCAAGGATACATGGTTTCTTTCTTTAAAGCAGTTTGTTATATACTATACTATTTACTATAGTGTTATGGTATAGATTTCACTAACTGGACAATTGATTATTGTGTCTTATTTACAACAATATAATAAGGTTACTTATCTTATGTAATTTGAAAGAAAAAGAAAAACTGTAAACACTGTTCATTTTAACAAATAAAGATTATTCTTTGCTTTGTTCTCTTTGTTTACAACTGATAAAATACAAATGATGTAATGAAAGCTATGCCAGGTAAGAATATTGTCTACATACGTGCTACCATGAGGCCTCTCCTGTTCGCTGTACTCCTGCGACCAATAATAAAAAATAGCAATCTGAAGAAGTGAAGATCCTGATGGATTTCAAGACAACTTAATAAAGAATCAGTTGGATCCGAAACATGTTGTGCTGTTGATGGTACAATGAAGCACTTTTTTGGCATACCTTGTGGTTTCTTGGAATCCATGTAATTGAAGCATAGGCTTTTTTTGCAAATCGCATGCGATCCAATTAAGCAAAATTGAGCAGATTGCAGTTCAAATGGAAGGTAATGCGAACCAATGCTACTCCCTTGTATAGGGGCCTAAGTTTAACTGGCCCCTTGGGGGGGGATCTAAAAAAATCCTCTCTCTATGGTTCCATTTTCGCATTTTTTTATTTTCAAATTTTTTTGAAATGCAAAATATGTAACAGGACTCAACAGTTTTGTACACCTCTTCTAATGATTTAGCCACATCTGGTCTGAATTCTTTATCACCCTCTTTATATACAACCCATCTTTGGGCTTATTTATCCCTTACCTATAGTAGAAGAAGAGAAGAAAATCTCAATCTTTTTTGGTTTTCCATATTTTCACAATGAATGTCCCTTATCTTCCTTATCTTGACAAATGGCAATGTTAGGCAAATAAAATAAATTTTTTAAAATTATTACTTATAGATGAAATGTCAGAAGAGGAGAGGTGGTTGTGGGAATACTGAAATAAATAAACAAGCTGCATTATTAGGCAACTTATTAAATCGGTCAACTCACTAAGCAGTTAGGGCCTTGACACTGCCAGAATAAAGTCAGAGAGAATGTGCAAAACTCAATGTCACGCTACCACTTTAGGGGACATATAGGATTGCATCTTCCCCTTTGAACAAACTGTTTGCTTTTAGGGTGGACCCATTGAATTTGGAAATGTACTATAAATAGTCTCAATTTGATCAAAATACTCTGTAAAAGTGATATGTCTCTAAATCAAAGTTTTTCTCTTCATATTCTGTGTAGATTTTATCTTCATCCTGGATTTCTTTTTGTGTAAACGCAGTATTGCCACAAGGAGGACAGGTATCTTTCTTAGATTCCACTCATTTTTTCACAGTTCATGCAAACCAAAAACAGCCACAGAGACAAAAAGAAAGGATTCTGCATACGTCATTAGGGAAATGTTATATTCTTAGTCAGCCAATTAACTAAACTTTTGAAAGACAAAATCACATCTGGTAAATGTTCTACCTTGTGCATAAGATGGCTTCCCATGCAATGCATATTGTCCTTGTGCACAAGATGTTTGAGTTGCTCCCTTACTGTAAAAACACAGAACCTCAGCTGTATTGTCTTACCTTTTATAGTGCATTTATTGTGTGGGTTCAGCACATTCCAAGGGTTACATTTTCAGCTCCTTGCTACAGATTGATTAGGCTCTGTATACCTTGAACACAAATGTATTTTAATTGCATGAATAGAAGAACTATTGTTCCTTGTTTAACGGAGTGGATATTATTGAGGCTGTAATGACTTTACTTTACCAAACACATAGTAAATACTGTTTAACGAGATGGAAATGGATAATGTACTAATCTTTGTTTGTGGAACCTACTCTTTTTCCACAGGACATCCAGGAATCATGTACAATTTAATGTTTTGATAATAAACACAACTGTAAATGTTAATTACATTTAGAGAATTGTGTGTTGGAAACAACAACCCTGTTAATGGTTGACTGTTCCTGATACAAATAGCAAACAAGGCTTAATAGCCTCTATCTGACCATGTGGGTGCTTACTCCTCTAATATCCAACCTCTATGGATGATAGTCCAATAGTAGCAAAAGAGGAGTTGAGGGTCGCACCCCAAAATCAATACCCTATATACTCAAGTATAAACCAACCCGAGTATAAACCAAGGTACCATTTTTCACCAGAAAAAACTAATAAAAGTTATTGCCTCGAGTATAAGTCGAGGGTAGAAAATATGACCACTACTGCCTTCTGATTCCGTATTGTTTTGAGGCTTTAGTTGCCCTTTAAATGGACATCAGAATTCCCATACAGTAGTCCCATACAGTAATAGCCAAATCCAATATGGCTATTACTGTATGGGACTACATTATGGGAATTCTGATGTCCATTTAAAGGGCAACTAAAGCCTCAACAATACAGAATCAGAAGGCAACAATAGATAACATTTTCCTTCTGATGTGTTTTGTTTTTTAGCGTGCCCTTTAAATGGACAGAAATAATCTGAATACTGTGGCAGGAATGGTATGTTTTGCTTTCTTAAATGGACTTTACTGTATGTATGTAGCCAGGAAATGCACTTTATCTAATCATGTAGTTCGATCTATACTTAGTAACTTACCGTTAAACTGTAAGTAGTGTAGCTGTTGCATACTCCATACATTATACTGCCATAGATTATTGATATTTTTGTGCCCCATTCATTGGCCTTTGTGCCCATGTTGTGCCCCCTCAAAAATCTGAGGTTGGAGCTGCCACTGCAGGGGTGGACTTACATCTCAGGAGCCTGTAGGCAAAAAAAGCCAAGCGCCCTTTGCCCCTCCCCCAAAATCAGACCACACCCTAAAACCACACACATTTTCTCTTTTTTATGAAGACTATATAAGGGGTGTAGAGGTGGAAGGAGATTGACAGCAACCCCTTCCAACCACAGGCACCCCAAGGCATGTGCCTAATGGTAAATCCGAACCTGGCTAAAATCAATAACTATGTAGCTACAAGGTGAATCAAACCCTAGTTGTAATAATCCATACCAGGCAAGAGGTAAATGATTATTATCTCATAGTACATAGTTTTTCATAGTAATTGCGGTTGAATAAAGACATACGTCCATCAAGTCCAACCTTTTCACCCTCCTTTTTAACCCTACCTAACAGTACTGTGTGACTCTGTGATGGTCTTTTTATCCTATGGGCTCTTACCTACATAAGGTTCCCTACTCCTGTCGTAGACCTTTATTATTACCGTTCTCAGACATTCAAACTTCATTCATTCAAGACAAAATGCATCTAGGCATAATACAATACTGAGTTACTGCCAAAAATTGGCTGCTAGTTTATTGCATACAATTCCTGAAGGGACTGGGCAAGGTATAGGAATTTATACCTTCTAAAATGATACTATGTTGAGAACTGGCGTCTGAGGTATAATGCTTTTACAATGTTGGAATCTATGATTTCCTGGTGGAAATGATTAATTCTTTGTCTGAGTCATAAAGAAAAGGAAACAACTGAACAAAAAGCTGCTGGGCATTAGTCAGCACATTAGAAGCAATAAAATCATGCCCATGGCACTCATCTCTCGCGTTTTAATGGCCAGCAATGCATCATGCATGTAAAGCAAATCTTATAAAGTAGGTACGAACTCATTAAAGACTTATTTAACATGTTTTCCCAGTCAAATAATAACAATGAAATTACCTCATTTTTATAAATGATATTATCTAGACAGATGTGATATTTTAGCATTAGACTATTACCTCATTCAAAAGCAAGATTTTTCTAGAAACTTAGAGGGAAACTAAAGTGAAAAAATGATTTGCCTTAATCTTTTCAGTATTTTTAGTGCTACAGGGAACTAGATCCCTTTCAGGTCTCAATGCTCCTTTTCACTATATCTCCTTATGTTCTCTTTAGGGGGTAGTGGGGGTTGTAATTGATTTCTTTAGGTGCAGTGTTAAATTTGGACTGTGCTCCTGAAACTGCAGGACTGGGTGTCAGATGCAGGCAGAATGAAAGAGTACAGAGCATCAGACAGCTAAGGCTTTGCTTTCATAGAAATAATACAGTTTTTACACATAGTGGGGCAAGGCGGAAGGGCTGGTATATGCAAAGTGAATGGGTAATTGACAGTTCTGTTCTGCCAGACAGTGCCATCCTCTTGAACTTCAAGAGCTGAAGATATGTAGATAAGATAAGGAGGGTCAGAGAAGGAGGGGAATGCATATTTAATATTTTCGGCAATTCATTGTTTTTAGCTCTGTGGAAAGTGATTTAGCACAGGTTACATGCTCTTTAAAACAAGGTGAACCTGAGCATCAAGAAACCCAGTAAAGTTTTAGATACCAAAATAAAGCTTGTATTAGCACACATGTTTTTTTAACCAATAAATTTCTCTTTTTACACAGCTGCAGTTCTGTGTTGTCGTAATCTACACTGAATATTCTAGTTTATCGGACACTTTTAATACAAAGGCACACACAAAAAATACCAAATCTTTTTTGAAAGGTATGCAGTCATAAATGCATAGTTTGTTGCTGTAAAATTGATTGCTAAAGGATACTACACAAAGGATGTCGAAATCTAAAAGGATTTTTGTAAATGTGTTTTGTCAGGTAAAATATTTTTCAGAAATATTACACTTGGCAACATGCCACTTTGATTTGACCCCCCATGATGCCTTGTCTTGGGAATCGACAAATTATCTTTTGAAATATCAAACTAATACGAACAGACTTCTCTTTGCATTCCTCTTGTTTAAGTTCCCATCCTTTTTTGGAAATGTGTAATAAAAAGGTCTTTACCTCCAGTGAATAACAAAAGAGGTTGTCAAACAGTGATTTGTAAGTGAAATTCCTCTTCGCCTTGGTTAATTGTTGGGTTTTACAAACAGTGTCCATTTAGGGCAATGAAAGTCATTTCAAAGCATTAGGCATTTAAAATAGACCTAGAGGAGGTAGCGAAAGGATCATTTTCCTTTTCTTTACCTGACCGCTGGATTCCAGATTAGTTTATTAACAATGGGAAGTGAAAGTGAATAATAAAATGAGCATATTAAGTTATCACCTGCAGCAGCTAAACTTGTCCAGAACACCCAACACTTTCCAAATGTTATAAACAAACCTGCTTGGATGCAAATGATTTAAACAAAGAGAAATACAAATCATGAAATGTCTGCACCTGCCTTTGCCATTTTAGCCCAATAAAGAATTACTTAAAAAAAGGATCACGCCATTTTCTTGGGCGTAGGTATGTTTTGAGGGTGGTTTTATTTTGCAAACAGTAACACTGACAAAATTAGGGAGAAAAATATTATTCTTGCTCTAAACAAAGCACTAGTAAAGGCCTCATTTATTGTTATTAATACATATATTTCCTTTTTGATTGTGCTCCTCTGGATAAACTTTCAGGCAGGCATTATGGGTAAAAAGATTGAACAAGATGGACGTTTATGTTTATTTAACCTCTATGATGCTTTATCAGTTAAATGGAGAGATAAAAATTAAATACAAAAATGAAAAAAATAACAGGGTAGCAGTATTTTTCTGAAAAATAAAAGAAAAAAAGTACAGGTGGTCCTGGGGTCAAATGGGTGGTCTCTGGTCAGTATTAGCTTTATCCTAATATTGTCTGTATCTGAAATGATCTAGTTACCCAGAATTGTACCATATATATGGTATGCTTGTAAGTTATCTTGGTTGTAGCATATCGTACATTACTGAATAATATAATGGGTCATATTTATAAATCGGGTGTTCTGGAATAACGAGCATTTAATTCTTAAATAGTGACCTAAACAGGGATTCATAAATAGGAATATTACTTCTTAAATAACACCATTCCATCTTAAATAAGAATATTAATCCTTATATAAGAAAATGGCTAATTAACACTACTTATCCTTAAATAACAATACCTAAAAAACAACCCAAATAGGTATTTTAAATAATAAAGGGGAGTGACAGCTTCCGTGCTTTATGGTTCCACTGGAAACCTATTTTGTTACATTACAAATTGTGGTTTGGACAAATTCTACCCAGGCAGTAACTGCTCTCTCTCTATCATTGTTTGTAGTTTGCAAACAAAACATGTCATTGCCCATACACGGTAAAAGTATTGTATGTGCTCTCTGTAGACCATCATTATCATTTTTAATATTGTTACATCCATGATTGTAAAATAATGATCCACCTGTCAAGTTCTCATAAATTTTGGTACTGCAAAAGTCCAACATGCCCAATTATAAACAGCATTGCCAGCTGCAATGGGTAATACTGCTGTTTTTTTTTCAAATAAATCTCAGGGAGAACTACTTAGAGCTGCTGACATTTGACTTTTCTTAATTTAACAATAGGATTGTGGTTCTGGGTAAATCCCAATTGGTTTTAGCCCAGCATGTTTTTAAGGTCATTAAAAAGTTGCAAGTATGATATTAAAAAGTCACAAGGAGGTGAGATTATTTAGTTATTTAGTTTATTCCCAGCTCCCTGTGAATAGTGAATAATAGAATGCTCCCGGGTTACTCAGATAAACGTACCTTCCAGCATCCCTCGTTTAAAGATAGTATGAGCGGGACAGTGCGCTGATTATTGATTGAGAGAAGAAGAGGGTAGGTAAGTTTATCTGTCTAACCCGGGTGTTCAATTATTCACAGGGAGCTGGGAATAAGCAATCTCATAATAGATACACTTGCAAGGTACATGTATATGACTGTTTAGTGTCCCTTTAATATAGTGTTTCTTAAAAGGTTACTGTGGTCTCAATAAAAGTGCCTTCTATTAAAAAGAACTTTCTCATACATTTCAAACAAATATGATATCTCTAGCTTATCTGGATCTTAAGTTACTGGCTAGTAAATTTACACTTTCTTATCTGTTATGTCTGTCTGAGTTTGTGGCAGGCACATGGTGAGCTGTGTAATAAATCCAATCCCCAAAAGATGAATCTTTTCTGAAGCTGATTTTAGACTTACAACCATTCTCAATCCTTTCCTATACCCATAGACACCATAGGGAGAGTATCTTATTTTTAAGCTTGTGGCTAGCTTTAAAATTGGTTTAAAAATTTGGGGCTTATGATGCAACTGATGATGATCTGTCCCAGCAGTGGGCATGCTCCAATGTTAAATTTAGGGGGCAGACCAGTGGGGCTGGTGATGTCACAGCTCATAGTGCTCTTGTATGGAGACAGTTCTCCTTTAAAGTCACAAAACTTTTTTAAAATGGTTTAGTGTCACTTTAAAATAAAAGTTGATCTCCTGATAAGTCTCTCTGTATGTGTCTTAAAATATGAAAGGAGACAACAACTTTGCAGAAATTCATTTTTGTTGTACTGCTCTAACCTAGAATTTAGTTTAACAACCAGCCAACCTTATGAATGAATAAAGAGACTTTTATATTGAGACTTTTATATTTGGACTGTGATGAATATATTCTGTGTGTGCTCTTACCGGGCCTAATTCTAACCTCTCACACTTCTAACAAAAAGATCTTGCCCCTTGCTGAAGTGCCAGATCCTCTAAAGAAAAAAAGAAAACTAACAGCAGGATTTAATATGGGTTGTACTGGGCTAAAATGGAGTTAAACACACACTTCCCGGAGTAATATCAGGTTTGCGTGGTTTTAACTCCATTATTCTGGGGCCTGCATCGTTTAATAGCACTGGCATCCGATGTAAAGTAAAAAATATCGTTTTTGCACTACTTAGTAGTGTGAAAATGAAAAGTTGTTTCAATGCAGGAGATATAGCCGCACTCCTTACCTTCCAGGTTCCTGTAAGTAACTCACACTAAGGGGCATATTTATAAAGGACCGTTAAATTTCATTATCACTATGATCGACATTTCGCATATCGCCACTGTTACCGATCGATCGGATTTATAAAGCGGTAAAAACTTCGACCCCCACGGTAAGTTCAGCCGTTTCAATTAGGCAATTAATATTGTCCAGTCTGTGCGGGCACATAAATTTATATTTACCTGTCTGTGTACACATCTTATATTTACCAGTTTATGAGGGCAATTTTATTTACCAGTCTGAGTGAGGAACTTATATTTACCAGCCTGTGTTGGGCATCTGATATTTACTAGTCTGTGTGGGCACATACATTTATATTTACCAGACACGGTTAGGTCAGCTCACCAGTTCAGCAGCCAGTGTCAAGTCAGTCCTCCAGTTAAGCAGCCAGTGTTAAGTTTGTCCACCATGCCCACCCCCACATGTCACACCCACCTCAACAAGCCTCACCCACTTTTTTCAGAGGGTGGCTTTAAAAGTTTGATTCAGATGCCAAAAGGTCTAGAAACGCCTCTGGTCACTGGAGCAAACCAGGAAATAAAACTTTATATGCCTATAGTCCACCCTCCTATTGATTAATGTTACCCATCTGTAAAAAAAAATCCTTATAAACACAGAAGTTGGGGTTTTTATGTGTCTTGACACCTGTGGAAGAGGGCTCACAAGCAAGTAGTTATGGCACATTAAGACAAGGATTATGTATCCGTCACTGTAAAGTATGCAAAGTCGGCTCAACCAATATACATACACTATTGGTTGGTTTGGCTGAAATATCTGCTTGTGTGTACCCAGCCTAATACTTTGGATTCACAGCAGCTAGAGATATCATCCTAGGCTTGTTTGAAATGTATGATAGTGCTTTTTTAACGTGTATTGAGGGCATGTTATGGTCCTCGGTTGTTCAGACTGCCGGTCTTGAGGTTTTGTCTCAATGTCATCATGCCATGTTTGAACTCACATTGACATAACGTGTGGACGCATGAGGCATGCCTTAATGATGCAAACAACCATGATTTGGCCTATTTAACCTCCCCATGCCTTACAACTCTGGCTGGATTTGTCCTCTTAAGCTCTTACTTGCAATGCTTGTTCTTGATTAATTCTTCGGTAGGGACCTTTGCATGTTCCTGAAATTTGCTTGGGTCGGACCATTCCTACAGAATCATGATGAATGTGGGAACGTCAGAAGGTGCTTGACAGGAATATGTCCGAGTCTTGCTTCTGGACATACACTCCCCCTCTAATTTTAAACTTGGCCACCAATCCTTCCCTCCCCCCTTTTCCCAATAAATGACACCACACCAATTTTCCGAGAGGAAAGAATAATGGCCACTTTATTGTGACAACTTAATAATATTTTCCAAACTTTTATTAACTTAACATTTATAACAATTGAATACCAATTAAAATAACAACATTAACTTTCTGGCAATGTTCCCCATTCCACCAATAACCAAACCTCCCGCCGCTCCATCTTTCCGGCCCAGGAGGCACCCAATAACCAAACCTCCCGCCGCTCCAACTTTCTGGCCCAGGAGGCACCTTGATAAGGTCTCATTCAATCTCCCCTGGGGCCCCTTTTCGCCCCAGGGAGGTTATTAGACCCACACACCTTGGGAACTGTGTCCCTTCTCTCCAACCCTCCTTTAGGGCAGCCGCCCCCTTTAACATTGCCAGAAATCGCCAATGCACATCTCAACTCACCGTATCGCTACATATAGGGCGGGCGGGCGGGCAACACTCCAACTGTCTCACCAAAATGGTGCCTAACCCAACTAAACCTCCCCTTTTCCTAACTTCCCGCCTACCCTCACTTCCTCCCCTGTTCCCAGCAACTCCACCCTCACCCCTCAGCTCCGTCCCATTCCCTGTCATGAGCTCCCTTGCTGTATCCTCAGGAATATGTCCGAGTATTGCTTCTGGACATACACTCCCCCTCTAATTTTAAACTTGGCCACCAATCCTTCCCTCCCCCCTTTTCCCAATAAATGACACCACACCAATTTTCCGAGAGGAAAGAATAATGGCCACTTTATTGTGACAACTTAATAATATTTTTTCTCCACAGCATGAAGGCCTGACTTCCTTAGGCCTGAATGCTACTCCACAAATCAAAAGCCATTTCGACTCCTTCTCTGAGACCATAATTAAAGACATCAACCCCCAAGTCTGTCAGATGGACTCCGTCTGGCCTAAAATACTCTGTTTTGCCTTCTAACAGCGTATGCCGGATCGCCATCCCACCGTGGAGGTGCACAAACCTGCTCATTGATTTATTAATTTTAATGCGTGCCTTTTGCATTGCCTTCACAGACCGTGCATGACGCCACTGCAATCTAGGGATCATTTCCGACCAGACCACAATTAAATTTGGAATGATGGACCGTAAAGCCAACAGGTCCCACCTCATGTTCTTGATCAGCTCTCTCATTGGGATGACTCCCAAATCATTACCCCCAGCATGGATTAACAAGATATTGGGAGAGTCCCCAACCGACAATTTACTTTCCACTACCTGCCTGACCCTTCTCCATACCATCCCTCTCTCCCCTAACCATTGAACCCTTACTTTACCGTCTGGAAGCCCAAGCTGAGCACCACCCAGACAACCCTCGCACGACGCTCCGCCCAAAAACACACGTGAATGACCCGATGACCCAGATATCGCAACGCTGTGAACCTGCAAGAAAAGACACAACTCTTAAAATTTTTATCCAAATATATATATATATTTTTTTTTTATTGTATGAGATGAGTCTTGATGTACAATTTAAAACGATTGGATTCCCTCTGCCAAGTCTTTTTATGGCGCTGTCTGGAGACCCCATCTTGCTGCCTCTGTAGCTGCCCCGTTCTAAAAGAATGCGAACCAAAGTCAACAGGAGACAGACCCATAACCACCAAACATTTACGAAAAACTGCCACGAACTGTAGACAGACAGAGCCTCCCTTTTCTGGTGCATCAACAGTGAACCCCAACCTTTGGCCTGACTGCAATGTAATCCACATAGCACACTAATGACAGGTCACCGACCCCTGAACGCCCTGCGAAAAACGTGAAATCCTTTATTATTTCGATCCGTTTGGAATTAAATATGGATACCAAAAGAGATCCCTCTACTAGCTTCACATATTTTTCTTGTAGCCCCCCTTTCACCTTTCCCGACCTACTCGCCAGTTCCCCTTTCTAAGTGCTGCGTAAAAAGCCAGTGAGAAAGCCAGCCGAAATAATATATTTCAAATTTAGAATGTCCTACTTAACGCATCAAAAAGTCCATGTAGCACCTGAAAGTCACAGGCCTACGCGTATCTCCTGGTACTCTTCCTCTTTTCATGCCTTATAGACTTGCCTTACTATAATGTCTTGGTTGCGTCTGGAACGCGTTGTAGCTTGAATAAAAAGGACAAACCCGCTAGAGTTTTCCCGAGCGCAGAGCCGGATGAACCTTTTTCCACCATAGATGCCAGGAAAACAGGACTAGCAACTCCCTAGCCTCATCATCTAAAGCCCGGCCCATGGATTGTTTGCAGATCTTCCCACTGCCCCCCATACACGTGATTGCCTCCCATGTCGACTTTGCGAGTGATCCCTGCACCCAACCCGTTATCTTTCCAAACATATCCTCCACGATGCTCTGGGCATGGTAGGGTCCCTTTCCGCTTCTGGCACCAGCCAGTCCCGAAAACGGTCCGCTGAAAACGAGAAAGGGAATCTGCTATTTCCGTTAGAAACCCGGGTATTTTACAGCCCTCACCCACACCATTATTCCTCAAACAACTCAAAACCAAGTGTCTTAGTAACGCAATAACAGGCAAGAGAATGCCACACCCATTTATGGCGCTAACAACAGCAGTGTTGTCGGAGTGGAAATTAACTCGCCTGTTAGCCAATTGCGCACCCCCAACCCATTGCCACCACCACAGGAAACAATTCCAACAGCGCAACGTTCTTAGTCAGACCTAATTCGAACCAAACAGCGGGCCACCTACCTACACTCCATTGCCCCTAAATATGCCCCAAACCCCACTGCACCAGCTGCATCTGTGAAAAGATCCCAATTCACCATTAGACGTCACCTCAGACAGCCTACCGACTTTCCGTTAAAACCTGACAAAACTATTCCCAAATTTGTAGGTCCGCCTTTACCTGCCTAGTGATACGAATAAAATTATGTGGTCTGATAGCCCCGGACAATAAAGAGCCAACCTTCTGCAAAAAACTCTGCCCACAGGATAATGCGACAGGCGTAGTTCAGTTTTCCCAACAGTGATTGAATCTGTTGTACTGTCATTTTTTTGCTGCACGAGCCTTACCCACTAGAGTCAGCAAGTCTGTCACCTTATCCATGGGCAGCCTACATACCATCTCGCACAGAATCAATTTCGATACCCAGAAAACAAATCAGTTCCGTTGGCCCTTGCGACTTGTCATCTGACAGAGGCACCCCAAAAACTCATAAAGACCCGACGTAGATCTCCTCACCACACCAACAATCTGAGGACCCCGCTGGCCCTACCCAAAGAAGTCGTCCAAGTAATGGATACTGATTTTGAATTAGACTCCTCTCTCACTACCCCCTCAGAAACGTGGCAAATGTCTCAAAGTAGGCACAGGAAAGGGAGCATCCCATGGGAAGGCTCTATCTACGTAGTGTCGCCATCCACCGCACAGCCCAGCAAGTGCATACTCTCCAGGTGGACAGTAATAGGCGAAAAGCTGCCTCGATGTCTGCCTTCACCATGAGTGCCCCCTCCCCTGGCGCCTTACCAATTGAACGGCCTTGACAAAAGAACGTGATGACACTTTAGTGAGCCTCTCATCAATCCCATCATTTACTGAGGACCCCTCCGGGTATGATAAATGATGAATGAGCCTGAATTTGCCCACCTCCCTCTTGGGGACCAACCCAAGGGGAAATGCGCAGGTTCCCCAGGGGATGATGGCGAAATGGTCCGGCCATTCTCCTAAAGCTACCTCTTTGTCCACTTTTCTCTCCCCATCTCTACCCTTTCCCTTGCTGATTTCAAGTTGTTGCATCTAGCCCCACCTACCGTTGTTCACCCGGTTATCTTAAAACCCTCTTTAAAACCTCTTTCAAGAAAAAACGCTGCTTGCTGGTTCGGGTACCTATTTCCAAGGAAGCATCGCGACATGCTCCCGGCTCTTCCCTCTTAGAATTGGGGTCAAACTGATATCTGTACTATCCCTACCTTCTGCTTTCTGAAACAGCGGAACGCTGGATGGTTCCCACCCCCCCATACTGAACATCGTGTTTGAAACGACATGATGTCCCCCATCGGCACTGGCCTCATTGAAAACCCAACATAATCCCCTTTTGGCCATAGATGCGCCAGACGAGCTGAATTCTGACCCCCCGCCGGCTGTGAGGAAAGGCTGCCCCCCGGAGCCAATGCTCCTGACGCCGTCATAGTCTTCATCCACAGCCCTATGTCCCTGTGGTCCCATCGCAGTGAACGACGAACCGCATGCGCTGACGGAACTGCTCGTCATAACGCAACCACGCCGTACCCCCATAGACCCTGTAAGCCTCCTTATACTATCCTGATAGCAAAATAGGCTAGAACATGACTCAGGGTACTGTTCGCCCAGGACACTTGCCAGGATCGAAAACGCCTGCAGCCATTTGTTAAATGTTCTAGGTATTAACCTAAACCTACGTCTCTCCTAATCTTCCTCTTTCCTATGCCCTTACCCCTTTCCCACTTATCAATATTAAAACGCTCAAGGGGAAAAAGCGTGAATATATCTAGGTTCCCGATTCCATATCTTCTCTCTAACTTCTTGCTTCAAGTGTGCGCCCAGCGGGCCCTCAAAGCAAACATAAGTGCTGCCAAATGCTGAATCTGAAATTAGGGAAATCGGTCGCTCCCCCCTTCACCCTCTCTGGCTACGACCTATCACCTCTGAATATCCGTAGTGGATTGCCCCCCCTGCCTAGTGTCCTGCATTGGCAATAACGGGTCTCCCCGATCCGTCCTATGCGCGCCCACCAACGTGTTGTGTCCCCAAGCTTGTGTAGGGCCACCCCCTCCCAAAGTTTTTTTCCACTGACCCATGAGTCTCTAACCCCGACATAAATGAATTAACCGCAAAAACACTGTTTTGGTTTTGTCCCCCAACTTGATTAGCCAAACCCCCTCGGGCATCACCTCACCTGAAGCTTGTACCGCCGGCTTTAAAGGCATCAACACCGGAAGCTGCTGTTGGTGCGTGCTGTGAGCCGCGCCTGTATACACTTGTGGCATGCTATAAGGTATAGTGAGGGAATGGGGACTGCAGGTGGAGGATCCTGCCAGACCCGGGGGTTCCAGCTCCTTGCTGAGGAAGAAGGAGCGCGGAGACACCAGGACCCACCCACCGGTGGCAGGGAAGAGCTGGTGTGTGTGGGAGGCAATCCAGCATCTGGAACCTGGGTGAAACCCTTGTGTCCAACATTGTGGGGTGTAAATCCAGCAGGGCTCACTAATGGGGCTGGAGAAAAGGTCCCATCAGGTTGGGCGGCCTGGCTGCCTGTTAAGATCCAGAGAAGGCTGGCCAGATAAAACGGGGGCGGAGCAAAGACCAGGGCTGGCTAAAGTAAATGCTGAAGGGTCCTGAATGGAAGGACCCGGTTGAGGCGACCCAGGCCGCGTCTGCGCGTGCAGAAGTGACAAGGCGCAGCATGCGCGCCTCCCTCTCTTGGATTGATCCTCTGGGAGGCCCGGCCCCTCTTAGGTTGGGAACTGGACCTGGAGCGGGCCTTAGATTTGCGAGCGGGGGGGAGAGAAAACAGACAGGAGCCGGTTGCCGTCATGTGGTCCTGAGGCCTGGATAATGAGCGCGCTGGGAAGTTGACAGGGGAGGGAAAAGGGGAGGAGGGGACTGGGATGGTGGATGGAGGACTGCTCACCCACTCTCTCGACCAGACGAACCTCGCAACGGAGCACGCTGACTTGGACGCAGATCTCTGTCTTCTTCTTCCACCGGATGACACCTCTTCGGATGGACTGTACCTCGATGGGGGACGTGATCGGCGGGTCCTAGGAGACAGGTCAGTTCCGCGTTCATTCAGCTCAATCTGCTCCCTAATCCATGCCTCACCCCCTTCCAGGGCCCTCTCTCGAACACCTGGCTAGCAAGTGATCCAAGATGGAAGCCATGCTTGGAGATGGTTTTGCTTGTGTCTCAACACTCCAACTGTCTCACCAAAATGGTGCCTACCCAACTAACCCTCCCCTTTTCCTAACTTCCCGCCTACCCTCACTTCCTCCCCTGTTCCCAGCAACTCCACCCCCACCCCTCAGCTCCGTCCCATTCCCTGTCATGAGCTCCCTTGCTGTATCCTCCAGCTTGTCGCTTACTTTCTAATGTATGGGCGCCTTAAGTCAGGGCAGGGCAGTATTGGACGCTATTAGGTGCTCCAGCATACAGGAAGTCAGTACTGGAATCATTTATTTAAGCACAGAAGTTGATGGATGGCAGATTAAGGTTAGAGAAATGGGAAAATATTTTCTAAATTTCTCATAAAAAAATAATGACAGTGGCCCACCTTTTCTTTATGTTGTTTGAAACTCCTTATTCATGTAGAATAAGGATAAAACTCATTATTCATGTAGACTAATAGTATAATAATATATGTAAACCTTTGAATATCTTGTGGTCTATTATTCTTAGATACTGCAAAATGCCTTTTCAAGATGCTTGTCTCCTGACTGGCTCTGAAATTAACTGTAATGATTTCTTCATTTCTGATTAAAAAAAGATTAAAATAAACAATTAAAACTAATTTAAAAATGTGTTAGAAGTCTTGTCAATTACTGCCATTTCTCTCCCTGCTATATACACACATTATTGTAGGTGTCTCTTGAGCTAGGAATTAGTATCCATTTCTATGTTCATAAAAATACATTGGGTAAGTTAAACACAGAGCAATTAGCCAGTTACAAATACAAGAATCTTTTGCAGTTTATTAGGTCTGTATCTTTTTAAAACCTTTCTGGGATTAATCTACTAAGCTGGATTCTGGGAAATTAATATTATTAAGCTATTGTTTATAGTGCCTTGATGACATATTTAGGTTATATATTCTGCAATTTTCAAAGTATTTGTATAGCCTACTGATTATCTCTGCAGATACAAACAAAGGGGAAACTACCATATAACTATAAATATTTTAATTGAAATAAAAAAGGATATAATAATAACCTAGAGATTCACTATTTTAAATTTTGCAGACTGGGCGTACTTGGCAAAGCAAATTTCCCTTGAGGCACCACCTATGTTCTTGTGATGAAATTACACATGTTTTATGCACTTTACGGTGTATATTATGTTCTAATCAATGTAGTGCAATGTCACACTACATTGACTGTGTTGAAATTTTATCATATCATATATTTTATTTAAAAAATAACAAAAATGTAAGTTACTCACCAGTAAGTACTGGTGAAAATATTTCCACTGCCAAAATTCTAAAGCACACCACTGACTCTTTGAAGTCACATCAGTGTGCCCTGTTACACCCTTTGAGAAACACTGCACTAGAGGCTGTGCGGCTTTCGGTGAATTTTACCCCTATGTAAGTATTTAAAGCAAGCTATTAGCCCTCACACAGCCGCACAGCTTCTGGGGAATAGGTTAAAGCAGCAACCTAGGGGTTGAAGTCACGCTAACCCCTTCGGAATAGTGCTGCGGCTAGCAAATCACTATACTGTATGTCTTTTCCTGCCATTAAGCATTTGACCAGGAGTGCTCCTACACATAATATTATGGTTATTAAAGTAGCTATGTAATGCATCTTTTGGGTAGCTGAGGGCTGATTTGGGATTGGCAGATTGAGAGTCTTGGGATAAGCCAGATGACTTCCAGTATGAGAACCATGCAGTAGACTGGGTTCTGAGGTATACTTATGCTGGCCATACACTGCAAACATACCTCCCGACATTCGACAACCGCCTCGGCTGATCATTTGTGATCAATATTAGATGGAAATGTCACCAGGATAAATTGCGATTGTGGGCGTGATCCATGACCTAGTGTCCACAATCACCATAACCCCCCCATGAAAGCATGTCTGTATATAGTTTTAGGCAGCCTATACACACAGTGGCGTAACGTGTCAGGGCCCGTGAGTGCGGGGAGCCCGGGAAGTAAGTATCCCCAAACCTCCACAATCAGCTGTTTTTAAACAGCTGATTGCGAGTATAAAGTAAACATAATGAGCGATCGGCTGAACTGAACTGGTCTTTTAAACAGCTGATCACTTGTATTTTTACTTCATATCTACATTCAGCAGTTTAAAAACAGCTGGTCGTGGACCTCTGGGGAGGGGTATGTGTCAGGGGCCCAGGCTCCAATCTCGCGGGAGGGCCTGCGCCCATGCAGTTATGCCCCTGTATACACACAATGATCTGCCTTGTTGATGATCCTGCATGTTGGATCCTCAATTAAGCCTGACCGATTGTCCATGCACAAACCAATTCTCAGATATAATGGCTGTATGTAGCTTTAGGAAGAGCTTGAGGAGTCAGATCTGGTATTGAGATCTGGGTAATAATAAGTAGTAATTAAACATTCTATACATTTTAATGTGGTTAACTTTCCCTTTAACCTCCTCATAGTAGTTTCCATCTTATAATTTCTAAGCATTGGTATCTAACATTGTTTACTGAGAATTTTCACATTGAAGCTCTAGTAGAAAGTGTTAAATAATCAAGTCATGCATAGTTATTGTTTCAGCATCTTTCCTGCATCCTCTGGAACGTGTGGAAGCTAGATATTATCTTTGTTGAGACATTGGCTTTGCCAAACTCCTATACCCTAGGGTTGCAGGGAGGTATGTAAAGTAATGCTTTGTAATCTGTTAAAAGCCTCTCTGTATTTGATTTATTGCTAAAATGTGTTTTATGTTTATGTAAAACTCTAGTGAAAAAAGAAATATAAAGGTAGATAGACAGACTGATGAACAGACAGACAAATAGATTTTAGATGGATAGACAGTTCTCTTTTCTTTGATGTATAACTTCCAAATGTCAATCAAACAATTACGATGAAGTAAGGATTCAAGCAACTTGGTTTTCCTCATTCCCTGTGTTTGCAAACCCTTAAATTAAAATGAATATTCTGGTTGGGGTGTGGCCTGGGGACCCTAGTGGAAATTAGTTTGATATGTTAACATGATATCATGTACAATATTATTCTTTTGTTTACTAATATATAAAAGAGCCATCTCCATATTACACATGTTGCAAACCCAACGTTACACCAGTTGAAAATAGTTCTAAGTTCTTGGTGGGAAATGTGGTAAGCTCTGTTCTTTAATACATTATTTATCTTCAGCTAATTTGAAAAGTAAGTCGTTGCCAATAGCAATTTTAAATAGAAAGTCAGGAAAAAGACATTTTATTATAAATTGAAATGAATTGTGTAAAAATCCCTACGGGGTCACTGTGTGGTTCAGAAACGTGTGATCCTTTTCCAACGCTCCAGGCTATATCTCAGCTTTTATTTAGAATTTAAATATATTACTTAGCAAAGAAAAGGCCCATTGTTATAGCTTTGCAGCTTGGAGCATAAATTAGTATTTCAGGTGAAAAAGAAAAATGTGGAAACATTAATGGAAATTTACAAAAATGATTATGGTCTCCAGGATCAGTTCAACTGCAATTCAGACTTGTCTTTTAGCACAAAACAAGCCTTTTACTGTTGGACTGGAAAATGTCTGCAAAAAAGGTCAGTATGGATTTTGGCTGAAGAGTCCAATGATACAGTTTTGCAGTGTTCTCACTGATCCCAGGATACAGACTGGTTCATTTTGTTTTTTTTAGTATTCACAATTTATGTTGTTTGAAGTAACAAAACGTTATACATATGTATTTAAATGAAACTATGTTCAGTGGAAACGTATAAAGATTTTGCACTGTATATGTTTGGATATGTTTATTTATAACGCGCCAAACCTGGCTGCCCGACGTGGCCAGGATCGCCGAGCGTCGGGGCAGGGGTGTTCGCCCAACCCTCAGTGGGTGCACTGCCCCGTACTCTCGCGGGGAAGGGGTCCTGCAGCTCAAACCGGGACCCCCTACCCTGTACCTACCAGGCCCCTTGCGGCACTTAGAAGTGCCCTTGCAGCCTTAGCAAGGGCTTTTTGGGTGATTAAGGGGTCCCGCAGCTCAAACTGGGACCCCCCTCCCCAGCCCTTGTGGCACTGAGAAGTGCCTTTATTGGGGGTCCCGTAGCTCAAACCAGGACCCCAGTCGGCTCTTAAAAGAGCCCTTGGGCAGAGTTTTCTTTTTTTCATCAGGTGACACCAGCTCCGCTGAGGCCACCAACCCCGGGAAGTACCGGCGATGTGCGGCAGTAATTTTTGCCCGGTAATAAAGGCCCTTTATAAATGTGATGCTGATGTGAGTACTCCTAAAATCCCTAATGTGAAAGATTTTGTCCCCAAAACTTCTATACATTGTAAGATTCTTTTCTAGTAATTTGCATTTAGTACATGTAAGTATTAGATTGCATGCAGCCTGCCTGGGGCAATACTAACATAATCTAACTTTTTTTTATTACTATTCTGTTACTAGCAAAAATAAAATTTCTAAATGTACTTAGATTCCATGCATTTGCATTGGAGGCTCACATGGAAGATTTATAAACAGGCAGTCCAAAAGGTCATATTTTCAAATCCACAGACTTACTTTTTTTTTGTTTCATTATTTTTCTGGCAAAATATTATATTTCTATATATACTAGGGATCCATATGTAATCTTATAACCTCTTTTAGAATAGGGGTAGGAGCTCTTCTTTTAGCAAGACAAACTACATGAACTTGCTAGTTCAATTCTCAAAAATTACTTAAAATTTTTACTAAAATATTAATGTGCCATGGTAAATCCATGGTAGCTAAAACATACACTGCAAAGATTAGTTTTTTTTGCATGAAAGGCAAAGGATTATTTGATTGGCTGTAAGTTTTTAGGAAGCAAGTCTGCAACTTCCTTGTTTTGATCTACTGAGCACTACAGAGCATGTGAAAAGATTTACCTTGTAGTGAATGTCAGTTGAAAATTGATGTCTATAGGGGTCATTCATGGAAAGTCCTTAAAGCACAACTCTATCCTTATAAGAACATCTTTTAAAAAGAATGGCCCCTTTAAAATATAATGATATATCATACTTTATCCTCTGAATTCATTACTGTATGCCTGCTATGCTTCTGGATGCCTCGTGGTAAAAAAAGAGTAATTTAGTGACTTGGTACTGAGCCTAGGCATGCTCAGAAGAGGCAGCTAAAGGATTAGCTTTCAGTCATTGGCTGTGATGTCAAATGTCAAATCCCTAACTGACAGTTATTAACTGGAAGAACCAGTAAACTATTACAGTTTAGGGTTTTGGGTGGTTATTTACCTGTGTATTAATTTTCATTTGAGGGCTGGACTTAAACAATGACAATAAGCATTAAGAAACCCCAGCAGGTGTTTAATATGTTTAGAAAGAAGGCGGAATTACAAATTTATCAGAATTCAGCACAATTTGTCATAATTTGCTGCAAACAGAGCATTGTTACTCATAACTGAATTTAAAGGACAATTATACTCACTTCCCCCTGCTCTTCTTTTTTGTTCATTAGCTTTTACCCCGGGTGAGGACCTGAACCGCTAAGTCCTCACCCCAGGGTTCGCGTAACCTACAGCAGAGTCTTAGAGCAGCGCTGCTCTGGTAGGCTCCGCCCCCTCCTCCCCGTCGGCGACGAGACCAATAGGAAGGCACGCTCTGCAACAAGCGAGGAGATGGAGGGAAGGTGAGTATAATTGTCCTTTAAAAATAAGGACAACAATTGTTTAGGCACCGGTACTCAAAACAATATTGTTCAACGTGGTTACAAATACGTGTAGGTGCTTCCCCATATACATATAAGTCGAAACATAAAAAAGAAAACAAAGTATGGGTATAAATGGGCACACTATATGCAAATTATGGCAAAAATATCACAAATTTATTTTGTTTTTGTTTTATTGACCACATATGGTACAAGATATAAATAGACAAAAAGCTAACTAACTAACTCACACCGCAAAAAAGATTTAAAAACATCCCCCTATGACCATATCCTGCCTATCTACTCAATATACCGGTATATTGTATACATAAATAAATGCTATCACTGGTTATATCAGCAGATCAACACCATAAACGTACAACTTGTATGACTCAAAACGAGCAATCAACAGTAAGGCTTGATCATTATATACAATAACACACATCCCTGGTGTAGAAGTGGCAAAGAGGTCGAGGGCCATTAAAAAAACGCCAGACGCGTTTCGTCCACCATAGCAGACTTCCTCAATGGCGCAGAAGTAAGTGCATCATACTTATGAGCATGCAGCACAAGGGCACGACACAGCCATGACAGATTGTATGTAGCCATATTATAATAGGGGAAAATGCCCTGACCTTACGCGCACAACTTCATCATCGACAATATTTAGTAAAATGCATCTTCCATCTGAACGAAATATCATGGGAGTATGGACAAAACTTAAAAGTGAATGCTTAACTCACTACAATTTTAGATCCAAGTGTCAGGTCCACTGAACCCCAGTTTCCATGATTACATGGGGCTAAAACCATCCAATGGCCTGGTCTTATGATTATTAAACGGTACATATTGCATCAGAGATCAAACAAGGTTCATGGGTAAATATTAAGAAGAAACAAACCTCTTCATCGATTATTGTCTTACTGAATTTGGACTCCAGTATCAAATTATATATTCCACTGTCCTTTTTGTATACCGGTCCTTTATTCAGGAACACATCTAAAACATCTTATTCCATATCTAATTTGACGTTTAATTCTTGCTGCACTATGGCCGTACCGAATATTGTAACACCCACTCAGTTGTCCATTCTATGTTAGTCCTCTGGTACAAATACATGGATACTGGTCATCCGATCTATTCCAAAGAATATCCAATAAGCATGGTCCTAGACGGTCCTGTGAATTCAGTCCAAATGTTGAAAAATACACTCAGTTATTCATTCTATGTTGGTCCTCTGGTTCCAATACATGGATACTGGTCATCTGATCTGTTACGAAGAACATCTTATATGAATGGTCCCAGATCCAATTCTTCATTAAGTCCTGAGGGTGAGACTGTGCATAAATTATAAATCCATTTTGATTCTTTACATAAGAATAACTTTTTGTGAGGATAATCTCTCCTTAAATTTCTGAGTGGTCATCCCCACATAATACATAGGGCAGGTACAGGTAAGCAAGTAAATTGCATTAACAGAATTACAATTGAAATATCTTCTAGTATAGAAAATCTTATCATCTTTGCTATTCTTGAATGTTTTCCCTGATAACACAAAATTTGCAATTTCCACATTTAAACGTGCCCTGCCATTTCAAACCACCATCACTTTTTTTGGTGGATTGTTGAAAATGGCTACGAGTCACCAAATCCGAAATGTTTTTGCTTCGTCTCGCAGTCAACTGGGGTTTTTTGGAGACATATTGTGACAAGGTAGGATTCTTGGTTAAAATTTGCCATTTTTCCTGTAGCACCTTTTTAATACCGTCCCCCCAATGGTTATAAGTAGTGATGAACCGTAATGTGTTGTCTATAGTCCAATGCCTAGGGAACAAAAGTGAGGCTTGAGAGCTATGTTCTGCATCATGTTTATACTTTTTTAACAGTTTTTTTGGATACCCTCTTGCTCTAAACCTTTCCTCTAGAACATTGGCTGCCTCCCTATATAACAACACATCTGAGCAATTTCTCCTTGTACGGAGAAATTGCCCTTTAGGGATTCCTTTCACTAATGCTGGTGGGTGAGCACTGTTAAACTGCAACAAGGTATTAGTTGCGGTAGGTTTTCTATATAATTTAGCTTTTAACCTCCCTCCTTCTACAAAAACTGTCTTTGAGTATAGGTTAAATAAATGTTGTGTTTGTTGGAGTTCAAACATCCCACAAATTCCTTCAGTTTGTCCAAGGGACCCTTCCAGATAAAAAATATATCATCTATAAAACTTGCCCACAGGGTTACATGTTTATTAAGATCAAAGAGGTCCGCACCAAGAGCTGTCTCACGCTCCCACCAACCTAGGAACAGGTTTGCATAGGTGGGCGCACATTTGGCACCCATTGCGGTCCCTCTAACCTGCAAATAGAATTTGGAAATAAACTAAACTGAAAAGTGTATATCAGGTGATCAACACAATACAACAGAGGCTGAATCCAGTTATACTGATCAGGGATCTTTTTTAGAGGATCGCACAAAATACGGAGGGGGAGGCATAGGAGGGAGAATGAGGAGTCAGAAACAGAAGTAAATAAAGATAATGGTAAACAATTTAAAATTATTAACCTGACTTCTCATGTATTAACTTGTCATCACAGTTCACTATTGGAAAAAGGTTTGTCTTATTGCCCCACAGGTGATTTTGACTCATTCACCGTGACAAAAGACTTATTCTTGTTTTGCAGAAAACTTGCATTAAAGGCGTTTTTTGGAAAAGGGCAACATCTAACTAATGAGAATAAGATGGAACCTTTAGACGAACTTATAGATTTAATTGCTAACTTTGTCCAATGATGACAAAGTTAGCAGAGATGGGTTTAAAGAAAAAATCTGTATTTACACCCCACTTTTCTTTTCCACCTTCCCAGGATTACAAATTTTTTACAAATGTACCATGGAGTCATTGAAGGCGTTAGATGACCAACCAAATTTCAAACACCATAATCTGATTTACCATGAGAGACTTACGTTAAAGGAATTAGAAAACCTGGATAAAATTATTATCCGTAAGTCTGATAAGGGAGGCAATATAGTGCTTTGGGGGGAGGATCAATATTTACGGGAAGCTAATAAACAACTTAGAGAAGAAAGAACTATAGATTACTTCCCTCAAACCCAATTGAACACTATAAATATTGCCCGGAACAACTTATAGATAATGCCAGAGAAGGTGGTCATGTAACACAAAAAGAAAGTGAATTTTTGACAGTAAAACACCCTATAATCCCAACCATGTACCTGATCCCCAAGATACACAAAGACAAAATAAATCCACCGGGTCACCCCATTATATCGGGTATAGGGGGTTTGTTGAAACCAGCCTTCCAGTTTATTGATGCCCATCTGCAACCGCACGTCACATCCTTGGAATCTTATATGCGAGATTCATCGGATTTTATTTTAAAGATACAAGATATAATTTTGGAACAGGATTCATGGATGGTGACATGCGATGCAGAATCATTGTACACAAATATTGGACATAGGGATGGCATCAATGCTGTCAGATACTTTTTATCTATAGAACATGGCCATCTAAGTGGCAGGCACGGATTTGTGGTTGATTTGCTGGAGTTTGTATTAAGCCACAATTTCTTTCTGTTTAATTCCAAATTATATTTGCAGGTTAGTGGGACCGCAATGGGTGCCAAATGTGCGCCCACCTACGCAAACCTGTTCCTAGGTTGGTGGGAGCGTGAGACAGCTCTTAGTGCAGACCTCTATGATCTCAATAAACATGTAATCCTGTGGGCACATTTTATAGATGATATATTTTTATCTGGAAGGGTCCCTTGGACAAACTGAAGGAATTTGTGGGATGTTTGAACTCCAACAAACACAACATTTATTTGACCTATACATACTCAAAGACAGAAGCTGTTTTTTTTGGATTTGACAGTTTTCGTAGAAGGAGGGAGGTTAAAAATTAAATTATATAGAAAACCTACCGCAACTAATACCTTGTTGCAGTTTAACAGTGCTCACCCACCAGCATTAGTGAAAGGAATCCCTAAAGGGCAATTTATCTGTACAAGGAGAAATTGCTCAGATGTGTTGTTATATAGGGAGGCAGCCAATGTTCTAGAGGAAAGGTTTAGAGCAAGAGGGTATCCAAAAAAACTGTTAAAAAAGTATAAACATGATGCAGAACATAGTTCTCAAGCCTCACTTTTGTCCCCTTGCATCGGACTATAGACAACACATTATGGTTCATCACTACTTATAACCATCGGGGGGATGATATTAAAAAGGTGCTACAGGAAAATGGCAAATTTTAACCAAGGATCCTACCTTATCACAATATGTCTCCAAAAAACCCCAGTTGACTGCGAGACGTAGCAAAAACATTTCGGATTTGGTGACTCGTAGCCATTTTCAACAATCCACCAAAAAAAGTGATGGTGGTTTGAAATGGCAGGGCACGTTTAAATGTGGAAATTGCAAATTTTGTGTTATCAGGGAAAACATTCAAGAATAGCAAAGGTGATAAGATTTTCTATATTAGAAGATATTTCAATTGTAATTCTGTTAATGCAATTTACTTGCTTAACTGTACTAGAGATGGCCGAACTTTCGAAAGTTCGGTCCGTTTTCAAACTTTAGAACTATATGGAAAGTTCGAAAGTTCGAAAACGGACCCATTAAAGTCAATGGGAGTCAAATAGTTTGAAAAGTTCTAATGAAATACAATTAAAATATCAATAGTAACTTAATGTAAATGGCTGCGGGACCTGGGAAATGCTCTGGGGAACATGTTCGAATATCCAGGACATTCGAAAAATCAACTTTACTCTCACTCGCACTATTTTCGACCTCATTCGTGCCTAGGTACCATGTACATTTTACTCGCGGATTCGATGCTCGCATATAGGTTTTGATGGACACTTTACTCGTAGATTCGATGTTCGTGCCTAGATACCATGGACATTTTACTCGCGGATTCGATGCTCGCATATAGGTTTTAATGGACACTTTACTCGCGGATTCAATGCTCGCGTTCACGCCTAGATACCATGGACATTTTACTTGCGGATTCGATGCTCGGGTTCACGCCTAGTTACCACGGACATTTTACTTGCGGATTCGATGCTCACGTATAGGTTTTAATGGACCCTTTACTCGCGGATTCAATGCTCTTGTATAGGTATAATAGGCATTTTACTCGCACATTGGAACGGTCGAACATTCAATATTTATCGAAAATACCAAAAATCCGGGTCAGGATAGTTCGAGAAGTCCGAATTCGTTAAAATTTGAATAGTTCGGCTCGAACTCGGGTTCGACTTCGAGTTCTAGTCCATCTCTAACCTGTACCTGCCCGATGTATTATGTGGGGATGGCCACTCAGAAATTTAAGGAGAGATTATCCTCACATTTATCTAATATAAAAAAATGCAGGAAGGGATTTGTCTACGGGTAAAGCTATCAGCAGTGTGGCAGATCATTTTCACCATGTACATCAGGGATCCATTATGGATCTCAAATTTCAGATTATTGACGGTGTAAAATTCAATATCAGAGGTGGGGATACAAAAAAGTTACTCTTTTATGTAAAGAATCAAAATGGATTTAGAATTTATGTACGGTCTCACCCTCAGGACTTAATGAAGAATTGGATCTGGGACCATTCATATAGGATGTTCTTCGTAACAGGTCAGATGACCAGTATCCATGTATTCGAACCAGAGGACCAACATAGAATGGATAACTGAGTGTATTTTTTAACATTTGGACTGAATGCAGAAATGGATCTGGGATCCTGTTCACAGGACCGTCTAGGACCATGCTTATTGGATATTCTTTGGAATAGATCGGATGACAAGTTTCCATGTATTTGTACCAGAGGACTAACATAGAATGGACAACTGAGTGGGTATTACAATATTCTGTACGGCCATAGTGCAGCAAGAATTAAACGTTTTGAGCCTCCATATAAGTCAGTTCATTTGAGCGATTTAGGTTAAGCGATTTTCTTTCAAAGGGATTTTCTGTTTTAAAGGGGTTTGTCTGTATTTAGGGGTATTTAGAAACAAAAGCGTTTAGAACAAGAAAGGGTTTAAGAACAACACTGCTGTTTCTCTGCTGTGTATTGCTGTTGGTGTGTATTGCTGTTGGTGTGTGTTGCTGTTGGTGTGTATTGCTGTTGCTGTGTATTGCTGTTGCTGTGTATTGCTGTTTAGTATAGACAGTTTTGTTGGGGCCACGCAATTTGCATCCTGCCGCATGTATGGGATCTTGGAGCAGCCACCCCAAGGGACCTATGTATGTGTCAGATGTGAGTGGGTTGCCCATTTGGAATCTGAGGTCCAGAATCTAAAGGGGAAACTTGCAGCATTGCAGGGCTTGGCAAACCTGGGGGAAATGCAGGATGGGGCATATAAGGTGGTAAAGGAAGATAGATTTGTAAGGGTCACCAGGGGAAGTAGGGGACAGAAGGATAGGGGTGCTTCTTCCCAGTTGGTCGTTCCCAACAGATTTGCCATTTTAGGCGAAGATGTGGAGGACAATGGCTCAGAAGCAGCATGTATGGAGCAGGCCTTCCCCTTGAGCCCCCAGGGGACAGCCATCTCCAATACAAGGGAGGAAAAACTGAGGGCTAGGAAGGATAGGCAGGTGGAAGTGGTAGGGGACTCCATTATTAGAAGGGTAGATAGGGTAATCTGTTGCCAAGACCCTGCATGCCGAACAGTGTGTTGTCTGCCTGGTGCTAGGGTTCGACATGTGGTAGATTGTGTAGACAGATTATTGGGTGGGGCTGGGAGTGACCCGGGGCCACATTGGTGCCAATAAAAAAGTTAGAGGTGGAGGTGAGGTCCTTAAAAATGATTTCCAAGAATTAGGGGCCAAGTTAAAAGCAAGGACCTCAAGGGTAGTGATTTCAGAAATACTACCGCAGCCACGTGCTATGCTAGGGAGGAAACGGGAACTCAGGAGTATAAATGCGTGGCTAAAGGTGGCCATACACTATTCCGATCGTAATTACGATCTTAAACTGACCGATACTTTGATAGACAGATGTACAATATTAATTGTACCAAGATGTACAATAAATATTGTTCGACATTCAATTTGTTTTGTGATTAATGTCGAATGTCGTACATAACATTAATATTTAATCGGAACTTTAGAAAACACTACAATCATTTTACCAATTGACTTAAAACCGACTTTTCCGATCGTAATTACGATTGATTTTACGATCTAATGTCGTGTGATAAGAATGGGAAAATGTACAATTTTTCGGCCAATCGATGGAAATGTCAGATTGTATGTTGGGTTGTACATAAAATCGGCCTAATGTATGGTCACCTTAAGAGAGTGGTGTAAGGAGATGGGGTTTGGGTTTTTAGAGAACTGGGCTGACTTTTCTGTTGGCTACAGGCTCTTTAGTAGAGATGTATTGCACCTCAATGGTGATGGTGCAACTGTTTTGGGGGAGAAGATGGCTAGGGGGTTGGAGGAGATTTTAAACTAGGTATAGGGGGGAGGGTATGTTGAACTACACAGGGGTAGATAGAGAGAGAAGTTAGGGATAGAGAAGTTAGGGATCAGGGGGCTATTAACACAGCGGAGGATGGAGAAGGTGGAGGGGGGAGCATAGAGGATAAGGAGGCATGTACGACCATGTATGGAAGTAAATCAATTGATAATCTAAAATGTATGTTTACAAATGCAAGAAGTCTGGCTGGAAAAACCGGGGAACTTGAAATAATAGCTTTAAAGAAAAGGTATGATGTGATTGGTATAGCAAAAACATGGAGAGTAAATATTGAAGGATACTCCTTATTTAGACATGACAGAGTTAATAAGAAAGGAGGAGATGTATGTATGTTAAACAGGAATTGAAGCCAAATTTAAAAGATGGAATAGATGGGGGAGTAAACGATATGGCAGAAACAATATGGGTGGAACTGTGTACAGGAAGCAAGAAGGTAGTTGGAGTATGTTATAAGCTGCCAAATGCCGGGGAGGAGGTGGAAATGAATCTCCATATGCAGTTGTGTACCACTTTTAAAGGAATATTAAACTATCACATTTTTAAATCTGTACCTTTAGGTAACAAGTGTAAAAAAATTAGGTCCACTCCTGCATGGCTTAATGCTCAGGTAAAAAGGGAAATGGAAAAAAAGAAAAATACTTTTTTTTTTAAAACAGAGGGAACAGAACAGGCTTACAGGGAGTACAAAAGCTGTAATAAAGAGTGCAAGAAAGCAATTAAACTAGCCAAAATAGAAAATGAAATACGGATTGCCGAACAAAGCAAGTCCAACCCCAAAAGGTATTTTAAGTATATAAATGGTAAAAAGATGAGGACTGAGAATGTGGGACCATTAAATAATGGGGCTGAGGTGGTTGTAGAGGATGCCGAAAAGGCTAATCTGCTAAACCGTTTTTTTACATCGGTTTTTACTGTTGAGAATCCTTGTCCTTACAGCAGGGATTGTAATAATATGCAGGGAAGAAATGAAGAGTATTCACACTGGCTAACAGAGGATATGGTACGGAAACAAAGTTAATATCAATAAAGCACCAGATGGATTGAATCCTTGGATTTAGAAGAGCTTAGTTCAGTTCTATCTAGACTACTGTTTCTCATCTTTTCAGATTCGCTTTGGTCTGGGGATGTGCCGCTGGATTGTAAAAAAGCCAATGAAATAACAATATTCAAAAAAGGTAGTCGTTCACAGTCTGGTAACTATAGACCTGTAAGCCTAACATCAGTGGTAGGGAAGGTGCTGGAAACTTTGTTACGGGATCCTATCCTTGACTTTTTCTCCAGAGATCCCCTTATTAGTAGTAGTCAGCATGGATTTATGAGAAATAGATCATGCCAGACAAATTTAATTGGTTTTTATGAAGAATCGAGTAAGAAGTTAAATTCAGGCACAGTAGTGGATGTGGTATATTTGGATTTTGCGAAAGCTTTTGATACTCTGCCACATAGGCGACTAATGTATAAACGAAGGACTGTTGGCCTTGAAGAAAACATTTGTTCATGGATAGAGAACTGGTTATTGGATCGCAAACAGAGAGTGGTGGTTAATGGAGCTACATCTATGTGGGCTAAAGTTCTAAGCGGAGTGCCTCAGGGTTCTGTACTGGGGCCACTTCTGTTTAATCTGTTTATAAATGACTTAGAAGGGGGCATTGAGAGCAAGGCCTCAGTGTTTGCTGATGACACTAAACTATGCAGAGCTTTGGAAACTTCAAATGATGTGCAAGTGCTGCAAGCAGACCTAGATAGATTATCAAAATGGGCAGCAGAATGGCAGATGAGATTCAATGTTTATAAATGTATTTGGGATTTAATAATCCCTGTGCCACCTACACCATAAATAACTCTGTGTTAAGTGCATCTGTAATGGAAAAAGATTTGGGGGTTCTGGTAGATAGCAGACTTAGCTATAGCAAACAATGCCAGGTAGCAACGGCTAGAGCTAGCAAGATATTGTCTTGTATAAAGAGGGGAATAGATTCAAGAGAGAAAAATATTATTCTCCCTCTTTACAAGGCACTGGTAAGGCCTCATTTGGAATATGTGGTGCAGTTTTGGAATCCTATATACAAAAGGGACAAAAGGAAACTGAGGCAGTTCAGAGAAGGGCAACTAAATTAATAAGGCGAATGGAGGGGTTTGAATATGCAGTCAGACCACCATCACCATCTCACACAGTGACAATTCAGTGGCACTGTCTGTGCAACCACCATCACCATCTCACACAGTGAAAATTCAGTGGCACTGTCTGTGCAACCACCATCACCATCTCACACAGTGACAATTCAGTGGCACTGTCTGTACAACCATCATAATCATTTACACAGGAAAAAAATGCCTTACAAAAAACAATAATGCATTTAATTCACACTGACCTTACAATAAAATGTTGGCTATAGGGCTTTTTTTTACTTTTGAAAATATAAAACAACAAAATGCTCACAGGAAAATTCTTTTGTGTCTGGGGAAAATCCTGAGCACAGCTGTAACACCAGTCATTAGCTGTCCTTAAAGGGTAACTGTGGTCTCGAATTCTTCCTAACTAGTAAGAATTGTATGAAAAGTCTTCCATCGTACCTTCAAAATAAAACCTATATCACATATCTAGATAAGATTTGTGAGAAGTTATTGCTGAAAAGTTTAAGTAATATTAATTACTGCTAAAACAGATTCAATAAATGTACTTATCATTTAAAATGCTGCTAAATTTGCCCCAGCCAATCAGATCTTATTTAGCATTTGAAAGCTAAAATCTGATTGGCTGGGACAATATTAGCACCGTTTTAAACGATAAGAACTTTTATTGAATAACCCTGCTTCTGTTTTCAGCCATGTGACCAGCTTGTAGTCATGTGACCAGCCTCTGCCTGCATTAATAGGCTCTCCTTCTCAACTGTCAATTTTTTCCCCAGGTACTTCCTGATTTCCCCAGCATTAAGTCTCAACCGAGCATGCTTCTCCCCCAGGGCAGAGGGGCGGGCAGATGTCTGGTGATGTCACTCAACCTACTGGAAGCCTGAAGTTTGAAAATTCACCCCAATGTAATTTTTCACAGACTTCAGTCAGAGATGTGATTGTCGGCTCAATTTAAAGGAAATCCTGCAGATCTTCATAACCCTAACTTGTTTGGAGACCACAGTTGCCCTTTAAACTTAACTGCAAGTACTCTCTGTAACAACCACAGAAATGGTTAGGAGTGAATTTATCCCCATTTGTTTAATGCTGTCTGAGTGGTATTAAAGGGCATGTACACCCCTCAGACAAAACTTTTCCTTCCAAATCCTTGTATAACATTATTTTGCGCACAAACTGCAGCTGTGGATTATCACAGCACTACTCAATGCAGGGCACTGGTGGAAACAGTACACATTGATTTGTAAAGAAAAACAACATTATCGCATACTCTATGTGTTACAATGCTCAAAAACGGGCATAGTGCGAGCGAGCTCTTCTAAGCCTGCTCTAAAAGTGGGTACACACAGTACAGATCTTTAAAAGATGACAGAATTTTTAAATATCCCCCTACAAATAGCCCCAAGGGTTACCCTTATGTAAAGCATAGGGGGAATAGCCGAGACTGCACACTTCTTTCAGCTGCGGCCCACTCCCTATATTTTAGTGCAGGGAGACGACCACAACCAAGGGACATTTTTTGCCAGTTCCGAATGATCCCAAGGCCGACGGTGAACGTTCTTTGGCCTCTGGAACGCCCGTAACTGCAGTACACACATTACCGATAAAAGCCCTTTTTTGGGGGATGCCTTGCACCTAAAACAGCATGCACTTCTTTCATCTGCATCTTACTGTCCACACTGGTCAGTGAGATCAGCACAGACACAGCAGCACAGCACCTTCCTACCCACTGGCTGGAGCAGGACCTAGGATCACAGTAAAATGTGAGAATTTGTAACAGTTAAATATAATGTGCAAAAACTACATATAGATACCAATCAAATACAAATAATAAAATAGCGTATATATCTACTAGTATTTTCGGCTTTCCTGAAAGCAGATATCCCCCATGAAGTCTGCCATTCTCTCTTCTTTCATCCACCCTTCCCGGTGTAATTTGTCAGTTACTGACATGACAATGACGTCCTTTACGGCTGTGCAAGATCGTGAATAGCTCATAAAGCCATGAAAGAATGTGGACATTCTGAGGAAAGACTGGAGGATATCTTCTTTCAGGAATACCAACAAGCCTTGTAAGTAATGTGATACTAGGGTTTTCGGGGGGTCCTGATTTTAGGGGATGATCATGCCTTTTAAAAGGACTGTTTATTTTTGTTAGCTTACAGGAGCGAGGGAAATATATGTTGGTTCTGCCAAGTCTGGGTATGGACATATGGGGGGCACAATTCTAAATTTCCCATCCCCTTAGGCTTTCAGCTATGCCACTGCCAAGAATAGCAACTACTCTCCCTATAGTAATGTGTTTTTATTGCAATGTTAGGTAGTTTTGCATGATTTTAACAGCAGCTAAATGATAGCATTAAAATAAGCACACAAAAATGCTGCTAGAGTGACGTTGCTTGCAGCAGCAGCATTTCAAAAGAGAAGGAAATAATAAATTTGTGACTGTAATTCTCCCAAAAATCCCTGTATGTTGAAGACTTGCTGATTATCTGGCATATGTATGGCTATTAAACTGATGAGATTGATTACAAATCTCAATGTGTGTTAGCCTTAGACTGTAAGAGCAAAGATTGATGCAAATTAATGAATGAGAGTTCTGTATATGTTCAGTGCTATTTATGAAAATAAATACACCACAACAGTAAGGTAATAAACTGTATGTTTGATATAGTCCCAGATTATCTGTCCACCCCCAGAACAAAAGTCCATACTTACCTCCACCACCAAACCGCCAAATTGTTACAGTTACTTACCTTTCCAAGGTCTGTGAAGCCCATACAGCTTACACAGATGCTGGCTTTCTTGCAGATTGCTGCAGTCAATCACTGCCATTAATGTGATGTCAGGGCCAATGATTCCGGTAATCTCCTATGTCCTGCATGTGTCCTCTGTAAAAGAGTTACAGAGAGGGTGAGGACTAGGGAAAGAAAAGGATTATGGGCTTCAGGGACCCAGTGGAGGTAAGGTACTATAACCTACTCCTGTAGTGGATTTCTATGGGAGGAACTGTAAGATTATAGCCATATAATCTTACAGTTCCAGGAGGAGAAGGAAACCAGAAGCCACAAAAGGGTAGGTTATAATAAATAATGCACCCCGAACTGTAAATTAAAGAGATATTAGAGGTTACTTTGGAGTTCTGTGCCCTGTATAAAAGGTACTCGGCCTACGGCCTCGTGCTTTTATATGGTCACGGAACTCCTCAGTGACTTTTAATATCCTTATAATTTACAGTTGGGGGTGCATTATCCACTATATAATGACCTCAGGTTTGGGGAGGTGCGGAAGGAAAGAATACATTTTCATTCTGGGGGTGGACATGCCCTTTAAAGGTCAACCATACCTCTTACCAATTACCTCTCTCAATGAAAGTCCCCAATTTCCCAGAGTCTACCTTCTAGTAGCAGAACTCCTTCAGAGTTGGTATCACAGTCCTGGTCCGCCATCACAAGGAGTCCTAGGCTCAGTCAATGGGAAGAGTGTCTGGTAAACTGGAACTTTGACCCCTAACTTTACAGGATAAGTTTTGCTGGTACAAGGGATGAGGACCTTGCAGTTTAGTGCAGGGTAGAGAGAAGGAGAGGCTGGGTTATATCTAATGGCAGACATAGATCTAGCTTCTTTTTTTTTTACTCTCAAGGTCAGAGAGAATTGATGCAGTATTTTATTTATTGGCATGTTGACTCTCACCATTAACTTTTACAAACAGGCTAATCCACCCAAAACAAATTCCACTATACTTACCTTTGCCAAAAATAGTCTGTCATGGCCATGATGGTTAAGAAGCCTCCTCTTCTACAATGCTGCACGTATTTAACACATAATGACAAAATTATTTTTGCTAAAGGTAAGGAAGATGGTGAGGATGGACATGCCCTTTAATCAGGGAGTCTGTGATTTAACCATCCCGCCACTCCTTTGTCACCCTTGTCTGGAAATGTAAGATGTCTGCATTATCTTTTAATGTATCTAGCTTGTGTGTTTTGTTGTTTTATTCAGCTAACACCCATTAATCATAACACCAGCAGCACCTTATAAATAAAATAAGAAACATAAGCTGGTGTATGCTAAATCAACACAAAAACAGGAAACACACTTATACCACGGTCAGTTCTAGATGGAATTCCCTGGTTAAGGTGGCAGTGATGGTCTAAATCTGGCCACTCCCCATGTCACCTATTTTCTACCTAAATGGCACAACAATTACCATGTGTTTGAAACCAATTTGGAGTTTAACATTTAAAACCCAGGTTAGCAACATACATGTATTAGTGAAGGGTCAGATTCTGAATGGCCCTTTACAGGAAGAAAATGTATCAGTGATTATTTTATACAAAACCATCGGCGCTTGACCCAGGAAATGTTACAATTGCTGATTCTAAGGGGCATATTTATAAAAGGCCATTAACTTTACATCGCATCAGTTAACGCTCACTTCTATTTATAAAGTGGCCAAACCTGCGAGATGGCTGGGGTGGACGGGTGGGTGGGGTGGGGGGGTGACATGTGGTGCCCTTCCAAGGGCCTCAATCATAAATATGATTGGTTACTGTATAATCATATGATTGCAAGCATTGAAATATTAACCAATCACAATTGGATTAGGTTCTTCAGCAAAACTATATAAAGTGGTGCAAACCCAGCGGAGCTCAAAAGTCATCACAGTTTATGGCAGAAGAAAGATGTCGGATCAACACGCCAGCAACATCAGCTACATTGATGTTGCCAGTGCTGGAGGTGTCACTGGCGGCCGCAGTGACACCGCCCAGTGTTGGCAACATCAGCAGAGTTGGTGTCACCGGCTGGGAAGAAAGAAGACACACCCAAGGGCTCTTCTAAGAGCCAATGGGGGTCCTGTTTCGAGCTGCAGGACCCCCAACAAAGGCACTTGTCAGTGCCACAAGGGCACTTGTAAGTGCCGGGGAGGGGGGGCCTCCCCTTTACTATATAACATAACTGGCAGCTAGGCTAATGGCGTGCAGTTTGTTTACAGTGACAGATTGTTGGACTGAGCATCTAACAATGATTCCTGTTTACACTGTTCAATCCACTGCTTGGCAATATTAAGCAGTTTATCAAACTGAAAATGATCTGAATTGTGTATGGTTACCCTTCTTCTGTAAAATCAACCAGTGGTGCAAATATCGTCCTGGCGACCTGGTGGCAGAAATAAGAAGTGAAACGAGAGGGACAGTCAGGGGTGTCTCTAGGGTTTTTGCCACCTGAGCCAAACCCTGGATGCCGCCTACATGGGGCGCGCGCAGCAAAGTGGGCGTGGCTTGTATGTGGGTGTGGTTTTGTGGGTGGGCGTGGCTATGTCGGTGGGAGTGCGGTTAGCCATTTTGTCATTTTTAACTTGGCT
This sequence comes from Hymenochirus boettgeri, assembly GCA_019447015.1. Lineage (NCBI taxonomy): Eukaryota > Metazoa > Chordata > Amphibia > Anura > Pipidae > Hymenochirus > Hymenochirus boettgeri. The sequence continues at coordinate 80,638,158 of CM033473.1, read as the reverse complement.
CTATTTATTTGTACAGTTTCTTTAAATAGACATTTATCCACACCATAATTCCAGAAGTATTTTGCCCCAAAGAACCTGCCACCATGTCCTTTTAATAGGGCCCTAACGTACCTAACTAGTCTAACCTAGCCTAACCTAACAAACTATCTAAAGCTAATCTAACCATATGAAATGCTTTTTAACAATATCTAACACATTTAATAAAGAAAATATGAAGAAATAACATCTGCAGCAAACTATATGTTTGGTTGAGCAATCTACCACTCATACTGTGAGAACAGACTGTAAAGGTCCCATACAGTGAGAACAGACCATAAAAGGTCCCATACAGTGAGAACAGACCGGTAAAAGGTCCATACAGTGAGAACAGACCGTAAAGGTCCCATTCAATAAGAAGCAACAGTAAAGGTCCCATACAGTGAGAACAGATATAAGGTCCCATACACAGTGAGAACAGACAGTAAAGGTCCCATCCAGTGAGAACAGACAGTAAAGGTCCCATACAGTGAGACAACAGTAAAGGTCCCTACAGTGAGAACAGACAGTAAAGGTCCCATTCAATAAGAGCAGACAGTAAAGGTCCCATTCAATAAGAGCAGACAGTAAAGGTCCCATACATGAACATAGTTAAAGTATAAGAACAGTATAAAGACCCATACGTGAGAACAGATAGTAAAGGTCCTATACAGTGAGAACAGACAGTAAAGGTCCCTTCAATAAGAGCAGACAGTAAAGGTTCCATACATGAGAACAGACAGTAAAGGTCCCATACAGTGAGAACAGACAGTAAAGGTCCCATACAGTGAGAACAAACAGTAGGTCCCTACAGTGAGACAGATAGATACAATAATACCCATATCTCTACGTCGTTCATTCTTGTCTTTTCTCTTCTCCACTTCTCTCCTGAGTCTCAATCCTTCACTCTCCTGCATTGTATCATCAACACACTCTCTCACATACTGTACATACACACTCCACCACTGTACATATACCCTCTCTCACACAAGGTGCACCAAATCTGGTAAAATCATTGCACAAACTCGATAAAAGGTTGGCACACAGATACTGGTTAATCTTTGGCACAAACTCTAATAAAGTGTTGGCAAACAGATACTGGGTAAATAATTGGCACAAACTCTGATTAAGTATTGGCACACATACTGGTAAAATAATTTGCGCAAACTCTGATAAGTGTTGGCACACAGATACTGGTAAAATCTTTGGCACAAACAGTTTGTGCCAATGATTTTACCAGTATCTATGTGCCAACACTTTATCAGAGTTTGTCCAAAGCACAAAAGGGGAGAGGGGGTTACTTACAGCAATGATGGCAGTCTCTAGACTCTTAGCCCACTCCCAGGGCTCCAACACAGCACAAATACAAGCCCTCGTAGTGGATTAAGCCTAGTTTGGGCACACACTTGGGCCCCTTATGTATCATGTGTAGCACGTCGCAAAATGTTTAGGCCATATCCCTTCCCCCACCCACTCTAAGTCATGCCCATTGGATACTTTGTTTTGGGTGGAAGGGTATTTAGAAGAAAAAAAAAACCTTTTGAAATCTTTTCCCTGCAGGTAAAATAATTGTCGCAATTTTCTCCAGCACCTCCATTCCAATGCATAAACCTGACCGACACACACTTTCCCACTTACCTGCACTCTTCTTTTATTCATGTTCCACCCTCTCAGTCCTCTCCATGTGCTCTAACCTTTTGTCTCTTCCTTTAAAGTTTTGCTGTTTATTTATTCATCCTTTCTTCTTCTGGCATTTTCTCATTTCCCCTCTCAGTCGGCTCACCCCTTTCCTTTATGTTCTTTTCACCATGCACTTCTCCATTCTGCTCCCCTTATTTCATACACATTACCATATATTTTCATTATACCCCCTTATTTCATACGCTGTACTATATTATATTCATTATACCCCCCCAGTATCCTACTTATTTTTACCTGTTACCTTTAATTTATATTCCCCATATTAAAAATAATTCTCTTTCCATAATTTCCCGATACTTTTATTACTTTTTTCCTGGTCCCTCTTTTTCATTCTGTCCTTATTCCTTTTAGATCCTACTTAAATTCCCTGTTCCGGGGATTCTAATTGGCCCTCCAGCTGTTGATGGACTACAATTCCCAATATCCCCTAACATGCTTCAGGTATTTAGATAGTAGGGAATGCTGGGAATTGTAGTTCATCATTTAAACCTTATCCCCCCCCCCCCTTCAGACCTCCTGCCCTCTGTTCTACTCTTTACTGGAGTGTGTTCTGTCTCCTACTTTCCTCCCCTGTCAGGAGAAGAGCAGCTCATTATAAGGAAGAGAAGACAAGATGCTCTACTTAGTCCCGGCCCTGGTCAACGAGAGATCGCTATGAAGCTATCAGCAGAAGCCAGAGGGAGCACGTAAATCTCCTGGATTTCCATGAGATACTGTTTACGTTATGTTCCCTTCTGCAGCAGAGTGAGATTGAGAGCGATCTGGTCTATAAACCTGGAACTCAGTGGAGGCAGAGGCACTGAGGCAGAGCAGAGTTAAGAGCTGTCTGGGAACTTGAAAAAACAACAAGCCTACCGTGCAGCATGCGTACTTGTCCATGTGTGCAGCAGTGCAGAGACAGTAAGGCAAGCCAAAGCCCCCATACAAAAAGAGCAGGCTGAGGCACCGCAGCGGCCGGTCTCTGACTCGGAAGTGATGTTGGGGCCGCAGTAAAAGGTCCTGCGCTCTGATTGGGCAATAGATAGTTTTCAAGTTCTGGCCTTCCTCTGCTAATGCAAGCTCCGCCTCTCTCAGAATACATGGGGAGCTTCCTCCCTCTCCACCTGGCGCGCCGGTAAAATAGATTTTTGTTTTTACTTTGAAGTGCCGCTCTTGAGCCACAGAGACAAAGTGCCGCTCTGCTACTTTGTCTCAATGTGGCTCATTAGCGAGACGGCCCTGGGGACAGTGCACATAACAAAGTGCGACAGGGAAAGGGGATTAGAGGGGCCCGTCCCTCTTTTGTTTTTGGAGGACCCACTCAGATGTAGTTTTACCTATGAGATGAACACAGTTTTAAAAAGGCTAAACTTTGCACTTGTTTTACTTTTCAAAATCGTAATCAAGTTTAATCTTCAAAAGTTGTTTTTATAACTCGTGGTATAAATCTTTTTGTTAAATCTGAGCATTAAAAAAAAAAACCTTAATAACCTAGTTCCCAACACATCTGAAATGAATTTGCTATTCAGTTAGAAGCCATACGCCTTTGTGTTTATTTTTAGGCAGACAAATCTGTGATTAAGCACTGGCACCCAGTCAGATGTATGACGTACAAAGAGAAAATTTCATCTGTATATACTGTAACCTGACATTGTTATACCAAGACAATTTTTATCCTGATACAGTGTCGTAGGTTGAAGTACAGCACTGATTTCATGTTTACAGATTAATATATTTACAGAGATTCTGCTTTTTTTTAAAAATCCTTTAAATCCTTTTTACTTTAAATTATTATTTAAGTTATTAGCTCTGGTTTTCGCACCAGCTATCATACATCTTACAGCTCCTCCAAGAAGTGATGTCAGTCATGGCCAATGGCCCGGCAATTCCTCCTCTGCGTATGTTCAAAGCTGTCAGAAGAGAACATTGCAGCTAATAACTTTTTAAATCCCCACTTGGGGGACATGTGAGTTTATGGTGTTTGATGAGGGTTTTACTTACAGGAAAAATGTAGGTTGGGGGTGAACAATCCCTTAAGGGTGACACACTATTGTGTCTCTTAAACAAAATCAGATCAAGAATATCAGACCAAATCAAATTGTTTGGTATGACTAGTAAATCCCATAGGGAACCTCACGATCGGCCATGATTTACTAACATGTCCGTTCGGCCAACGACGAACGGGCAACCGACAATGGCCGGCTGAAAGTGGAACAGATTTTTCGGCCCAATCGACCAATACACGGAAGTACCGGTCGATTGGGTCGAAAAATCTGCCCATGTGTACCCAGCCTTAAAGTCATTGGGGAGAAATAGTTTTAAAAGTTCAGATTAAATACAGATAAAATAACAATGGTAACTTACTGTAAATTGCTCTGGCACCTGGAAAATGGTCTGGGGAACATGTCACTATCACCAAAACGTGTTTAAACACTAACTTATCTTGTAGTTTTTACTACATTCAAGGGTTATGTCCGAATTCGTGGGTAACTGAATGATACATTTGAGGGTTTCCAAAATGGAAGGCTACATTCGAGGGTTACCAAAATTGAAAGCTACATTTGAGGGTTACCAAATGATACATTGAAGGGTTACCAAAATCGAAGTCTACATTTGAGGGTTACAGAAAACGAATGATACATTCGAGGATTAGGAACAATACATTCGTGTGTTACCAAAAACGACGGCTACATTCGAGGGTTACCAAAAGATACATTTGCCGAAATTGAAGATTGAGGGTTACCAAAACCAAAAGGCTACATTTGAGGGTTACCAAATTCATAGGATGCATTCAAGGGCTACCGAAATCGAACGCTATATGCGCGGGTTACTGATCGAAAATAAGTCAGCGAGTTCGAAAAACCCAAACTAATTCGCAGTACGGAAAGTTCTAAAGAGATCGACTTTGTCTAAACTAATTAAAGTTTGGGTCGAACTCGGTTTTTGGGTTCGGTCCATCTCTACTGGTTGTACCTTCTGGCCAGATCAAATCTATTATTGGCACCACTCTATAGACTTATAGTTATATTAACATTCCTAGTCACAAAGGACTGTTATTACAGTATGAAATTTTATCTTATTTTTAAAAATGAAACATATAACAGTTTAAAGGGACTGTCCACCCCTCTGGGCAAAAATCAGTATGTTGTGCAAAAACACCCAAAGGCTGGACTTCATTTTGTTTCTAATCATTAAATTAGCTTCCAGCAAAAGATCCCTCTCCACTGCTGTGTTCTTTTTGTGTTCCCGAGCAGCCACAGTGGGGACTGCTCCGGGAATGACAGTCAGTGATTGGCCGTGACATCATTGTCACGGCTGACACTGACTGCCTTACCTGGAAGTAAAGAACGGATTGCAGAGCCACGGCGATGGATTGAGGAGCTTGTAAGTATAAAATCTCTTGCTGGGAACAGAATTAATGATTATAAACAAAACGAAATCCAGCTTTTTGAACATACTGATTTTTGCCCAGATGGGTGGACATTCCCTTTAAGTGAATGGCATTAGGACTGACAGCAGACTGACTTGAGAAAGTCAATAATTGAGATAACTTGGGGCAGTAAGAAATAAATAAGTAATAAATAGCCTTTTAGGAAACAGGGCAATTCTGCCTTGTTTACAAGCAATGCATTCAGTGATTTGTGTGCACAGAGCATTCCTTTTCTGTTTATTTTCACTTATGAATAGCTATGCTATGCCAGTGTCCTATCTCAGCATTGTTCTGGGACCCTGATTCAGCCATACACATAAAATGTTCACTTATTTTTCAATCACTGTCTTTTCTTAATTTTTTCCTCCAAATCTGCGAGCCATGCGTAACCTTAAGGCCACTTTTGTGCAAGCTCAAGCTTTCCTTTAGCACACCCCTTGGCAGACAGATCACAGTCGTGTACACATCTATTTGTCTGCTTGTATCTTATTATCACGTGCTGGCACCTCATTTGGGTTTTTAATCATGCCACAATGGAAACTCTCTAATTTGCAAAACACTCTAATGCCTACAATGAGAAGAGGGGATCACATTCCGGGACCCCAAAGTGCATGATTGTGTCAGTGGTAGTGCAAATAGTAAGAATTTTGGTTATATTTTTAAAGGATTTCTATTCTAAAAGTTCCCCTATATTACAAGGGAAGAATCTGCTATTCCTACATTACCTTGTACTTTAATTCAGAAGTGCTCCACTTGCCTTTGCAGGTAAAAGGGCAGGTTTTCCAAGGGGGGTGATTACGTAAAGGGGTTTCACAGGCAATAACACAATCAGCATACCACTAAAATGTTGTATATATATTGCACCCAAGCAATATACAGCTTGCTTGGGTGCAAAATGTTACATATCCTCCACATTGAATGCTTTCACAGGTCTTTGAATACGTTTTATATTTACCATTTAACGTGTTTCAGCTCCCTCAGGAGCCGTCCTCAGAACCATCAATATATTCTATAGAGTGTCATAATGTAAAAAATATTCTATGCTTGGTCAGGTGCAAACCTCATTATAACACTGATAACATTTGCTATAAACCTTTGTTTCATTCACTCTGGGTGAAATTTATAAAATATTGTTATCATAAAATAACAATATCTGTATTTTACACTTGTTATTTAGCACTCATTAATTAATACTCGTTATTTAACACTCGTTATTTTACATTTGTCATTTTAGAAGGCGTTGTAAAATAAGGATGTACTTTGTGCCTTTATTATTTGACATATTTACTGCTGGTTTCTTTTAAATATGGCATTTTTATTTAAAAGAAACCAGTAGTACATATGGCAAATAATAAAGGCACAAAGTACAAACCTATTTGGCAACAGTGTGCAAAATCACAAATGTAAAATCACAAATGTTAAATAACAAGTGTGAAATATGATATTGTTATTTTACAATAAAGTTTTATAAATTTCATCCTCTGTGTTCATGCTAATACTAGAACCCAGACATAAGTATTATGGGGACAAGCACCTATATGGGGCATTGTTGGCTCTATCACTCTGTATGTGGTTGATCTACACTTGTTAACACTTACATTACATGTCTGCACCTCGGCTCCTATTGAATATAATCCACTATCAGCCTGAACCCCCTTCCACTTTTTTGATGACCTCAGCAAGAAACACCAGGTACAGGTGAAATTCTGGACACCTGTAACCCCCCCATATCTCTTCATATGCAGGGACAAGGCATGTAACTGAAGCATGGGTGCCTATTCTTGAGTGCTTCAGTATACATGCATCTGAGGAGAGCAAGTCAGATCAGCCAAAGACCATCTATCACAGCGCAATTATACAAGCACACTTGCAAAGATGAGCAATTGTAAATTAAAGTACAAGGGAAGATAGCAATAGAGCTCTTCCTTGTAATAAAGAACCAAAAGGGAACTTTTTAGCACAGTTGTCCTTCAAGATCCTATACATGAAAAACCTTTCAAACACATAACAAAACGACACCACCTGCTTGGTTACATATTCTTGGCTTCGGTGTCTCCCTGACCTTTCCACTGGATTAATATAACAGTCAAAGGGATTATCAATGGACTTCCCACGGCTCCATATAGTTTAGCGCTATACACACACACAGAGTTGTAGGGTAGCAATTTCTGTACAGTGATATATGTGTGTGTATTGGAGAATTTTACTATTGCTTTTTAATTTACAGTTTCTGCATAAAAAACTATAGAGATAACATAATGCATTTTCTGATTTAGCATTGTAGAAGAATGCCACAATATTACTAATATAAACACGCTAAGCTACAGGTTCTTTAGTAAGGATGGGCTGCACCTGAATACATTAACTGTAGGTGTCTGTTAGAAACAGGATTGCCAGACGTCCATATTTGGAGGGCATTGTCAGGACTGCATGGACAAAATCCCAAATCCTGCAGTCAGGGCTGAAATCCCATTCAAAAATTGCCCTGGCAGACCCGGAATCAGAGAGGAATTATTTTACCCTTCACACTAGCAAAACGGGTTTATGCACATTGTGTGGCACCCATAGGCAAGTTGGCAACACTTCCAAAAAAGTTTTTTTTGGCATTTAACCATTGTTACTGTTTCCCACCTACAAATATGTTATTTGTGCCATTAGGAAAAGGTTTTGGACTTATTTGGGAAATAAAAAGTTAGTGGTAAAATTTCACATCTCCTCACAATGCATTTTGCCAGTGAAGTTTCACACAGTAAGTTTCTCCTAAATTTACAAATTAACGAATGAAGCAAACCTGGCAGTTTTATTAAAAATCCACACACCTGAATAAAGACGCCCCAAGCACTCCACTGCATTGTCTTGGCCAGATTTCTGCCTTACTAAAATGCTTCATGTACCTATTACAAGCTCTACCATGCACAGGGCAGACATGACTGATTGTGGGGGCCAAGGCAAAAGACTTTGGGGTTGCGGCCCAGACAATGATGTATTATTGCAGACTCTAGAAGGGATTTTACTTTGGGGTTCTTTTTCAGTCAACAAGTGTGGATTTTTTATTTTGGGATGGACATGCTCTATAGAAAGCCAATGTAACATTAAACCTATTGTTATGTTATGTTTTGGTACTGTTTCTGTGCTGTGTTTTATAACATTTCACAAGTTTGGGGGAATATGTGTTTCATTTATATGGCTTATCAGTGTACTATAACATGTTTTCATTGCTATATACTGTTTCTATGAAAATATCTATTCCATTTTATCTGTAGGCTGTGTACTTCTCAACTGTCCCATTTTGACTGGGATGGACCCATTTGAGGGTTCTGTCCTGCAGTCCAGTACCAGCAAGCTTTGTTCCCAAATGAGCAAGGCTTAAGCAGTTAAGGGGCATGGCTTTATGGTCTAGGGCAGAGCAAAACAGGCTATGGTTAGGTCCCATCAGATAATGCTTAGTCTTTTTTCATGCTTGCAATAGAAGTCAGTATATCTCATAAGTGTCTTTCAGTTATCAAAATTACCTTGAGACAAATATTTGTGGATTTTGCAAGTTATAACCCACATGGATGAACTTGTCAATTATTAAGACTACCTTCAAAGAAACCTTTCTTCAAAGAATTTTACTTGCAGGAGAAACACATTGGTTAGACTTTTACAAGCTGGGAAAAAAGTACAGATATGGCAATTATATTGGTTTATTGACTATGACTCATTGCAGGTTATTAGTTTCTGATTCAACTAGTTTGTAGTAGAAATGTTCTATAACATCTGTACTGTCAGTGACAGTAACAGTTTTTTGCCAGTAATAATTTATAGCATTTCCAGGTTCGTTTAGAGAACGCTTTCTGGTAAGGTAACTGAATTTTTGATTTGCTTTCGTTGTTAAGGCTGGAATACATTGGCCAACATTGACCTATTTGTACCAGTCTACAGTCTTTGTATAAGATTGAACTAGATGCTCTGACAAAGAAAAGAAATCTACACAAAACAGTCAGTTGTTGTGTAATTAGCTTTCCCTGGCAATACTTAGAACTTGTACTTTCTGATTCCATGATGCTCTTTCTGTAAGTACTTGATGCATGCTCTATAATGTATTTGCTACATAGCATGCTGACAAGCACATAACTTAAAGGGCATGACAACCCCTAAAACTAAAATTTAATGCACTGTGTAGTGTTAAAAAGTCCTTCCGTTTCCTCTCAGCTCCTTATGGTTGTCCTGCAGTGCCTATTCAAAGTCCAGAAAACGGAAGTGTAGGAGCCTTCCTGTGTGTAAAAAGGTATCTTCCCCTTCCCTGTCCTCCTAGAGGACTCTGGCATGTGCAGGATAGCCCTCACTCCCCCTCTCTAGGTCCATTGTCTTGGATCCCATCTAGGCTGAAATTCCAGACCAGTTGTCCAGCTGCCATGGGCCACATGATTAGCCACATAGAAATGTTCACTGCGCTGCTTTTCCTTCCAACCACATAGTAACATAGTAATTGAGGTTGAATAAAGACATGCGTCCATCATGTCCAAACTTTTCACCCTCCTTTTTAACCCTACCTAACAGTTGATCCAGAGGAAGGCAAAAAATCCCAGCTAAAATATGGGGAAAAATTCCTTCCTGACTCCAAATGGCAATCGGAAAGATTGCCATTTGGAGTCATCAGTACCAATTAGTTTATAGATTGGTAGTCTGTTGGTCTGAAAGATAGGTACACAGTTTTAATATGTGTATCAGGCCTACTGTTTTTATTAATTTAAATTGGTTTAATTTACAATGTATGACATAATTTTTTTGTGTCTGCTTGATCATTAGTCTGCAGAATACAATATAAAAACCTAGGTTCATTAAGTCTTGGCACAATAATACTAAAGTAAATATTTTGATGTTTCTCATAATACAAACAAGGGGACAATCTTGTAATATATTATTCACCTAGTTCTGAATGTTTCACACCTAGTGTGAAACATTGGCTGTATAATAAAAGTTAATTAACAACTTTTTGGAACAAACCTGGTGTATTTTCTGTATACCATTTCCACTTGGTAATCTTCAAATTGATGTCCCTTTTCCTTAAGATTCAGGTACATGGCTCCTGACCCAAGGAATTGGCTCATCTGTGCTGGGCTATTGGTTGGTGCAGCTGCTGTTTCCCCCCCACACATACAATACAGAGCACTCTTCACTGCACTGTATGGTATATATGAGGTCGCTCTTCTTGTGTTTCGGTATTGGGTCTTTTGGATGATCCATTGTCTGCCTCACTGTGTTGCTGTATTTAAATCAGACAGGTATATGGTGTATTCTCCTTAAAGGGAATGCCCATCCCAAAACTGAAATTTAACCCCATACTGGCCCCAATTTGTAGTTTAAAATAACCCTTACCTTACATCTCTACTCATTATGGTTCTCCTGCAATGCTTTATTAAGAGAAGGCTGTGTCAGTGAGTCATCCTGTCCCTGCTACTTGCTCAACCTCAGTAAGGCAGTGACATGCACAGGTAGTGCCCCCTTTCCCCCTCCATCCCACCAGGATCCATCCTCTGCAGCCGTGGAACCTAGCATCACACCCTTTGAACATAAGGTTGGTACCCTCTTCCCACCCCCAACCAACAAAATATTTATTTAAAAGAATGTTTAGATCTATACTTACAGACCCTTCTCTGTAAGTATATCTCCATTGACAGCAGCCACGTCTGTGGTTGGCTGACTCATAGCCAATCACAGACATGGCTGCCTATCTGGCACTTGCTTGCAACTGCCGCAAGCAGGGACCCGGATCAGAGACACAGCAGGAGAGAAGAGGCTGTAAGTAGTGATCTAAACATTTTTTAAAGAAATATCACGGCGGTTAAGGGCTTGGCAGGGGAACCTTATGCCCAAAGTTTATTTTTAGGGTGGACATGCCCTTTAATTTCACCCAAAACACCCACACTACATATGGGATGTTCTTTCTTTTATCTTGGTTCCCACCATCCCTGGTGGTTTTAATGTTCTTTTCTTCTTTCAATTTTGACAAGTTGTAAAGGCTCCTCTGAGATGTTTTATTCCTTTTGCTTTAGCCTATGTTCTGGTGAGGATGTTATACATCAATAAATAGTTTGGACCACTACTGCTATTAAGGCTTTAGGTTGGTCTCAGTAATCCAGCAGGGTTTCCACTCTTACCCTTAACACATATTTGAATTAAAGAACAGGTAGACTGAGACACTTCAGACAGGCTGTGCTGTAAAGGCTTTAATTGTAGTTCCTGCACCACTACATGTTTCGGGTATCAATTACCCTTTCTCAAGTGTGGTGAGGATGTTCTCTGCCAGGGCCACATGTACCATGAGGCAAAGTGAGACATTTGTCTCAGATGGCACCCCTGCACTGAAGAAGAAAGGCGGCAGAGAGGCAGTTATAATATATATAAAATATTATTTTTTCCTTGACCAGTCGCCTAGTAACAGAAATTTTGTTGTTGAAATCCTTTTTTTATGGTTATTTTAGCTTTAGTAAGTTTGTTAGACTAGTTAGGGCCCTGCTGAAAAAGTCTACCTTGACGTGGTTGCAGGCTTATAAATCTTTTGGCTAAAATCTTTTATACTACAGAAAGTATGGCATTTTTAATGTATAGTAACAGTTGAACCAACATGTATAACAGAGGTTATAAAATAAGTTATTTTGATTTGATTAACAAAAACCTGAAAGGAGCAATATGGTAGTGGCAACACAAGTTGTTTGAGAAGGGGATGTAATATCTGTTTCTAGTAATTTGCATTATTGCTAATTGACTGTCTGAGGAACTGTTTAAATAGCTATGTGATAAGAAGATATTGTAAAACTTTAGCCACGCACATCCACAAAGCCACACCCATTTTAAAGTGGCAGTACCGCGTGAAAGGGCAGCAATAAAAGGTTTGGCTCAGGCGGCAAAAACCCTAGAAGTGCCCCTGTTCTCTGCTCTGTGTTGCTGGGTTCTGATAACACCCAGATTGTGATCTAAAGGGTGGTGGGAGTCAAACATCAAATACTGTTCTGTGTAGGTTGGTTTTCTGTAAACCTCTACCAGTTTACTATTATCCTGGACTACCAAGCAGTCAAAGAAAGCCAGTGTGTTGTTTGTACCTCTTCCCATGTAAATCTGAAGTTTTGGTCCACAGCATTGATATGTTCTATGTATTTTGTTCTAGTACATTTTAACCCAGGGGTCATTCATGTACCTGAACCAGTGGTAACACCATATATGCAGTGCAGTAAAGAGTGCTGTGATTTGTATGTGGTTGAGAAAAAACAGCAGCTGCTCCAACATATGGCCCAACCCAGAAGAGCAAATTACTTGGGCCAAGGCTTAGTCGTGTACCCTTATCTTAAGGAAATACTTTGAAGATTGTAACAGGACAGGTTCAAAAGAGTTGCCAAGGAGGCCATTTACAGTATGTCAAATCAAAGAAACCAAGCCTGAATAAAGGGGGTGGGGGGTTTCACAATGCTGTTATTACTCCTTACACTGGGTAGATTTGATAACACCTCTCGCTACAATGCGATCAACACCTTGCTGTTCTATGCTGATTGGGACACATTAGGTTCATACACACGTGCGGTTGCGGGTGCCACCCCTTGACGCACAATGTGTACGAACAGCTGTTTCGGCCTGTGTATGGGCACTTTATCGGGCGAAACGGCTGCTCGTTCAGGGATCGTTGCCTGATCCACCAGGTGGATCTCCGAACGAGCGGCCATTTGGGGTGATAAAGTGCCCATACACGGGCCGACTATCGCCCGAAATGGCAGTTCTTACACATCGTGCATCGCGGGCCAGCAAACACACGTGTGTATGGACATATACCAGGGTATTTATTGCCAACAGATTCTTGTACAAGTCATTCTGAACTAAGAAAGCCAGTCGGATGACTAGCGAAACTAACTAAACTTCAAGTCCAGTTGATCTGCTGTAACTAAATACCACAGATATACCATGACCTGGATACTCTTCACAAGCACCTTTTTTCAGTAAGTACATTATTTTTTGCATTTATAGAAGGTTTAATAAACCTAATTACAAACTTTACTAGTACTTTATAAATACAGTAAACAAAGGTGTACTTATTAAAATACAGTAAATAATAATAATAAATTGAAAAATGTGTTGTTGTCACGAACTTACCTGCCGCTCCGGTCCCGCGCTGCTCTGCACTTCTGGGTGGGCGGCGTCGCGGACGTCATGACGTCATGACGTCACGCGAGAATTTAAAAGCCGGCGCCCACTAGTAGCATTAGCTACCCCTGGCTCCTTACTCACCTGCCTTGGATCCTGCTCTGCTCCTGCTCCTATTACTTACCTTGCCTGTATCCAGTACTTACCCTGCCTGTCTCCAGTGACTACCTTGCCAGTATCCAGTACTTACCTTGCCTGTCTCCAGTGACTACCTTGGCCAGTATCCCAGTACTTACCATGCCTGTCTCCAGTGTCTACCCCTTGCCTGTATCCAGTATCCTTCTACTCACCTCATCTGTATCCAGTTACCTACCTTACCTGTATCCAGTATCCAGCCTTCAGTTCCCAGCAGCACCTTGCTCCTATTTCCAGCCTACAGTTCCCAGCAGCACCTGGTTCCTGATTCCAGCCTACAGTTCCCGGCAGCCTCTGTGTCCTGCACATTCCGGACTATCAGCCTCCTCCTAAAAGCGTACTGTAAGTACCCCGGCCGTCCGGCCATTTGTTACAGTTGTATTTATTTTAGATATTCGCCTGAGGAAGCATTTAGATGTGAAACGCGTAGCGAGATTGTTATTTTAGTAACTGTATCCCATGTGGCTGATTAAGAGAGACTGTATCAGATTTGTATGCACCAAAACCTCGTAACAGTTTGAAGGAAAAAACTCCAGAAAGACAGACTTGGATGCAGACTTGGATGCCCCGTAGTTAAAGCCGCTCCTGTTGCAATCGGAGGTGATGATCAGGGTCAGTTTTCTGTAGGACCAGCGGAATCAAGCAGTGGGCTGTCAGCTTTCACCAGATGCCTAACCAGGGACCGCAGTAAAAAGGACGACCTTCCGGAGGCTCAATTAACCTACACCGAGATACTGCACAAGGGAATCAATATCAAGAAGGATAAGTACTGTTTGTCTCTCTTGATTGATCGATATATTGTGTGTTGATTGCCACTACTACATACACTGAGCACTTCTATACTGCTTTACTAAGTAGCAATAAGGAAATTTGGACTTTTTACCTGATTTTAAGAATTACATAAGGTTTTTGTTATTTAATGGGTACTAAGATTTTTAAAAATATTTAACATGTTTTTGTAGGCTGGCCAACCAGTAATGTGTTATTAATTATTTTGTAAAGCTGGTGCCATTTTAAAGGGCAAGTGAATGCCCTCCTTCACTATTTTATAAATAAAACTGGTATTTTATTAATATTTTTATTGGGGTTTATTCATTAGGTTTGTCACGTGAATGTTCAGTTTGGACAGTTGTTGATAGCCGCAGGTGGGATCCAGGCTATTACCCTGTTTAAAGGGGAAGTTCAGTTCAAATACATATGCTTTTCAGAAAAAAGAGCAGTATTTAATCATCCCAATGACCTTAATCTGCCAATTCAGCATTTTGTCTGTGTATAAATAACTGCAACCGAAATACTGATTTCCTGTTTGCAAAATGGAAGAGAATATGTAGAATAACTAAGAAGGCATTACACAAACTAACAATTAAACAAATATTGATAATTTACACTGAACTGTCCCTTTAAATCATCTATTTTTAAATAAAAGGGGAGGGCACGTCTACGTGATTGAAGTTTTTATATTTAAATCATTCAAACTTGGCGCTTAAATCATTCAAACCACAATAACAACTTTTGTACATATTACCCATTGTGCAGACACCCAATGTGCCGAGTACCAGATATATATTATTAAAATGTTTTGAATCTTTAAAACTATGTCAAATGTGGCCAAAATGCATTTTCCAAATGTTACAATAAAAGTTTCCCTACAGAACAGAAAAAGATCTCTTTAACTGTGCTTGGCTTTGATATTGTAATTTCTGTTTCTATTTGTAACCATTGTTTTTTAGCCAGAAAACTTTAATAGCCAGCTATAAAAAGGTCCGCAGGATGTATAAAAAGGAACTGAAATTTTAAAATTGGCAGACTTACGGTAGTACAAAAAGGAATATGTAAATCAACATTTCTGAGGCATGTTTATCTTTCAATTATACATTTCATACTAAACAGTGTTTCTATTGTAGGCATGTCCCAAAACACAAACCAAATGGTTAGATATTCAAAATGAAGGAGACATATTTTAGGCTGGGTACACAAATGCCGAAATATTGATGGTGATGGGGAAAAATCATCGCAATTTAGCAACATGTCTAATCGAATAGGAAGCACTGCCCAAAAGACTAAAGGTGCCTCAAAGAGAAAGAGAGGGAGTTATGTAGTCATACATTTGCCTATGCTGCCCAAAGTAAATTGAATCTTCATCATGCCAGGTAAAAAGAAGGACGCAAGATGGAAGTTCTTAGACCACAATTCTGTGAAATATTTTAGAAATGTTAGCATGTGCAATTGACTTTCCACTCAATTAATTTTGTTTTTACAGCCAGAAGCAAATGGTAATTTAATGTAAAAATACAATTAGATGTGCTGAAATGCCCTTTATGACAAATTATAATAGAAGGACTGTGGGAGCACTCATTAGGCTAAATTACAGTTACATTTATCGGAAGTGCTACTGATCTCATCATTTATACATAGAAATGATAACCAATGTACATCCCATTTAATATCATATTATCTGCAACCTGGCATACATTATAAACAAAGGGGTTTTAGTATACATTACTATGATTACATTAATCAAAAGCCCACGTTTTTTTAATAATAAGGGAAATGGCCATCCATCCAGTGCTTTATATTTAAGGCATAGAACCTCCAATTAAAGGGCTGCTACCACAACAGTCTTTCTATTATACGTATTTATTAAGAAGCGTGGTCAAGCTTCCATGTGGAAGTAGCACCCCCAACATGGCCCTTTGCCTTTAATATAAAGCACTGGATGGACGGCTTCTTCCCTTACTATAAAAAGCCAGTGGGAATGGGGCAAGTGAGAAAGCCTGCTATATTGATCCAGTGCGCAAGTATGAGAAATTAATACAAAAAAGTAAGGACCTCCCAAACTGGGGTAAGGCTTGGTACACAACAACAGATATTTTCGCCCGACCGACCGATCCACAGGACGATCGGCCGAAAATATCTGCTGGTTTGGGGAGGCCGGCCGCGACTGAGCTCAAGCGCCCGTTCATCTGAATCGGTAAATCAGGGCCGATTGTGCGATTCCCTATGGGACCGAACAATCGGCCACACGAACTGTCGACCACGGCAACTATTGCCACATCCGACAGTCATTGTCTTTGCCGAGCGCTCAGTCATGGCCAATGCTCGGTCGAGACAAATAGTCCTGCAGTGTGTACCCAGCGGTACCTTGACGTGGTTGGAAGGCTTTTTTTTCATTTGAGCACAGTAATGTATAATAAAACCCCTATGTTTAAAATGTATGTGAATTTACAGATAATATGGTATTGTAAGGGGCCTACGAATGTGCTTTGATTATCTTTATATTATATTCTTTATGACAGGTTAATATTCTACTTAAAGGGTATGTCAATCCCTAATACATTTTTTTGATACATTATTCAGGACCCCGCAAAACCCCAGTTATGCTTTGCTTAAAATTTGTAATAATGCTGCCAGAAAGAGAAATTATATGTACAACCTCCATGGTCCACTGCTGCGGCTCCCTGCGACTTGCTGGTAAGGCCATCAGTCATGGCCAATGGCTGATGGCCATTACCGGACGAGCCTACACTACTGCTGCTCATGAATGGAAAAGGCACATAGCAGCAGCAGTGAAGAGGGAGCAAGCGGTAGTGGATTGTGGAGGTTGTAATTATAATTTCTCTCTCTGGGAGCATTATTACACATTTTTAACAAAATACTACATAAGGTTTTTATCGCCCTGGTATGACTTTATTGTGTTTTAATACTGTGTCCCCAAGTGGCGCTTTATAAATAAACATATACATACATACATAAGGTTGTATTACTTTTGTATTTTTGGTTAATTAATAATGCCATTTTTCTATTGAATTCCCAAGTAGACTGGCAATATGCTTCTTGGTAAAAGGAAACCAAACCAAAGATCTTTTCTTTTTTTTCTTGTGGTTTTCTTTATCTTAAACTTTTTGTGATAGCAAACACATACTGCACCAGGAATTCATTGGTTTGCAAAACCTTTTGGAAATGTAATCATTGCTTACTAAAGTTATCCTGTGATAGCAGATTTGACATTTTACCTAAACACAAAATCTAAAAGGCTGAAAGAATGCACACAATCTAGATAAGGAACTTTCATTGTTTTCTCCTTGAATATGCTTGACTTTGCATTCCTGCCAAATGAATAACTTCACAAAGATTACTTTATATTAGTCCACTTACCAATCACACATTATAAAAAGTTGGCTAGAGCCTAATTAGGAAATGTTTTAGAAAGCTGGGTGTAAATGTTCAGATGTTTGTAAAATAGAAAATATGCCGGATTGCGCCATAGTAAAATGGAATTTTTAAGTGAGCCAGTACAGAAAAAAATGTTTTTTTAGTTCTACAGAAGATGGTATATTAAAAAATATTTGTACCCAAAAAAACATATTTTTGGTTTATACAATTCTAAAATCTCTCTCTCTCTTTTTTTTTTTTTTTTTTTAAATTAGTGTATAGGAATGCTGTTAAAGATATTTTTTTTTGTTAACCTAAAGACTAATAGGTGGATGGCCAACATAATGGCTTTGTTCACATAACAATTTCGTAGTGTGCATTTAAAAAGATCCACGTGCATTTCTGTCCAGAAATGCAAACTTTTTGATCATAACAATGTTAATGGAAAACACAACTGCACAAGAAAATGCATAAAAAAACAAACAAACTAAATAGCAGATCATATTTGGGTGCACTTTGTAATGTGTAATGTGAACTTTGCCTTTTAGAAAATTGGTATACTACCATAATAACGGTAATAAGTTTCATAGAGATAAGAACAATTATACTCACCTAGACCCCCACTCCTGCCATCCGTGACATTTCTACTACCCAGGGGGAGGACCTAAACTGCTGTCCTCACCTCTGGGTTCACTTTATAACTCTAGCTTTACTCACCTCATCACGCCCACTTCCGGGTTTGCAATCCAGCCAATTAGAGCACATGCTTCTTTCAGAGGAACTTCAAGTGAGAAAAGCTAGAGTTAGAAAGCGACCCAGGGTGAGGACAGCAGTTTAGGTCCTCACCCTGGGTAGTAGAAATGTTACGAATGGCAGGAGTGGGGGTCTAGGTGAGTATAATTGTCCTTTAAGCTCTCATTATCCAGGGTGAGGACAGTGCGGTTTAGGTCTTCACCCTGGGTACTTTCCAATGAGGGAGAGTGGATTTGATAAGTACAGTTGTCCTTTAAAGGAAAATGATAGTGGATATCTAATTAATTTGTATATGGGTAGTTTAATTCAAGTCAAAATTTGAATAATTTTACCATGATTTGATAACAGTTTTAAATCTAGGCAGTATTTTATTCATATTGGCACAGCAAGGCATGTAGTAATGCCAGCACTTACTATGGGCACATTAACTCTTGTTTGAGTTATCGTATCTTCTTTTAGTGTTTCCATGCTTCTGTAAAGGCATTTGTGATTTGATATGTACAATTATGATCTTTGGCTGATATTTTTCTGCCGATCGACTGAATGATGTATTACACTTTAGTTTGGTAGAAAATAAAGCCATACCTCCAATATTTCAATCCTACGCCCTTAATTAATTAATTAAAATATGTAGGATCAGGTGAAAATTACTGATATATCCAATCACTGTTTAAACCAATTTTGCCGAAAAATCATCAAAGAACTAGCGGTTCTAGATGGGCAGGCAGTCAGGCTGAAATATTGGCACATGTTTACCTAGCCTAAAACTGGGTACACGCAGTACCAATCTTTCAAAGATGACAGACAGAATCTTACAGTTTCTGTAAAAGGGCCAATCCCATTTATCGCTAATGCGTATACCCAGCTTTGTTGTGAGAATCAATTCCATATTAGACATAAGTTGGTTCATTGTTTAATCTCCTTCTGGCTCATCTAACTGATGGATCTGATTGGCTTTGCTCTATTATGGATGTCTGTACAAATAACCTGAATGTGGATTACTAGATATTTCAGCATGAACGATTATGCAACCCATTGAAGCACAATTGGCTTGATAACCTTTATGAACATGTTCTGATAGAACTTTCAAAATGAAACTTAACAAAGGGAATGCAAAGTGATCCCATTACTGGTTAGCTGAGATTAGCAAGAATTCCTTTCTAATTAGCTTGAAAAGAAATTGTAATGTTCCGAAAATGTATTATGCTTATTGCCTTTACATTGCATTTGTTATGTTTCATCTCAAATGTTTTACCCTGTAACTGGGCAGTAGGGATAAAAACAATTAACACATTGGTGAAAACTTGTTTTTTTAACCTGTTGGCCCCGGTTTTGTGGGTCCTTTGAGAATACTGTTTTGTGTGCTAATGGCTTCTGCTTTTAAAGAGTTGACAGAATTGGAATGCTGGGGTGATAGGATCTGCCCCAGTGCAGGTTGTACTCCAAGTGGTTTCTCTGGTAAGTCATTAAAGGGTATGATGGTCACTCATACCATAACACAATGTAAAATGGTATCCAACTCTTACTGTCCACTGTATTTCCTTTCTAAAAGGCTGAGCTTTTCCCTCATTAAATCCCCATATAACATCACAGGAACATGTATTTGGGACAAGTCACCTTCTACTAATTAAACATAGCACATGGATAGCTCTTTATGGTGGTAAATGTAACTTTGTCTGACACTGAGCAAAAATTTTAAACTACATTAAAGAAATATATGAGCCTTTGCTTTAAAGCACAGTGTTCTTTTTATTTTTTTTTCTGTAGATATTTGATATCTGATGAAGGGCTGAACCTCTGACATTACCAAATATTTAAGGTGACTAATGATTTTAGACTATATTTTTCTTGGCCCCTGGCTAAATGAGAAGGACGTGAATAATGAATGACCTATGGAGCCTTTATAATGGGTAACAGATGTGAATGATTACAGTGATGTTCTAGGAGGTTAATGAAGGAGGAAGAAGTCAGTCTATTAAATACATTTACAATAGAATTTTTGAAACGGTATTTTTAAGAATATTGATTTATTTTTATGCTATTTGTCTGTTTGTAAAAGTCAGACTGTTTACATTTACTAAAATAAAGCTGTATAATTTTGTTTAACAGGTGACATGGAAGAAATGTTTCTGTTGTATTTGTTTAAAGGATGTGTACACTGGGTAATTTGTTTTTTAAATTGCTCATTTTTGGAAACTACAATTCTTCCCATTTTTTTGTTGATCATCCCATTTCTTCCTTAGATATCCAACCTAAAACATCTTACATTTCAGCTGTCAGTCAAGTGCCTTAGTATCCTAAACTCTTCTGTTATGTATAGTTTTGCTATAGCTGGAATGGTGAACATGAACAGCATGGTGGGATATGCTGCCCCATAGGGATTACTGAGCATGCTTGCCCTCACAGAGAGTCAAATAGTCTGGCAGGGGGCAGGAGGAGTGAGCATAGACAAGACAAGTAATGCATTGAAGTCATGCAACAACACAAACATATCAGAGTAAATGCTACATACATGTAATAATTTTAAGATTTTAATTTGGTATTTTTCCAGTGTGCAATTTCATTTTAATTAATGTGCATCCCTGGCCTATTGAAAAATCATGGGTTTAAAGAAGAACTTTATACACATTAATATTACAATTTGCTGTCCATATTATAATTTACAACTGTCCATTCTTGGATAAGCAATTAGAAAACATTTTTTTAAAATACATACATCCATCCTTGTTTTATTATATTATGTGCAAACTATAATGAGAATAAGAAATAAAGTTTAGCGCTTGAGTAAGAAAAAGCCAGATATCTTCTTAATGTATAGAAAAGATTACTGAACATGGATTTTTTTTTCTGCCTTCTTATCAGTCAACAATTGCTGGTTCACTGTGTCCTCCTTAACTGCACCAACTCATAATATCAGAAGCTGGCACAATGAAGGGGTGTGAACAGGGGTGCCCCTACCATGAAGCAAACAGAAATATTTGCTCAGGGCACTCCCCTGTGAAATACATAAAAGGCGGCAGTTCCTCATTCCTGTAATGCTGCATTACATCACCAGTCCACCAATCAGTGCTAAGTCAGCCCACCAGTCACTGTTAAGTCAGCCCTCCAGTTCACCAGTCAGTGTTAGTCAGCACACCACACTCCACCTCCACAAACCATGCCTATGTTTCCTGATAAAGCCACACCTGCTTCATGTGCCATCACCATTGTCTGCCAATAGGCGGCATTTAAAAGTTGTTTCAGGTGTCAAAAAGCCTAGGAACACCCCTGCTTGTGAATAGCGTATTCCACTGGATGGTAACTTCACCATGAAGTGCTAGGACCTCCCTGACCATTTATGATGATGTGGGACAGATCAGCAGTGGTTTTAGTTTAGCTGTATAGTGAGGTAACTGAAAATTCACTGTTCCTCATCTCAACGGTTTTCTATGGACGTGAACAGATTGTTTTAAAATGATATTACAAATTGAAAGTTACAAACATATTAGCTTAGTTCATTATAGCGGGAATCACCTCACATTAAGAAAATATAAGACATTGTTTGAAAAAGCTAAACTGCTATTTTTTCTATTTATTTTCTCTTTTATTCTTACCAAACACCATATTTGGGATGGTTTCTCCTCCCATAGTTTCCCAGCTAGGGACACAAAACCTGGTACAGTTATGTGAAACATATCAGAGAATTGTGCTGTCTTCTACCTAAGGAAGTGGATTGCCTATCCTATGTCACTTTGAATGGACATATACCGGTAATTATAGCCTACCTGACACTTTTTTGATTGCTTGCAGAGGAGAGGAGCCATAATTAAGCCTAATGGCAATTTAAATTTGGCAGTGACAATGAGTCAAGGTGTGTCCAAAACTGAAATTGAAGGACACTCTCACCAAACTTAACAAAATGTATTTATAGTGGATTGCTGATGGCACAACATTTTGGAGTTTCCCCCCTTCCTCAGGCTAAAGTCCAAAAATTACATGATGAAAGCACAATATGTATTTAGAATAAAGTGTAAAATATTTTTCACAACCTTTTCCATCATGATTCAATCTGATTCAAATCTTTAGTAAAAAACAATTTTTTTCTGTTTTTTTTACTGGATTTACTTGGATTTTTTGCTCTTGCTCACGTTTTTCAGATTTTCTACATATTTCCAAAAATTATGCCTGATTCATAGATTTTTGAAACTGGCAGATTTAGAAACACGGGTTTATATCAAAACTGGGACTCATCTCTATTCATGCTAAAAATGTTTTTTATTCTTACAACTTTATAATCCTCTCATTCTCTGCTGTCACAGGACTGACAGGTTATTGCCTCTGCAAGCTTAATGAGCTCTTTAAGTGCTCACACAAGCTGCAGAACATAGGTGAACAGCCTTAAGTCATGACTGTGAATGAAATCAAGAGGAACAACTTACCTAAGCCTCTTAAGTCCTCACCACGGGGTCTTACCTTATCACTGTATTCAGGCTAGGTGTGCATAACTGCACTTTTACAAATGAGTCTGCATGATTTGAACTAAATGTTCTAGGAATATTTTGAACTCTGATACAAATAAACAAATACTATATTAAAACATTTTTACTTGGCTTATCCCTGAAAAATCATATAGGGGGAGATGCAATATATTTCGCTATCGTAACCTATGTGCACACGTTTCCGCAATGTATTAACCACTTTGTGACCGTTAATACATTTCGAAAATGCTAGTGGTAAGTTGCGACCTTTTGCGCATATTTTAAAGACACCATTGAAGAGGCATTAATTGTCGCGCAAAAAACTAGTGCAAAAATCGGCGGAAAATTTATTGCATTGCTTTGCCCTGCGCAAAGAAAAAAATTGCCACATGGTGCAGCCAGTGCAAAACTTTTGCTAACACGTTAGTACATAGCGTGATTTTGCGCTTATTTTCTCGTTAGCGGGGATATTGCATCTCCCTGAAAGTGTTTGTATATATGCACATAGTAAACTATGCCATCTGTTTCTAGTATGGTCTACGTAAAATCTACCCCGAGACAACAAGTTTCTTAAAGGGCATGTCCACCCTTCTGATAAACTTTTGAGATAATGTACTGCTCCCTTCCCCAGCCCCAACCGCATTACTATTATAAAGAAAGTGCCCCGATCTTTACTTACCATGCCTCTCTCCTTCGCCGCACTGCCCTGGCCCTCTGCTGGCACTGAAATGCAAGCAGGGGGCGGGACTGGCAGCTGTGTCCATGATTGGCTCAGAGGCAGACAATCACGGACGTGGCTGCCGGGAGTTCAGACCGGTGAAGGAGAGAGGCATGGTAAGTAAAGATCGGGGCACTTTCTGTGAATAATAGTAATGCAGTTGGGGCTGGGGGAGGGAGAAGTACATTATCTCAAAAGGGTTTGGAGCTAGGGGGAGGGAGACAAAATTGGGAGGGAGAGGGAGGGGGAGAATGGCTGCAGTGCGCATGCCAAACTTCTCCCTGAGGGGAGACAGGGTCCTATATGGACTCTGCAGTACTTCTGCTGGCCAGTTTTGGGGGGGACTACAGGAGAACCATTTGGAGCTGGGATGTGAGGTAAGGATTTTTACACACTACATAGTGGGGCCAGTGGTGGGTTAAATTATACTTTGGGGGGTGGACATGCCCTTTAAATGTATTTAGTGCTTTATTTCATTTGGAGAGCATCATGTGTTCAAGGGTGAAATTCTAATTAAAAAGTCTGTAATCTAATTATGCTAATGCATAATGAAAAACTTTTAGCTTAATTTTCTAATTAACCATTAACTCTGAGGTGTGTGTGGCTGCATGGCATTAATCCAGTACTTCTTTTGCTCAGGATCTTCCCCCTTCCAGAGTCAGCACTGCAATTCAAGTTCCAACTGTCACCATTCCAGCTAGAGCAAAATTAAACATAACAAGAGTTTATGAAAATAAGGTGTTTGATTGACAGCTGAAATGTAAGATGCTTCAGAATGGATATCTAATGAAATAGGGAGCAGATTAACAAAAAATGCTAGTAATAGAATTCTTTTTACTTTACATACCCTTTAACAGAAGACCAAGGACGGTAACTACCTTTTATTACAGAACTCAGTTAAAGAAAGCCATCTTTATAGTGGTAGCTTATCTTAAAATAAAATGTTATTAAACCAATTGTTTTTATTAATCCACAGAGAAGGGCATTTTTTTTTAATAACAACATTACAATGGGAATAAAGCATGTAGGCAAATTTAATTCAATTTTATGTGCGCAAGGATTCTGTTTTGTGTAAAGTTAAATTTACCACTAAAACGGCAATAAATTTGTTATGTCCATTTTATTTTCATCTTAAAATGATTAACATTTTTGTTATATATAGTATGTACATTTGTTTACATGGACAAACTCTTATTTCAATTTTTAATACGAAATCAGGCTTTGCGTGCTTTGTTTCTAGACAGTAGCTAATTAAGGCAAATGGTATTAAATTGCAGTAAATTTAACCAACTTACATAGTGCATCAGTGTCTCCTGACATAACTTTAATCCCATCAAGCAAGGCTGGAAAATGTATAAAAGGATTTTACTATATCTTGTCTTGTGATGAACCACAATTAGCAGATAAGAAAACCATAATCGTATCAAAAATAAATGTCACAATAAAGCTAATTACATTTTCTTTTGAAGTTTAAAAACGTTGGTAGGAAAAAGAAAAGTGAATAGAGAATGTACATTATTAAAAAATCTTCTCCTAGCACAAAACTTATTGGATTAGGGCAACCCAACTACTCCCTGATTGGTTATATGTTGTGTAAAGCTAGGTACTCACCATACAATATTTCGGCCCGAATGACTTAGATGTGTTTTGCGGCCGGGCACGACCGATGTCCGACCAATTTGTTCGGACAAATCGTGCGAACGAATGATTGGACGCATCGGAAAATCACAACCGATCATGTGGTCCAAATGTTTGGTCAGGAGGAAGGATTGTAAAGTGTGTACCTACCTTAAAAATGCAACCAATATAGATCTGTTATACGCAGAGACATTTTTTGACTATTTACAAACATAACTGTCTTGGTTTTACATTAGGGTAACTTAGTCTTCCTCTCCATAGACTGTTACCAGTCTACTCTATAATGTTTTCTGTTTCTAGGCTTACTTACCTCATCATCATTATTACATCCTTTACTACCCCACTCTGTTTCCAAGTAGGATAAAATTTAACCTACCTTATTAAGTCATTGATAATATATACAATCCTGTACTACCCCACCTAACCCCTTCCTACACTGCTCTTGTGATCCTTTCGCTCTTGCATGCATGTTAAGAATGATCTCCTTTTACATAGTAAGATAGTAATTGAGGTTGAATAAAGACTTACGTCCATCAAGTCCAACCTTTTCACCGTCCTTTTTAACCCTGCCCAACAGCCGATCCAGAGGAAGGCAAAAAAAAAAAACAGCTAAAAAAGAGTGGAAGGGAGGGGGGGGGGGGGGAATTCCTACCTGACTCCAAATGGCAATCAGAAAGTATCCCTGGATCAAGCAGAACTACAGTATATGTATTAAGGGCTAGGCCACACTGCTGCATTTTTTATTTTTTTTTGCGTTTGTGTTTTTTTCATATCATTGAAAACGCGGAAAGGCACCGAAAACGCGCATTTAAACATAATAAGCTTTATGTGTTACTCTGTTCATTCAAAAATGGAAGAGCCACCAGTCCTCAGGAGTAGAGATGTCCGAACTTCGAAAAATCTGGTCCGCTCGAGGATCCGCGGATTTTCGGAAAAATCCGAAAATTCGAAAATCCGCGAGCGGACTCGTTAAAACGTATTAAAATGAAAGTTCGGCAAAATCCACATTAAAAGTGGTCTAAATAGCCTTGGTAACGTACACTAAATCACTCAGGGATCTGGGTAATGACCTTGGAAACACGTATCAATGCCTACAATACCTAAAAATTACAGTCCGCTAGCGTGAATTTAAAAAAACGGTATTTTTCGAAAATACGAGGATTTCCATAAAAACGAGGATTCCCGTAAAAACGAGGATTTCCGTAAAAATGAGGATTTCCGTAAATATGCGGATTCTTCGGAAATACGGACCCGAACCGGAACTTCGATGATCCATTGCTTTTTACTACATCCAGCCTGCACAATGTCTAGTTCTGTCAGGCAGCTCTATGCCACCCAATACCTCCTGGCTAGGGGGTATGATGATTTTCCGCCAGGTACCCGGCATGTGCGGCGCAGGAAGCGCACTATAATGGAGGGCCTGCAGCGCCGGCTGGCGCGCCGCTTCGACTTCCAGACCACTGTCTCTACCCTCCAGAGACAGTGGTCTGATCTTAAGAGACAAAGGCCTTATTATGTGGAAGCCATACGGCAACTTATGGAAGGCAAGTATACTTTTTATTTTATTACTGTATTGTAATAAGTAGTAAAATATTTTAATTCACTTCTGACAAAAACATATTTATATATATATTTTTAAAAACATCAATTATCCATAAATTTGGCTTGAGAAAGAGAGAGAGAGAAAGATCCAAGTTCTTTGTATTTCTCATTCACTGGTTATTTTTACATTATTACATTATTATTATTCTTATCAGTCCTATTTAAAGGATAAGTAAAGTCAAAAAATAAATCACTGAAAAGTGACTTTATTTAACATAACACCTATAAATTCAATATGATACCCACACATAGACACAGGTAAACACACTTGGTGGCCCACCCTTCCATTTCCATGGCAGCCTTATTTAAAGGCTAAGTAAAGTTAGAAATGAAATCGATCATCAAAAATTGATTTCTTTTTACCTTATAAATGCACACTGATACCCACACATAGAAACAGTTAAACACACTTTACTGACCCACTCTTTTAGTTACATGGCAGCCCTATTTGAAGGGAAAGTAAAGTCAAAAATAAAATGTTGATCAATTATTAAAAATTGATTTTTACACTCCAAAATTAAAAATGTTGTGTTAGCCACAAAATCTAGATACAAGTACACACAGCTACTGATGCTCCATTACACCCAACCAACTTTTCCCTTTCCATGGCTACAATACACACAATAAAAATATAAGTACTTAGCCAGAATAAGGTATGAAATCATTGCCATAGAAATATGATTGACTTTTAAAGAAACTATAACATATTGCCTTATTTAATCTGTATTTTCAAGCAGAAATTCAAAGTATATAATATAATATCCTTTAGATATATCATTCATAATGTATTTTTTTATTTTAATTTGCAGCTGAATCATCCTCTGACACACCACCACCACCACCGTCCCCGCCAGAGGAAGAATGTAAGTGCAGCCTATTGAAAAAAAAAAAAAATTCTAAATTTTTCATTTGTCCAAGGCACATTACAGCGCACACGAGCGCTCCAGAAACAAGCATACAAGCGCGTTTTTCCGGTGCGCTCATGTGTATTGCGTGCGGTGCAGTACGATTGCACAATTGGGCAAAAATTGAGGATCACATTAATTGTGCCACACTATGTGTGCTTTTTAACACGTTGATGTGTCCAAGCCCTTTATCCAAATGTTTGCATATTTTTTGACAACTTCTCCGAGAATTGTTTTAGTAAATGTATTCGAACATTTAATGACAGTGAGAGTTAAACTGCCACCAACTACCACTCCGGGCAGTCCATTGCCCACTCCGGGCAGTCCATTGCCCCCTCCGGCAGTCCATCGCCCCAAGTGGAGGCACCTGGCATCAGCCAGACATGTAAGTGCATCCTAAGCAATTTTTTAGCTTTTTATGACCTTGATTGTCAGCAAATAATTAGTGAAATTATCAGTCATAATTAAGTGAATTTTAATTTTTCACTGATAAAAATTTTGTAAAAAAAACGCAACAATCTTATAATTTGCTTGAGAGACAGATCACAGTTCTTCTCATTTCTCATTCCCATTTATTGTCCCCGACTCCCCATTGTTTGGGTTGTATCTTTTCCTCAGTTTTTGAGCTTAAGTCACGAAATGCGGTCTAAACGTGCAGTACAAGTGTGCGATTATCTTAAGTATCCTTTCCAACATTGTCCTATAACACAATACCATGAATCCCACATAGCTATTCACACCTACTGGGGCAACTAAAGTCAAAGGTTGATTTTTTTATAATGGTAATTATACCCACTAAACCCTAAACAGATACAGATAAAACACAACACAACTACTGATATCCTCCTACACCCAACCCTCCCAACTTCCCTTTCATTTTTTGGTCTGAAGAAATACCTTCAGATATTCATTGTCTTTTTTATTTAAACCTTCAGATGATGACTCTTCCCCCCCCCCCTACCTGCAGAGACGCCAGCGTGGGAGGATGAGGGTCCTTCATGCAGCCAACAATGTAAGTGCATCCTAGTGAGGTTAATGTTTTTTAAAATCTTTCATTAAAGCAGTTTTTCATTGCATTTTTGTGGTTCAAAAATTATCCAAGAAATGTTCACTACCTTTTAGGAAATGTTACTAATGACTTGGACAGTGATTGTTGAAATAAAAACTTTTTTTTTTCTAGAAGCAGGACCAGCCTCTCCAGGCCTTCCACCCTCTCCAGGCCCTCCACTCTCTCCAGGCCCTCCACCCTCTCCAGGCCCTCCTCCCTCTCCAGCCCATTGAGGCCCTCCACCCTCTCCAACCCCCCCAGCTGCTGCAGCCCCTCCAGCCCCTCCAGCCTCTCCAGTCTCTCTAGAGGCCATGATTCAAAATCGTAAGTAAATCATATGCAACATTAATGAAATGTTATATACAAGACTATTAATATCTGTATTTTACCAGTGTAAAATCCACGCTACATGATGCAACAATGGGTACTGTGGGTTTGACAATGCTTTTATGGGGGCTGCACCACTTCCAAAAATGTTTGTATGTAGCACAGTCCTAGTGATACAAAACCAAGAATGCTCATTGGCTTCTCTCCCTCAGAGTATGCTTCGTGCAAGGGAAAGTGGGTGAAAGGGTAAGGCTTCGTAGGAACAGCACCATTGAGTTACAGCAGGCCCACTGTAGTTTGCCACCATCGTTGAAGAGCCAGGCAGGCTTGGCCCCACTGGACATACCCCTCACACCATTGGCTTCTCTCCCTCAGAGTATGCTTCGTGCAAGGGAAAGCGGGTGAAAGGGTAAGGCTTCATAGGAACCGCACGATTGAGTTACAGCAGGCCCACTGCAGTTTGCCAACATTGTTGAAGAGCAAGGCAGCTTGGGCCCACTGGGACATACCCCTCACCCCATTGGCTTCTCTCCCTCAGAGTATGCTTCGTGCAAGGCAAAGCGGGTGAAAGGGTAAGGCTTCGTAGGAACCCACACATTGAGTTACAGCAGGCCCACACTTTGTAATATGAAGTACTGCTCTCGGGCCAGGAGGATTGACCCAGAGCTGAAAACATTAGCCACAGAGTAGTGTTGCGGCTGTATGAGATGGTCAGAGTAGGTGACACCACAAAGGTGCCTCGTGGAGAGAGAAGGAAGAAAAA
Source organism: Hymenochirus boettgeri (assembly GCA_019447015.1). NCBI lineage: Eukaryota > Metazoa > Chordata > Amphibia > Anura > Pipidae > Hymenochirus > Hymenochirus boettgeri. The sequence goes on along the minus strand of CM033473.1, from coordinate 80,608,360 downwards.
ATTTGGAGTTCTGCTCTCGGGCCAGGCAGGATTGACCCAGAGCTGAAAACATTAGCCACAGAGTAGCTGTTGCGGCTGTATGAGATGGTCAGAGTAGGTGACACCACAAAGGTGCCTCTTGGAGAGAAAAGGAAGAACAAATATGGAGTTCTGCTCTCGGGCCAGGCAGGATTGACCCAGAGCTGAAAACATTAGCCACAGAGTAGCTGTTGCGGCTGTATGAGATGGTCAGAGTAGGTGACACCACAAAGGTGCCTCGTGGAGAGAGAAGAAGGAACAATATGGAGTACTGCTCTCGGGCCAGGCAGGATTGACCCAGAGCTGAAAACATTAGCCACAGAGGAGCTGTTGCGGCGTGTATGAGATGGTCAGAGTAGATGACACCACAAAGGGGACTCGTGGAGAGAGAAGGAAGAACAATATGGAGTACTGCTCTCGGGCCAGGCAGGATGACCCAGAGCTGAAACAATTAGCACAGAGTAGCTGTTCGGGCTTTATGAGATGGTCAGAGTAGATGACAACACAAAGGTGCCTCGTGGAGAGGAGAGAGAAGAAGAACAAATATGGAGTACTGCTCTCGGCCAGGCAGGTTTACCCAGAGCTGAAAACATTAGCCACAGAGTAGCTGTTGCGGCTGTATAGAGATGGTTAGAGTAGGTGAAACACAAAGGTGCTCGTGGAGAGAGAAAGAAGAACAAATATGGAGTTTGCTCTCGGGCCAGGCAGGATTGACCCAGAGCTGAAAACATTAGCCACAGAGTAGCTGTTGCGGCTGTATGAGATGGTCAGAGTAGATGACATCACAAAGGTGCCTCGTGGAGAGAGAAGGAAGAACAAAATATGGAGTAATGCTCTCGGGCCAGGCAGGATTGACCCAGAGCTGAAAACATTAGCCACAGAGTAGCTGTTGCGGCTGTATAAGATGGTAAGGTAGGTGACACACAAAAGTGACTGTGGGAGAGAGAAGGAAGAACAAATATGGAGTACTGCTCTCGGGCCAGGCAGGATTGACCCAGAGCTGAAAACATTAGCCACAGAGTAGCTGTTGCGCTGTAGAGGTGTCAGAGTAGGACACCACAAAGGTGCCTCGTGGAGAGAGAAGGAAGAACAAATATGGAGTACTGCTCTCGGCCAGGCAGGATTGACCCAGAGCTGAAAACATTAGCCACAGAGTGCTGTTGCGGCTGATGTAGATGGTCAGAGTAGGTGACACCACAAAGGTGGACCCGTGGAGAGAGAAGGAAGAACAAATATGGAGTACTGCTCCGGGCGGCAGGCAGGATTGACCCAGAGCTGAAAAAATTAGCCACAGAGTAGCTGTTGCGGCTGTATGAGATGGTCAGAGTAGGTGACACCACAAAGGTGCCTCGTGGAGAGAGAAGGAAGAAAAAATATGGAGTCTGCTCTCGGGCCAGGCGGATTGACCCAGAGCTGAAAACATTAGCCACAGAGTAGCTGTTGCGGCTGTATGAGATGGTCAGAGTAGGTGACACCACAAAGGTGCCTCGTGGAGAGAGAAGAAAGAACAAATATGGAGTTTGCTCTCGGGCCAGGCAGGATTTACCAGAGCTGAAAACATTAGCCACAGAGTAGGTTGCGGTGTATGAGATGGTCAGAGTAGAGTGACACACAAGGGGCCTCGTGGAGGAGAGAAGGAAGAACAAAATATGGAGTAGGAGACGACTCGACCCAGAGCTGAAAACATTAGCACAGAGTAGCTGTGCGGCTTGTATAAGATGGTCAGAGTAGGTGACACCACAAGGGGCCTCGTGGAGAGAGAAGGAAGGAAAAAATATGGAGTTCTGCTCTCGGGCCAGGCAGGATGACCCAGAGCTGAAAACATTAGCCACAGAGTAGCTGTTGCGGCTGTATGAGATGGTCAGAGTAGGTGACACCACAAAGGTACCTCTGGAGGAGAAGAAGAAGAACAAATATGGAGTTCTGCTCTCGGGCCAGGCAGGATTGACCCAGGCTGAAAACATTAGCCACAGAGTAGCTGTTGCGGCTGTATGAGATGGTCAGAGTAGGTGACACCACAAAGGTGCCTCGTGGAGAGAGAAGAAAGAACAATATGGAGTACTGCTCTGGGCCAGGCAGGATTGACCCAGAGCTGAAAACATTAGCCACAGAGTAGCTGTTGCGGCTGTATGAGATGGTCAGAGTAGGTGACACCACAAAGGGGACTCGTGGAGGAGAAGAAGAAGAACAAATATGGAGTATTGCTCTCGGGCCAGGCAGGATTGACCCAGAGCTGAAAACATTAGCACAGAGTAGCTGTGCGGCTGTATGAGATGGTCAGTAGATGACATCACAAAGGTGCCTCGTGGAGAGAGAAGGAAGAAACAAATATGGAGTACTGCTTCGCCAGGCAGGATTTAGCCAGAGCTGAAAAACATTAGCCACAGAGTAGCTGTTGCGGCTGTATGAGATGGTCAGAGTAGGTGAACCACAAAGGGGCCTCGGGAGAGAGAAAGAAGAACAAATAGGAGTCTGCTCTGGGCCAGGCAGGATTGACCCAGAGCTGAAAACATTAGCCACGAGTAGCTGTTGCGGCTGTATGAGATGGTCAGAGTAGTGACATCACAAAGGGGCCTCGTGGAGAGAGAAGGAAGAACAAATATGGAGTTACTGCTCTGGCCAGGCAGGATTGACCCAGAGCTGAAAACATTAGCCACAGAGTAGCTGTTGCGGCTGTATAGATGGTAAGAGTAGGTGACACCACAAAGGTGTCGTGGGAGAGAAGAGAAGAACAAATATGGAGTACGCTTTCGGGCCAGGCAGGATTGACCCGAGCTGAAAACATTAGCCACAGAGTGCTGTTGCAGCTGTACGAGGGTGGTCAGAGTAGGTGACACCACAAAGGTGCCTCGTGGAGAGAGAAGGAAGAAAAAATATGGAGTTCTGCTCTCGGGCCAGGCAGGATTGACCCAGAGCTGAAAACATTAGCCACAGAGTCGCTGTTGCGGCTGTATAAGATGGTCAGAGTAGGTGACACCACAAAGGGGACCCGTGGAGAGAGAAGGAAGAACAAATATGGAGTACTGCTCTCGGGCCAGGCAGGATTGACCCAGAGCTGAAAACATTAGCCACAGAGTAGCTGTTGCGGCTGTATGAGATGGTCAGAGTAGGTGACACCACAAAGGTGCCTCGTGGAGAGAGAAGAAAGAACAAATATGGAGTTCTGCTCTCGGGCCAGGCAGGATTTACCCAGAGCTGAAAACATTAGCCACAGAGTAGCTGTTGCGGCTGTATGAGATGGTCAGAGTAGATGACATCACAAAGGTGCCTCGTGGAGGGAGAAGGAAGAACAAATATGGAGTACTGCTCTCGGACCCAGAGCTGAAAACATTAGCCACAGAGTAGCTGTGGCGGCTGTATAAGATGGTAAGAGTAGGTGACACCACAAAGGTGCCTCGTGGAGAGAGAAGGAAGAAAAAATATGGAGTTCTGCTCTCGGGCCAGGCAGGATTGACCCAGAGCTGAAAACATTAGCCACAGAGTCGCTGTTGCGGCTGTATAAGATGGTCAGAGTAGGTGACACCACAAAGGGGACCCGTGGAGAGAGAAGGAAGAACAAATATGGAGTACTGCTCTCGGGCCAGGCAGGATTGACCCAGAGCTGAAAACATTAGCCACAGAGTAGCTGTTGCGGCTGTATGAGATGGTCAGAGTAGGTGACACCACAAAGGTGCCTCGTGGAGGAAAAGGAAGAACAATATGGAGTTCTCTGCCGGCCAGGCAGGATTGACCCAGAGCTGAAAACATTAGCCACAGAGTACTGTTGCGCTGTATGAGATGGTCAGAGTGATGACATCACAAAGGTGCCTCGTGGAGAGAGAAAGGAAGAACAAATATGGAGTACTTACTGCTCCGGCAGGCAGGATTGACCCAGAGCTGAAAACATTAGCCACAGAGTAGCTGTTGCGGCTGTATAAGATGGTAAGAGTAGGTGACACACAAAGGTGACTCGTGGAGAGAGAAGGAAGAACAAATATGGAGTACTCTTGCTTCGGGCCGGCAGGATTGACCCAGAGCTGAAAACATTAGCCACAGAGTAGCTGTTGCAGCTGTAGAGTGTTCGAGTAGGTAACACCACAAAGGTGCCTCGTGGAGAGAGAAGGAAGAACAAATATGGAGTACTGCTCTCAGGCCAGGCAGGATTGACCCAAGCTAAACATTACCACAGAGTCGCTGTTGCGGCTGTATAAGATGTCAGAGTAGGTGACACCACAAAGGGACCCGTGGAGAGAGAAGAGAACAATATGGAGTACTGCTCTCGGGCCAGGCAGGATTACCAGAGCTGAAAACATTAGCCACAGAGTACTGTTGCGCTGTATGGATGGTCGAGTAGGTGACACCACAAAGGTGCCTCGGGAGAGAAAGAAGAAAAAATATGGAGTTCTGCTCTCGGGCAGGCAGGATTGACCCAGAGCTGAAAACATTAGCCACAGAGTACTGTTCGGCTGTATAAGATGGTCAGAGTAGGTGACACCACAAAGGTGCCTCGTGGAGAGAGAAGAAAGAACAAATATGGAGTTCTGCTCTCGGGCCGCAGGATTTACCCAGAGCTGAAAACATTAGCCACAGAGTAGCTGTTGCGGCTGTATGAGATGGTCAAGTAGATGACATCACAAAGGTGCCTCGTGGAGGGAGAAGAAGAACAAATATGGAGTACTGCTCTCGAGGACCCAGAGCTGAAAACATTAGCCACAGAGTAGCTGTGGCGGCTGTATAAGATGGTCAGAGTAGTGACACCACAAAGGTGCCTCGTGGAGAGAGAAGGAAGAAAAATATGGAGTTCTGCTCTCGGGCCAGGCAGGATGACCACAGGCTGAAAACATTAGCCACAGAGTAGCTGTTGCGGCTGTTGAGATGGTCAGAGTAGGTGACACCACAAAGGTACCTCTTGGAGAGAAAAGAAGAACAATTGGAGTTCTCTCTCGGGCCAGGCAGGATTGACCCAGAGCTGAAAACATTAGCCACAGAGTAGCTGTTGCGGCTGTATGAGATGGTCAGAGTAGGTGACACCACAAAGGTGCCTCGTGGAGAGAGAAGAAGGAACAAATATGGAGTACTGCTCTCGGGCCAGGCAGGATTGACCCAGAGCTGAAAACATTAGCCACAGAGTAGCTGTTGCGGCTGTATGAGATGGTCAGAGTAGGTGACACCACAAGGGACTCGTGGAGAGAGAAGGAAGAACAAATATGGAGTACTGCTCTCGGGCCAGGCAGGTATGACCCAGAGCTGAAAACATTAGCAACAGAGTAGCTGTTGCGGCTGTATGAGAGGTCAGAGTAGATGACATCACAAAGGTGCCTCGTGAGAGAGAAGGAAGAACAAATATGGAGTACTGCTCTCGGCCAGGCAGGATTGCCAGAGCTGAAAACATTAGCCACGAGTAGCTGTTGCGGCTGTATGAGATGGTCAGAGTAGGTGAAACCACAAGGTGCCTCGTGGAGAGAAGAAGAGAACAAATATGGTTTCTGCTCTCGGGCCAGGCAGGATTGACCCAGAGCTGAAAACATTAGCCACAGAGTAGCTGTTGCGGCTGTATGAGATGGTCAGAGTAGATGGACACACAAGGTGCCTCGTGGAGAGAAGGAAACAAATATGGAGTACTGCTCTCGGCCAGGCAGATTGACCCAGAGCTGAAACCATTAGCCACAGAGTAGCTGTTGCGCTGTATAAGATGGTAAGATAGGTGACACCACAAAGGTGACTCGTGGAGAGAGAAGGAAGAACAAATATGGAGTACTGCTTTCGGGCCAGGCAGGATTGACCCAGAGCTGAAAACATTAGCCACAGAGTAGCTGTTGCGCTGTAAGGGTGGTCAGAGTAGGTACACCACAAAGGTGCCTCGTGGAGAGAGAAGGAAGAACAAATATGGAGTACTGCTCTCGGGCCAGGCAGATTGACCCAGAGCTGAAACATTAGCCACGAGTGCTGTTGCGGCTGTATAAGATGGTCAGAGTAGGTGACCACCACAAAGGGACCCGTGGAGAGAGAAGGAAGAACAAATATGGAGTTACGCTCTCGGGCCAGGCAGGATTGACCCAGAGCTGAAAACATTAGCCACAGAGTAGCTGTTGCGGCTGTATGAGATGGTCAGAGTAGGTGACACCACAAAGGTGCCTCGTGGAGAGAGAAGGAAGAAAAAATATGGAGTTCTGCTCTCGGGCCAGGCAGGATTGACCCAGAGCTGAAAACATTAGCCACAGAGTCGCTGTTGCGGCTGTATAGAGATGGTCAGAGTAGGTGACACCACAAGGGGACCCGTGGAGAGAGAAGGAAGAACAAATATGGAGTACTGCTCTCGGGCCAGGCAGGATTGACCCAGAGCTGAAAACATTAGCCACAGAGTAGCTGTTGCGGCTGTATGAGATGGTCAGAGTAGGTGACACCACAAAGGTGCCTCGTGGAGAAGAGGAAGAAAAAATATGGAGTTCTGCTCTCGGGCCAGGCAGGATTGACCCAGAGCGAAAACATTAGCCACAGAGTAGCTGTTGCGGCTGTATGAGATGGTCAGAGTAGGTGACACCACAAGGTGCCTCGTTGGAGAGAGAAGAAAGAACAAATATGGAGTTTCTGCTCTCGGGCCAGGCAGGATTTACCCAGAGCTGAAAACATTAGCCACAGAGTAGCTGTTGCGGCTGTATGAGATGGTCAGAGTAGATGACATCACAAGGTGCCTCGTGGAGGGAGAAGGAAGAAACAATATGGAGTACTGCTCTCGGACCCAGAGCTGAAAACATTAGCCACAGAGTAGCTGTTGCGGCTGTATAAGATGGTAAGAGTAGGTGACACCACAAAGGTGACTCGTGGAGAGAGAAGGAAGAACAAATATGGAGTACTCGGGCCAGGCAGGATTGACCCAGAGCTGAAAACATTAGCCACAGAGTAGCTGTTGCGGCTGTATGAGATGGTCAGAGTAGGTGACACCACAAAGGTGCCTCGTGGAGAGAGAAGGAAGAACAAATATGGAGTATTGCTCTGAGGCCAAGTAGGATCGACCCAATCTTAGAAAAATTAGCCACAGAGTAGCTGTTGTCGCAGAGCATTTTTTATTTCACAACTTGAATGCAGTAGAGCAAGTGGGACCCTATATGGCCCTGCCAATAAGAAAAATTTGCCAGCTAAACTGGCATCAGCTAAGCCTCTAGGTGGAAAATGAGGCGGAAGGAGCAGTACGGGTGGCCAGGGGCAGGAGGCCTTCAGTCACGGGCATCAGCAATAGGGGTGCTGTACTGAGATGTGATCCACGCCTCATTCATCTTGATGAATGTAAGGCAGTCCACATTCTCAGTGGAGAGACGGGTCCTCCTCTCCGTTACAACACCCCCTGCCACACTGAAGGTCCTCTCCGAAAGAACACTGGATGACGGGCATGAAAGGACGGGCATAGTGCTGCATTCTACCTTCCCTCTGAGATGTGGGGATAAACTCCAACACTTTACACTTATAGCGGAGATCTATAAGGGTGGCCACCCTGTACTGCTCCTTCTCTTTGATGGCCTTAATCCTGGGGTCCTTGCGCAGGCATTGCAGCATGAACGAACCCATGCGCCGCAAACTGACTGCCGCAGAGGACCCCATGTCCTTGATGTCACTGAGGACAATAGTGTCGGGCTCAACCTCTCCCCAACCACGAATGACATGTGGTACTTGGGAGGGTTCAGATGTCCCCTTGGTCCAGGTCACCTAAATCCCCCTCCTCATCATCGGACGGCTGCTCTGCACCGTGATGTTCGGGCTCGGAAAGCATCACGGTGTCGGCGTCCTCCTCTTCCAGTAGCTGCTGCTCGACAGCGAGTGCCCTGTCAAGTATGCTGCGCAGAGTGTGCTCAAGGAGGAACACCAGTGGGATGGTATCCGCGATAGTGGCATCATTGCGGCTTACCATCCTGGTGGCCTCCTCAAATGGTGCGAGCACACGGCAGGCATCGCTAATCTGCAGCCACTTCCTGGGTAACAGCAAACCAAGGTCCGCAGAGCCTGATCTTGCCTCGTACTCGTACAAGTAGTCTATGATGGCTCGCTTCTGCTGGAGCAGCCTCAGCAGCATCATAAGACTAGAGTTCCAGCAGGTGGGGGAGTCACAAATCAGGCGGTTCTGCGGCAGACCATTCTGCTGCTGAAACTCGGCCAGACGAGCTGTGGCCGTGTATGACTGCCTGAAGTGACTGGTCACCCTCCTAGCCATCCTCACTACCTCCTGGAGACCAGGGTACTTGGTGAGGAACCGCTGGACAACCAGGTTGAGAATGTGTGCCAGGCAAGGAACATGTGTGATTCTGCCCATGCGAAGGGCAAACAGGATGTTGGTGGCATTGTCACACACAACCTTGCCTATTGAGAGGTGGTGTGGGGTCAGCCACCTCTCAACCTGCCCTTGCAGTGCTGCCAGCAACTCTGCCCCGGTGTGGGTCCTATCACCGAGGTACACAAGCTGCAACACTGCATGGCACCGTCTCGCCTGGCACGAAGCATGGGCTCTGGGGGGGGTGGAGTTGTCCGGGAAGAGGGCTCACCGGATGAGGAGGGGGGGTGGAGACTGGCTTATCACCAATGCCTGGTGGTACCACCATCTCCCACTTGCTCTCCGTGCCGCGTCCCTGTCCGTTCTTGCTGGACCACGCGTCTATAGTAATGTGGACACACTTGCCCACACTGTGGTCCAGTAAAGCAGATATATTGCCCTGCAGATGGTCGTGCAGGGCTGGTACTGCCTTCTGGGCAAAGTACCTACGGCCAGGGACCTGCCACTGTGGTGTGCCAATGGCCAAAACTCCCTGAACGCTGCACTGTCTACCAGGCTGAAAGGATTGTGCATCAGTGCACGGCTCCTCCTCAAGCACACTAGCCCCACACATAGTGTGCGAAAACAGATCCTGAGACTCCTCCTCCGGATCCCCGAAGGTACGGGGCATGTGGGCAATGAACTCCTGATAGAGAGAATCAGGGTCCATGCCCACAGTAGGAGCCTCCGGTGAGGAAGGAGCAGGCACAGTATCTACAGTGGCAGCTCGGCTGCTCTGTGCCTGTGAGGAGGTGGATAAGGAAGGCTGGGTAATCCAGTCTAATACCCGCCTTCCTTAATCAGAAGTACCCTGATACCCCTAAACATATCGGGTACGGTTAACCGGCTGCCCTGCGAAGGGCCAGGTAGCTCCTGGCCAGAGCCTTCAGTAGGCTCTCCTCTGCCTCTCCCTCTCCCTCCATGTGCAGAAGCACCCCTGCTCCTGGCTCTCCCTCTTGCCCTGCCAGGCATTTCCCTCTCCCAAATGTTAACAAAAAAAAATTATATATATATATATATATATAAATGGTAAACTGGAAGTAGAGGTTTACAGAAAACCAACACACACAGATCAGTATTTGATGTTTGACTCCCACCACCCTTTAGATCACAAGCTGGGTGTCATCAGAACCCTGCAACACAGAGCAGAGAACATCCCCACTAGCACAGAGGCGAAGGCTAAAGAAATGAAACATCTCAGAGGAGCCCTTAAAACTTGTGGAAAGAAAACTTGTCAAAAGAAGTAGAAGGAAAGAAAAGAACACAAATACCAACAGTGAAGGGGAAAAGCAAGACAGGAGGAAGAACATGGTCATCCCATATGTAGCAGGGGTCTCCGAGAAATTAAGAAGAATTTTCAAAAAACATCGTATCCCTGTCTGCTTTAAACCGAACAACACACTGAGGCAGCAATTGGTACATCTGAAAGACCCAATACCAAAACACAAGAAAAGCGACATCATATATGCAGTGCAGTGCAGTGAAGAATGCTCTGATTTGTATGTGGGGGAGACCAAACAGCAACTGCATCAACGTATGGCCCAGCACAGAAGAGCCAATTCCTCGGGTCAGGACTCAGCCGTGTACCTGCATCTTAAGGATAAAGGACATACCTTTGAAGATTGTAATGTTAACATATTGGCGAAGGAACGTGACTGGTTCAAGAGAGGTGTTAAGGAGGCCATTTATGTGAAAATAAAGAAACCAAGCCTAAATAGAGGTGGGGGGGTTCGACACCAACTGTCTGCCATGTACAATGCTGTTTTAACACCTTACTCTGGGCGTTCCTATAACACCTCTTAGCCACTATCCAATCACACTCTTAACACCTGGCTGTGATATGCTAATTGGGATTTTCCAGGGTACATAATTGCCACAGATTCTTGTACAAGTCATTCTGAATTGAGAAAGCCAGTCGGATGACTAGCGAAACGTCTTCAAGAACTACTTTTCAAGTCCAGTTAATCTAATTGAATACAACAGATATACCATGACCTGGATGAATGAGAATCTTCACAAGCATATTAACTACAAGTGCTAAACCACCACACTGCTAAATTCACTGCTAAATTCACACACAGAAAGCTAAAAAAAAGCTCAAAAAGCGCAAAAAACTCTCTCCAACTCCTACACTGTCAGGTCTCCACTAAACACACTCCAACACACTGACAAAATGGCGCCTGTGAAGCAGCCTTTTATACCCAGGGGGCTGGCAATAATCATGTTAGCTGCCATTGGATAATTTGGGACATGTGGCTTGCTCCGTCTTGAAAATAATCCCCAAAATGCGGAAACTCTGCGAATTTACAAGAATTTCTCGTATTTTCCTGTATTTTTGAAAATACGAGAATTCTCGTAATTTCATGAATTTCCTGTATTTCGAAAATACAAGAAATCTGCGATTCGGAAGGCGGAAAATCCAGAATAATCCGCCGTTTGCGGATGGGATAAATCCGCGGCGGATCCGGGTTTGGATCCGCGATCCGGCCATCCCTACTCAGGAGTAGATGCAAGAGAGGCTTTATTCCAGCTTACACAACATGTTTCGGGTACATGTACCCTGTGTACAGTGTGAGGGGGCAATAACACCTCCAATGTAATAGATCGATAGCAGTTCCTTCTACAGTGCGTTGTGATTTGCTGTAAAACTTTTTTTGTGACCATAAAGCCATCTATTAGCTGGCATTAAAAAGCTTCTGTTATTGTGTCTTTTGACACAAACCCCACCTTAAAGTCACGCTTATTTTTTTCCTTATTATTAGTACTATAGGAAATACTCTGCTGGTGTTTCCAGTAGCATTGCCCCCACATACATGACTTTTGCGATGGAGGGGAAATCAGGATCTCTCCCTGCCTATTTCCTGGATCACAAATAGATTCTATTAAATAGTGACCACTGCATCCTTAGAACAATAAATAAGGGTAATAGTTATACAAAATGGATATATATACTTCAGACCAAATTAAAGGGTATGTCCACCCTAAAAATTAATTTTTGATATATGAGTGCCCCTGTCCCCCCAGCCCCAACCGCTATATTTATTCTTTTAGAAAGTGCCCCAAACTTTACTAACCTCCCCTCTTTCCTGCGCTGCCGGCCCTCTGCTTGCGAGAAAATGCAAGCAGAGGGGCGGGACCTGCAGCCGCGTCTGTGATTGGCTGAGCGGGGGAAAGAGGGAAGGTAAGTAAAGTTTGGGGAGCTTTCTAAAAGAATAAATATAGCGGTTGGGGCTGGGGGGACAGGGGCAATCATATAACTAAAGGGTTTTAAGCTAGGTTGAGGGAATCCTGAGAGGGAGGGGGAGGGAGGGGGAGAAGGGCTGCAGTACGCATGCCAAACTTCTCCTATATGGACTCTGCTAACCTCCTGGTGGGCAGTTTTGGGGACTTTGGGGGGGGACTACAGGAGAACCTTATGGAGCTGTGATGTGAGGTAAGGATTAAACTACACTACATGATGGGGCCAGTAGTTGGGGGGATTATAGTTTTGGGGGTGGACATGCCCTTTAAATAAATTCTATATGGGATTGTATTAAAATCAATTAGGGTTCATTCACACTAGATCAGTTTCTGTCCGTTTCCAGTGTGTCCTTTTTCCTTAAGATGCAGGTACACGACTGAGTCAGGATGCCAGGAATCAACGGCTAGAGCTAGCAAGATATTTTCTTGTAAGGGACAAAAGGGACATCTTGGATATGGAAGGCGTTCAGAAAAGGGCAACTAAAATAATAAGGGCATAAAAAAACAGCTAAAAAAGAGTGGAGGGGAGGGGGGGGAAATTCCTACCTGACTCCAAATGGCAATCAGAAAGTATCCCTGGATCAAGCAGAACTACAGTATATGTATTAATACCAGTGATTCTCAATATTTTTAGTCTTAGAAACTTATTTTAGGGCTAGGCCACACTGCTGCATTTTTTTTTTTTTGCGCTTGCGTTTTTTCATATCATTGAAAACGCGGATTTTTGGGTGCCTTGCGATTGCGTTTGCAATTTGCGGTCCGCATTTTAAATCGCAATCGCAACGAAATTGGACATGAAATCGCATGCGATTCCGTGTGCATTTGCGTTGCAGTGTGGCCATGCCCTAAGGTCACATTTAAAGGGTATCTCCACTGGTAAAACCCCCTTTTTTCTATTTAGTTTTATTGAAGAACGGGAGGTAAAGGAGCTGTGTCTTACCCCCCGTTCTTCAATAAAACCTTCAGGAGCCAGGAACGAAGGGAAGGAACTTACCGATCACTCGCTCCTCCACCGCGTAGTCTGACAGGTCCCTGCAGTTTAGTGTCATCAGCAAACAGAGACCTTGCCCTCAATACCCCCTTCTTTTGCAATGTTTCTGAATATCATTTTTTTATACTTTCCCAATTTCTTTACTGTTTATTCCTCATAAAGTAATTACAGACTGAAAATATTTTTAATAGCCCAGAAATCTACACAGTACAATATTTTTTTTTAAAAAAAGGTTGTTCAATTTAAATTGTAGGAAATGTATTCCCGTCTTGACCCCTCCCCCCTGCTCCCTCTAGTATAGGGTGATCCATGTGGGCACATTGTCATGTGAAGCACACTGAAAGTGTTTGTGGGGACGAATCATCTAGGCATGCTATACTGATATCACTCAGGTGGATCATGTGGAGATAATCTTGGATGAAATAATGGATTCATGGGGAAAGCCTGAAGGTGATCTAAAAATGGCAGTAAACAAGTTTGAATTGCTTTTTGAAAATTGAAGCTTATCTAATAATAGGAGTGAACATTTTCTATGCTGTTAATCTGCAACAACAAATTCGATGTTACTATCTATTTTACTGGTCTACTCCAGTTAGAAAACATCTCTTAACATTTGACTGGTTTCTGCAGATAAATAGCACAAGCAAAATGTTGCACCTCTTATGAAATAAGTCCCTTTAAAACTGAATAGCTAGTATATATCTCATTCCTTGAATTCTCATCCACCCCACTGGTGATGTAGTGATGGCAGCATTTTAATTAAGGGACCATTTTCAGTAGCAGTTGCTGTCTATTTGATCAGGAATGATGGGAAGATCAATGCTGCCCAATATATACTGTCTAACTTGAGTCCCTCCAGGTGTTTATAAAGGTGTTTATAAAGGCTGCACCATGCACAAAAATGCAGCATCCCTTTGAGATCAGGAACAATTGCTAAATCTAAATTCTCAGGGGTCGATTGATACAGTCTTTTCTTTCTTTTTAAAGAAAATAATTATACCTTCAAAGGCATTCACATTCCATTTACAGCATTTTTCACAAGACACCTCACATCAAAGCAAAAAAGAAAATAACATAGGCATATTATTGTGTAGAGACACTGGAAGTCTTATATTATCCAGCTCCAACAAGAATGGGCCATGATATAGATAGAGAGACAGATTAGATACAGATGGTAGATAGATAGATAGATAGATAGATAGATAGATAGATAGATAGATAGATAGATAGATAGATAGATAGATAGGTGAAGGGAGATGGTCAGCACACCATTCCAATTGGATTCTGCCCGGGTGACTCTCGATACCAACAATACAATTCCCAGCAGAACGAGGCACTCACGGGACTTAGATAAAAAGTAACTTTTATTATAACACATTAAAATGCATCTACTCGTTTCAGCCATAGTGAGCCGTCCTCAGGATGTTACATTGTTCACAAAAGACGTTCTTTTATTGCTGCCCACCAGCATTGATCTGCAAGTGATACAATCTGGGCACCTGTAGCACCCAGGACGTGGGCTGTTCAAAAAAATATTAGGCTTAGATTTATCCAAAACCGCAAGGTCAGTGACTACCAGGTGGTTAGCCAACGGTCTACCTTTGCGATAGGTATGGCGAATTCTATTATTTTGGAAAGGTAGGGTTCCATCTCTGGAGATCAGTTCCCAATATTTATTAGCCTCTTGTCTAATCCTCTGGCTATGTGGGGTATAAGACGTACAAAAATCTATGTTCTCGTAGTAACCCGAATGTACACCCTTATTATTCATTCGAGAAACATGACAACGAGCCCGTGCCAACTGTTCCGCCAACATCTTATTGGGATATCCCCGTGCCTGTAAGTGGTCATTCATTTCATGTAATTGGGAATCTGCCAACATGCTGTTTGTATTGTTCCTCAGTACCCGAAGGAACTGGCTAAATACCAATCCCTTTTTTGTACCATGAAGGTGGCAGCTCGCATGATGTAATATCGAGTTGCGATCTGTCTCTTTCCTAAATAGAGTAGTACCCAAAGAGTCCTGTGTCTTGAAGATTCTGATATCAAGAAAGTCAATAGAATTATAATCAACAGTCAAAGTTAGTTTCACAGGAGTAGATAATTTATTAAGGGACCGAACGAAGTCAACCGCCCCCTCCGCAGTGCCCTTCCACAGGAAGAACATATCATCTATGTACCTCCTGTAGAGTGGCACCCGAGCAGGGCCCAGGGAGAGGATATACTGATTCTCAAAGCTCCTCATGTATAAGTTAGCTACCGATGGAGCTACATTAGAACCCATTGCAACCCCAGTACGTTGTATGTAGTAATCTGATTTAAATCGAAAATAATTGTTAGACAGAATAAACTCCAATAAGTTCAATAAAAATTCAATCGGGGGTCCCACATGATTAGAACATAAAAATGCTTCTCGGCACGCCATGATAGCATCCTTTTGGGGAATGATAGTATAAAGGCTCTTGACATCACACGTCAAGAGCCATATGGCTTCCATGGAGTAGACTTGGGACTTTAACAAATGAATCAACTGTTGGCTGTCCCTCAGATATGAGGGCATCATTTTAACTAGTGGTTGGAGAAAGCTATCCAAGAACTGGGCTATTGGTTTAAATAAGGAATCATGTGACGAAACAATCGGGCATCCAGGAGGGTTGGTTATACTTTTATGGATTTTGGGAAGAGTGTATATGGTGGGACATCTAGGGTATTCCGTAGTTAAATATTTACCCTGACTTTCAGTTATCCACCCATTATTCACCCCAAAACCAATCTTTAAGTCAAGTTGTTTCTTTAAACCCACTGTTGGATCCCTGTCACATTTCAAATATACTTCATTGTCACACAATTGGGAGCTTAGTTCTTGTTCATAGTATTCCCGATGAAGTAGTACTATGCCCCTCCCTTGTCTGCTGCTCGAATAACATGGTTCGTATCCCCTTTAAGGGATGTTATGGCCTCCATTTCTGAATTGGTCGATTGTAGTATATGTTCTTAGATTGATCTTTTTCAATCTGGCGAACACTCACATTCATCATATTATGAAATGTTTTAATAGCAGCCGGGACACTGGGGGGGTCAAAAGTACTACTCTTTTTAAATGGGTCAACCACAGAACCTTCGTGCCATCGTATTTTTGAAGAAATCCTTTAAGTTTAAGTTGTAGTTTAAATAAGTCCACCTCTGTGTCAAATAGATAAAATCTCGGTGGGGAACAAAAAGTAACCCTTTTTCCAAAAGTTGTGTTTCTCCAACAGTAGCTTATGGTTACTCAAGTTAAAGAGGGGCACTGCGGAGGGGGCGGTTGACTTTGTTCGGTCCCTTAATGAATTATCTACTCCTGAAACTAACTTTGACTGTTGATTATAATTCTATTGACTTTCTGATATCAGAATCTTCAAGAACAGGACTCTTTGGGTACTACTCTATTTAGGAAAGAGACAGATCGCAACTCGATATTACATCATGCGAGCTGCCACCTCATGGTACAAAAAAGGGATTGGTATTTAGCCAGTTCCTTCGGGTACTGAGGAACAATACAAACAGCATGTTGGCAGATTCAATTACATGAAATGAGTGACCGCTTACGGGCACGGGGATATCCCAATAAGATGTTGGTGGAACAGTTGGCACGGGCTCGTTGTCATGTTTCTCGAATGAATAATAAGGGTGTACTTGTGAAGGTTCTCATTCATCCAGGTCAGGTATATCTGTTGTATTCAATTAGATCAACTGGACTGAAATGTAGTTCTTGAAGACGTTTCGCTAGTATCCGACTGGCTTTCTCAATTCAGAATGACTTGTACATAATTGCCACAGATTCTTGTACAAGTCATTCTGAATTGAGAAAGCCAGTCGGATGACTAGCAAAACGTCTTCAAGAACTACATTTCAAGTCCAGTTGATCTAATTGAATACACAGATAAATAAGGGTGTACATTCGGGTCACTACGAGAACATAGATTTTTGTACGTCTTATACCCCACATAGCCAGAGGATTAGACAAGAGGCTAATAAATATTGGGAATGATCTCCAGAGATGGAACCCTACCTTTCCAAATAATAGAATTCGCCATACCTATCGCAAAGGTAGACCGTTGGCTAACCACCTGGTAGTCACTGACTTGCGGTTTTTGGATAAATCTAAGCCTAATATTTTTTTGAAAAAGCCCACGTCCTGGGTGCTTACAGGTGCCCAGATTGTATCACTTGCAGATCAATGCTGGTGGGCAGCACATTCGCCCACCCGCACAGTGGCAAAAAACTTTCGATTAAGTATCGATGTATACTCTTGATTAGCACACCAGAAAACACATCACAAGCAAATCCATTAACCCATTAGTGAACCCTTGAAATCTAAAAGCAACTAAAAACAAATAAAACTATACAGATTACATGCAAGTAATACCACACATTAATCTGAGGAATGGATAGATAAGGACATACTGAACTTAAGCAGCATATAATATACAATAGCACTAATAATCCTAGTAGGCAAACGGACTGGGAACAATATAGAAAAAAGTGGAATGATAGTTGCTCATTCAGTCCCCTTAGGGATACAGTGTTAAGGTAGTGTATCCACTGGGTTTCTTTCCTTAATAGTAATTTATCTCTGTCTTGATAGATTTAATCTCCAAATTGGATAAACCATCGATATCATGCATTTCAAGCTGGCCAATGTATGGTTAGCCTGCTTGAAATGACGTGCCACTGGTGCATCCGAAAACTTATTGTCACGTTTATCCAAGTTATTGGAATTAAATACTTGTCGTATGGAGGCTCGGTGGTTCGCCATACGTTCTTTAAAGGTAGTTCTAGTTTTACCAACATAATAAAGCCCACAAGGGCAAATTATTATGTATATTACAAACCGGCTATCGCAAGAGAATCGATACTTAATCGAAAGTTTTTTGCCACTGTGCGGGTGGGCGAATGTGCTGCCCACCAGCATTGATCTGCAAGTGATACAATCTGGGCACCTGTAGCACCCAGGACGTGGGCTGTTCAAAAAAATATTAGGCTTAGATTTATCCAAAACCGCAAGGTCAGTGACTACCAGGTGGTTAGCAACGGTCTACCTTTGCGATAGGTATGGCGAATTCTATTATTTGGAAAGGTAGGGTTCCATCTCTGGAGATCAGTTCCCAATATTATTAGCTCTTGTCTAATCCTCTGGCTATGTGGGGTATAAGACGTACAAAAATCTATGTTCTCGTAGTGACCCGAATGTACACCCTTATTTATCTGTTGTATTCAATTAGATCAAATGGACTTGAAATGTAGTTCTTGAAGACGTTTGCTAGTCATCGACTGGTTTCTCAATTCAGAATGACTTGTACAAGAATCTGTGGCAATTATGTACAAGTCATTCTGAATTGAGAAAGCCAGTCGGATGACTAGCGAAACGTCTTCAAGAAATACATTTCAAGTCCAGTTGATCTAATTGAATACAACAGATATACCTTGACCTGGATGAATGAGACCTTCACAAGTACACCTTATTATTCATTCGAGAAACATGACAACGAGCCCGTGCCAACTGTTCCACCAACATCTTATTGGGATATCCCCGTGCCCGTAAGCGGTCACTCATTTCATGTAATTGGGAATCTGCCAACATGCTGTTTGTATTGTTCCGCAGCCCGAAGGAACTGGCTAAATACCAATCCCTTTTTTGTACCATGGGGTGGCAGCTCGCATGATGTAATATCGAGTTGCGATCTGTCTCTTTCCTAAATAGAGTAGTACCCAAAGAGTCCTGGGTCTTGAAGATTCTGATATCAAGAAGTCATAGAATTATAATCAACAGTCAAAGTTAGTTTCACAGGAGTAGATAATTCATTAGGGACCGAACAAAGTCAACCGCCCCCTCCGCAGTGCCCCTCTTTAACTTGAGTAACCATAAGCTGACTGTTGGAGAAACACAACTTTTGGAAAAAGGGTTATCTTTTGTTCCCACACCGAGATTTTATCTATTTGACACAGAGGTGGACTTATTTAAACTACAACTTAAACTTAAAGGATTTCTTCAAAAATACGGATGGCACGAAGGTGTCTGTGGTTGACCCATTTAAAAAGAGTAGTACTTTTGACCCCCCCCAGTGTCCCGGCTGCTATTAAAACATTTCATAATATGATGAATGTGAGTGTTCGCCAGATTGAAAAGATGCAATCTAAGAACATATACTACAATCTGACCAATTCAGAAATGGAGGCCATAACTCCCTTAAAGGGGATACGAACCATGTTATTCGAGCAGCAGACAAGGGAGGGGCATAGTACTACTTCATCGGGAATACTATGAACAAGAACTAAGCTCCCAATTGGTGACAATGAAGTATATTTGAAATGTGACAGGGATCAACAGTGGGTTTAAGAAAACAACTTGACTTAAAGATTGGTTTTGGGTGAATAATGGGTGGATAACTGAAAGTCAGGGTAAATATTAACTAGAGATACCCTAGATGTCCCACACATATACACTCTTCCCAAAATCCAAAAGTATAACCAACCTCCTGGAGCCCGATTGTGTTCGTCACATGATTCCTTATTTAAACCAATAGCCCAGTTCTTGGATAGCTTTCTCCAACCACTAGTTAAAATGATGCCCTCATATCTGAGGGCAGCCAACAGTTGATTCATTTGTTAAAGTCCAATCTACTCCATGGAAGCCATTGGCTCTTGACGTGTGATGTCAAGAGCCTTTATACTATCATTCCCCAAAAGGATGCATCTAATGGCGTGCCGAGAAGCATTTTATGTTCTAATCATGTGGGACCCCGATTGAATTTTATTGAACTTATTGGAGTGTTATTCTGTCTAACAATTATTTTCGATTAAATCAGATTACTACATACAACGTACTGGGGTTGCAATGGGTTCTAATGTAGCTCCAGCGTAGCTAACTTATACATGAGGAGCTTTGAGAATCAGTATATCCTCTCTGGGCTGCTCGGGTGCCACTTACAAGGGGTAACATGATGATATGTTCTTCTGTGGAAGGGCACTGCGGGGGGCGGTTGACTTCGTTCGGTCCCTAATAAATTATCTACTCCTGTGAAACTAACTTGACTGTTGATTTAATTCTTGACTTTCTTGATATCAGAATCTTCAAGACACAGGACTCTTTGGGTATACTCTATTTAGGAAAGAGACAGATCGCAACTCGATATTACATCATGCGAGCTGCCACCTTCATGGTACAAAAAAGGGATTGGTATTTAGCCAGTTCCTTCGGGTACTGAGGAACAATACAAAACAGCATGTTGGCAGATTCCCAATTACATGAATGAATGACCACTTACAGGCACGGGGGTATCCCAATAAGATGTTGGCGGAACAGTTGGCACGGGCTCGTTGTCATGTTTCTCGAATGAATAATAAGGGTGTACATTCGGGTTATACGAGAACATAGATTTTTGTACGTCTATACCCCACATAGCCAGAGGATTAGACAGAGGCTAATAAATATTGGGAACTGATCTCCAGAGAGGAACCCTACCTTTCCAAAATAATAGAATTCGCCATACTATCGCAAAGGTAGACCGTTGGGTAACCACCTGGTAGTCACTGACTTGCGGTTTTGGATAAATCAAGCCTAATATTTTTTTGAACAGCCCACGTCTGGGTGCTACAGGTGCCCAGATTGTATCATGCAGATCAATGCTGGTGGGCAGCAAATTCGCCCACCCGCACAGTGGCAAAAAACTTTCGATAAGTATCGATTCTCTGCGATAGCCGGTTTGTAATATACATAATAATTTGCCCTTGTGGGCTTTATTATGTTGGTAAAACTAGAACTACCTTTAAAGAACGATGGCGAACCACCGAGCCTCCATACGACAAGTATTAATTCCAATAACTTGGATATAACGTGACAATAAGTTTTCGGATGCACCAGTGGCACGTCATTTCAAGCAGGCTAACCATACATTGGCCAGCTTGAAATGCATGATAATCGTGGGTTTCCAATTTGGAGATTAAATCTAATCAAGACAGAGATAAATACTATTAAGGAAAGTAACCTGGTGGATACACTACTAACACTGATCCCCAAGGGGACTGAATGAGCAACTATCATTCCACTGTTTTCTATAATTGTTCCAGTCCTGTTGCCTACTAGGATTATTAGTGCTATTGTATATTATATGCTGCTAAAGTTCAGTATGTCCTTATCTATCCATTCCTCAGATTAATTGTGGTATTACTTGCATGTAATCTGTATAGTTTTATTTGTTTTTAAGTTGCTTTTAGATTTCAAGTGGGTTCACTAATGGGTTAATGGATTTGCTTGTTGATGTGTTTCTGGTGTGCTAATCAAGATGTATAAAAGAACGTCTTTTGGAACAATGTAACACTCTGAGGACGCTCGCTAGGGCTGAAACGCGTAGATGCATTTATGTGTTATATAAAAGTTACTTATCTAAGTCCCGTGAGTGCCTCGTTCTGCTGGGAATTAGATAGATAGATAGATAGATAGTTGAAAAGGAGCAAAAGCCCTTCACTGAGCATAAAAATGAGAAACACCTTCTTAAAAAGAAGGCATCTTGCAGTTTGTGCATATGAATAGCATTGCCCACAAAACCTAAGAAACAAAAAGTAATTTCTTACTCACATGTTCCTTTTGGCCCTCTCTCTCTAAGTTTCTAGCTGCCTTTTCTACTGTACACCCAATTCCACACCATAGAGCCATGAATCTGTATCTTGCACTGACGAGATCTAACAAGATCGAAACACGTCTTGTCTGCAGGTCAGATGATTGGCTTATATATTAAGCTATATTGCATGTTATTAGCCAGTGATTCTGGACCATGTATAAGTTAAGGGGCATAAAGGAGTATTGCATATCTCCGCCCTTACTCTGGGGAACATGGGAGTAAGAATATTTTTTTAGGTTTTGTGAGTAATACATTCATATAACATGAGACTGCAAGATGCCTTCTGTTATAAGAAGGTAAACCACATAGAAATACCTTGTATTCATTTATATATCACAGAGATTGACAGAGAATATTAAACAAATTCCATCTTCATAAGCAATGTTCTACCAAAAATGCTCTTCAGGTCAGGTCAGAAACATATTAAAAAGACAAGCGATAAGGCTGAGCGCCAATGTCTGCAGTTTGCATTCAGTAGCAGGTTTAAAAAATCCGGGCCAATGCTGTATCAGCAATTTTAAGGCTGAATTAGTGCAAACCCCAGCTACCGGATGGGCTATCGAGTTAGTGGGGATTTCCCCATTTTCACTGTAAGGAAATCTTTCCTAACAGTGAGATGCAAGTTCTTTTCTCCAACTTTAAAGGATGTTCCCATGTATCTGATATGACCTATTAGTAAACAATGCACCAGAGAGTTTATTGTATGGCCCATTAATATATTTGTAGAATGTTATCATGTCCCCACGCAAACGTCGCTTCTCCAAAGTAAATTGCCCTAACTTGTCTAATCTGCCTGCATAGTCAAGCCCGTCCATCCCCCTTATTAATTTATTGCCCTTTTCTGAGGCCTTCCATACCAGATGTCTCTTTTGTCCCTTACAAGAAAATATCTTGCTAGCTCTAGCCATTGATTCCTGGCATCCTGACTCAGTCGTGTACCTGCATTAAGGAAAAACGACACACTGGAAACGGACAGAAACTGATTAGTGTGAATGAACCTAATTGATTTTAATACAATCCCATATAGAAATTATTTAATTTGGTCTGAAGTATATATATCCATTTTGTATAAATATACCCTATTTTGTTCTAAGGATGCAGTGGTCACTATTTAAAAGAATCTATTTGTGATCCAGGGAATAGGCAGGGAGAGATCCTTATTCCCTCCCTCGCAAAAGTCATGATGTGGGGGCAATGCTACTGGAAACACCAGCGAGTAGTTTCCTATAGTACTAATAATAAGGAAAAAGTTAGCGTGACTTAAGGTGGGGTTTGTGTCAAAAGACACAATAACAGAAGCTTTTTAATGCCAGCTAATAGATGGCTTTATGGTCACAAAAAAGTTTTACAGCAAATCACAACGCACTGTAGAAGGACTGCTATCGATCTATTACATTGGAGATGTTATTGCCCCCTCACACACATCAGACTGTACAAAGGGTACATGTACCCGAAACAGACGTTACAAGGGTACATGTACCCGAAAAAAGACTGTACAAAGGGTACATGTACCCGAAACATGTTGTGTAAGCTGGAATAAAGCCTCACTTGCATCCACTCCTGAGGACTGGTGGTCTTCCTTTTTGAATGAACAAAGTAACACATAAAGCTTATTATGTTTAATATAAACATGAGACACTTTCTAAAGAAAGAACTAGGCTAGATAATAATAGTGTCCATTCTGAAAACTGACGTCATCCAATCCTATCCTGAATGGTGTGTGAAAAGTCATATTTGGAAATTATTAATAAATGAGACAGGTATTGGTTTCCATCACAGATGGCCGTTATATTTCACCTTGCTTATATTTAAGTAACCCATTTTATTACAATTACATCATAGATGTTTCATTTAAGGAATAAGCGGGTCCAAATTCCTCAATCCCTTGGATATTCATAAAACAGAAAGTAAATAATATAATAGTCACAATCTGAAAGGTGTATAAGAATATTGTAATGGTGACTGGTTTGTGATCTAAAATAGGGTATGTGTGATTTCGACCATATGGACAGCGGTTGTTTCTAGGCTTTTGCACTTGAATCAAACTTTGGAAAAAACACCCCCGATTATTTATAAGTGTGCTCTACACATAGGAAACTTTCGGAGCTCACGAATTTCACGGAACCTGGATTTTTTTGAATTTTTGAAAATCGAAAGTAGACATCATCGAAAATCGAAAATAGTGATTTTCAAAAGTAGACGATTTTCTAAATTGATGATTTTCGAAAATCGAAAGTAGACGATTTCAAAAATCGAAAGTAGAGATTTTTGAAAACACGAAACTCGAACTTTCCGAAAATTTCTAAAATTCGAAAACGGAACGAAACGAAACTCAACAGTTTCGAACATCTCTACTGAAAACTGGAAAAGGGAGCGTCACTTTTGGATCAGCAAATGGACACGGTGGATAACTTTGATGATGATGATACAAGTAGGCATGCTCCAACCTGAGACTTGGGGCAGAGCAGTGGTGGTGGTGATGTCACAGCTAACGCTCCAGCAGAAAGAACCACTCTTAAAATGCTGCAATTTGGGAGACTTCAAGAACTAGAAGCATGATCCTGCAGTAATTTAAAGGTAGGAGTGGTGCTTTAATAAAGGCCACTTGCTTGGAGGATAACGTTCTCCTTTAAACACACACAATCAATTCTGATTTACATACAACACATTAATTTGCTCCACCTAATTTTTGTGAAATTAGACAGACTGGACAATCAGACACATTGGTAGATCATGGGGATCATTGTGACAAATATGCATGGTTGGGCAAAAATATGTTTGAGATTTTGGGCCAGAAAATGCCTGTGTGTACCATTTAAATATAATATTTTTATTTAATGTGTTACTAGACCCTTGTTTACTGGGTTATTAAAGGACAACCCCACCTCATAATAACATCTTTTAGGAAGAATGGCCTCTTTAAATACGTTGATATATCCTACTTTGTCCTCTGAATTCATTACTGTATGCCTGCTATGTGTCTGGATGCCTCATGGGAACTGAACAATTTAGTGACCTGTACTGAGCCTTACTGAGCCTGGGCATGCTCAGAAGAGGCGAATAGGGGATTAACATTCAGTCATGGCTGTGATGTCAGCTGTCAAATCCATAACTGACAGTTATAACTGGAGAGAACCGAGGAAGTAGAAATAGGGGAAACAGGGCATTGTGCAGGATTTCAGGTTAGACTTATATATTTCACATTTCAACTATTAACGTTTAGGGTTTTGGGGGGTGATTTACCTGTATATAAGTTTTCATCTGAGGGCGGGACTTGGCCTTCATCATTTAGGACAGAACTCTACATAGATTAGGCTTGCTATAAGTATTAAGAAATAAAGCTACTTAGGCACACACCATCAGATATTTCTGGCCGCGCGACCAATAATGATGTGTATCGGTCGGATGGCCCGCCGAAAATAAGTTGTCCGGATAAGACAAATGGGCGATCGGGCTGTTGGTAAATCATGGACGATCGTACAGTTGCTAATGGACCGCACAATTGATTGCGCAAACTTTAGGCCACTGTTGCCATGACGGACAAACACTTGTCAAGGAGCGCACAGTCGGGACAAAAACTCACTGGTGTGTAATCCTAACTTAAAGGATAACTATGATGTAAAAATAAGTTAAGTTTAGTTGGAAGTGCAGTTTTAAAAAAAAACTGTTGGCATTTTTATTCTATGCCCCTCCAGAGTGTGTGGAGGCACACTGTTTGATAATCCTGCTCTACCGCTTACAAAACCTTCCAGCCAACATGCCCATAGACATCATGTGGTTTGAGTTCAGTAGAAGAAAAGGGTTTTATAAATACTGTTGTTGTTGTTGCAACTGCAGAGAGACACACAATATACCAATTGAAAGGCAGCATAAATGAACGGATTGTTTTTACAATATATATACAAACATCTACTTTATAAAGTTCAAAACTTGTATGTATGTTGTGGCGCTCACCCACATCCACGCCCCCGACTACACACCCACAAACGGCGACTTCCTCTGGAAGGGCCGACGCCCGTGGTCCAATTTGAATACAAATCTGCACGTCACTTGCAGAGTGTGATTCCCCAATTCAGTAAATCAGATGAAGGGCCTGGGCTCTGTGTGCTGCCCGACTTCAACCACACAGACACAGAGTCCACAGGAGACACAACAAGAGCGTGATGCCGGCCTACAACAACCGGGAGCTGCAAACACGAACAACTGTGTCACAACATTTTTATGTTGTGTATATAAAGTTTTGGCTAAAACGTGCTATGCACTTCCTCAACTATTAAATACATGCATACATACATGATATACATACATACCAACTTGTGCACTTCTTTTTAAGCCAAGCACACACTGCACGTAACAAATACTTATACCCACATGTGTACATGGGCAACACTAAGAGGGCCTGCCAATCTGGTACAGCGACCAGCAGTTTTTAAAAAGTTGATTGCACTATGTAAATTTGGGTGCACGTGATCAACTGTTTAAAACAGCTCAGTAACTGTGTCTGGTCCAAAAGCTGGGGGGGTTGTTGCCTGCAGTAAAGACTACATGTTGTAAAGATTACAAGGGTTATTCAATTAAAGTTCATATCGTTTAAAATGGTGCTAATTTTGCCCCAACCAATAGATGTTATTAACATTTGTAAGCTAACATCTGATTGGTTGGAGCAAAATTTGCACGATTTAAATGATAAGAATAAATTGAATGACCTGTACATGTTTACCATGATAATTTGACGTTATCTTGTCCTTCCTTATACATTCTGCTAAATCCATGTTTATGTTTGAAACTTAAGGTCAATTCACTTTTGATTTGTGGGATTTCTATTTAATATGATTGGACCCAAAGCAATTTCCTTTTTTATCACATGGGCTAAGAATAGATTGTATACCAGATTTGCATTGATATTACAAGTTGCAATAATGTAAGGTAGAAATGTGAATATTATTTATAGTGTTTTTTTAGTAATTGCATAAGCTGCTTACCCCATATTTCCTCTCTTGCGTGTTTTTGTATGTAAATGTTTAACCTTTATAAGGCTTTAACACAAAGTCTCAGCTTTATGGAGCCGTGTCTTGAGGCTTTCACAAAAAAAAATCTAGCATTTGCTTAAGGACTGCCATGAAAATTGCCAGAAGTCTCTTCTTTCCTTATAAACATGAAAAGACATGATTGATGATTTTAGGGGTTAATTAGAAATTCTAGAATACATTATGCCATTTACACTTTGGCTTTAGTTAGAATTTTTTTCCATTTTTGGGCAGAAATGCACGCGACTGTGCATACTTTATAGGAACGAAAATGGCCTGGATCGTAACGGATCGTACTTGATAGGAACGAAAATGGCCTGGATCGTAACGGATCGTACTTGATAGGAACGAAAATGGACGGTGGATCGTAACGGTCGTACTTGATAGGAACGTAAAGGACTGGATTGTAACGGATTAGTTTGAATAGTTATATGAATCTAAAAGACCAACATGTTCTTGTGTTTTCAAAAACAGACCCAACAGAAAACTAACAATACGAACCTAGAACAAACGCGCCATAAACAATCAGTACCAAGCTTGCGCTGAAAGACTATTTTAGTGACTGTTTTCCTTGTAGTTATCAGTGCAGGGAAGCTAATCAACTATTATTTGTTAATTGCCAATGTGAGAATGAGTTACAGTACAACAGAAAGAAATTCCCATTTTAACCATTCTTTGATCTTTCTGTATACAAATAAACTGGCAACGCCTGAAATAAATAAACCAGTCCAGCACATTGCAATAACAAAAGACCACTGTTCCAGTCCATATAATGTCAATTCTCTGGTGTGAACTATTCCTTTGAGGCACAAATTAATCCTGAAATAACAGCATTGTTACTTTTGTGGAGATGATTTTCTTGGCCTTACTGCATGATGGGATGATGTCATTGTCATGAGAAAGAAATAAATCAACTGCTGGATAAGAGGGATATGAACTGAATCGTGTGGTAATATTTTGTGTAGGCTGTACACTTTTAATTTAAATGTTGTTGCATTTAAGATACATTTAAAGGACAAGCAAAGTTTCAAAAAATGTTCTTTTTTTTTTTTTTTTATAAGAGAACATGCTTCCCACCAGATTTTGGATTAAAGCAGCCCAAATTCTACAGTCCATATATATATAGCTGCCTGGTATATATGTAGATAACACACAAGCGTAGAAGCGCCAATGTTGTAAATGTAATTTAGCAAATACCAGAAGAATAAAGGATAATAAAACACAGAAAAAAAAATTGTCTAAATAACAAAATGGATTAGACATTTACAAAATTACAAGACATTACAAAATGAATGAATCTAGCATCCATGTTCATGCCTGTATGTTAAATAAATTTTTAGCTTTACAAGATAGTGGTTCAGGAGTTTATAACATTAAAACGTGTGCACTACAATGTAAGCCAAAAAAAACTCATGGTCCTTTTAAAAGGTCCTTTGCAGTTTCGCTCCTTCTCTTGTCAGGGACCAGAATAATAGTGGATCTTCCTGTAACAAAAGCACCAAGTACAAGAGTATGGTTAGGACAATGCTAGGATAATTACTGGAAGTCTAAGATATAAGATACTTTTAATGAAAAGGGGCTTGGGTGAGAAGGTATGGTTCCCTTTTAAAGCCCACCATAGGAATATATATGAAATATAGCTTTTTATTGAAAAAAATGATTGAAAGGTTTGAAAAAAAGGTTATTGTTTATTATATGAAGTTTTTGTGAGTGTCCCATTATATTTGAAAGTGTGAAAAAAGCACTGGATATGGAAATGAAATAAGGAGAAGGAAGAGATTTTAAATCCATTTAATGCTTAAAAAATTATTAAAGTGGGTTATGTAAGATAATATAATGCAATAGGTACATCAGTTGGAATTGCAAATAACTAAGGTTTTTCCCTGGAGTAAACTATTAAGAAGAAGCACCCTCAAGTCATTGAAATTGGATTTATACAGTGAAAATCATTGAATAAGATTTATAATGTCATATTTGCTAATTAGTAATTGGTGTTATAGAGTAGAGATTAAAAACTGATGTTGTTTTTTCTGTTTCATACTTGTAATATACAAAATATAATTTGTACCATGAGGCAGACCAAGGCAGAAGATACAGTATAAGGAGATACGTACATATACAATAGTAAAAGGGAAAAGCCCTAGTAAAATATCATGCTCCAGAATGGGAACTAAAGATGGAGTCAATATATAAACTCACTTTCAGATACTGCAGGGCCGGGTGAAACTCCCCCAGACAGTCCTTAATGTATCAATCAAGGCCCATACAATGGTCCCTTAGTAGAAAATAGAAACTTTATTAAAGATTACATGACAAAAGATTATCACGCTTAAATATTTTGCGTATATCTTCATCATAGGCATTTCTTATTTCACAACCATAAATAGTGTGCTAATTCTTTCTCAAACAACCCCAAACTGCCACCAGTGTATACATCATAATATTAATACCATCTATATACAAAAGGGCAGATTTTAAGCTTTAAAGGGCATGTCCACTCCCAAAACTAAAATTTAACATACTGCTGACCCCATTGTGCAGTGTTCAAAAATCCTCACCTTTCTCCTCTGGTCCAAATGGTTGTCCTGCAGTATCAAAATCTGAAAGAGTAGGAGCTTTTCTGTGTATAAAATGTTTCTGCCCTTACCCTGTCCTCTGAAGGGACTCGACATGCGCATTGGAGCCCTCCCTCCCACTTTACAGATCCCTCCATGCTGCAGTCTTTCTTTTAAAAATATAAGTTTTTTTGAAGTGTAGGCACCCGTCTCCCAACACTAACCATAGGGTTCTAAAAAAGTCTCCAGAAACTTACTTACCAATGAGGTTCTCTCAACTATGCTTATGAAGGTTCTCATTATCCAGGTCATGGTATATCTGTTGTATTCAATTAGATCAACTGGACTTGAGTTTAGTTCTTGAAGACGTTTCACTAGTCATCCGACTGGCTTTCTCAATTCAGAATGACTTGTACAAGAATCTGTGGCAATTATGTACCCTGGAAAATCCCAATTAGCATATCACAGCCAGGTGTTAAGGGCGTGATTAGATAGTGGCAGAGGTGTTATAGGAACGCCCAGAGTAAGGTGTCAAACAGCATTGTACATGGCAGACAGATGGGTGAGAAACTTGTCTAACAGGACTCTGACCCAGCCAGAAATGGAAGTCCTTGCTAAGGGCTTGAATTTTGCCATAACTCCTAAAGCCATCCCTGTGGTGGATATATAGCAGCCACAGAAGCCTCAATCCACAATAATAAGGTACCACAGAGTGAGGCAAACAACTTCGCCTAAGGTATCTGCAGCCTTAGCCAGTGCTAAAAACTCCTTCATCTAACCTGACCACACAGGAAAGAAGAGCCTTAACATCCCTCAAGAAAGATTCTAGTATCACCATTCTACCGGCAGACAAGGGAAGATGCACAGTGGTACTTAACACCTCAGACTATACATGATAAGGTGACCATGCTCCTGGCCGATAACAACACATATGAGGCTTTAACAAGCGGATCCCACCAGCCGGTACAAGAAAAGCGTCATAGACTACTACAACAGCTGCAAAAGGATAAAGCCATTGATCGGGCAATGTATCATCGCCTACCCTGGTGAGGCACATCCATGCATATATGGACTCCCCAAAGATACACAAGGAAGGGGCACCACTAAGACCTGTAGTCAGCAGCATCAACTCTGTAACATACAAGGTGGCAAAATACCTAGCCAACATTTAGGACCATTGGGGGAAGTTCTAAGCATCACATCCAGAACTCTCAGGATTTCACCAACAAGATTAAGATATATACTCGGTGCAGAAAAAAACTATGGTGTCCTATGATGTGAATCTCTCTTCACCTGTATACCAACCAAGGAGGCTGTTGTCATGGTGAGAAAACGGCTAGGCCAAGACAGCACTCTCACCAGCAGAACTGATCTCAACCCAGAACAGGTGTGTGCCTTCTGGACGTGTGCCGAATACCACCTATTTCAAATACAGGGATAAGTTCTTAAGCAAAAACACGGATGTGCATGGGATCTCCAGTTTCACCCATTGTAGCCAACCTTTCATGGAGGAGGTAGAAAAACTGGCGCTTAATACCTTTAAGGGCTTAGCACCCAGCCACTGGTTAGATATGTGGATGACACCTGGGTTAAAATCCACCAGAAGGAAGTACAAGCTTTCACAGAAAACATTAATGCGGTTAGACCAAAACATCAAAATTACAAGGGAAGAGGTACAAAACAACAAAGTGGCTTTTTGGACTGCCTGGTAGAAGTCAGGGAGAATGGTAAACTGGAAGTAGAGGTTTACAGAAAACCAACACACACAGACAGTATTTGATGTTTGACTCCCACCACCCTTTAGATCACAAGCTGGGAGTCACAGAACCCTGCAACACCCTGAGAACATCCCCACTAGCACAGAGGCGAAGGCTAAAGAAATGAAACATCTCAGAGGAGCCCTTAAAACTTGTGGATATCCAGACGGGCCTTTGTCAAAAGAATAGAAGGAAAAAGAAAGAACACGAATACCAACAGTGAAGGGGAAAAGCAAGACAGGAGAAAGAATGGTCATCCCATATGTAGCAGGGGTCTCCGAGAAATAAGAAGTGTTTTCAAAAAACACCGTATCCCTGTCTGCTTTAAACCGAGCAACACGTGAGGCAGCAATTGGTACATCCGAAAGGCCCAATACCGAAACACAAGAAAAGCGACATCATATACGCAGTGCAGTGCAGTGAAGAATGCTCTGATTTGTATGTGGGGGAGACCAAACACAACTGCATCAAAGTATGGCCCAGCACAGAAGAGCCAATTCCTCGGGTCAGGACTCAGCTGTGTACCTGCTCTTAAGGATAAAGGAATACCTTTGAAGATTGTAATGTTAACATATTGGCAAAGGAACATGACTGGTTCAAGAGAGGTTGTAAGGAGGCCATTATGTGAAAATAAAGAAACCAAGCCTAAATAGAGGTGGGGGGGTTCAACACCATCTGTCTGCCATGTACAATGCTGTTTTGACACCTCATCTGGGCGTTCCTATAACACCTCTTAGCCACTATCTAATCACGCTCTAACACTGGCTGTGATATGCTAATTGGGATTTTCCAGGGTACATAATTGCCACGTTCTTGTACAAGTCATTCTGAATTGAGAAAGCCAGTCGGATGACTAGCGAAACGTCTTCAAGAACTAAACTTCAAGTCCAGTTGATCTAATTGAATACAACAGATAGTTCTCTCAACAAATCAATAGCTGGCAGCCGCGTCTGTGATTGGCGACTCTCGGGCCAATCCCAGATGCAGCTGCCAGTCCAGTCCCTAATGCAACTTGTTCCCAAAAAATTGCATTAGAGGCTGAAGCCGAGATAACACGGTCTGGTAAGTAAGTTTTTAGAAATTATACACGGTTGTGGTTTGGGGGTTTGGAGGGGGATGCCTACAATATAGCAAAATGTTTCATTTTGGGTGATTCAAACCTTAAAGGGACAGTTCAGTGGAAATTGTTAGTTGGTGTAACGCCTTCTTAGTTTTCTACATATTTCTCCCATTTTGAAAAATCAGTTGATTTCATACCCTTTGCTGTTCCTGCTGTTGACATTAGTGAGCTGAAATTTCAGGTTCTAACAGTCCTTCTTCTTCTAGGATGCACCACATCCATGAAATGTTCCTAACAGTATTTTTATGATTGGCTGTTGGAGGGTCAAAGATGCTCAGATCTCTACTGAGCAACGAATCAACCCAGTCGCTGGGTCAAGCCAAGACCATACAGTCTCTCAACAAACAGCAAAAACGGAAGCAGTATTTCGGTTGCATTTTTTATACACAGACAAAATGCTGAATGGGCAGATAAGTCATTGGGATGAAAAAATACTGCTCTTTTTCTGAAAAGCAATGTATTTGCACTGAACTTCCCCTTTAAATACATTTTAAAATGGTGATGGTGATTTAAAAATATACATATTTAAAGGGATTTTTCTGAAAATATAAATTTTTTGCTATATGTTGATCTTATTTGTTTCTTTGAATTTTTAAGTTTTTAAAAGAAGTTATGTTGAAGTTGTGTATAATTCAGTCTTGGAACATTATTCATGTTTTGCATTTAGTTGGAAGAACCAATTTCCTTTTGTCTTACAAACTAGCTATTATCCATTAATTAGTGGGTTGTTGGTTAAACTGAATACTGTGACACAATGTAACAATTTCAATCAAATTTACCATAAACTAAATTGAATCAGAATTCAGTGAAAGTTTTTTTTTACTTGGGCAAATCAAAATTGATATGCTCCTTGGTAATAGCGATGTGCTGGATTTTCACCTGGACCTGGTTTAAACTACCGACCATCAGAACCTGAAGTCGAAATTCTGTTTCAGCGTGGAACTTGGTTTCTACAGTGATAGTTTTTTTTTTTTAGAAGAGGAGAAATAATATTTGTTGAGCTCAAAAAATGGATCATGAAGAAAATATTTTGTTTATCAATGGTATGCTGTATTATCAAGCTTTTACATCAAAGAAAATAATTAAGCATTAGTACGGCGGAACAAAAAAAAAAAATCTGAGAAGCATTAAGTGACATCTGTCTCCAGAGGCAAAAAATACATATAATACACATTTTAATCTCACCTAGGTGGGAGGCCCATGAGGCAAAATCTAACATTCTTATTTACACTGGGGAAACAAAAATAATTTCAGGCAGATTTGGGCAACAAAACTAAATAGAATTTAACAATAAACATTGATAAATATAAATAGAGAAACATAATTCTTTCTTTCGCCCCAAGGGAAGAAAATCACAGAGGCATAGATGAGCTAATTTTGCTATGCACAGTGTTCATTTTCATTTCACAGCATTTTTCAGTATATTTGTTTTGGCTTCTTTCAGTGGGAAATGTAGACTGTTGCTATTGAGAGTTTTAACTGTCCCTTAGTTTGTAAAAGGAAACAGTCTTTGGTTTTGGGAGGAATATACTGTGAGTAGGCAAACTATGTCTCCCTCCTGCAGTGGGCAGAAGAAATTTCTACAAATAGCTCTGAGGACAGCCAAGATATACAGCAAAAGAATGTGCTATCTTGGTAATTATTTGTATTAACATTTTTCTATTAATAGTAAAATGCTTTAGCTGGAAAAACCACATAACTTTTGTTTTCTCTGCTAAGGATTAAATATTTTAATGAAACTTTTCATGAAAAATACTGTGTGTTTTTGTATATATTTTATAATCAAAATATTGTGGATTTTTTTAAAATTCAAAATAATTCGAAACTGCCCTAAAGTTTAATTCAAAAGGTTATCACGTTTCCTCCATACACAGGCATTCATTTCAGATGAGGGTTGTAATGGCAGAAACATGAAAACCTTTTGAATCAAACTTTAATGTTACAAGTCCCGAGAGTGCATTCATCTAAGAAACTCCAGGGTATGAATAAAAGTTCTATTGTAAAAAATGGTGCTAAATCTTGTCCAACCAGTCGGATATTATTTACCATTTGAAAGCTAACATCTGATGGTGTGGGCAAAATTAGCACATTTTTAACGAATAGAACTTTTATTACTTTATTTACTTGTTCTAAACTCTCATGGTCAGCACTTATGCTTATGTGTTAATAAAGGAAGGAATCAATGCACATTCCTGGCCCATACCAATATCATATTATCGCACACTGGTATTTTTTCTAAGGTCCCTTAAATACACAAACAACTGGAAAGTAAAGTCCCCCTTGGGCAGATATGGGGGACTTTTTTTCGGATGTTTTTACTAAAATTTAGAATTTTCCCCAGCAAGGCTTAAAACAAAAGAAAGGTGTTAGTAAAAGGCTTTTATTTTTAGAGACTAAATGGTTTACCATCCTCTTCGTGGTTTTGAGGTTTTTTTTTACAGTAGATTGTTGGGTCTGGCAAACATTCGGGCATATTTAGTCTTCAGTCTGTTTACAAAAAGACAAGTCAGAGTTAAACATAGAACTGTTAGCTGACAACCATATTTATAGACTTCAGCGCTAGTTTGGCAGACAGTGGTTAGCCTTATGCCCTATAAGAGAAGTCATATATTACTGAATCTGTGGGGTTGTCTCTTCCAATAAATATACATAATTCTTGTTTAAAACTGAGCTTAACTCTTGCTTCATGTACTATATTGGTTCTTCTTGTGCAAGCTTGGCAAGCAGGTTTGGCAGTATACAAACCTAAAGTCTACAAAGAAATAAGTGTCCTCCTACCTTACTAATTCTTTTCCACATATAGTTCTAGGGAAAATTACACATGGGGTTGCTAGACTGCTGCCATGGTTCATAGAAGCTGTGGTGAAAAGATTGTATTTGCTATGGCTACAATAGGAATTGTAAGTGCTAGAAATTAGACTTAAGTTGTTAACCTTTATGAATAGGTTGCGCAGTTAACTCCATATTTGCACTGGCTGCACCAGTTTCACAAAAGACACCCGTACAAACGGCGCAATGATTAAGGATTTGCACCACTTTAACTCCAAAATTTAAGACCAATAATGGTGGTCTTAAAGTGGTGCTGGGGTAAAATCCTTTTGGGATTTACCACAAGGTGCAAATCCAATATTAATTATTGAAAGCCATATTTGCCTGGACAATTGTGGCTCTGGGTAAATGGGCCCTGTGTCTTTTTTAAGTAATAACTTATATAGTATAGTATTTGAGGTTGAATAAAGACATACGTCCATCCAGTCCAACCCATTGTTGTCCAGCTAAAGAGAAATGGCTTATTAAAGGGATACTAAATTCCCCTAAAGCAGAAAAAATAACTATTTGCTGTCCATTTGTATTATTCACAGGGAGGTGAGAATGCTTATTCTCACCTCCCTGTGAATAATAGTATGCTCGGGGGAACATACCTTACAGCCGATCCTCGCAGCCGCTCTTCACCGACAGCCGCTCTGTCCTGAACGCACACCCTATTTAGGCGCATGCGCACCAATACAAAAGATAGGGCGCGCGATTGGAGAGAACAGCTGTTCAGTGAAGGAGCAGTTGAGAGTGGAGTGGGTGGGGTAAGGTAAGTTCCAGGTCCCCCGAGCGTAATATTATTCACAGGGAGGTGAGAATAAGCGTTCTCACTCCCTGTGAATAATTCAACGAATGGCAAATAGTTATTTTTCTGGCCTTAGTGTTCCTTTAAATAGTGTTGTCCTTCTGCCGCGTTACTACTAGCAAATGTATTGTCTAATGCAAGGTGTTTAACCTGTAGCACTATATAAGCTCTTCTGTAGAACCGGATTGCATAACAGAACCCAGACCCTGCCAGACCAACACTAACCACACCCTATCTTAGGCGCATGCGCACCAATAAAAAAGATAGGGCGCGCGAATGGGAGGAGAGAACAGCTGTTCGTGAGGAGAGCTGAGGTGGAGTGGCGGTAAGGTAAGTCTGTCCCCCGAGCATAATTATTCACAGGGAGGTGAGAATAAGCGTTCTCACCTCCCTGTGATATACAAACGAATTGCAAATAGTTATTTTTCTGGCTTTGTGTTCTTTAAAATAGTGCTGTCCATTCTGCCAAATTATACTAAGCAAATGTATTGTCTAATGCAAATGTGTTCAACCTGTAGCACTATATAAGCTCCTTCTGTAGACCGGATTGCATAACAGAACCCAGACCCTGCCAGACCAACACTAACCACATCCCTATTTTTATAGACACCACACATCAATGGTGGAATGCTATCTGCATCTGTGGAATGGCAATATTTTACATGTCCCACAAGCGTAGTTTAGGGCACTACCTCCGTTCCCTCTAATTTGTTGCGGTGTGCAGCTATACACTGTGTGTAGCTATACACTCTGCATACAAAATGAAATGTTGCACTAAAAAAACAACAGTGCTTATATTCCAGTGTGTGTTGCTCTACTTAAACTGGTGTCCAGTCGAGTGCCATTTCATAAGAGTATAGCTTAGAGAGATCATTGGGCACCCCTGGTATGAATATAAAAATAATTTAAAAATAACGGTTATTGGATAGGATAATTTCCTTTTTATATTAAACTACAATCCCCTGGCCACAATGAACTAAGTCCCCTGAAGGGGTTAAGTTGTAAAGTCTGCTTTTGCAATGTCCCTGAATTTAAATTTTCAGCATGCTAATATTTAATTTTACCTCAGTCACCTCGGTTGTATTTGTCTAGTGTCATTTAAAATTAATAAATGTTTTTTGAGTGTATTTTAATAATATAAATTATGTAAAAATTTGTTTTTATAACCTCATATTTACTGGCTTGGAATGTATTTATACTGGTTAGAAAAGCATTGTAAATCAGACTATTTTATGGGAAGGGTGATAAAATCAAGGAAGCTGAGCCATATAAATATATAACATGCAGATCTCCTCTCTCTGACACAGAACATTTCAATGCAGTTTTTGTGTAAACTATATGCCTTTGCTTTTCACACAAAAAGCTGTTGGGGGATTTGAACCATGACTGTTCATGGGTTATGAGTTTCTAAAACAAAGGGTGTTCATTTCACACTACTATGTAGCGCAAAAAAATGCCAGTAGGGGGTTTACATTGAATACAGTGAATACTGGGGTTCAGGGGGCCATGGCCAATAGTTGCACATGCCCACAAGGAATTTAAAAGACTAACATAGGCTGTGGTTGCACAAGCCACAACAATGGAAGCCTTCCTATTATATAATATTACTTACCATTGTTATTACTAATGCAATTGTCTACCAGAAGAATCTTACAATGTATAGGTTGTTTTCTGGTTGAGCAAAAGTTTTAAGGTTAGTTTTTAACAATTTAGTTTAGTTCTCCTTTAAGGAGCATTACTGAGCAGTCTGTACCAGTGGATAAGGTATTAGCACTCTCCTATTATGTAGGGTCCTTATCTATCCATTCCTCAGATTAATTGTGGTATTACTTGCATGTAATCTGTATAGTTTTATTTGTTTTTAAGTTGCTTTTAGATTTCAAGTGGGTTCACTAATGGGTTAATGGATTTGCTTTGTGATGTGTTTCTGGTGTGCTAATCAAGATGTATAAAAGAACGTCTTTTGTGAACAATGTAACATCCTGAGGACGGCTCGCTAGGGCTGAAACGCGTAGATGCATTTTAATGTGTTATAATAAAAGTTACTTTTTATCTAAGTCCCGTGAGTGCCTCGTTCTGCTGGGAATTAGATAGATAGATAGATAGATAGTTGAAAAGGAGCAAAAAGCCCTTCACTGAGCATAAAAATGGAGAAACACCTTCTTATAACAGAAGGCATCTTGCAGTCTTGTGCTATATGAATAGCATTGCCCACAAAACCTAAGAAACAAAAAGTAATTTCTTACTCACATGTTCCTTTTGGCCCCTCTCTCCCTAAGCTTTCTAGCTGCCTTTTCTACTGTACACCCAATTCCTACACCATAGAGCCATGAATCTGTATCTTGCACTGACGAGATCTAACAAGATCGAAACACGTCTTGTCTGCAGGTCAGATGATTGGCTCTATATATTAAGCTATATTGCATGTTATTAGCCAGTGATTCTGGACACATGTATAAGTTAAGGGGCATAAAGGAGTATTTTGCATATCTCCGCCCCTTACTCTGGGGAACATGGGAGTAAGAAATTATTTTTTTTAGGTTTTGTGAGTAATACTATTCATATAACATGAGACTGCAAGATGCCTTCTGTTATAAGAAGGTATACCACATAGAAATACCTTGTATTCATTTATATATCACAGAGATTGACAGAGAATATTAAACAAATTCCATCTTCATAAGCAATGTTCTACCAAAAATGCTCTTCAGGTCAGGTCAGAACATATTAAAAAGACAAGCGATAAGGCTGAGCGCCAATGTCTGCAGTTTGCATTCAGTCCAGCAGGTTTAAAAACTACCGGGCCAATGCTGTATCAGCAATTTTAAGGCTGAATTAGTGCAAACCCCATGCTACCGGATGGGCTATCGAGTTAGTGTGGATTTTCCCCATTTTCACTGTAAGGAAATCTTTCCTAACAGTGAGATGCAAGTTCTTTTCTTCCAACTTTAAAGGATGTCCCCATGTCATCTGATATGACCTATTAGTAAACAATGCACCAGAGAGTTTATTGTATGGCCCATTAATATATTTGTAGAATGTTATCATGTCCCCACGCAAACGTCGCTTCTCCAAAGTAAATTGCCCTAACTTGTCTAATCTGCCTGCATAGTCAAGCCCGTCCATCCCCCTTATTAATTTAATTGCCCTTTTCTGAGCGCCTTCCATATCCAAGATGTCTCTTTTGTCCCTTACAAGAAAATATCTTGCTAGCTCTAGCCATTGATTCCTGGCATCCTGACTCAGTCGTGTACCTGCATCTTAAGGAAAAACGACACACTGGAAACGGACAGAAACTGATCTAGTGTGAATGAACCCTAATTGATTTTAATACAATCCCATATAGAATTTATTTAATTTGGTCTGAAGTATATATATCCATTTTGTATAAATATTACCCCTATTTATTGTTCTAAGGATGCAGTGGTCACTATTTAAAAGAATCTATTTGTGATCCAGGGAATAGGCAGGGAGAGATCCTTATTTCCCCTCCCTCGCAAAAGTCATGTATGTGGGGGCAATGCTACTGGAAACACCAGCAGAGTATTTCCTATAGTACTAATAATAAGGAAAAAGTTAGCGTGACTTTAAGGTGGGGTTTGTGTCAAAAGACACAATAACAGAAGCTTTTTAATGCCAGCTAATAGATGGCTTTATGGTCACAAAAAAGTTTTACAGCAAATCACAACGCACTGTAGAAGGAACTGCTATCGATCTATTACATTGGAGATGTTATTGCCCCCTCACACCATCAGACTGTACAAAGGGTACATGTACCCGAAACAGACTGTACAAAGGGTACATGTACCCGAAAAAAGACTGTACAAAGGGTACATGTACCCGAAACATGTTGTGTAAGCTGGAATAAAGCCTCACTTGCATCCACTCCTGAGGACTGGTGGCTCTTCCATTTTTGAATGAACAAAGTAACACATAAAGCTTATTATGTTTAAATATAAACATGAGACACTTTCTAAAGAAAGAACTAGGCTAGATAATAATAGTGTCCATTCTGAAAACTGACTGTCATCCAAATCCTATCCTGAATGGTGTGTGAAAAGTCTATATTTGGAAATTATTAATAAATGAGACAGGTATTGGTTTCCCATCACAGATGGCCGTTATATTTCACCTCTGCTTATTATTTAAGTAACCCATTTTATTACAATTACATCATATAGATGTTTCATTTAAGGAATAAGCGGGTCCAAAATTCCTCAATCCCTTGGATATTCATAAAACAGAAAGTAAATCTAATATAATAGTCACAATCTGAAAGGTGTTATAAGAATATTGTAATGGTGACTGGTTTGTGATCTAAAATTAGGGTATGTGTGATTTCGACCATATGGACAGCGGTGTTTCTAGGCTTTTGCACTTGAATCAAACTTTGGAAAAACACCCCCGATTATTAATAAGTGTTGCTCTACACATAGGAAACTTTCGGAGCTCACGAATTTCACGGAACCTGGATTTTTTTGAATTTTTGAAAATCGAAAGTAGACAATCATCGAAAATCGAAAATAGATGATTTTCAAAAGTAGACGATTTTCTAAATTGATGATTTTCGAAAATCGAAAGTAGACGATTTTCAAAAATCGAAAGTAGATGATTTTTGAAAACCGAAACTCGAACTTTCCGAAAATTTCTAAAATTCGAAAACGGAACGAAACGAAACTCAACAGTTTCGAACATCTCTACTGGAAAACTGGAAAAGGGAGCGTCACTTTTGGATCAGCAAATGGACACTGGTGGATAACTTTGATGATGATGATACAAGTAGGCATGCTCCAACCTGAGACTTGGGGGCAGAGCAGTGGTGCTGGTGATGTCACAGCTAACAGCTCCAGCAGAAAGAACCACTCTTTAAAATGCTGCAATTTTTGGTGAGACTTCAAGAACTAGAAGCATGATCCTGCAGTAAATTTAAAGGTAGGAGTGTGCTCTTAATAAAGGCCACTTGCTTGGAGGATAACGTTCTCCTTTAAACACACACAATCAATTCTGATTTACATACAACACATTAATTTGCTCCACCTAATTTCTTGTGAAAATTAGACAGACTGGACAATCAGACACATTGGTAGATCATGGGGATCATTGTGACAAAATATGCATGTGGTTGGGCAAAAATATTGTTTGAGATTTTGGGCAGAAAATGCCTGTGTGTACCATTTAAATATAATATTTTTATTTAATGTGTTACTAGACCCTTGTTTACTGGGTTATTAAAGGACAACCCCACCCTCATAATAACATCTTTTAGGAAGAATGGCCTCTTTAAATACGTTGATATATCCTACTTTGTCCTCTGAATTCATTACTGTATGCCTGCTATGTGTCTGGATGCCTCATGGAAACTGAACAATTTAGTGACCTGTACTGAGCCTGTACTGAGCCTGGGCATGCTCAGAAGAGGCGAATAGGGGATTAACATTCAGTCATTGGCTGTGATGTCAGCTGTCAAATCCATAACTGACAGTTATTAACTGGAAGAACCAGGAAGTAGAAATAGGGGAAACAGGGCATTGTGCAGGATTTCAGGTTAGACTTATATATTTCACATTTCAAACTATTACCGTTTAGGGTTTTGGGGGGTGATTTACCTGTATATAAGTTTTCATCTGAGGGCGGGACTTGGCCTTCATCATTTTAGGACAGAACTCTACATAGATTAGGCTTGCTATAAGTATTAAGAATATAAAGCATTACTTAGGCACACACCATCAGATATTTCTGGCCGACCGACCAATAATGATGTGTATCGGTCGGATGGCCCGCCGAAAATAAGTTTGTCCGGATAAGACAAATGGGCGATCGGGCTGTT
The DNA here is from genome assembly GCA_019447015.1 of Hymenochirus boettgeri. Lineage (NCBI taxonomy): Eukaryota > Metazoa > Chordata > Amphibia > Anura > Pipidae > Hymenochirus > Hymenochirus boettgeri. Next base: position 80,567,268 of record CM033473.1, on the reverse strand, counting down.
GGTAAATCATGGACGATCGTACAGTTGCCTAATGGACCGCACAATTGATTGCGCAAACTTTAGGCCACTGTTGCCATGACGGACAAACACTTGTCAAGGAGCGCACAGTCGGGACAAAAACTCACCTGGTGTGTAATCCTAACTTAAAGGATAACTATGATGTAAAATAAAGTTAAGTTTAGTTGGAAGCTGCAGTTTTAAAAAAAACTGTTGGCATTTTTATTCTATGCCCCTCCAGAGTGTGTGGAGGCACACTGTTTGATAATCCCTGCTCTACCGCTTACAAAACCTTCCAGCCAACATGCCCATAGACATCATGTGGTTTGAGTTCAGTAGAAGAAAAGGGTTTTATAAATACTGTTGTTGTTGTTGCAACTGCAGAGACCACACAATATCACAATTAGAAAGGCAGCATAAATGAACGGATTGTTTTTACAATATATATACAAACATCTACTTTATAAAGTTCAAAACTTGTATGTATGTATGTGTGCGCTCACCTCACATCCACGCCCCCGACTACACCCACATAACGGCGACTTCCTCTGGAAGGGCCGACGCCCGTGGTCCAATTTGAATACAAATCCTGCACGTCACTTGCAGAGTGTGATTCCCCAATTCAGTAACTCAGATGAAGGGCCTGGGCTCTGTGTGCTGCCCGACTTCAACAACACAGACACAGAGTCCACAGGAGACACAACAAGAGCGTGATGCCGGCCTACAACAACTCAGGGAGCTGCAAACACAGAACAACTGTGTCACAACATTTTTATGTTGTGTATATAAAGTTTTGGCTACAAACGTGCTATGCACTTCCTCAACTATTAAATACATGCATACCATACATGATATACATACATACCAACTGTGCACTTCTTTTTAAGCCAAGCACACACCTGCACGTAACAAATACTATACCCACATGTGTACATGGGCAACACTAAGAGGGCCTGCCAATCTGGTACAGCGACCAGCAGTTTTTAAAAAGTTGATTGCACATATGTAAATTTGGGTGCACGTGATCAACTGTTTAAAACAGCTCAGTACTGCTGTCTGGTCCAAAAGCTGGGGGGGTTGTTGCCTGCAGTAAAGACTACATGTTGTAAAGATTACAAGGGTTATTCAATTAAAGTTCATATCGTTTAAAATGGTGCTAATTTTGCCCCAACCAATCAGATGTTATTTAACATTTGTAAGCTAACATCTGATTGGTTGGAGCAAAATTTGCACGATTTTAAATGATAAGAATAAAATTGAATGACCCTGTACATGTTTACCATGATAATTTGACGTTATCTTGTCCTTCCTTATACATTCTGCTAAATCCATGTTTATGTTTGAAACTTAAGGTCAATTCACTTTTGATTTGTGGGATTTCTATTTAATATGATTGGACCCAAAGCAATTTCCTTTTTTTATCACATGGGCTAAGAATAGATTGTATACCAGATTTTGCATTGATATTACAAGTTGCAATAATGTAAGGTAGAAATGTGAATATTATTTAATAGTGTTTTTTTAGTAATTGCATTAAGCTGCTTACCCCATATTTCCTCTCTTGCGTGTTTTTTGTATGTAAATGTTATACCTTCTATAAGGCTTTAACAACAAAGTCTCAGCTTTATGGAGCCGTGTCTTGAGGCTTTTCACAAAAAAAAAATCTAGCATTTGCTTAAGGACTGCCATGAAAATTGCCCAGAAGTCTCTTCTTTCCTTATAAACATGAAAGAACATGATTGATGATTTTAGGGGTTAATTAGAAATTCTAGAATACATTATGCCCATTTACACTTTGGCTTTAGTTAGAATTTTTTTCCATTTTTGGGCAGAAATGCACGCGACTGTGCATACTTTATAGGAACGAAAATGGCCTGGATCGTAACGGATCGTACTTGATAGGAACGAAAATGGCCTGGATCGTAACGGATCGTACTTGATAGGAACGAAAATGGACTGGATCGTAACGGATCGTACTTGATAGGAACGTAAATGGACTGGATTGTAACGGATTAGTTTGAATAGTTATATTGAATCCTAAAAGACAAACATGTTCTTGTGCTTTTCAAAAACAGACCCAACAGAAAAACTAACAATACGAACCTAGAACAAACGAGCCATAAAACAATCAGTACCAAGCTCTGCGCTGAAAGACTATTTTAGTGACTGTTTTCCTTGTAGTTATCAGTGCATGGGAAGCTAATCAACTATTATTTGTTAATTGCCAATGTGAGAATGAGTTACAGTACAACAGAAATTCCCATTTTACCATTCTTTGATCTTTTCTGTATACAAATAAACTGGCAACGCCTGAAATAAAATAAACCAGTCCAGCACATTGCATAACAAAAGACCACTGTTCCAGTCCATATAATGTCAATTCTCTGGTGTGAACTATTTCCTTTGAGGCACAAATTAATCCTGAAATAACAGCATTGTTACTTTTGTGGGACTGATTTTCTTGGCTCTACTGCATGATGGGATGATGTCATTGTCATAGAAAGAAATAAATCAACTGCTGGATAAGAGGTATATGAACTGAATCTGTGTGGTAATATTTTGTGTAGGCTGTACACTTTTAATTTAAATGTCTGTTGCATTTAAGATCATTTAAAGGACAAGCAAAGTTTCAAAAAATGTTCTTTTTTTTTTTTTTATAAGAGAACATGCTTCCCACCAGATTTTGGATTAAAAAGCAGCCCAAATTCTACAGTCCATATATATATAGCTGCCTGGTATATATGTAGATAACACACAAAGCGTAGAAGCGCCAATGTTGTAAATGTAATTTAGCAATATACCAGAAGAATAAAAGGATAATAAAACACAGGAAAAATAAATTGTCTAAATAACAAAATGGATTAGACATTTACAAAATTACAAGACATTACAAAATGAATGAATCTAGCATCCATGTTCATGCCTGTTATGTTAAATATAATTTTTAGCTTTACAGATATAGTGGTTCAGGAGTTTATAACATTAAAACGCTGTGCACTACAATGTAAGCCAAAAAAACTCATGGTCCTTTTAAAAGGTCCTTTGCAGTTTCGCTCCTTCTCTTGTCAGGGACCAGAATAATAGTTGGATCTTCCTGTAACAAAAGCACCAAGTACAAGAAGTATGGTTAGGACAATGCTAGGATAATTACTGGAAGTCTAAGATAATAAGATACTTTTTAATGAAAAGGGGCTTGGGTTGAGAAGGTATGGTTCCCCTTTTAACGCCACCATAGGAATTATATATGAAATATAGCTTTTCATTGAAATAAATGATTGAAAGGTTTGAAAAATAAGGTTATTGTTTTATTATATGAAGTTTTTGTTGAGTGTCCCATTATATTTGAAATGTGTGAAAAAAGCACTGGATATGGAAATGAAATAAGGAGAAGGAAGAGATTTTAAATCCATTTAATGCTTAAAAATTATTAAAGTGGGTTATGTAAGATAATATAATGCAATAGGTACATTCAGTTGGAATTGCAAATAAACTAAGGTTTTTCCCTGGAGTAACTATTAAGAAAGAAGCACCTCAAGTCATTGAAATTGGATTTATACAGTGAAAATCATTGAATAAGATTTATATATGTCATATTTGCTAATTAGTAATTGGTGTTATAGAGTAGAGATTAAAAACTGATGTTGTTTTTCTGTTTCATACTTGTAATATACAAAATATAATTTGTACCACTTGAGGCAGACCAAGGCAGAAGATACAGTATAAGGAGATACGTACATATACAATAGTAAAAGGGAAAAGCCCTAGTAAAATATCATGCTCCAAGAATGGGAACTAAAGATGGAGTCAATATATAAACTCACTTTCAGATACTGCAGGGCCGGGTGAAACTCCCCCAGCACTAGTCCTTTAATGTATCAATCAAGGCCCCATACAATGGTCCCTTAGTAGAAAATAGAAACTTTATTAAAGATTACATGACAAAAGATTATCACGCTTAAATATTTTGCGTATATCTTCATCATAGGCATTTCTTATTTCACAACCATAAATAGTGTGCTAATTCTTTCTCAAACAACCCCAAACTGCCACCAGTGTATACATCATAATATTAATACCATCTATATACAAAAGGGGCAGATTTTAAGCTTTTAAAGGGCATGTCCACTCCCAAAACTAAAATTTAACATACTGCTGACCCCATTGTGCAGTGTTCAAAAATCCTCACCTTTCTCCTCTGGTCCAAATGGTTGTCCTGCAGTATCAAAATCTGAAGAGTAGGAGCTTTTCTGTGTATAAAATGTTTCTGCCCTTACCCTGTCCTCCTGAAGGGACTCAGACATGCGCATTGGAGCCCTCCCTCCCACTTTACAGATCCCTCCATGCTGCAGTCTTTCTTTTAAAAATATAATTGTTTTTTGAAGTGTAGGCACCCGTCTCCCAACACTAACCATAGGGTTCTAAAAAAGTCTCCAGAAACTTACTTACCAGATGAGGTTCTCTCAACTATGCTTATGAAGGTTCTCATTCATCCAGGTCATGGTATATCTGTTGTATTCAATTAGATCAACTGGACTTGAAGTTTAGTTCTTGAAGACGTTTCACTAGTCATCCGACTGGCTTTCTCAATTCAGAATGACTTGTACAAGAATCTGTGGCAATTATGTACCCTGGAAAATCCCAATTAGCATATCACAGCCAGGTGTTAAGGGCGTGATTAGATAGTGGCTAAGAGGTGTTATAGGAACGCCCAGAGTAAGGTGTCAAAACAGCATTGTACATGGCAGACAGATGGGTGAGAAACTTGTCTAACAGGACTCTGACCCAGCCAGAAATGGAAGTCCTTGCTAAGGGCTTGAATTTTGCCATAACTCCTAAAGCCATCCCTGTGGTGGATATTATAGCAGCCACAGAAGCCTCAATCCACAATAATAAGGTACCACAGAGTGAGGCAAACAACTTCGCCTTAAGGTATCTGCAGCCTTAGCCAGTGCTAAAACTCCTTCATCTAACCTGACCACACAGGAAAGAAGAGCCTTAACATCCCTCAAGAAAGATTCTAGTATCACCATTCTACCGGCAGACAAGGGAAGATGCACAGTGGTACTTAACACCTCAGACTACCATGATAAGGTGACCATGCTCCTGGCCGATAACAACACATATGAGGCTTTAACAAGGGATCCCACCAGCCGGTACAAGAAAAGCGTCATAGACTTACTACAACAGCTGCAAAAGGATAAAGCCATTGATCGGGCAATGTATCATCGCCTCTACCCTGGTGAGGCACATCCATGCATATATGGACTCCCAAAGATACACAAGGAAGGGGCACCACTAAGACCTGTAGTCAGCAGCATCAACTCTGTAACATACAAGGTGGCAAAATACCTAGCCAACATCTTAGGACCATTGGTGGGAAGTTCTAAGCATCACATCCAGAACTCTCAGGATTTCACCAACAAGATTGAAGATATAGTACTCGGTGCAGAAGAAACTATGGTGTCCTATGATGTGACATCTCTCTTCACCTGTATACCAACCAAGGAGGCTGTTGTCATGGTGAGAAAACGGCTAGGCCAAGACAGCACTCTCACCAGCAGAACTGATCTCAACCCAGAACAGGTGTGTGCCTTACTGGACGTGTGCCTGAATACCACCTATTTCAAATACAGGGATAAGTTCTATAAGCAAAAACACGGATGTGCTATGGGATCTCCAGTTTCACCCATTGTAGCCAACCTTTACATGGAGGAGGTAGAAAAACTGGCGCTTAATACCTTTAAGGGCTTAGCACCCAGCCACTGGTTCAGATATGTGGATGACACCTGGGTTAAAATCCACCAGAAGGAAGTACAAGCTTTCACAGAACACATTAATGCGGTAGACCAAAACATCAAATTTACAAGGGAAGAGGTACAAAACAACAAAGTGGCTTTCTTGGACTGCCTGGTAGAAGTCAGGGAGAATGGTAAACTGGAAGTAGAGGTTTACAGAAAACCAACACACACAGATCAGTATTTGATGTTTGACTCCCACCACCCTTTAGATCACAAGCTGGGAGTCATCAGAACCCTGCAACACCCTGAGAACATCCCCACTAGCACAGAGGCGAAGGCTAAAGAAATGAAACATCTCAGAGGAGCCCTTAAAACTTGTGGATATCCAGACTGGGCCTTTGTCAAAAGAAGTAGAAGGAAAGAAAAGAACACGAATACCAACAGTGAAGGGGAAAAGCAAGACAGGAGAAAGAACATGGTCATCCCATATGTAGCAGGGGTCTCCGAGAAATTAAGAAGTGTTTTCAAAAAACACCGTATCCCTGTCTGCTTTAAACCGAGCAACACGCTGAGGCAGCAATTGGTACATCCGAAAGGCCCAATACCGAAACACAAGAAAAGCGACATCATATACGCAGTGCAGTGCAGTGAAGAATGCTCTGATTTGTATGTGGGGGAGACCAAACAACAACTGCATCAACGTATGGCCCAGCACAGAAGAGCCAATTCCTCGGGTCAGGACTCAGCTGTGTACCTGCATCTTAAGGATAAAGGAATACCTTTGAAGATTGTAATGTTAACATATTGGCAAAGGAACATGACTGGTTCAAGAGAGGTGTTAAGGAGGCCATTTATGTGAAAATAAAGAAACCAAGCCTAAATAGAGGTGGGGGGGTTCGACACCATCTGTCTGCCATGTACAATGCTGTTTTGACACCTTACTCTGGGCGTTCCTATAACACCTCTTAGCCACTATCTAATCACGCTCTTAACACCTGGCTGTGATATGCTAATTGGGATTTTCCAGGGTACATAATTGCCACAGATTCTTGTACAAGTCATTCTGAATTGAGAAAGCCAGTCGGATGACTAGCGAAACGTCTTCAAGAACTAAACTTCAAGTCCAGTTGATCTAATTGAATACAACAGATATGTTCTCTCAACTAAATCAATAGCTGGCAGCCGCGTCTGTGATTGGCTGACTCTCGGGCCAATCCCAGATGCAGCTGCCAGTCCAGTCCCTAATGCAACTCTGTTCCCAAAAATTGCATTAGAGGCTGAAGCCGAGATAACACGGTCTGGTAAGTAAGTTTTTTAGAAATTATACACACGGTTAGGGTTTGGGGGTTTGGAGGGGGATGCCTACACTATAGCAAAATGTTCATTTTGGGGTGATCATAACCTTTAAAGGGACAGTTCAGTGGAAATTGTTAGTTTGTGTAACGCCTTCTTAGTTATTCTACATATTCTCTCCCATTTTGAAAAATCAGTTGATTTCATACCCTTTGCTGTTCCCTGCTGTTGACATTAGTGAGCTGAAATTTCAGGTTCTAACAGTCCTTCTTCTTTCTAGGATGCACCACATCCATGAAATGTTCCTAACAGTAATTTTTACTGATTGGCTGTTGGATGGGTCAAAGATGCTCAGATCTCTACTGAGCAACGGAATCAACCCAGTCGCTGGGTCAAGCACAAGACCATAACAGTCTCAACAAACAGCAAACAGGAAGTCAGTATTTCGGTTGCATTTATTTATACACAGACAAAATGCTGAATGGGCAGATTAAGGTCATTGGGATGAAAAAATACTGCTCTTTTTTCTGAAAAGCATATGTATTTGCACTGAACTTCCCCTTTAAATACATTTTAAAATGGTGATGTGATTTAAAAATATACATATTTTAAAGGGATTTTTCTGAAAATATAAATTTTTTGCTATATGTTGATCTTATTTGTTTCTTTGAATTTTTAAGTTTTATAAAGAAGTTATGTTGAAGTTGTGTTATAATTCAGTCTTGGAACATTATTCATGTTTTGCATTTAGTCTTGGAAGAACCAATTTCCTTTTTGTCCTTCAAACTAGCTATTATCCATTAAATTAGTTGGGTTAAACTGAATACTGTGACACAATGTAACAATTTCAATCAAATTTACCAATAAACTAAATTGAATCAGAATTCAGTGAAAGTTTTTTTTTTACTTGGGCAAATCAAACTTTGATATGCTCCTTGGTAATAGCGATGTGCTGGAATTTTCACCTGGACCTGGTTTAAACTACCGACCATCAGAACCTGAAGTCGAAATTTCTGTTTCAGCGTGGAACTTTGGTTTCTACAGTGATAGTTTTTTTTTTTTAGAAGAGGAGAAAATAATATTTGTTGAGCTCAAAAATGGATCATGAAGAAAATAATTTTGTTTTATCATATGAGTATGCTGTATTATCAAGCTTTACATCAAAGAAAATAATTAAGCATTAGTACGGCGGAACAAAAAAAAACATCAATGAGAAGCATTTAATGTACATCTGTCTCCAGAGGCAAACATACATATATAATACACATTTTTAATCTCACCTAGGTGGGAGGCCCATGAGGCAAAATCTAACATTCTTTATTTACACTTGGGGAAACAAAAATAATTTTCAGGCAGATTTGGTCAACAAACTTAAATAGAATTTTAACAATAAACATTGATAAATATAGAGAAACATAATTCTTTCTTTCGCCCCAAGGGAAGAAAATCACAGAGGCATAGATGAGCTAATTTTGCTATGCACAGTGTTCATTTTCATTTCCACAGCATTTTTCAGTATATTTGTTTTTGGCTATCTTCAGTGGAAAATGTAAGACTGTTGCTTATTGAGAGTTTTAACAATGTCCCTTAGTTTTAAAAGGAAACAAGTCTTTTGGTTTTGGGAGGAATATACTGTAGTAGTAGCAAACTATGTCTCCCTCCTGCATGTGGGCAGAAGAAATTTCTACAAATAGCTCTGAGACAGCCAAGATATACAGCAAAAGAATGTGCTATCTTGGTAATTATTTGTATTAACATTTTTCTATTAATAGTAAATGCTTTTTAGCTGGAAAAACCACATAACTTTTGTTTTCTCTGCTAAGGATTAAATATTTTAATGAAACTTTCATGAAAAATACTGTGTTTTTTTGTATATATTTTATAATCAAAATATTGTGGATTTTTTAAAATTCAAAATAATTCGAAACTGCCCTAAAGTTTAATTCAAAAGGTTATCACGTTTCCTCCATTACACAGGCATTCATCTTCAGAATAGGCCTGTGTAATGGCAGAAACATGAAAACCTTTTTGAATCAAACTTTAATTGTTACAAGTCCCGAGAGTGCATTCATCTAAGAAACTTCCAGGGCTATGTAATAAAAGTTCATATTGTAAAAAATGGTGCTAATCTTGTCCCAACCAGTCGGATATTATTTACCATTTGAAAGCTAACATCTGATTGGTTGGGGCAAAATTAGCACAATTTTTAACGATAAGAACTTTTATTACTTTATGTTCTATGTTCTAAACTCTATGGTCAGCACTTATGCTTATTTGTTTAATAAAGGAAAGGATAATCAATGCACATTCCTGGGCCCCATACAATATCATATTATCTGCACACTGGTATTTTTTCTAAGGTCCCTTAAATACACAAACAACTGGAAAGTAAAGTCCCCCTTGGGCAGATTATGGGGACTTTTTTTTCGGATGTTTTTACTAAAATTTAGAATTTTCCCCAGCAAGGCTTAAAACAAAAGAAAGGGTTTAGTAAAAGGCTTTTATTTTAGAGACTAAATGGTTTACCATCCTCTTCGTGGTTTTTGAGGTTTTTTTTATACAGTAGATTGTTGGGTCTGGCAAACATTTCGGGCATATTTAAGTCTTCAGTCTGTTTAACAAAAAGACAAGTTCAGAGTTAAACATAAGAACTGTTAGCTGACAACCATATTTTATAGACTTCAGCGCATAGTTTGGCAGACAGTGGTTAGCCTTATGCCCTATAAGATGAAGTCATATATTACTGAATCTGTGGGGTTGTCTCTTCCCCAATAAAATATACATAATTCTTGTTAAAACTGAGCTTAACTCTTGCTTCATGTACTATATTGAGTTCTTCTTGTGCAAAGCTTGGCAAGCAGGTTTGGCAGTATACAAACCTAAAGTCTACAAAGAAATAAGTGTCCTCATACCTTACTAATTCTTTTCCACATATAGTTCTTAGGGAAATTACACATGGGGTTGCTAAGACTGCTGCCATGGTTCATAGAAGCTGTGGTGAAAAGATTGTATTTGCTATGGCTACAATAGGGAATTTGTAAGTAGCTAGAAATTAGACTTAAGTTAACCTTTATTGAATAGGTTAGCGCAAGTTTAACTCCATATTTGCACTGGCTGCACCAGTTTCACAAAAGACACCCGTACAACCGGCGCAATGTATTTAAGGATTTGCACCACTTTTAACTCCAAAATTTAAGACCATATAATGGCTGGTCTTAAAGTGGTGCTGGGGTAAAATTCCTTTTGGGATTTACCACAAGGTGCAAATCCAATATTAATTATTGAAAGCCATATTTGCCTGGACAATTTGTGGCTCTGGGTAAATGAGGCCCTGTGTCTTTTTTAAGTAATAACTTATATAGTATAGTATTTGAGGTTGAATAAAGACATACGTCCATCCAGTCCAACCCATCTTGTTGTCCAGCTACAAGAGAAATGGCTTATTAAAGGGATACTAAATTCCCCTAAAGCCAGAAAAATAACTATTTGCTGTCCATTTGTATTATTCACAGGGAGGTGAGAATGCTTATTCTCACCTCCCTGTGAATAATAGTATGCTCGGGGGAACATACCTTACAGCCGATCCACTCGCAGCCGCTTCTTCACCGACAGCCGCTCTGTCCTGACCGCACACCCTATCTTAGGCGCATGCGCACCAATACAAAAGATAGGGCGCGCGATCGGGAGAGAACAGCTGTTCAGTGAAGGAGCAGTTGAGAGTGGAGTGGCGGTAAGGTAAGTTCCAGGTCCCCCGAGCGTAATATTATTCACAGGGAGGTGAGAATAAGCGTTCTCACCTCCCTGTGAATAATTCAAACGAATGGCAAATAGTTATTTTTCTGGCCTTAGTGTTCCTTTAAAATAGTGTTGTCCTATTCTGCCGCGTTACTACTAGCAAATGTATTGTCTAATGCAAAGGTGTTCAACCTGTAGCACTATATAAGCTCCTTCTGTAGAACCGGATTGCATAACAGAACCCAGACCCTGCCAGACCAACACTAACCACATCCCCTATCTTAGGCGCATGCGCACCAATACAAAAGATAGGGCGCGCGATTGGGAGAGAACAGCTGTTCAGTGAAGGAGCAGCTGAGAGTGGAGTGGCGGTAAGGTAAGTTCCTGGTCCCCCGAGCATAATATTATTCACAGGGAGGTGAGAATAAGCGTTCTCACCTCCCTGTGAATAATACAAACGAATTGCAAATAGTTATTTTTCTGGCTTTAGTGTTCCTTTAAAATAGTGCTGTCCTATTCTGCCACATTACTACTAGCAAATGTATTGTCTAATGCAAATGTGTTCAACCTGTAGCACTATATAAGCTCCTTCTGTAGAACCGGATTGCATAACAGAACCCAGACCCTGCCAGACCAACACTAACCACATCCCCTATTTTTATAGACACCACACATTCAATGGTGGAATGCTATCTGCAATCTGTGGAATGCTCAATATTTTACATGTCCCACAAGCGTAGTTTAGGGCACTACCTCCGTTCCCTCTAATTTGTCTGTGTGTGCAGCTATACACTGTGTGTAGCTATACACTCTGCATACAAAATGAAATGTTTTGCACTAAAAAACAACAGTGCTTATATTCCAGTGTGTGTGCTCTACTTAAACCTGTGTGTCCAGTCGAGTGCATGTTCATAAGAGTATAGCTTAGAGAGATCATTGGGCACCACTGGTATGAATATAAAAATAATTTAAAAATAACGGTTATTGGATAGAGATAATTTGGCCTTTTTATATTAAACTACAATCCCCTGTCCACAATGAATAAGTCCCCTGAAGGGGTTAAGTTTGCTTAAAGTCTGCTTTTGCAATGTCACCTGAATTTAAATTATTCAGCACTGCTAATATTTATATTTTACCCTAGTCACCTCGGTTGTATTATGTCTAGTAGTCATTTAAAATTAATAAATGTTTTTTGAGTGTATTTTAATAATATAAATTATGTAAAAATTTGTTTTATTATTAACCTCATGTATTTACTGAGCTTGGAATGTATTTAACTGGTAGAAAAGCATTTGTAAATCAGACTATTTTTATGGGAAGGGGATAAAATCAAGGAAGCTGCAGCCAATAAAAAATATAACATGCAGATTCTCCCTCTCTCTGACACAGAACATTTCAATGCAGTTTTTGTGTAAACATATATTCCTTTGCTTTTCACACAAAAAGCTGTTGGGGATTTGAACCCATGACCTGCTTCATGGGTTATGAGTTTCTAAAACAAAGGGTGTTCATTTTCACACTACTATGTAGCGCAAAAATGCCCAGTAGGGGGTATTACATTGAATACAGTGAATACTGGGGTCAGGGGGCATGGCCAATAGTTGCACATGCCCACAAGGCTCTTTAAAGACTACATAGGCTGTGAGTTGCACAAGCAACAACATGGAAGCCTTCCTATTTATAAAATATATTACTTACATGTATTAAATGCAATTTTCTACAGAAGAATCTTACAATGTATAGGTGTTTTTCTGGTGAGAAAAGTTTTAAGGTTAGTTTTTAACAATTTAAGTTTAGTTCTCCTTTAAGGCATTTACTGAGCAGGCTGTACCCAGTGGATAAGGGATTAGCACTTCCTAATTAATGTAGGCACCAGGATGAATATGTCCTTTATGTATACTCCTTTAGCTTGCTTGGAATATTTTGTTTTAAGCTATTCAAGTTAGAATATAAACTTTAAGCTGTGAAATGGATGATTGATTTTACTTGGTAAAAAGCCCGACTTACAGAACAAAGAATAACAATTGTCAATCAATTCATGGAAATGTTTTCATGGTCACTGTAAAATGGTTTAATCAGCAGTCATATAGCAATCACAAGTTCCATATTCATACAGTAAGGATTTAAACAAGGTTTTACACACTTCTTTTGTTGGTTTTCAGAGTTCTTAGCAATGCTGGGGGCAGTGATTGGGACTTGGAATCATGGAAACACTGTATTTTTATCATCCCACAATTCTATCCTCTGGACTACTGAGTTCCCCTCACAAAAGTAATTGATGACAGTAACCCATACTAATTAGTTTAATGTGCTTAGCCTGCCAAAGACTTGAGTGTGGAACAAATCACTTGTAGCAACAAGTAAGCCCTCGTCTAACCCTCTTTAGTCTGCTGTAATGTCACTGAGATTGTGGGGAGGGGCAATTCACTGAAATGCATGTGTAGGGCATTGAGTGACAGTGCAGACAAAAATAGACTGCAATAAGAAAGAGCTACCTAAAAAGAATTTTAGAATTAAAATACAGTATCAGTACTGAGACAGGAACCAATGTGTCAATTATTATTAGTTTAAAGGGCCATCTCCCTCACATTTGATTTACTAGGGTGAGGGTTTACATTATTTCAATGTTCTCCCTCAGTCCAGGTGCTTCCTGATAATCATGCTCCGGACACAAGCAGAGGTAGAACAAGTTAATTTAATTATTACTGGTGATCTAAGGTAACCCCATTTCCATCTAAAATCTTGGTTCATCACTTGCGCCGTGAAGATTCGCAAATTCTCTCAAACTTCCTTAACCACTTAACCTTCCTACCCACCCAACAATGGGATTAGTAGTTATTTCAAATAAATTTAAGCAGCTGTTGCAACCTCAAAATTAGAGATGGCCAAAACTCACCAGTTTCATTCCGTTTTCGGATTCCTGGATCTCTGGAAAATCCAAAAATTCAAAAACGGAACGAATTTTCGATTATTATCGAAATTATCGAGGATTATCGAAAATAGCATTGAACGTTCGATAAGCCTCGAAAATACGATTGGAGACTACTTTCGAGTTTCCGATCGTATTTTCCTGGATTATGGAATGTTCAATGCTATTTTTGATAATCCTCAAACATTCGTTAATTATAGAAAATAGGCTCCGAAGCCTCAAAATACAGACGATTTGGATTTCGGAACCGAGGGGTTCTGTGTCGGATCCAGGTCCGAGTCGGACCGGGATCCCATTTTTTACTCAAAATGAATTTTAATTTAAACTTGACATTCATTAATTTTTATTTTCTGTTTTGTATTCCAGATATATTAAGGCAAATTAATTTAATTAAAGCTGATTGTGAGTGTCCAAATCAGAGGTCCTTGGCTGTGATGCCTTGATTGACTGCATGGAGGGAGGGGCCAGCTTACTCTGCCAGAAAGGGGACAATCATTATTGTTAAATATCTGGCTAGTAATACAGGTAATAAAGTGCAAAATATATCAGTTGGGGCTGGGGGGAAGGTACCTGAAACCTGACCATTTTTTGTGGACATGCCCTTTAATTGTGTATTGATTTGTAAAAGTAAAGGGCATCTATACTGAATATATATATATATATTTAATTGCCCATTACTGTAAACTAATTCTTCCCAACTATCATTGTAACATTTCTTTGTAGATCTGTCCTCAATTTCTTGAAAGGGCATATCGACCCTTTAAACTAAAAACTGGTAAATTGTCAATTAACTGCCCCAACCCCAACTGATATATATTTTTTACTTTATTACCTGCATTACTAAACCAGATATTTAAGGATGATTGTTGTCCCCATTTTGGCAGAGTAAGCTGGACCTCCCTCCATACAGTCAATCAAGGCTATGACAACTGACATGACAACCTACGACTGTTGTTTTGGATTCTAACCCTTAGGCAGTACCATTCCAAACCATAACTGTCCCACAAGAATAAATTACAAGCACAATGTTAAATATGTAGCACTGTTATGGGATTTAAACAACCTTACTATAGGAATATATAAGGTATCTCAGTTAGGAGTTACAGCATTTGTATACTGCTTGTAAGGACAATGTTTCCAGTTGTATAAATACATGTGCATTCCTGATTTTGTGTAGCTAAGGTAATAAAACATCTGCTGTTCTGGTTTCTGTCTTCTTATAAAACCCATTGTCTGTCTGTTAGTGAGCCAACGACAAGGTCCTTGAAATACTTATAGTAACATGAAATAACTCCATATGCAGTGCGATTCAGACCTTCTGACCTGCTGATATAAACAATATGTAATTTCTTTTAACTCCTTTATTGTTCTCATGGACCTTTTCTTTTTTCAGTATGGATTACATTAGCTGAGTTTTGGGCATGTAATTAGTTTTGTCATTGAATTATCATGTTGGGTGAATATGCACTGAAAGTACGTTCAACAGACTAACTAGAAATGTTCAAATGGTAATGATGCCAGCAAAGTATCTTTTTTTCCAAGACCTGAAAACCCTTTAAGAACAGGGCTCACTTAACTAGTAAGGTCTAGAAAAGAAAAAATGTAAAGACAACAATAATTTTAGCCCACCCCTCTTCCAATAAAAGACCTAAACCACTGATGGGCAAACTGCGGCTCTCCAGATGTTTAAAAACTAAAACTCCCAGCATTCCTATGCTTCTCTCTGTAGTTGAGGAATGCTGGGAGTTGTAGTTTTCAAACATCTGGAGAGCCGCAGTTTGAGGATCACCGACCTAAACCACTAGGTCCTCACCCCTGGGCTTACTCTGGAAGAAGCGCATCTTCTCATTGGTCAGGTCAGACACTGTGTAGGAGCAAATCTAGACCAGACTGGTGATCAGCACTTCCGAGGTAGATTGAATGGGTTATTTTAACTCAGCAACTCTGGACCATAAAGAAAACTACAATTGCAGTTGGAGATTGGGATACATAGAGGACTTCAGGGACATCACAGTAAAAGTTCAGTATTGTAGTTCTGTACACGTAAAGTGACAACATTTTACACCCATTGAGCGTAAACCTTACAGTTTACTGTCTAATCTTTCGTTAATTAAGAAGCCAACAACTTCTCCTCAGGAGATTGGGCTTGTGTAACTGGAATATATTACTAGGGTTCTAATTGCAAAACAGCTAAAATGTAAACTTACACACAATTTGTCCCCCTGGAGAATCTTATCTTAAATCTTAAAAAATGTATCTTAAAAAATGAAATTATTAAAACATAGGAGCTTATAAATGTTAGTCATTGGCAGCACTGAAATAGTAAGAAGGAACATGTTTAAATCTAGCTTTAGCATGAGTGTGAATATTAAGAGCCCATAGCCTCAGATAAGCCCCCTTTATAGCACTCTTCCATTAGTTGTTGTGCAAGATTGACCACACATGGCTCATAAATATATTTGTGATTTGTGTAATTTTAACACACATGGGTAACTATTTGTAATTGTTCACCCATTCAACCTACAGTTTGAGAGAGCATGAAGATGAATGCTTGGGCACTGGACTGGCTGTTTAACCAAAAAGGAAAACATACAATATGTTTTATCCAGCTGCGATTGTGTCTACTTTGGTCCTTTCTGAAATTCTGATGAGTGGAATTTGAGTTTTAATAGTATATTTTACAGTATCACATATGTAGGATTGGTCTGGAAAATATCTGTTGATTTCAGAAAGTCTGGGTGGTGTTAATTTGTCTCCCCCTTAAGTTGTCCATACACTAGTACAGTAGCTCTCTAACTTTTTAAGACTGAGGCACATTTGCCACTGCAAATCTTTCTCGTGGCACACATATGTTTTTAGTGTTTTACTTAAAGGGGAACTGTGGTCTCCAAGCAAGTTGAGTTTTAATGAAAGGCCAGTTTCTTACCTTTAAAATGGGCCATCAACCACCTCTCTACGTGCTCCACAGCCCAAGATATACAGAAATGACTGACCAGAAAGTTAATGGGTGGGAGGCTGACATGTGACATTCCTAAGGCTTCTCCTGCATAGTGCCGCCGGCGTGCACAGCCTCAGACTCCCTCAGTGTGTGAGGGAGACAGGAAGTCCCCCCTCCTCTCTGCTGGGGGGGGTAGGGGGGTGTCAGAGTAGCCCACAGCACCTGCGAGCGGGTGGGGCTTAGGCACCCATGAGTGGGTGGGGCTTAGGCACCCACGAGTGGGCAGGGCCACGGCACCCGTGAGTGGGCGGGGCCACAGCACCCGTGAGTGGGCAGGGCCACATGGGGCTGTAAGGGAATGGGCCAAGGGGGGCCTGCAACTGGAGGGACCATGGGGTCCATGAGTGGGAGGGACCAGGGGGGCTGCAAAGGGGAGGAGACACAGGTCAGATTCACTAACAGGTTTCAGAGCAGGAAGCAGGAAGTGCAGGGGGCCTGGTGATGCTGCTGCCATATCACACACACAAATGTAAATATCTTCAAAACTATGCAAAATAAACAATGGAAATAAAGTGCAAAAACTCTCAGGAGAGCAATTCCTATCAATTTACCTAAAGTCATTTTTGGACCACAGTTCCTCTTTAATGTAGCAACTACCCTTATGTTTAAGTAAAAGTGTGCCAATTGGTACCCAGTGAGATTTAATTGTATAGATTTTAAATGTTAACACAGCTTCTAATGTGTAAAAGTTCACTTCATAACCTGCAGATAAAAACAGCTCACCCAGACTGGTATATGTTAGATGCCCTCATGCCCAGCTCACCCAGATAGATATATAAAAGATGCCCTTATGCCCAGCTCACACGGATAGGTACATATAAGATGCCCACATGGATAGGTACATATAAGATGTCCTTATGGCCAGCTTGCAAAGTCTAATTTTTAAATAAGATGTTCCAAGCACTGCCTACACAGAAAGAGTCACTTACCCCATGATCAGCAGAGGAAGATGGGCTGCATGAACTCACTACAAAGGTGGCAGTTAGTGCAGAGCAGAGGGGAAAAGATGCCCTCATGCCCAGCCCACACAGACTGTTAAATATAAGATGCCCCGATGCCCAGCACCCACACAGATAGGTACATATAAGATGCCTCTTGCCCAGCTCACAAAGAAAGGTACCCTCATATACAGATAAGTACACAGATAAGTACATATATGATGCCATCATGCCCAGCTCACACAGATAGGTACATATAGGATGCCCCCATGCCTAGACCACACAGACTAGTACATATAAGATGCCCCTTTGCCCAGATCACACAGATAGGAACATATAAGATGCCCTCATGCCCATCTCACACAAATAGTTACATATAAGATGCCCTCATGCCACACAGATAGGTACATACAAGATGCCCTCATTCCCAGCCCACACAGACTGATGCAAATAAGATGCCCTTGTGACCACCTTACACAGACAGGTACATATACTGTAAGATGCCCTCATGTCCAGCTCACAAAGACTTTGTAAATAAGATGTGCCCAGTCACTTAAACCATGATCAGCAGAGTAGGCCTGAGTGGTTGCATGAACTCACTACAAAGACGTCAGTTAGTGTAGAGAGGGAAACTTGTAGGTGTACAAGAGATTGTCCAGCCTGTTCTTTACTGTTTTCACTTTGCTTTATACTAGGTGTGCCCCTGCTCCTTTAGAAAGCTATATGACAGAATTAGTGCAGATTTCTTGTACAGTGCCTACTATACACTAGCAAGGAGATTCAATAAAAGTTTTTATCGTTTAAAATGGTGCTAATATTGCCCCAACCAATTAGATGTTCTTTAACATTTGAAAGCTAACATTTGATTGGCTGGGGCAAAATTAGCACCATTTTAAATGATAAGAACTTTTATTAAATAACTCTGTTGGGTTTTTTTTATTGGCTAAATCAGCACAGCATTCCTATCAGAATAATAATTATATTTTTAGATTACATAATAACAAAAATCTAAGTTATACTAGCGAAAAATATTTCCACTACCTAAATTCTGAGGCACACCTCTGGCACACCCTGCAAACCCAGCACTAGTAAATTACCGATGACGTTCCCCAAACCGGATGTCATGATCCACTTTATTACCGATGTTACAGCTGTTAAGTCGATCGTTAAGTGTAATCCAGCTGGGGAACATTGCAGAAATGCCGAATAGACATTTCTCAGAACAAACATCAAATCGGCTTTAACTTCTTAATAGTATATGGCCAGTATAATTTTTGGTTAAATTCTGTGAGGATGCCAGCGTATCAGCTGCAAGATGATCCATTTTGTATAGAAGTAAATGAAGAATTTACAATTATTACATTTCCACATCATAATTTTGTATATAATATCAGGACACTAAAGAGAGAAATAAGTTCTTATGTAAGGTCAGTTATGGAATTCTAGAAAGGTGTCAATGAATGATTTGCAAATAAAAATACTGTTTTAAGGAAAAATCTAAACATTATATTATGATTGGTTAGGATTAGAGATGGTCGAACTATTGAAAGTTCGGTCCATTTTCGAACTTTCGAACTATTGTAAAAGTTTGAAAGTTCGAAAGTTCGAAAACGGACCCATTAAAGTGTATGGGAGGCAAATAGTTCGAAAAGTTCGAGTCAAATACAACTAAAATATTAATGGTAACTTAATGTAAATGGCTGTGGGACCTGGGAAATGGTCTGGGGAGCATGTTCCAATATCCAGGACTTTCGTAAAATCGATTTTACTCTCACGCGCGCTACTTTCGAGCTTTCGCGTTCGAACGTTCGAGGTAACATGGACATTTTACTCGCAGATTCGATGCTTGCGTATAGGCTGTAATGGAGACTTTACTAGCAGATTCGATGTTCGCGCCTAGATACCATGTACATTTTACTCGTGGATTCGAACGTTCGAACATTCAAACATTCGATAAATCATCGAAAGTCCGGGAAATATCGAAAGTCCGCGTCCGAGATAGTTCGAGAAGTCCGGGTCCGTTCGAACTCGAACAGTTCGGCTCGAACTCGGGTTCGAGTTCGAGTTCTATGCCATCCCTAGTTAGGATTAGTACTGGGGTCTGCCAATCTTCACCAGAGCCCCTGATAGTAGGGATATTTCTCTGAAAGGCAGACACCAGGCCACGGTCCTAGGAAAAAGTAACTGTCACAGATAAGGAAGGCACGGAAGAGCTAGACTAGGATGAATCTGAATCAGTGAGACAGAAGTGAAGTTGGGAAATGGGTTGGTGGCAAGGTTTAGGAAACAGCCTGGCGTTAAGGCAGTTTGTTCAGTAGTCGGGAATCCAAGCAACAGGTGAAGAATCAGAGGTCTGGCAAACAAAGCATGGTCAGCAAAAGTAATCCGAATTCACTATAGAGCTCACAAATCACTAGTCCAAACCAAGAACCCGATCTGAATAAACAACTATAAGATAGACACAGCTGTCTGTGTACGTTAACCCATAAAACATCATTAGTCTGCCGAAACATTGTGTAAGATTTCTATAAAACATAAAATATGGAGTTTTTTACAGGCAGTGTGGCAAAGAAATCACTTGGACAACATATGGTTTTCTAAATGATATTAAAAGAGATATTTAGATATAAAGATAAATTGGTAAAATGATTTTACATAAAATAAATTCCCTTTTTGAAAACTCTGGGGTTCCTGGACAAGGAAAAGGGTCTTGTATTCAGGGGTTTCTTTACCACACCACCTGTAAAAAAACAAGCACGGTTATTCAATAGAAGTTCTTCAGGGTAATATACTGAGGATCCCTGCGGGTACGCTAGAGACAGCAAGACATTTAGTATAGTATTTGAGGTTGAATAAAGACATACGTCCATCCAGTTCAACCCATCTAGCAATATCCTCATTTCCTGCCTAACTGTTGATCCAGAGGAAGGCAAAAAAAACCCCACCAAATTTATGAAGGGGGAAAAAATTCCTTCCTGACTCCAAGTGAAACATCTCTTGTCTTGTATAAAGAGGGGTATGGAGTCAAGGGAGAAAAAATATTATTCTATCTCTTTACAAATTACTAGTAAGGCCTCATTTGAATTATGCAGTGGAGTTTTAGATTCCTGGAAGGATTTTTTTCCCCCTTCATACTGTTTTTTTTTGTTGTTTGGTTGTTTTTTTTTGCCTTCCTCTGGATCAATTATTAGGCAGGAAATGTGGGTATTGCAGAGTAGATTGGATTTGATGTTTGTTTTTATTCAACTTAGTATAGTATAGTATCAATACTATACTATCCTATCCACTGCACCCTTCTCTTCCCAAGACAAACACAACTAGCTTTAATTATTATCTAAATGTCACCTTTAATACATTTTTTGTAGTATTGAAAAGGATGTATTGTTAATTGTCTAATACACTGTTTTATAGCAGCACACATATGTTTTTAATGTTGTACTTTATGTTGTAACCCATATTTTATGCACTTTACTTTGCATATTGTAATCAAATGTTATAATTAATGTAATGTTTAACAAATGTATATCTAAAATATAAGATATAATAGTGAACTATTTCCAATACCAAAATGCTGGTCACAGCTCACAGTGCTAGCTGGAATCACCACCCTTTATACTGCTATAAGTTTTTATAGATTGCAGCTAGAAGATCCTGGAGTCATTTTAGGAATGTGCTCTTTTTAATAAAGGGCACTTGTATGGAGACCAAAGTTACCCTTTAACCTTCATTTTATGATCTACATGGGAGCTACATTAGGATCTACAAGTAAAAGAGGACAGTTTAAGTGAAGGAGAGCTAAATTCTAGTTCAGGTCATTTCTTATGATTTGGGGACTTAACCACTATATTGGGGATTGTTTGAAACAGAAAAATTCTACAAGCCACATGTTCTATTAAAGGTGTTTAATATCCTTAGACAAACAGGTGCCCATCTCACCTTCACAACTGAAAGAGAAATATTTAGCTACTGTACCGTTTACAGTGTTTAAAATACCACAAAAAATGTGAACAAATGTTAGCAAAATAAATGTTTATTGCTTTTCTGTGGCTTACTATTATTATTGTGGATTTATATAGTGCCAACATCTTCCAGGACTTTCGTAAAATCGATTTTACTCTCACACGCGCTACTTTCGAGCTTTCGCGTTCGAACGTTCGAGGTAACATGGACATTTTACTCGCAGATTCGATGCTTGCCTATAGGCTTTAATGGAGACTTTACTCGCAGATTCGATGTTCGCGCCTAGATACCATGTACATTTTACTCGTGGATTCGAACATTCGAACATTCGATAAATCATCGAAAGTCCGGGAAATATCGAAAGTCCGCGTCCGAGATAGTTCGAGAAGTCCGGGTCCGTTCGAACTCGAACAGTTCGGCTCGAACTCGGGTTCGAGTTCGAGTTCTATGCCATCCCTACTTACTCATGCAGAAACTTCCCTCTGGCCCCTCACCCAGTAAGTCTCTGACTATCCTCCCATTCTCTGACAGTGGCAAGCATATTTTATTATACTAGTACAGTATAGTGTCCCTTTAAACACCCAAATTTACCTCACCGACCTCTATATTTCCAATAGATAAAGCTTCAACTGTTTTAACTGAAAGGCTTTGTCCACTCACATAACATTATCTGCATATATAAAATAGCAAAGCTGTAAGAGAAAAGAATTTTTAAAATATATATTAAATCTCAATTAAATTAATTTTATTTGAAAATTGTCACCTTTCTTTAACAATTTAATCATTATCATTGAAACCTATTTTAGTAGCTGTGATCTTTGCTGCGCATAGAAGATTTCAATACTGCTTAAAAATTTATACATTTCAAGTTGTCATCTTTCCTTTCTTAAAGTCACAAAACAGGGTCTACACATGTATCATAATTTTTCTATAATGTGGTAGTCAGCCTAATGGAAATGAACCTTAAAAACAAAGGCTGGCTATATATGGGCAGGAATCACATTGGATCCTAAAAGAATTTTACCAACTGGGAAGATCTCATTGATAGACGATCAGTGATGTCTCTATGGTTTTTGCCACCTGAGCCAAACTTTGAATGCTGCCCCTATGTACCACTAGGCACCATGAAGTGCACCACCACAACCAGGGTAAGGTGACGTATAAATGTTTGACCAGATCAGTAGCACTTCCGCTAAATGTAGTTGTAAATTAGCCTAATTGGAGTGCTTCCACAATCCTTGCATTGTATGTATATTTGGGAGGCCTGGTCAAGCCTCCGTGTGGTAATAGCACCCCCAACACGCCCCTTTAATGAGAGGTCCTATGCCTTTAATATAAAGCACTGAATGGCCTCTTCCCTCATTTTAAAAAGCCAAAGGGCTGGGGGAAAATGAGAAAGCCTGTTATATGGATCCAGTGCACGACTATGAGAAATGCAAAAGTTTGCTAATGGTAATTGAAGTAAAAAAGGTTAGAAGGTAGGACCTTCCAGACTGGGGTTACCTTGACATGGTTGGAAGGCTTTTCATTCATGTGATCACAGTAATGCATACTAAAACCCCTTTGTTTATAAAGTATGCCAGTGTGCAGATAATATGATATTGTATGGGGCCTAGGAATGTGCATTGATTATCTTTTCTATGTTTGTATAAATGTTTGACCAGATCAATAGCACTTCCGCTAAATGTAGTTGTAAAGTAGCCTAATTGGAATGCTTCCACAATCCGTGTATTGTAAAGTGAGCGTTGCTTCCAGGACTGGACATGGTTAAACATTTGGTGATTTTAACTTTTATCACAGTATTTATACAGTTATTTATACAGTTACTCAAAAAGACATTATCCATATCATAATTCCTGTATAATAAAATATATATTTTTTAAAAATTATAAGCCTGGCGCCACTCTGAACATTTTGCTCATGTTGCCTTATTAGAGAGACACCCCTGAGAGGCACCCAAATGACCAGTCCTATGCAGAGGAATTGTGTGCCTTGTTTGTATGCATATGCCAGAATTATGATTATTAATTATATTATTATTATTATTATTATTATTATTATTATTATTATTTCCTTTTGGAAATCACTGTGTAATGTGTCATTGCCCAGTGTAGGGCTACATTAGTTTCATTGGATGGAATGCAAGATAACCTGTGCTAGTGCTTTGTTTTATGCTGTCAGCCTATGCACAGTAATTGTTACTGATACCTGTATATGTGTTTGCTTTCCATTTCTACCAAACAAGCTGTATTATTACTAAGAAATAAAAACAATTAGTTTTGGGGATAAAAAATCACTGTACTCAACCTCGAAGTACTGTTACATGTTAAAGGGCATGTCCACCCCTTGTGCAAAAATTTAACCTGTAAGACAGAACCCCCCAAAACCCCAGTTTTGCTTTCCTCACCTGTTGCAATGATGCTCCCAGTCTAAGAAAAGAGCCTTACAAGTCCGCGACCCACCGCCGCTTTTCCATTCTACTTCCTGGTAGCGGCCATCAGTACAGCCAATGGCTAACGGCCATTACCAAACACGCCTCCGCTGCTGCTCCTTGTGCTCATAAAAGGTATGCTGCAGCAACTGCGGAGGGGTGGACCAAGTGGCAGTGGATAGCAGCCTTGTAAGGCTCTTTTCTTAGATTTGAGCATTGTTGCAACAGGTGAGTAAAACAAAACAGTTTTTAGGGGGTGTTTCTCTCTTAAGGCCATAGTCGGTAGCTTGAAAAAAATCACATAAATTGATTACATGCAACAAGGTTGGAAGATGCACAGAGACCCACTACAAGGTGGTTTAGTTTAATTGTCTCTTGCTAAACTAACTCTTAATTCACCCTGCATATTGAAAAGTTTTATTTTGAAAATAGAATTACTCGCCACAGGATGGAAGATCACTGAGTATCGGACAAATTAGAGGGGAAAGAAAATACTGAGCAGAAACATGCAGTAAAAATGTTTCGAATTCCTGGCTCCCCACAAAAGGCAGGTCAAGAAAAAAGTAATGAGAGGATGGATTACAGCACATGCCACAAATATTTTTTTCCAAGCAGAGTTCAGTCCAGCATATCTGCTCATATAAACATTCACAGCAAACAGTGTGTAAGGCAGGCTGTTCCAAATCACTGCACTTGAGCCACAAAAAGCAATTTCACAGCTGCTCCTTGTTTTTAGCCTTAGGGTCTACCTGGCCCCTACAGAACCCCAGATGTTTTAGACAAAAGGCATTTGACTTATCCTTAGCTACCAGTCAAAATAACTTTAGCTGCCAAAAAAATTATCCTAGAGAAAAAGAAAACATTTCTTTTAAAACATTTTGATCCCCACTGAGGCATCATCACAACGCCACAATTTTTTTCAAGTTTCAATGAAATCGAAAAGAAACTCAAGCTCCTGTTTTTAGGGATTAGTTATTTTGTTTGTTTTAACAGTTTGGGATAAAATATGAACATTTAGCATTAAACAGTAATTTATAAATGATCACAAACCTACAGATGCACAATAAAAGGTAATAAAAGGTATTTTTAATACCGGTAATGACAGTTCTGCATAGTGCAAGGAATAATGTTTTGTGCCAGAGACACCTAGAGTTACCGGACTTACCAAAACGTCACAGTGCTAACATTCTTGCGGAAATCTACTTGGAATCTATTTGCTGTCCCCAAATGATTCGGTCTCCATATGGATGTTTCCTCTAAAAATGGAAGGCAATGGTTAATGACAGGAATACATTGTGTAGGACTTAGGCAGTCATAAAGCACATATGGAAACATCACTGCTTTATTTGCTAACTGGCAGTTGCATGAAACATGCTGACATTAAAATAATAAGGGGATTGGAGGGGATAAACTATGCAGGCAGATTAGACAAGTTAGGGCTGTTTACATTGGAGAAGCAACGTTTGCATGGGGATATGATCACTTTATACAAATATATTAATGGCCCATACAATGAGCTCTCTGGTGCATTGTTTACTAATAGGTCATATCAGAGGACACGTGGACATCCTTTTAGGTTGGAAGAAAAGAAGTTTCATCTTCAGGTTAGGAAAGGTTTCTTTACAGTGAGAATGGTGAAACTGTGGAACTGTCTTCCAGCAGATGTGGTAATTAGAGAAGGCTGAACTTCCTAAAGTCAGGTTCTTTTTTAAATTTAGAAATCACAAGGTGAAGGGGGCACAGGGAATGGGACATGTGCAGCAGTCCAATACAAACTTTAGTGTATAGCCTAATGTATGGCATATGCTCTATATCACGCTGTGGTCTAAAATAGCTTACCTTTAGTAACACATGGTCTGGGTGCCAATTCCCTGGACCCTTCGCTTCTCATTAGTGACTATAGGATCCCACCTAGGTCGCACAGCAGATAGTTAGAATAGCAATACAAGTATCATGATGAAATCTGTATACATATATATATGGCAGCAACTCACCATATACTATGAGTGGTCCGGGTGCTTGAGCCCCAAACCCTTCGCTGATCCAGATACAAATTCAGCACAATAAGTATGACAATATAACAGAACGCAGGTACATATATATAAAAGCAGAGTGGTTAAAGATGCAACTCACCACTGCTATCAAGTGGAGCCCTTAATCAGAAGCATCACCATAAGGGTCCAAGCTCTCACCCAAGCCTCATCACCCAAAAGAAGTGGAGATAGACTTACCCCATTTTTGAGAGGAGAGGCAATGTGGATATTCCAATTAGATACCAGATATCCCAAGGGTTTAAACTCCATGGGGGATATTACTTGTTTTGTGAAATAGTCTGCCTTATAGTGGAGCTAAGCTATCTGTTTACCTGTTTATTTGTGTGCGATTTAACACACTTCACCCGCAGTCTCGGTAGCCCCGTGATTTTAGCGGTTACTTATTAGAGATATGTCTTAGCATTCCTTTTCTTTTTCCTATAGAGCTTCCTCTCAGACTAGGTATCTATCTATGTATATAGAATAGAGGAAAAAGGTCAGCACACCATTCCATATGAAGCTCGTTCCTGCCCGGGTGACACTCGACACATACGATACAATGTCCCGCAAAACGAGGCACTCACGGGACTTGTATATAAAAAGGACTTTTATTGCAAACTTCTTTAAAACATATCGGCGCGTTTCAGCTCTAAACAAGCTGTCCTCAGGATATAAGTCCCGTGAGTGCCTCGTTTTGCTGCACATTGTATCTATGTATATATATATACTTTTGTTTATATAATGTTTACAATGCATCACCTGTGTTTCCTGTTAGCTCATGAGGATAACATTAGTATAAGTTTATTTGTATCTTTATTTGTATTTTATTAGCTGTGTTTTTTATATATGTGGTTTTTAATTGTATTCGTGTGTGCTACAGTGGGTTTTATAGACATTATCATTTACCAGCAGCACCTGTCACTTGCAAGTAGTTTTACTGGGCCACCTTCAGACAGGTACATGTTTCCCAGCGGCACTTGCTAGCCGCATGTAGTTCTGTGATGTCTTATGGCAGTGGTTTCTTTGACCACATGTTTCTCATCATCTAATAGAGTATACCTCTGATACCGGAGAGTCATCCAGCAGCCTTGGGGTTAATTTCCCTGCTCATTATTGCAGCCTTTTCAGGTGCTCGTCAATTTACCCATTTTTAGATCTATTTAAACCAACATGGAAGCACACACTTCTTAGCCTATGATTAAGGACTCCACGAAACGCGTCAGGCGTGTCTTATCTAATGTGTTACTTTCCTTATTATCCGATGTTGGACTTTGTATTAAAGATGGAATTTTAATGATCATGAGCCTGGAGGTGGCGTCTTTTATCAGCAGTACATTGCAGTCGGCTAATCCAACTTCAGTAAAAGTTTGATAGCTCAATAGTTCGAAAATAGACCCATTAAAGTTAATGGGGACAAATAGTTGGAAAAGTTCTCATAAAATACGGTTAAAATAGAAATGGTAACTTACTGTACTGAGAAATGGTCTGCGGAACACGTGCATATCACCAAAACTTGTTTATATACTAGCTTTCCTCATGATCGGGCTATTTTCGAGCTTCAGCAATGAATTTTCAAGGGTTACCGAAAGTGAACGGCACATTCAAATCGCCGAATTCAAGGTTTACCGAATGCCACATTCGAGGGTTACTGAATGCTGCATTTGAGGGTTATGGCTGAGTTTGAGGGTTAGCGAACACCACATTCGAAGGGTTATCGCCGCACTTGAGGGTTATGATTGAGGGTCAAATTCGAATGGTTACAGAATGCCCGATTTGAGGATTATGGATCGCTAAAGTCGAGGGTTATTGATTCAAAAATTATTGAAAATAAGTGAGTTTGAAAAGACCAAAAGTTTGTAGTTCGTAGAGTCCAAAAAATACAGAGTTCCTTCGGAGTTAAAAAATTCTTCTCGAACTTGGGTTCAAGTTCGAGGCAAGTTCATTGAATAGCTTTAAAAGTAGGCTGGATACGTTTCTAAAATTGAGAATTACCAGTACCAATATATATATATACTGCAGTTCTGGTTGGTCCAGGGATACTTCCGATTGCCATTTGGAGTCAAAAAAGGAATTTTTTCCTTTTTTCCTTTTTGCCTTCTTCTGAATCAAATATTAGGTAGGGTTAATGAGTAGGTAATGGAGCACTTCAAACAAATGGAACGAGACTTGCAACCTGGAATAGACTCTTGAGACTCCTGTAAAACAAATTCACTTTATTAGAAACAACATACAGTATATACATTGGACACAAGTCCATGCCTGATGTGTTTCGTGCCAGTAGACACTTCAGAGTAGGTTATAAAGGTTGAACAAAATTAATGTATGCCTTTATTCAACCTCCAATACTAAGTTACTATGACATAATGTCAATTGCACCAATCAGCTTTAGACTGCTATTGTAAGCTTTATTTAGGCAGTTCATATTATAATAATGCATTTATATTGTAAAGACCGTAATGGGGCTATAATCATTGCCCAACCTATCTTTATTAGGATAATCAACTATTTCTACCTCCCCAATAATCATTAGAGATGGCCGAAACTCACCAGATTCATTCCGTTTTTGGATTCACCGATCTCGGGAAAATCCCGAAGATCCGAAAAGAGAATGAGTTTTCGATTATTATCAAATGTTTGAGACTATTTTCAATAATTTTCTAAAAATATCTATGTTTGAAGGGAGGCACACTCAACTAAATATTTTAACACCAATAGTTTACTGTACTCAGGTGCTGAAAAACCAGGTACACAAAGTTTCGGGGGGAAGGGGGATTGACCTGAAACTTTGTGTACCTGGTTTTTCAGCACCTGAATAAACTATTGGTGTTAAAATATTTAGTTGAGTGTGCCTCCCTTCAAACATAGATGTTGCAACTTACCTGATGTGGCACAGAATTTAGGGAGTGCACCTCACAACCTACCTGCTAGGATTCCACGGATTCTGCTTAAATTTTCAAAAATAGCCTTGAACGTTCGATAAACGTTCGATAAACCATTGAGATACCAATGATTCTTTCTGAAAGAATCTGACCGTAACCAATTCTGATTGGTTACATTTAGAATTTTCAGAAAGAATCTGATTGGTATACTAACCAATCACATTCTTTTCCAGTCAGAATTGGATACAATCAGATTCTTTCAGAAATAATATGATTGGCATATTAACTAGGGATGGACCAGATTGCGGATCTGAACCCGGTTACAAGGCAGATCTCTGAGATCTGCGAATCCGCGGAACCTGTGGATTCCAGATTTTCCAACTCCACGTTCGAAAATTTTCAAAGATTTTCATCTATCAAATTCACCAGTGGCAGTTATTTTTATCCTGGGTATAAAAAGCGCCATTTTGTCAGTGTGAGTTTAGTGGAGACCTGACAGTGTAGGAGTTAGAGGAGTAAGAGGTTTTTTTGTGCTTTGTGTGAATTTTAGTGTGGTGGACTAGCACTTGTAGTCCTTTAAGGACAAAAATAAGTTTTTTGACAAATTTAGTGTTACCCACATGTGCTGTGCTAAAAATAGGGGTTAAAATTGTGCTAACCTATATTGAATAGGTTAGCGCAAGTTTAACTCCATAATTGTACTGGCTGGTCTTAAAGTGGTGCTGGGGGAAAATCCCTTGTGGGATTTACCACCAGGTGCAAATCCAGTATTAAATGCCAGAAGCCATATTTGCCCAGAGCAATTTGCGCTCTGGGTAAATGAGGCCCTAAGAGCCCTATGAAAAAACACGTGGTAAGGCAATTTAGTCGTACATTATCATTGAATGTTCGTTAACATTATAACATTATAGTGCCATTATAGGATTTTTAAGGGGGATTTCTGAGCACAGTAGGAAGTTCATGACTAGAGATGGACTGAACCAGAACATGAACCCGAGCTTTAACATTTCGAATGGCCAGAACTATTCCAGATTTTGAACTTCCTAATTTTTAATGATTATTACATTCTGATAATTGCCGAAATTTCTAATTGATGGTCCTCAAATTTAGTGCTCCATAACCTATATAGAAAAGAGAGGGAAGCGGTCACCTACCCCCTGCATTAACAGAGCTCCAAGTCAGCGGCCTTTCAGCATTGTGCCGCAGTCCTTGAAAACCTTTACACTGCAAACAATGGGCTGGAAGCTGGAGGGTTTTAAAACTTCCCCTTCCCCTTTAAAACTCCCCCGTAAGCAATTCTGAGTGGATGCATTAACATTATTTCAGAAAGAATATGATTGGTATGCTAACCAATAAGATTCTTTCTCAATCAGAATTGGTTTCAATCAGATTGGTCTGTTCCCCAGACCATTTCCGAGGTCTCAGAGCCATTTACAGTAAGTTACTGTATCTTATTTAAAAAAATTTTGAAAAAATGTTTCTAAAATTTACGAACGGGGCTTGAAAATAGAACACGGAAGCTCATAAAAAGTGCGATCGCGAGGAAAGCTATTTTTTTTTTAAGTTATGGATATATGTAACATGTTCCCCAGACCATTTCCCAGGTCCCAGAGCCATGTACAGTAAGTTACCATTGCTATTTTACCTTATATTTAGGCGAATATGTGCAGTTTTTTTCTCCCATTAACTTTAATAGGGTTTTTTCCACGAATGTTAAAATTTTTGCGAAAATCCACGAATGCGTAGGTGGAGCGGATTTTAGCAGTTTCACCCATCTCTACTCTGTATATCATGTGGGAATCTTTCTACCTAGCATATTTCTGTTAGTACAACTATCTATATATAAAGTTCACACAAAGGCAGTGTATACCTGGGATTTTTTATGTATGTATGGTGCTTTTTTTATACCTCAAGTGAGACAAGGCAATGTTTTGGTTAATAAAGCACCATAAACTGACTTTTCATGAATTTTTTTTATTTTTATTCAATAAAAGTGAATAACGGTGCAAATTTTGCCCCAATCAATCAGATTTTAGCTTTTAAATGTTAAATAGGATCTGATTGGTTGGGGCAAAATTAGCATCATTTTTAAAGATAAGAAGTTTTATTAAATCTCCCTGTTTATATTTTAGAATTTTATCAGTAGCACCCAGGTATTTATAAAATTGGGTACCGGCAAGTGTAAACTCAAACCAAGTAATTTATCTATATGTCTATAAGGGCTAGGCCACACTGCTGCGTTTTTTTTGCGTTTGCGCTTGCGTTTGCGATTGCGCTTGCGATTTTCCAAAATCATTGAAAACGCGGCAACGAAAAAAAAATGCGCGTTTTTCGGTGCGATTGCGATTGCGTTTTGCGTTCTGCATTTTTAATCGCAATCGCATGCGTTTTCCTATACTTATTGAAGAAATCGCAATCGCAAACGCAACGAAAATCGCACATGAAATCGCATGCGATTGCGATTGCATTTGTGTTTGCGTTTCAGTGTGGCCTAGCCCTAAATATCCATATTTTTAGGCCTAGTACATATGGGTCAATTTTGATCCTATCTTTCTAACTGACAGTTAAAACAAACATGTTACCTCTGCTATTTCCACACACACAACCAACTGTGCAGCCTATTGAAGACCACTATTCTATGAAAACAGATACTGTATTTCAGCCGGATGGACAGTACAGTACTTGTACTGGGTCTTAGGTTGGGTACACACCAGAAGATATTTTCGGCCGACTGACCGATTCACGGCACTTTTGGTCGGTCAGCCTAAAATATCTCCTGATGTGGTGCGGCCGGCCGCGACTGGCCTCAATCGTCCGTTTGTCCGGATCGGATGAACGGACGATCGGAGGGGTCGAAAAACCACGGTCTATCGTTAGCAAATTCCGCAGCCGAATTTGCCACAACCGATGGATATTTGTCCCGGCCAAGCGCTCGCTAGTCCCTCCATTTGTACCCAGCCTTAATCTGTTTTAGAATATAGTTCCCAGACATACAGCCCAAGCCCTTTTTGTTGACTGAGGCTTTGTTAATACATATTAAGGTTTTGGGTTTTTTTGCAATAAAAATAACGTGCTTTGAAGACTACATTTTGGTGGTTTTTTTAAAATAGAAAGTTTCATACAAGGTGGATCTAAGGGTGTGAAGGTGGATTTAGTAGCACCAATCGTAAGCCATCTGACATGCAATAGCTCATCCAAACCTGTCCTTATATATTATCCAACCACTGCAGATTTTATCCGTGGGAGTTAATGAATACAGTCATACACCCATATTTTTATACAATGAACAGATATAGCTGCTGATGTTGCTGTCAAAACAGATTTGATTAAAGCTAAATAATTACACTACATCTTAATATAAACAAGCCTGTATTTTTATAGCTTTGTTGTTAACAAGGAGTGGTTCATTGTGAAATGCTGTCATAGGCACAAGCAAGACATGTGATGAGCTAACGAAACATTTTGTTTTAATGTTGTTTTCTTTTTAATAGAGAGTAGCAATGTTGACTGTCTGGCACATATATGTTATCTACATCTGTTGCAGATTTAACTGACTTGCACAGTGAGGACACCCCTCCTGTTTTTATGCAGGGTGTTTTCCTCCAAAGCACAGATTTTTTCAGATGTAGGATGGAGGTTGGAACTAGAAATATGCTGGTTATATTGGATGCAATCACGGGCCTTTGAACTTAGAACTTAAAGGGTATCTCCACCCCCAAAATCCTTTTTTTCTGTAGTGTAGGGCACCCCCTGACCCGCAATTGCCATGTTAATACGTTTAAAAAAAAGCTCAGAACTCGACACATTCGCCTTCATTCCCTCAGGGAACAAAGTCAGGTAAGTCTATTTCTGTGCTTTTTACACTACAGATAATTATTGCTAGAAGATTATGGAAGCGTCAAGGGACCAAGAGGGTGGGGGGGAGGAAGGGGCGAGAGTTCCCCTGCGCATGCCAAGAGGACAAGGAAGTAGCAGGCACCAGATGACACCTACTCCTGGCTCCTACTCTTCACTTTTTGTGATTTTAAGAAAACACTTCAGGAGAACCATAAGGAGCTGAGGAGTAAGGTAAGTACACAGTGTGGCCAGCAGTGGGGCAAATTTTAGTATCAGGGGTGGACATGCCCTTTAACATTCAGTTGGGTAGAATTGAGAAAACAGTTTACCAAATTGATCATGAAGTTCAACAATTCATATGGTTAATAATAGTACCAAGGAAGGTGGTACTAAGAGATATTTTGCACTTAATGAAACATTAAAGCATGACTTTAAGAATGGATTTCCAGCATTTTCTGGGAAGTTAGCTGCACGGCCATCACAAGTGTTCTAATCCTCTATAGCTCGTATGCACGATAATGAACGCTATAGAACCAGGAAACGGTCGGAGATTTTCATCTCTGCAGCGGTGGATTGCGCTGTAATTAAAAATACTTCCCTTAGTCCCTGGCTCCTGCTCAATTGATTGAAGAACGGAAGGTACTGTAAGACATAGCTCCTTAAAGGATAACTGTATTGCCTCAATGCATTTTTTTTAAAAACTGCTTTCAAAAGAGTAATGGTATGCAGCCCATACTTTTTTTTCCTGATTTCGAGCTTCTCTCTGCCTTCAATTAGCCACACTGTGAAGTGGGCATAACAATTATGTCTGCCTGTAACTCACTCAAAACTAGCAGTGAGAAAACACCTTCACCCATTCTTGATCAGCTTGATTATGTAGGCTGTATGCTAGCAACCGAACAGTTCAAGTTTGTTTGACTGGCAGAGGAGGAGGAGAGAGGTTATAACAGACATTCCCACCAGCCAATGACAAGTAATATGTTAATCATGGCCTGGGCCCTCTAGGAGGTAGGCTTTTAGTACTCATCTTTGCTGTGTGATATCTCAGGGAAGGCAGCACGGTTGTAATTGAGAGTAAGCGATTTCAGCTGCTGGAAGTGTGGACATGTAATGGGGGAGATTTAGTTTTTTTGGGTATTGTTGTCCTTTAACGTCCCAGACTTCAATCAATACATTAAATGAATAGTTCATTTGAACTATTCCTTTAAGATTGTATCACATTGGTTGCTGAAGGCAAAATGTTTTACCTTTTATTAAATAAACCTTAATTTGTTCATAGATTATAAGTTCTCTGGTGCAGGAACTTGTTCCCTCTTGTTTTTCTTGTTTTTTTTTATATAATGAATGATCTACAGTGTTGCAGCAAGCAAATTAGCATAGAAAAGGAAACTGTGCACATTAGAGATGGGATCCAACTCACATCTGAATCTGACACGGAACCCCTCAGTTCTGAAAACTGAACATTCCGTACAAAACCGAGCGTATCGTTTGGATTTCGGGACTTCGCAATGTATTTTCTAGAGTTATTGGATGTACAAGGTTATAATCACAAACGTTCAATAGCCCTCAAAAATACGATCGGAAACTGGAAAGTAGTTTCCAGTCACATTTTCGAGGTTTATTGAACATTCGAGATTATTTTCAAGGATTACCAAAAATAACCTTTAAAGGGCATGTCCACCCCCAAAACTATAATCCCCCCTGTCACGAACGCCAGTTCGCTGGGCACGTGATCTGACCAATCAATCGGTACTCGCTGCCACCACTTTAAGTTACGGCCTTAAAGACGCCCCAAAAACCACTCTTGACTCTTACTGACTATGCACACCCCTGTGCTGGCAGCTAAATGGTTAACACTACACCATTCAGTCCAGCAACTAACTGGTTAATTAGCATCAGTCCTTCACAAGCAGTCACAGAGTTAATTAGCATTTACACTGCACACTCCATTCAAACACATATAAACTTATCAGAGGCTAACTGAGTTCTTTTAGAGCATCAAAGACAAAACTTATTAAATTTTAGATTTAATATTCCAAAAGGTGAACAGTGCATAGAATACAAAAATAAAAGAAAATGGTGTTATAATAAAATGACATACAATAGGTACAACAGTTATATAAAATAAAAAGGATAATAATATTCACAGACCCTACTCACTAGAAGAAGTCCTGTATCCTGGGGCAGGAAGAAACATCTGGTCCATACACACGTTTTTAGCATGTCCCCTTAGTATGAACAAAGTTATAGGGGCTACAATGATTTTTAAACCATTTGATGAACCACTCCCATCCTATGGGCATTGCATGAGGTGGGAGTGTCTAGGAATGTACAGATTTACCACTAGCTAAAAGCATTCATTCCCCCTCAGTTAGGCAGATTCCATATAAATGTAGATAGGTACATTGTATTGGGATATTGACCACATATTCCTCTCCTGTATTAATTATCAATTCCTCCAATACCAAACATGACCTGTGTATAATCCATATTTCCCAAGATATTAATAACTCGCCTTGGCATGGGAATAAGGGTTCCATGTTGGGTATCATTTTGAGGGGCCTTCTGTTCCATTCATAAATATAATATTGGTTTCTATCTTACACATTCCAATACCGAAATACATTTATTTTGCATGTATGACTGTCCTTAAAATTACCTCTTAGTACCCACCAGACCCCTAGCTGAAGAGAATTCCAGATACATGGTTCGGCCCCACATTGTCTGGAAAAGAAGATCTGGTTCCATGCTTCCCTAGTCGTAATATAAACAATAGGACTGTTCCAGGGTGGAATGGTATTTTTATTGGTCCTTTGCAAGAACTAATACCAATAGTTAACCCATTCTTGCCAAGTCACTACACACTTTCCTGACACCCCCCACTACTGGCCCCATTGTGTAGTGTAGTTTAATCCTTACCTTACATCCCCGCTCCATATGGTTCTTCGGCTATCCCCATGCTAGTCCAAAAAAACGCCCACCAGGAATACTGCAGAATCCATATAGGACTCTGCCTCCTGTCTCCCCTCCGGGAGAAGTTTGGTATGCGCAATGCAGCCCTTCTCCCCCTCCCTTCCCCTCCCTCTCTCTCCCGATTTAGATTCCCTCCCCCTAGCGTAAAAACCTTTTTATATAATATTCTCCCTGTTCCCCCAGCCCCAACCGCTATAGTTTTAATATCAGAAAGTGCCCCAAACATTACTTACCTTCCCCATTTGCTCCGCCGCACTGAACTTCCGGCAGCCTTGCCGTGATTGGCTGCTGCACAGCCAATCACAGACGCCACTGCCGGTCCCACCCCTCTGCTTGCACGCCTGGCAGTGTGGCGGAGGAAAGAGGGAAGGTAAGTAATATTTGGGGCACTTTCTGATATTAAAACTATAGCAGTTGGGGCTGGGGGAACAGGGAGACTATTATATGAAAATTTTTTAAGAAGGGTGGACATGCCCTTTAACATTCGGTAACCCTTCGAAAATACGTTTCGAACCCGAGTTCCGTAAATCTGAAAATGGAACGAAACTTCGTCTATCTCTAGTGCACACCAGTCTTGACTTAGTAGGTGTTTATTAACACATAAAAACACCACGTAATAATGACAGCATTCAAACACGTTGAGTTTTTAATAGATAGCTTTTTGCATTTTACATAAGCATTTATGGACTTTAGACATCCCAACTAGGGATGGCATAGAACTCGAACTCGAACCCGAGTTCGAGCCGAACTGTTCGAGTTCGAACGGATCTGGACTTCTCGAACTATCTCGGACGCGGACTTTCAATATTTTCCGGACTTTCGATGATTTATCGAATGTTCGAACGTTCGAATCTGCGAGTAAAGTCTCCATTACAGCCTATACGCGAGCATCGAATCTGCGAGTAAAATGTCCATGTTACCTCGAACGTTCGAACGCGAAAGCTCGAAAGTAGCGCGCGTGAGAGTAAAATCGATTTTACGAAAGTCCTGGATATTGGAACATGCTCCCCAGACCATTTCCCAGGTCCCACAGCCATTTACATTAAGTTACCATTAATATTTTAGTTGTATTTGACTCAAACTTTTCGAACTATTTGCCTCCCATAGACTTTAATGGGTCCGTTTTCGAACTTTCGAACTTTTACAATAGTTCGAAAGTTTGAAAACGGACCGAACTTTCAATAGTTCGACCATCTCTAATCCCAACTTGGTTGTATGTGTATCTATATTGTTTGTACTATCGTATGCACCTTTATTGTTGGTTACATCAGCACAACAGGGTGTAATTTCACATTCAGGGACATAGATAGGGCCCCGCATATGAAAAAAAAAAACAGTTCGGTGCAGTTCAACCTAGACTGGTCAAACTGCAGCTTTATAAAGGGCAATGTTCATCTTGCGTAGTTCAGCCCCACAAACTTAAACATTTTACTTAGGAGCATATTTGAAAGGTTTAACCAAAATGAAAATGGGGATTGTAGAGCTGAGTGAGGTAACATTTTTCTTAGGAGGGTGGGCATTTGTATTTTATCAATTTAATATATGCCTTTTAGCCTGAGTATTGTCAACTGATATAACTATATATATATATAACTATTATTTTATTTGATCTTCCCCCTTATATGCCCATAATTACTGAGCTGTGATTCTTTATGCATAGCCACCTCACCTATTTGTACATCTTCCATATTCTTCCTGACATAGCAGTGAATCATGGCCATGAGGGATTAAGTCATGGCCAATGAAAGAGGGAACATTGCAGGAGTGGAGAACAGATTAGCAGCAATTTCCGACAATTAGATGCTATTTTCTTCTACCCAAGTAGCATTTAATCCAGTCTTAGGACCTACCTATAAAACTAATTAACAACTTCTCATATGGAATCAAAGGCACAGTTAAAGATACTTGGATGCAGCCCGTTAAGAATGTAAATCCCTAAAAATGTAGTTGTCATTAGAAAGATAAGCAGCCAGCTCCATAATGACAGGGAAAGGGTAAATAAAGCTAATTATTAAAAAGCTGACAACATAAAATGTATTCTGGTTCTGAAAGGGCAGTGGCAGCTTCATTGGCAAGAAAAGCACTGATGCTAAGTTACTAAATCAGTTTAACAGGAAACTGTGCTCCTAATAAAACATAGAACACAGTTATACATTAATATCATGTAATATCAGATCAAGGGCTAATACAATTAGAGGCACAAATGTTTCTCTGTGCAGTGTATTTGCTGATTGGTTTCTGTAGACTCATTGCCAGAGTATGTTAGAAATCTAACAGTCTTTCCTTTTCCAGGGATTTTTTTGCCTCATATTTCCATGAATTTTTATAAATGTTTTTAGTTATTGTGAAATAGCTGAGAAAAGTGAAATCTATTTCTATCCTTAAAGAAATCACCATTCTTCTTTCTCTGCCTCGTACTCACAGATACACACGTAGCCCACCCGTGTCTTCTTGTCCCATTTTATCCAGGATGGGGAAGTAACGACACAGATAACATGTCAGTTGCCCTGGATCACAGAAAGGAAAACAATTGCAGGAGTGAGTCACTTTTCCATTTAATTTTCTCTACATTTATTTTAACTTCCCATTCTCTATCTTTATTACTGAACAAACAGGAAAACCATTAAGGATAAAGGAATAAATAGAGATGGATAAGTTTTGCTACAAACTTAGTTCCGTGTTTGCTAGCAAATTCCAGCAGGGAATTTTGTGATTAGCAGTGAGATGTACAGTAATATGGAGCGCACTGAGGTTAAATGAAGTTAAAGGGTTTTCCTGTAGTGTAGCCCACCCCCAACTGCCAAATTCATTTGGTAAAAAAAAGAAGCAGAAATGTACTTACAGGCCTTTATTCCCCCAGCTCTCTTTTCCTGGCCCTCTGCTTGCTGGAAGGGGCAGCACTGTCAGCCGTGTCTGTGATTGGTTGAGAGACAGCCAATCAAAGACGCAGCTGCTGGCAATTCAATAAAAGGTCTTATTATTTAAAATGGTGCTAATTTTGCCCCAACCAATCAGATGTTATCTTTCAAATGTTAAATAAGATCCTATTGGTTGGGGCAAAATTAGCACCATTTTAAATGATAAGACCTTTTATTGAATCTCCCTGATGGAGCCAAAAAGGCAAGTACCAGTAGGTTAGGACCCAGTTATATAAAGCAACCTTGGCGTGGTGACTGGGCTTAAAATAATTTTATAGGTAGTGGTGGTTTTGTGGTAGTGTGCACGCTATCATAAAGGTAACTGCATACTCTTCCATGGATCCACCCGCTGCCGGCGCACTAGAAGCTATGAGAAAACATAAGACAAAGATGTCAATAAATGGGAGCGCTCGGGGGCCAATCCAGAGGGCGATATGGCTCAATGCAATATCCCAATACAAATATACTATATCCCGCGCTCAACCCTTTCTACTATAAATGGTACTATACACATATGAATGTATCATAAAATACAAAATATATATATTTATTAGCACATCATAAGTCATAAAATGTAACACAAGTAGCATAAGTAGCTATTATATGAAAAGTGGGGCAAAGAGTCTTTCCACTTGAAAGATGTATCCAACTCAAATAAATACAATAGTATGTATTATACGACACTTGCATCCTGTTTAGGCTTATCAGTGTGTCTGTCTCAGACTCCTTCAGTGTAATTCATATGGTGCTGCGGCTCCCCTAATCGGGAATTGTTTGCGTCAGTAGACCTTGTGGACGGCCTCAGCAGCCTGAACTTCTACCTTTTTTGCTTCCCACTTTAAGCGCTTACTTGGGTAGGAGTCTCCTTTAGTGCACACTGTCTATTATAAACCACGTGGTTCCGTAGCAAACGGGGAGTGTCATACGCGTTTTGGCAGTATGCCATCATCAGGGATACTCCCCTTGGTGTCTTCTTCCTTTTTATATTGTTTAAATGTGCTACTTTGATCGGATGTTACTTGCGTTTTTATTAGCTGTCCCTTGTTTTCTCTTCTTGTTATCAATTTACATTTAGTTTTTATTTGATTCCTCTTTGCTTTTTATATATCTTTCAATGTTTTTCTCTTAACAATCTTGCAAAATGCAGGCTATTATCATATAAATTTCTAATTATATATATTTTGTTATTTGCAAAGATTAATTTATGTGAATTTTGATATTTTTATAAGCAGACCCACTTTATGTTTTTCCCTACTGTATGTATCACTCTATTTTAGTTTTAACGATACCCCTTAATTGTCACCTTATAATATAGGTATTTTAAAGTGTATGTCCACCCTTTAAGCTGGGTACACACAATGAGATATTTCGGACCGATCGACCGATAGTTCAGTGTATCGGTCGGTCGATCGGACCGAAATTACTACATCCGAATGTGGCCATGTCTGACTGACCGTTCGTCCGAATCGGATGAAAGGACGATGGGACATGGTGGAAAACCTTGTCCGATCGTGCGGTCCTCTATGGACCACACGATCGGTCATGGTAACTGTCGGACGCGGCTGCTTTTGCCACGACCGACAGTCCTTCATCCTGGCTGACTGGTCGAAAGTATCGAACGGTCGGTCAGGAGGAAAAATCGCTAGGTGTGTACCTAGCTTTAAACTAACTTTGTGCCATATTATAGTTATTGGTCCCCCAGCCCCAACTGCATTACTATTATAGCAATAAAGTCCCATAATCATTACTTACCTTACCTCCTTCGCCCCACAATCCCGGCCCTCTGCTTGCATAGAACTGCAAGCAGGGGGCGGGATCAGCAGCCACGCCCGTGATTGGCTGAGAGGCAGCCAATCACGGACACGGCTGCTGGTAGTGTAGAACGGCAAAGGAGAGAGTAATAGTAATGCGGTTGGGGCTGGGTGACCAATAACTATATTATGGCAAAGGGGTTTAATGCTAGGGGGAGGGAGATCAAATCGGGAGGGAGAGGGAGGGGGAGAAGGGCTCTTTTCCTCATCTTAATCTATAATTTAATACATGTAAGTAGCACTTACTCTAACCACTCCCACTTTCATTCGACCTGACTTTCCCCCACAAACCAACTGTCAAGCCTGCACACAGCATACAGCATTAAATCTGTCAAAACTCTGTCACCATTCCAGCTACAGTAAAACTACTCACCGTAGAACAGTTTTGAGAGCATGGAACTTGATTGACAGCTTAAATATAAGAAGTTTTAGATTGGATATCTAAAGAAATAGGGGGCAGATCAACAAAAAAATGATACAGTGGTGGTTGGGAAGAATTATAGTTTCCAGTTATGGTCAATTTAAAATAACCTATTTTTCGGTATAGATGCCCTATTAGTAGTGTGCTCCTCTGCTTTTCATCTTATCTGGATTACTTTACTCAAGGAGTAGAGGGCTAAAAGGATGGTCTGGCTAGTAGCCAACAGCAGTGTGCTGGGGTATCTTTGAACTGTATAAGTATTACATCTCCCAGAATTATATAATCGAGGCATATAACTATATGGCATGCATACAATATTGTTTTAACACATCCAATGTAATGAGGTCAAGATAAATTGAGATCCTATTGTTCACCATCATATTTTGAAAAACCGTAAACTACAATTTAGTCTATTCACACATCTGTGCTTTTAACTGTTGCGCAAGAAAACTTATTTTGGTTCCTCTGCTCAAAGCATTTTGGCATCATGTCCTTTCCCTCACCCACAATCACACTTCCTGTGACAAGTCTTGAACATTGTTGGATCAAAAGTCATTCAAGCACAAAAAGTAACCATTACATTCTGTTCTTTTCTCTCCCAAGAAATCGGAAAATATTTGAAAGAAAAAAAAGAAAAAGAAATGATCAATGTAAGAAATATTTCTAAATGTACAATTCAAACTAGAGAAATGTACTGTTTATAAGATTATTGTTCACCTTTTTCTTTTCAGTCTTTGTCGGCACTTGTGTGCCATGATACTCCATGTCCGTGCAACAAGGGCAGTTACACTGGGGTCAGTTGAATGGATCTTCTATCCAGTTAAATAATATTAATTCAAGCCTGGATAATGTTATTGAAAACACAAAAATACAATATAAAACTGCGCAATAAATAACCTTGGGTTTCCCAGTTCATTGACTTTATACTTTCAGCCTCAGAGAATTACTAATAAGTCTCATGTGCAGAGCTTCATAAAGGAGAACATTCCAGACAGATAGTTGAAGACAGATTGAAACTGGAGATGGACTGAGAAGAAAATGGCAAAAGAGGAAGGAGAGGAGGTTGTCACAGCCGGGACTATGACAATAGCCAGACACATGACAAACAATGACAGAGGATGCAGGCGTATAAAAGCATTTACTCACTCACTGAAGATAGCTGTACAGACAGCAGGACACCTACATCTTAATTCATTCATAACCCAAATTTTCAGTCATATATAATGAGCTTAAGTTACTGATTTATGTCATATGCCAAGCAAGTATTGTATGGGACACTTGTTATACTTGTTATAATGGTGCCGGTTTGCCTCTGGAAGCACCTAAGCAGCAGCCAGAATCTGCTATTAGGTGCTTGTTTAGCTATGCTATGTGCCTTTTAATGTGTCATGCAAGATTCGTTCTTTTGTCAATGGCTTTAATGTCATAAGTGCCATAAGTGGCAATATAAAGCAAGTCTCTGTAGTCTGCAAATTACGAAGTTATTCATAATTTGCTTTTGCCTTTATATCACAAACACATACTTCATGAAAGGACAACCTAGAAAGCTACGGCAGCACATTTAACATTGTGAAAATAAAATCACCAAAGAAAGTCGCTCTTAAATCCTAATTGGAGCACTAACAATCAAACACGTATGCAATTTTTATTCTTGTCTTATTCTTTGGGTATGATATCACAGTGTTTCTCACCCTGGGTGCTGTGAGAGAGCCAGGTGTGTGCAACTTTGGATCGGAATATATCTTTATAGTTATGATGTCTCTTACTATCGGAGTGCGGACGCTAACTTGTTACTATATCTTTATAGTTTTCATTTTTGCCATGTCTAAAAATAGATTTTGTAATAGAATTTGAATATAGTTAATGTTGAATATCTTTACACTGGAAGGTAAGGCACAGCTCCTTTACCTCCCGTTCTTCAATAGAACTGGATTCCCAAACCTTGAAAATATGAGTGGAGATACCCTTTAAGTAAGCACAGATTTGATTTAAAATTCCGTTCTACATTATATGCTGTAAAATATTAAACTTTTTCTATAAATTATGAGCTGTTTTTGACCTATCTATTCGAGAAAATGAAGCAAAGATGAGACATGTTATAAGAAACCAAGTGCTGCTTATATTGTAGACCCTGATATTTCCCTTCCTGCCATCGTCTATAAACACCCAATGACCATTTTCCTGTTTTTCATGACAGTTCCGGACAAACAGCTTACCTTCCCTAATACACAGCTGCATCCTTGAGCATGACATCATACACATACAAAGATAAAATAGAAACTTGTCAATTTGCAAATGCCCATTATGTACTATTCTTGCATAAAGACTTGTTGCGCCTCGCTGTACACAGTTAACCCCAGGTCTTAGAGTGCAAGGTATAGACGCTGAGGCCGGGTATACTCTGGAAGACTGGAATACCAATTGAGCTGAACAGGGGCTGGAAGACAAGAAAGGACATTTTAAATGGCATGTCCACACCCCAAACTATAATTTAACCCACCACTGGCCCCACTATGTAGTGTGTAAAAATCCTTACTTCACATCCCAGCTCCATATGGTTCTCCTGTAGTCCCCCCCCCAAAGTCCCAAAAACTGTCCAGCAGGAGGATAGCAGAGTCCATATAGGACTGTCTGTCTCTCCTCCGAGAGAAGTTTGCCATGCGCACTGCAGCCATTCTCCCCCTCCCAATTTTGTCTCCCTCCCCCTACCATAAAACCCTTTTTATATTATGTACTGCTCCTTCCCCCAGCCCTAACTGCATAACTATTATTCACAAAAAGTGCCCCGATCTTTACTTACCATGCCTCTCTCCTTTGCCGGTCTGAATTCCCAGCAGCCACGTCCGTGATTGGCTGCCTCTCAGCCAATCACGTACGCGGCTGCCGGTCCTGCCCCCTGCTTGCATTTCCATGCAAGCAGAGGGCAGGGGCAGTGCGGCGAAGGATAGAGGCATGGTAAGTGAAGATTGGTGCACTTTCTGTGAATAATAGTTATGCGGTTGGGGCTGGGGGAGGGAGCAGTACATAACATAAAAAGTTTATTACAAGGGTGGACATGCCCTTTAACAATGAAAACAATGAACGATGAGAAGAACAATTATAAGAAAAGACAAGGAACAAGACTGGCTACTGGAACTAGAAAAGGCTACTAGAACAATAGCTGGGACCACTAGCTTGGCTAACTAAAACTATAACAGGCAATGAGGCTTAAAGAGGCAGAGGGACCAATGGGGACTGAGTGAAATCTGAAGCAGGATAGGCTGAGAGACGGATTTTGAAATGATTGGATCTCCTCCGTCCAATAGAGTGTCAGCGGAAACGGAGAAGATAAGAAGAGGCACCTGCGCGCGTCCGCCCAGTACCAGGAGAGGACCGGGCTGGTGCGCGAGCAGGAGAGGAAACACTCACGCACGCCGGAGCTGGACGTGACCCGATGACGTCAGCAGTGACGGACCCGGCTGGAGTATCCCGAGGTCGGAGGAGAGACCCGCCGCGGGAGCAGGAAATAGGTAAGCGACAAGTGCTCACATTACCCCCCCTCTCATGAGGATCCAATGGACCCTTTAAAGCAAGTTTCTCCAGATTGTGCTTATGAAATTGGTCAATGAGTTCTTGAGCATGGACCTGATGATGAGGAACCCAGTATCTTTCTTCAGGACCGTAACCTCTCCAATCAATAAGATACTGTAAAAAAATTTTGGAGCCAACGTGAGTCCAAGATTTTGTCAACCTCAAATTCTGTTTCTCCCTGGACTTCAACTGGGGAAGGAGGTTCAGCTGTAGCAAGAGCAGAGGCAGCTGATTTTAGTAATGAAACATGAAATGAGTTTGTACTTTGTTGGATGGAGGTAAGGCCACTTTGTAGGTTACTCTATTGATTTTCTGAATAATAGGATATGGACCGATGAACTTAGGACCCAAGTTGAAACAGAGTTGATGAAGAGAGAGGTTGTGAGTCGAGACCCATACGAGATCATCAGGAGAG
Organism: Hymenochirus boettgeri; assembly: GCA_019447015.1. Classification (NCBI taxonomy): domain Eukaryota; kingdom Metazoa; phylum Chordata; class Amphibia; order Anura; family Pipidae; genus Hymenochirus; species Hymenochirus boettgeri. The sequence continues at coordinate 80,522,392 of CM033473.1, read as the reverse complement.
GCTCCTTAGATTGATGTTTGTATCCAAATTTTTTTGAGGGGAAGAAGCCTTTTTTAGATTTTGTTGTACCTGGCGCCTGATAGTTGAAACCAATTTTCCAGAAGAGGAAAGTCAGAAGTTGGTCTGGTTAAAGAAGATGTTTTGGGATGATGACCATAAATGCATTAGAAAGGAGAAGTACCTGTAGAAGAATGAATAGTATTATTGTATGCAAACTCAGCAAAGGGTAGAAACTCTGCGCAGGATTCCTGACAATCTGAAACAATTCAAAACAAGGAAGGTATTGCAATAATGACTGATTGGTTCTCTCTGTCTGCCCATTAGACTGAGGATGGTAAAAGGAAGAGAAAGAGAGAGAGATACCCAGACAAGAACAAAAAGAGCGCTACAAATTGGACCCCCTATCTGAGACTATGTTCTCGGGAACCCCATGGAACTGAAAAATATGCCTAATAAATAACAGGGATAATTCCTTGGCAGATGGAAATTTGCTGAGTGGTATAAAGTGAGCCATCTTGATAAAACGGTAGACTATAACCCAAATAACCATTGCTCCCAGGGAAACAGGCAGGTCGACAATGAAATCCATGGAAATGTGTGACCATGAAGAAGTGGGCACAGACAGAGGCATGAGTGTACCGTGAGGGACTGTGAGAACGGTAAAGCTATGGAACTGTCTTCCAGTGGACATTGTTATGGCAGGTTCATTGGTCAGGTTCAAAAAAAGCTGGATTGAGTTTCTGCAAACAAGGAATGTTGCAAGTTACTGGTATTGATGCATAAAGTAGAGTTGATCCAGGGAAATTTCCAATTGCCACTTGGAGTCAGGAAGGAATTTTTTCCCCTATCATAAATTTGGTGGGTTTTTTTTCCCCTTCCTCTGGGTCAACAGTTAGGCAGGAAATGAGGATATTGCTAGATGGGTTGGACTGGATGGACGTATGTCTTTATTCAACCTCAAATACTATAAACTAAATGTTTCTGGGCGTCTTACTGCGGGCACAAACTATGCAGGCTTTAACATAGGCCTTGGTGTCTCTGGATATAGAGGGCCACCAGACATGACGGAACAGGAGTTCTAAGGTCTTTTTCTCCCCTGGGTGACCTGCTAGTTTGGAATCATGAAATTGTGGGATCACCTGTAAACGGAGACTGGGAACGGAGAGGAACAAACAACAGGTTATTAGGTTTACTGGGAGGAACATCAGACTGAAAAGAGTTAAGAAGATCAGAAAGATCAGGCAGCAACTGAGATGTTGGCAAGGCATTCAAGAAACAGTGAGAAGGAAGAATCGGTTCGCAAGGTTTCAGAATCAGAAGGAGAATCAGGAAAATTGCGTTAGCCTTCACATTTTTGTCTGCCGGTCTATAGGTGATTCTAAAGTGGAATCTTAAGAAAAAAAGAACATAATGGGCCTATATAGGATTAAGTCTCTTGGCGTTTTCTATATACTAAGATTCTTATGGTCAGTGTACACAGTTACTGGATGAAGTGCCCCCTCTATCTAATGTCTCCACTCCTCAAAAGCCATTTTAACAGCTAGTAGCTCCCGTTTACCTTTATCATATTTAGCCTCCGCTGGAGAAAACTTTTTAGAAAAATAGGCACAGAGGTGCAGTTGTTTGGCATTACCAGAATATTGGGACAAAACAGCACCTACGCCAATTTCTAAAGCATTCAACTTTACTATAAAGGGCAGGTTAAGATTGGAGTGTCCCAAAACATTACAAAAGGCCTCCTTTAACTTAAGGAAGGATGTCTGAGCCTGTCGGGGCCAGGGAAAACGGAAGGCACCTTTCTTAGTTAAGTTGGTTAAAGGGGCCACTAAGGTGGAAAAATTCCTTATAAACCTTCTGTAGAATTTAGCGAATCCCAAAAAATCTATGCAGGGCTTTAAGATTGGTGGGAGCCTCCCAATCAAGAACCGACGAGAGCTTTTTGGGATCCATAGTAAGACCTTTATCTGAGACAATGAAGCCAAGAGGGATCTGTTGCAGTTCAAAGGAGCACTTTTCCAATTTGGCAAATAGATGATTTTCTCTCAGTTTCTCCAGAACCAATTTAACATGAGTACGGTGTTGTTCTATAGAGGTGGAAAAAATCAGAATATCGTCAAGATATACAATTACAAATTTGCCCAAGAAATAATGAGGCATATCATTAATAAAATCATGGAAGACTGCTGGGGCATTACAGAGGCCAAAGGGTATAACTAGATATTCATAATGGCCATCCTTGGTGTTAAAGGCAGTCTTCCATTCATCCCCTTGACATATTCTAATCAGATTATACGCTCCTCTCAGATCTAAATTGGAGAAGATATTGGCACCTACTTCTTGAGAGAATAAATCATCTATCAAGGGTAAGGGATACCTGTTCTTGATGGTAATTTTATTCAGGGCCCAAAAATCAATACATGGCCTCAAACTCCCACCCATCTTTCCCACAAAGAAAAAACCCGCCCCTGCAGGTGAGGTGGAAGGCCGATTGAACCCTTTTCCCAAGTTTCCTTTAATATACTCCCTCATAGCCAGGGTCTCAGGACCAGTGAGGTTATAAAGGTGTCCCCGCGGGGCCATCGTACCAGGCAAAAGATCTATGGGGCAATTGTATGACCGGTGAGGAGGGAGTTTATCGGCAGCCTGTGGGGGAAAAACATAGAGATAATCATGATAAGATGGCCGAGCTTTAAGATCAGTAAAAGAAAGACGAAGAGAAGAAACTGATAATCTGACCAATGCGCCAATCTAACCCAAGGATGATCGGATTCGATGGAATATCCAGGAGGAAGAATGTTAAAACCTCAGGATAACCCGACTCCACCTGGACAGTGATCTCTGGTGTTATACATATTGGACTGCTGGAAAGAAGGGGGGTATCATTAATGGCCAAAACTTGAATGGGGTTAGGAAGTGGTTTGGGTGGAATACCAATGGACATGGCCAAAGTATGGTCCATGAAATTTCCAGCCGCTCCAGTATTCAAAAAGGCCTGGGAATGGAAAACACTAGAACCCCAAGAAATTTTAACAGGTAACAAAATTTTATTAGACTGGACATTTGGAGGAATTATCGGATCACCTAGGGAGCCCTCCTCTAACTTGCCTAGGTGCAGAAGTTTACCGCCTTCCTGGACCCCTTTTTAGGACATAGGTTAGCGAAGTGACCTGCCATGCCACAATAAAGACAGAGTCCTTCCTGATGCCTTCTGTTCTTTTCCACCAGAGAAAGTTTGGACATACCCAATTGCATGTGCTCCTCCGGGGAAGATGGAGAGAGAACAGAAGGGGAGAACAGTGATGACCTAGAAGGCCCTGGAGTAAACATTAACGTTCCCTGAATCTATGGTCAATTTAGGGACTTAGTAAAAGGTTAATTTAAGAGAGCGTCCTTGATGGACTCCGAGAGGCCAAAGACAAACTGATTGTTTAAAGCTGGATCATTCCAGCGGGTACTCACCGCCCAGCGCCGAAACTCAGCCGCATACTCCTCAGCAGAACGTTTGCCCTGGCGAAGGTTTCTAATCTGGGTCTCAGCAGTGGCAGTAAGATCAGGATCTGAGTAAAGAAGAGCCATGGCATTGAAAAAGGTGGTCACAGAAACCAACGATGGACTATCATCTGGAAGACCAAATGCCAAGGTCTGCGGGTCCCCTTGAAGGAGGGATATCACCAGGGCAACCTTCTGGGATTCAGAACCATTTGGACATTTGACATTTGAAAGGTTTTTAATCGCGCAATAACAAATGTATAATCGGGATTGTTGTGTGTAAGGCTGCCATGACATGTTCATTGGTAAGACAAACTCTCACCATAGGCCAGTGCTGGTGTAGTACTAGACTGGGCCATACAAGGAGCACAGTATGTCCCTTCAAATAGGACCATACACATTTTTACTGTACTGTACCAAAACAGAACAATTTAGCTCAGGGACTAAATTGTAGTTTTTGTAATCCACTCTGGGGGGGGGGGGGGGTTTGTGGGCTTGCACCTATAATAGTTGCAAATAGAAAGCCACACACAATGTACAGGACATCTCAGGGGGGGTCTGATTCACCTGATATGACCTAAATATAGGGTATGCATGCTTAAGGCTGTGGGAGTTAATTAGCCTGTTGAAATGAGGCATGATTTTCATCGTATCCGCTCTGGGTAACTGTGGAACTGGATCTTTTTACCAGCTTTCTAGAGCAGGGGTGCCCCAACCCACCGCTGGGCAAAAGTGAGGTAACTTTACCCTGCTCTGCCCTAGCAACCCTGGCATTACTTCTGGCTACAGAAAACAGCAATCAGGCCACAAGCACCTGCATCTATAGCACCGAACCGAAGTTCGCCACTAATAATCTAGAGCCTGTACAGGAAAATTCAGAGAGCTCTGTCAAAGAATGGCTGTGATATCAGCCATGACCTTACAATGGGGCAGACTGAGGCAGCAGCATTGGGAAGGCCGGATTATAATTATAAATTTCAGGTGACTGATTGAAGGCTGGGAATGTAGCAGTTGATGTTAAGGTGGCCATAGACGGATCGATATTATCAAACTATTGCGTGCGATAATATCGTCAGGCCCAATTTCGTCAGCATGCACCATAAAAGGGATGATAATTGCCAATACCCGGCATCAAACTATGGCCACCATAAATATCACAGAGACAGATGGGCTGATTAGCTTTTTAAGGTGAACATGCTCTTTATTAGAGCTCTTTGTCGGTGCATGCCCGAGTAAGCCAGTAAAACATGCTATGTCTTGAATGCATTAAAATATATATATTTTTGGCAAGCATTGGATAATCTGCAAATAAGGACAGTGACATCCTTTAAATGGCTGTAACAGAAATGTATGGAGAACAAGAATAAGTTAATAACAGAAAGGTGGGAGTGAAAGGTCACACATATTACATTGCCCTCCCTCCATAATGATAAGGTATCAGTTTATATGCAGTGGAATTAATCTCTACCAGTTATATTCTAAAGGGGCCAATACACATGGTGGATATTTAGTAATTCCTCTCGGATCTGATGGGATTTACGGATTATCGCCATGTGTGTGGATAGGTTGGAAAGCGAATGAGCTACCGCAGTTGCATTGTGTCCTATTGGTTGTAACAGAAAATTTCAGTTGGATTGTTATCAGCTCCCTTTATTACAGTATAGGGAGCTAATAACAAGGACTAAATGAATGGCCATTCACTAGAACAATTACTCAATTAATTGGTTTTAGTATTGGCTTACAGGGAGATGCAATTTCCCATGCTAAGGTGAAAAATAAGTGCAAACCCCATGCTAACCATTGTAATAAAGTGTCAGCGAGGGTTTTTTTTTTTTACTCATTTTGCATTGCACCGGGCAGCACAGTGGCTCAGTGGTTAGCACTGATGCATTGCAGTGCTGAAGTCCTGAGTTCGATTCCACCCTTGGACACATCTGCAAGGAGTTTGTATGTTCTCCCCATGCTTGCGTGGGTTTCCCCCACAATCATAGATATACTGATAGGTTGTATGTGTCAAATAAATGTGCGTAGATTGTAAGCTCTTCGGGGCAGGGTCTGATGTAAATGTATACATGTAATTGTAAAGCGCTATTCAACATGTTGGCGCTATATAAATCCACAATAATAATAATAATAATTGCGTGTCTGCCTGCATTGCCTGGAAATAGCACAGTGCAAGCAATGCAATAAATTTAGAGATGATTATTGCACTCATTTCTTGTACCAAAATTAAAACCATTTCAATTGTGGTTTTAAAGCCGTGAAAAAGATTGCAACTTACCGCTCGCATTCACACAATGCAATAACAGTAGCAAAGTGGTTACTACACCGCGGGATCAAGTACAGGTCAGTTGCGAAAGTGAATCTCCCCCTTTGTGCCCGTTATCTGACCAGTTAATACAGCTATAGGGTTGATGCAAACATGCACTACTTTTTATACTAGCCTCTTCTTCTTCTTGCTTCTTCTTCTTGCTGTGGTTTCTTGAAATAATTATCTGCTTGGGCTAGTGCAGCCTGTAAGTTCAGCTCCCATACCAAATTTCTGGTATTTCCCAGAACTATCAAATTTCAAAGCCACAAACGCAACATGCATTCTTTTTAGGTTTATTGTCTTATCCAAAAATCTAAAGAGTGTCTATGGTTAAACAGGATTATATCAGATAGCAGCTCAGAGGAGAAGGTCATAAACATTCTTTGTGCTGAAAAAATTGCTTTCCCTAGTGCAAATTGCAGTGCCAGGTTAACCATCAAGAGGGTTGGGGGTTCCCAGTACAGGGACCATAACAGATGCACCAACTCTATTTATGAAAAAGATTAACCATAAGAAGAAAATCAGTAGACTACCACAAGTCACTCATATCACTTTGATAGTAAGCTCTTCAGAACAGGAGGCTATCATAACTTTTAAATTATTTACCACATATTTATAGACCATTTTTATGTACAGCATTTCATCTTTTGTGGTATTTGTGTTATAAAAGAATGTACAGCACTGTTTAAACAAATACAGGGCAAAACCCATACTCACCTTCCCCACCCCAAACCCTTGATTGTTATAGTAACTAAATTACTTCTGTAGTCTCTGAAGCCCAGAATACTTTTCTTTCTCCTCCGCAGTCCACGCTTCCTCTGTAAGCTTAGAGAGCTTTTTCAAATGCACAGGACCACAGGAAGGTGAGTAGAGATGGCCGAACTTCCTAAAGTTCGCCTTCTTTCCGAACTTTCAAACCTTTACTGAAATTCGGAGGAAATCGTTCGAAAATTTCAGATAAATTACAGATAAAATAGCAATGGTAAATTACTGTACATTGCTCTGGCACCTGGGAACTGGTCTGGGGAACATGTCACTATCACCAAAACTTGTTTAAATGTGATCAGGAAATTGTCGGGTTTCTGCACGCTACATTCAAGGGTTATAGCCAATTTGAGCGTTACAGAGAGATACTTTCAAGGCTTACAGAACGATACATTTGAGGGATGCTGAAAGCGACTGCTACATTCTAGGGTTACTGAATGCTACATTCAAGGGGTAACCGAAATTGACTACTATATTCGAGGGTTACCAAACTCAAACGCTACATTCGAGGGTTACCAAAATCAACCTCTCCTTTTGAGGGTTATTGAACGATACATTCAAGGATTACTGAAATCGACCGCTAAATTCGAGGGTTACCTAAATCGAACTCTACATTCGAAGGTTACCAAAATCGACCGCTACATTCAAGGGTTATCAAACAATACATTTGAAAGTTGCCAAATCGAAGGCTACATTCGAGGGTTAACGAAATCGAATGATAAATTTGAGTGTTAACAAAATCGAAGGATATATTGGAAAATTATTGCACGGGAGAAGACCAATCACTTACTGCTGCTGTTGCCCCCCCACCTGTTAGTTTGTTAGCCAAAACGCATGTTTCTTCTTTTAGCTATTGGAGGCTTAACTAAAAACACATGGAGAGTATCAGGGCTGCTTAGGTTATTTGTAGTTTTCTGTACAATATGCTGAAGTCTTGGTATCCTGGTGCATAATCTGTCTCTGATCCCATTGTGGATAAAAAAAACTATAGATAATGTGGGAAATTTATGATTTTTAAGCTATTGAACTTGTTTCCCTGGTATTACTCATGTAATGAACCATGTATATTATAATGAACAATTTTGTAAATGACTAAGAGACCTGGTAATGCAAATGTATTCATACATCTCAAAGGCAAAATGTTTTTAATTCACATGGGATCCAAGTGTTCCTTAAATATGTCTCTGGTTTGTTTTAAAAGGTGGAGCAAATTTCAGATTTACCATAATCATTCAGACTTTTTACATAACAGACAGACATTCCGATACCAGCCAAATGACAGACTGGATTAGCTGCACTGCATTGAATAACATACAGTACATTGCCCAACCCAATTGTGTGTTGGCTAGTGTCTGGCAATAGAGGGTTTATACAGTATTATTTGTGTCTGTTTTTAACAATTACTTTAAGGCATCTTGTCTGCCTACTTTAACTATGAGAAAAAATAAATGATATAAATCAGCAAAGGCAGTTTCCAATGTAGGGGCTAAATAAATAATAATATAAAGGTTCCAGAGAACTATTTCCAGTCGTTATTTGTGTAAATGATCTTAAATCAACACTGAGCTATGTACGATTAGATTCCAGAAATCATTTCAGGTCTCTGAGGAGGAAAGAATGGGATCTTCCCTTTAAACTGTATATAGTAAAGTATGTTATTTGTTCTGAATCTGAAAATCAGGAAACAGAATGTATTATAATAAAGTGTAGAAAGGAGAGTCTGCAGCAATGAATCCATGGTCCTTTTTACTATATAAAGGAACAGACCAGAATATTCTATGCGATGAATTAACCATTTTCATGTCCATATTTATACATATATGGACATACTGTACATAGTTTCTCTGCATGTTTGTTTTTTTTTTTTTTTGTTAAATTAGATTTCAAAGAATAGTTATGCTGATTCTTTAAGTGTAAAATAAAGAGATGAAGATTGGAAATGCTCCATGAACTGCAAAGAATACTGGTAGGGGGGCATTAAGGGCCACCATTGGAGGGAAAGGGGGTACTCCTGTATGGGGCCCAGACATGCCAGGGGCCTGGAGAGTCAGGGTGAACTTTGTTTTGTCCTGCAATCCTGCACTAGTTAACACTGGAGCTCCTTTCTTAGAAGCAGAACTGGAGAAGAAAAAAAGGGGACATTTGCTTCCTGGATTTCCTTGTGTCTGCTGCATAGATCCATGACTCAGTAAGAGGCTTTATTGTCTATGGGGGCAATTTATTTAAACAGTTCAGTGTGTGCTAGACATAGCATTTTACATATACAGGTCCGCGTGTGCTGTGCATGGCATTTTATTTATACAGGTAAGCGTGTACTAGACATGGCATTTTATATATACAGGTCAGTATGTGCTGTACATGGTATTTTACATATACAGGTTAGCGTGTGCTGGACATGGCATTTTATATATACAGGTAAGCGTGTGCTGGACATGGCATTTTATATATACAGGCCAGTGTGTGCTGGACATGACATTTTATATATACAGGTCAGTGTGTGCTGAAAATGACATTAAATATATACAGGTCAGTCTGTGCTGGACATGGCATTTTATATATACAGGTTAGTGTGCTGGACATGGCATTTTATATATACAGGTCAGTGTATGCTGGACATGACATTTTATATATACAGGTCAATGTATGCTGGACATGGCATTTTATATATACAGGTCAGTGTGTGCTGGACATGGCATTTTATATATACATACAGTCAATGTAGCTGGACATGGCATTGGACATGGATTTATTATATACAGGTCATTGTGCTGACATGGCATTTTATATAAACAGGTCAGTGTGTGCTGGACATGGCATTTATATAATACAAGTCAGGGTTGTACTGGACATGGTTTTTATATATCAGGTCAGTGTGTGCTGGACATGGCATTTTATATTACAGGTCATTTTGTGCTGGACATGGCATTTTACATATACAAGTCAGTGTGTTGGGAAATGCATTTTATATATTCAGATCAGTGTGTGCTGGACTTACATTTATATATACAGGTAAGTGGTGCTGGACATGGCATTTAAATATACAGGTTAGGGTGTGGCTGCTGGGCATGGCATTTTATACATACAGGTCAGTGGCATTTTATATATACAGGTTGTGGTCCGCACAGGAATTTTACATATACAGGTCAGTGTGTGCTGCTGGGCATGGATTTAATATATACAGGTCAGTGTGTGCTGGACATGACATTTTTACATATACACGGTCTGTGTGTGCTGCTGGCATGGCATTTTATATATACAGTCATGCGTGCTGGACAGGG